>CP073643.1:28831071-29470714 GCA_018223645.1 Jasminum sambac | reverse complement strand
TATTGAACTTCTACAATTTTATTTTTTTTTAGAGCAAAACTAATGTAGAAAAAAAAAATAAAGGGTAAAAAAGCTAAAGGGAAAAATTTATGGAGAAAAACATTCATTCTCAAATAATATTTATGGAGAAAAATTAGGGGGGGAAATAAGTTCCTTTTAATTAATTATTCAAAAAATTAATTTCTAAAAAATAAAAAATAAATATATCACCAAAGTTGAAATTCTAATAATTTTCTTATCCGCATGATATTGCATTATCGATTGAGAATAAATTTTGTGGGCTATATTGTGAGGTATTATTCTCTAAATTTGAGGGCTCAAATTTATGAGGGCTCAAATTTAGAGAGTAATACCTCAAAAATGGATTTATGTCTTTAAAAAATCATTTGTTATTTGATATTTCATGTGGAAAATTCTAAAGTTGGGTTTCCCCAACACACATTAGTTTTGCTTTATGCAAGGTTTTCATGGTTGACCAGCCGAAATTATAGAACCATAATTTGCCGAATGATTAGTGCAGAAATTATTGAAAAATGACTTTTAAATGGGTAATTAAAAATTTTCGACATGAGGACATGTTTGATGGTCACTAGTCTCCTGCCCACGGCGTGGGCGGAGAGCCATGCCCACACGATGATGTAGCTACCACACAGGACGCCACATCATTCCTTTTTATATATATATATTTACGTTAGATCAGACGAATAATATATAATTGTCCTTGATGGTAGGGGTTTCCCCCTCAAATTTGGGGCTGTGGGCATCTCCCCTATCTACATCGTGGGCAGGAGAGCAGGAGTGCATCTTTGATACATATTATTGAAAAATGACTTTTAGATGCGTGATTGAAGAATAACAAAATTATAAAATAAAAATAATGAGTGGTTAACAAAATGATAAGGTAAAAAAATATTTTTTTATTTAAAATTGGGGAAATTATCAGATGGTTAAAAAAGTTATCAGACTAGAAGATTGGTACAAAATAAAAAAATAGATAGCACAAATGGTCCAAAAAACTTTTTTTGTGCGAATTTGGTTCCAATGGATGGAATCTGTCCACTAAATCATCAGTCAAAGTCAAATTTTACTATTTTGTTCTGTTCCCTAAGGGTATTTTCATCATTTGCCTTAGAAAAAATCGTATAAATGGTCTTAAGGTTTGGGGATTATTATAATCAGACCCCAAAGTTTGAAATATATATAAATTAGTCTAAATTTCATTAAATTGCATAATTTTACTTTTTATTTTATATCTCTATATTTATTTTATTTATAATTAATTGTATCCAATTAATTTGATACTAATTAGATACTTTTCTCGTCCCAATTATATAAGCTTGTTGTCTTTTTCACAAAGATTAAGAAAAATTATTGGAAAAGTAAATTTTATAATTAATTTCCTAATGTACCCTCATTTAATGAACAATATTAAAAATAATGGTTATAAGTAGACAAATTAAATAAGGTTGTTTTGGTCAATGAACAAAAAATTTCTTAATATAGAAACAAAACTATATATTTGGTACAATCCAAAAAGAAAAACAAACCTATATTTGTAAGACGGAGGAACTAGTTTTTATCGAGAATTTTAATACAATGACATTTATTTGTATTAATATCATAATTTTTCAAAAAATTCTCTATAATGATATTCACACATATTTTGGTTTTCAAGAACAATTAATAGTAAATATAACTATTGTATCCTCATAAATTTTTAGTACAAGTATATCACTATAAAAATTACACTGAAAGTAGAAAAATAACAAAATAAATATCTTATTAAAATTAAGTAGTTTTTATCAAAATTTTGTCTTATCGAAAATTTGTCATGGGGAAATTGGCACAAATTTTCCAAAATAAAAATTATTAAATTTGTCGAACTAATTTGTTCATGGGTACATAATTTTTATTGAAAATTTTATAAATATTAACACGCACTTCCATTGACCACATAACTTTTGAAAAGTTTCTTTCGTATTAATTACAAATCAACAACTAAAAATATTTAAAAAATACTAACCAATAATTAGAAATTAATCTAATTGTTTTATTGCCATAAAGTATAACTTAATGTTAACGAAGATATACTGAATTTAATAAAAAATTTTGTAGAAATAAATTAACATTTTTTACAGAAAATATAACAATAAAAACTTAATTAAAAAAAAGGCAACAGCATCGTAGCCAGCAGCCACCCACCCCATTGTGTCCCCCATCCCCACCCCAGAGAACCACCGCCCTAGCGGGTGGTGGTGATTTGAAACATCACTACCGAGGGGTGCTGCTGGTGGTGTTTCGACCACCACCAGATCAGGTGGTGGCCGAAACACCAGTTCTCAGGGGATGGGGCGGGATGGGGGTGAGAGATAGTTGCAGTGTTGTCGTTGGTTTTTTTTGTTAATTACGTTTTCTGTTGTATTTTTTGTATGGAAATGTTATTTTATTTCTACAAATTTTTTTCTTAAATTCGGTATGTTTTTGTTAATGTCAAGTTATAGTTTATGGTGATAGAACAATTACATTAATTTCTAGTTATTGGTTAGTATTTTTTTATAATATTTTTAGTTGTTGATTTGTAATTCATACGAAAGATACTTTTGAAAAGTTATGTGGTCAATGAAAGTACGCGTTAATATTTATAAATCTTTCAATAAAAATTATTTAACCATGACCAAATTAGTTTGACAAATTTAATAATTTTAATTTTGGAAAATTTGTGCCAATTTCCCCATGACAAATTTTCGATATGACAAATTTTTGATAAAAACTTCCTAATTTTAATAAGGTATTTATTTTATTAATTTTCTATCTTCAATATAATTTTTATAGTGATATACTCGTACTACAAAATTTTATGAGGGATACAATAGTTATATTTACTATTAATTATTGTTTAAAACCAAAATATGTGTGAGGATCATTATAGATAATTTTTGAAAAATTATGATATTAATACTAATAAATGCCATTGTCTTGAAAATTTTTGATAAAAACTATCTAATTAATATCAAATTAATTGGATATAATTAACTATGGACAAAATAAACATATATAAAATAAAAAGTAAAATTATGCAATTTAATGAAATTTTGACTAATTTATATATATTTCAAATTTTGGAACCTGATTGTAATAACCCTCAAACCTCATGACGATTTATACAATTTTTTCTAAGTGAAATAACGGAAATACCCTTAGAAAGAGGACAAAATAGTAAAATTTGATTTTGACTAACAGTTTAATGAACGGATTTCATTCATTTGGACCAAATTCGAAAAAAGGAAAAAAAAAAACTGGGCCATTTGCCCTATATTTTTTTGTTTTATACCAATTTCATAGTTTGAAAACTTTTTTTGGAACATTTACACTAATTTCCTTTAAAATTGTATCGAGCGTGAGCATCTTTAATAATGTGGATGTGGATGTCTACACATGTTTTCCTTTTTTTTTTTCCAATTTTCCTTTTTTTAATCACTTTTATCACTTTTTCCTCATTTTTTCTTTCTCGATTCCAGTGCAATGTCCACAAATGGACATCCATCTAGACTTTTTACCATATTATTTTATTATTAATTTTGAATTTAATCTTTTTCACTTTTTCAACTGTTTTTCCTATATTTCTTTCCCTTTTTGTCAATTAAAATAATCATATCTCTCTATCTCTCTCTTCGAATCCATATCTATATCCACATTGATATTGAAGATACTCTTAGTGTTAGGATATGTGATTTTATGTGATTTGATGTGATATAGGAGAGAGAATGAGTGGAATTAAATGGTGGAGATTTATGTAATATAAGTCGGTCCCATGAAATTTGTGTGTAAAAATATATGAAAATGTGTTAAAATTTATAGGAAAACACGGGTTTAATGGACACCTATATTAAGGGGTATCCAGCATAGAAACCTTGACACCCTTTTTGATCGGTAGATAGACATGCATGTAACCTCCTAACTGATCTTGTAGCTTTTTCCTAAAAAATAAAAATACTATCTTGTTTGATTTTCTGGCCTACCGCAGTTATTAAGCCAACGTCAAGTCAACGATACTAATTATCAATCCAATATGAGGCGTAATTACAAATTTACTATATGCTGAGTCAAAAATTTATTTTATATAGATAGAATTCTTTTCTTAAAGTTTTTGTATGGTTTTGTTCTGATGATCCCAACCGTAGGAACTTATCCCCCTTAATTGGTGGGGGGTCGGTGGGATGGGGAGCCGGTGCCACCTGCCCTCCACCAATCAGGGTGGACACGTCCTCACTATGGGGATCATAAGATTCCTATGGTGGGAATCGGATCATTGCTCGTTTTTTATATTTGGCTACAAAATGAGTGAGTCAGACCTAGTTCGTCCATTCCCTTTTTATGAAAATGATCTAGTACCAATGCTCGTACCTTATTATAATACTAGCATACTAAAATATGGGAGATTGATAAATAGCGAAATTTTAATTGTAAAAAATATTAAACAAAGGTTTAATATTTTAACCATAAGCGTTACGTCAAAAACTTTTTTATAGTGGTTTTTTTTCTTTAAAGTATTTTATAGTGTTTTATAACTTTCTTTACGTATAAACAATACGTTCACTCAAAACAAATTTTTTTCTCTGTTCAGAAATTTCTTTTTTTTTTAATAACTGTTTAGAAAATTTTTAGCAAACAGCTAATCGAGTTCTATACTTTCATTTTCAACGTTGCCCAACAAGAGAAAAAATTCGCAATCTCATTATAATAATAAAATGTCAAATTTTACGGTTGCTTTGATCCTCTCTCATGTTCTAGAAAGGAAAACAAAAATTTCTACGAACAGGCTGTTGACACGGAGAACTTTAATAGATAAAGTCAAGAAAAATAAAAATAAAATAGAAAAAAAGGACATGAGTAAAAGTGAACTAAATCATAAGGTGTTGAACCCCAGAGCGAGACATGAGTGGCCAATGCCTTCAAAACAATTTTTCTTTTTTATTTTTTTTTAAAATTATATATATATATATATAAATATATATTTTAAAATTTCGTTATTATATATAAATTTACAAGTAATTTCTTCTCACAGTATTTTTCTTATTTTCATTAATTGGTAAACTTTCACGCTCAGCTACTGAAGCGAACTGTTCATCCTAATCTTTGGAACGGTTTTGATTAGTCTTTTTAATGTCCAATTAATTTTCGACTCAACAAAGTCAAATTAAATTGTTGTCAAAGTATATCTTCTTTTTGGGTAGTAATTGAATATATTTACATCGTATTAATTATATATTATTCCATTATTATCTAGTGTCATATAACTGGCAAATCTTATGAAAATGAAAGTCCAAATTGATTATTTAAAGGTAAATTAAAATGGCAAAAACATTGCCTCAATTCTTCTACACGAAATTGTAATTTAATTTCTTAGGTAATTATAATTAATTCCATGATTATCTAGTATCATATAACCCAAAAATCTTATGAAAATGAAAGTCCAAATTAATTATTTAAAGATAAATTAAAATAGCAAATGCATTGCCTCAATTCTTCTACGCAAATTGTAATTTAATTTCTTAAGTAAGAAACGTGATCCACTGGTTAAGACTGAACAACCTGCATTTCTATAGTGGCCAAATCAGCTCTCAATTTAATTTCATCCATCTTTCAAAGACAACCTCACACACACACACACACAATACAAATATATGTATATATTGTCTAAAACCGAAAGAATCTTAAACGGTTTGATTTAAAATATGAAGTTTTCTATATTACAATTCATAGGTTTTCTTCTTGTAGGAGTGGTGCTTCCAATAGATGCTAAACTCATTCATCGCCATAAGTTTGTGGTAATGTGAAATATCCTCTAAATACATTTACCATTCAAGAAAAACAAGTTTCGTGCATACACATGATTTATATACGAAGTTAATCGATAGATAGAAACTTGACGAATATCTGTCTTTTCATATATTACATCATTTCGATCATAAACGGTTACGATATAAACAAATCATCTGTACAAATGACTTTATCAAATTCTAACCAAAAAGCCCTTTTGGTTTTGCAGTTGCAAGATATTCCATACACAAGATTGTGTAGCAATAAGAGCATATTAGTAGTAAATGGGCAATTTCCGGGGCCAACTATATACGCAACCTATGGAGATACAATAGTCGTCGATGTGGTCAACCGAGCTAGAGAAAACGTAACAATTCATTGGTAGCAATTTTCTATGTGACTCTGTTGGCTTATTTTTAACTCTAGCACATGTTTCACATACAATATTTGATAAAAATGTCGATATTATATATAATATTTATATTTCACTTGTGCAAACAAATTTTGTAGGCATGGAGTGAAACAACCTAGATATCCATGGTCTGATGGTCCCGAATATATCACACAATGTCCGATACAACCCGGGTCGAACTTTAGTCAAAAGATTATACTTTCGGACGAGATAGGGACTTTGTGGTGGCACGCGCATAGCGACTGGTCACGTGCGACAGTGCATGGAGCCATCGTTATTTATCCAAAAAAGAAGAACAATTATCCTTTTCCTAAGCCAGATAGAGAAGTGCCCATCATACTAGGTACTCTAGATTACAGTATTTAATTTTTTTAGTGCCAACAATAACTGACAATGAAAGAAAAAATGGAATTTTTGGAAATGGCGGTGTGTTTCAGGGGAATGGTGGAGAAGGGATATACAGGCAGTTTTGACTGAGTTTCTTGATAATGGAGGGGCCCCAAGTGTTTCTGATGCTTTTCTCATAAATGGTCAACCTGGAGATCTATACCCATGCTCAAGAACAGGTTTGATGACTTCTTCCCATTTTTTAATTTTTTAATTTTTAAAGTTTATTGTTTATTATTTTTTACAAGTAAAAGTAATGTTTGATTAGTGTGTGATAAGGTCTGTGTTTTTATGGATTTTAATATGAAATGAGAGAGATAATAAATGGAGTTAAATGATAGAGATTTGTATAGTATATATAGATCTTATGAGATATATGGATATAATTAGTTTGATTAAATTAAGAATGAAATAAAATGTACAAAAATTTATAAACTAACACATGCACTTACAATTTTTTAATACTTTTGACCTTTAAAAAGTATTTGGTTTTACAAAAGAATTATTGTTACTAATTAATTATCTCACAAATAATTTCACGCGATGCAAAACATATTGCTATTGATATGAATAAGAAGTGTGGATGGATGAGGAAAATATTAAAATATATGAAGTAAAAATTTTGTGCATATGATCAATATCACTAAAACACAATCCCGTTCTAGCACCATCATCCTAGTTACGGAACTATCGGGCCATTTTGAGGGTCCTTTCAACAATCTTTTCGAAATTCGGGATCAGATTTAGAATCAGCATGGTGAGGGGGAGCTCCAATAATTTGAAAAAATTTTCGGCAATACCGTGGCGACTGGTCAAAGTTTTGTAACATTTTTGGCCTAAAATTGTTGCCAAAACTTTGACCGGAGGCCACGGTATTGCCGAAAAATTTTTAAAATTGTTGGAGCTTCTTCTCGTCATGTTAATTCTAAATCTGATCCTGAATTTCAAAACGGAGGTCGACCGAACCTTTAAAATGACCGAATATTCCATAGTTAAAAAACCATCGAATGGTTTTTTGAAAATTTTCTCACTAAAAGATTATAATCGAAAAGTTTCAAACAATTTGACCCCCTTTGTCCAAAATTAAAGTGGCCCACTGGCCTTAGAGTAATTGGTAGAGAATCATGTTTTGAACTAATAATTAACTTTTTTTTCCCCTCGGAATATTTGGCTGATGTTATAAAAGTATAGAAATAATAGAGAGAGTTTAGAGAGAATGAATTCTAAGGAATTCACAGGAATGAATTTCATTAATAAATGAAGCCCTATTTATAGGAAAACTTCGAATGGTACAATCGTAATTACATAATTTCATCAGGGACATAATAGTCATTCACCTAAATAAAATATAATAAAGCAAAAGCCTCGGGTGCCATGCTTAATATATTATAACACTCCCCCTTGAATGACTATTAATACAAATGTCTTCTAAACTTGTTTGGAGAAAAACCCAGTAGGAAAAAAAACTTCCAAATCGATTGCATGATAGCTTTGAGTGGTTATATACTGCTTCATCAAAACATTGCTCCCCCTGATGTCTATTAGCGGTATAGGAGTATTCACGTGTTGCCTCGTTAAAACCTTGTCAAGAAAACCCAGTGGGAAAAAACTTGATCGAAGGAAAAAGAGTACAGCTACTCCATTTGATTTCATATCTTGGGGATGGATATCCTTACTTCTGGTAAAGGATATCATTATTGTTTGGATCTAAAGCATTATCTCTATTATAACTTGATCAAATAGATACACTGTGTCGATTTCTCTTGTTGTCCTCAATATACCATGAATATGCCTCGTTAAAACCTTATTAGGAAAAACCCAGTGGGAAAAATCCTCATGAAGGAAAAAGAGTACATTATTCATGTGAATACGCCTTTAATGTTGCCTCATTAAAAACCTCGTTAGGAAAACCCGATGGGATAAAGCGCCGATCGAGGGAAAAAGAGTGCAACGCGTATTTTATACAAGTATGCTACAAGCATTTCAAAATCTTTCATAGATTTGTATGAGTATCATATACATTGGTTGATATTCTTCATTCATCTCCACGTGAATGAAATTTTAGATGTTATACAATATCATGTTATATTCAGTGCATATATGCAATCAGCGACTTGATCTCATTTTCTCACTATATCGAGATATATACCTAAATCTCTTCCTGAGATTTCATATTGAATTGAGATTGCTCATTAAAAACCTTATTTGAGAAAAACCCTTTGGGACAAAAACATCAATCAAGGAAAAGAGTCAAGATATGAATTTCTCAACAATATCAATGTAGATATTTTGAGCCGTTGCATGTAATCGATACAATAATACGCTTGAAACCTCTTCAAGAGTTTCATTCTCATTTCTCATTAAACCCGTGCATGAACACTTTAATCACAAGGGCATATATTTCAGCATCGGCATTTTCGATGGATTTTAATATCCTCACTATTATTGATAGTATGTAGCGCTATCTTTTCATAGTGTGTCGACACTTTCAATTTTATTTCTTTCCCCATATCGACATAACTTATCGAGATATCTCATTATCAATCCTCTTGTAGGATTACATAATATAGTTATGTCTATATACTCTTCAAGAGCATATGCCTCCGTTATTAAGACCATCTTTAATAATTTGCTTGATATATATGATTGAAATCTCATAATATCAACGCTTACAGCGTGCTAACTTATCAAAGCATCTTAAGCGATATATGTGATTGTTTATAGCATCTTTTATACATCTTTGAACTTCAAGTTCATATTTTAATTGTGAGGATATAGTATGATGCATTTCACATATCATTTTCACCTTTAATACTCCCTCATGCTAAGAAAATTTAGAACACTAAAACTCATATATGTTCTTATCGTTCAGCCTTAATATGAGAATTTATATAGTTTGCATTCTATTCTCGATATTGGCAATTTATTGGAGGACTTTAAATAATTTGCCACATAATATCCCACTTGTATGCGCATACTCAATCCTTGAGGATTTATTCAAGTATTGGGATATACATTTACTAGCTTTATCATTAAATCTGGAAATCATGCTCATCACAGTGAGCAAATATTTCAGAAATTTCAAATTACGAATCATATACACATGTGACTATCTAGTGGATCCATATCATAATATCTAGCAGTCCACATGGAGGATGAGTGGGCCATATTTCTCATCCTTTATTCGGATATATTTGAGATTTATTCCCAATATTGGCTAG
The DNA here is from genome assembly GCA_018223645.1 of Jasminum sambac. Taxonomy (NCBI): domain Eukaryota; kingdom Viridiplantae; phylum Streptophyta; class Magnoliopsida; order Lamiales; family Oleaceae; genus Jasminum; species Jasminum sambac. The sequence continues at coordinate 29,460,874 of CP073643.1, read as the reverse complement.
TAATGATTTCATCATTTATCGAGAATAATCATTGAAGAATTCTTTTAATTCTTCACTTGAAATATTGATTTCAATAATTATTTAAACCGGATGGTCATCAGGCCGCAAGCAGTATTATTGAACTTTTAGTTCAAGAAATTCTTATATCGATTTCACTAGTATACGTATAGTGCTCAACATGATTTATTACTTTCATCATATGTATAGCTCACCGAGCATATTCCATCATGTTTGGTGGAATTATTGTCTACTCTTTGTACAAACACGGATTTACAGTTCATACGCATCATATCCGCTCTTGTTCAACTGCGAGTCTTAGCTCTTACGCTTTTACGAGTCGTACCTCATCGTTTCATGTTACTATTTTAACGCGGAGTCGTATCTCATACCCGTCGTATTATTCTATAAATAGATCATCAAAATTATTGCAAAATTCATCCTAATAAGAGTTCATATCTTATAATGGATCATATGCTCTCAAATCTTCGAAAATACTATCCATCATTACCGATCAAAATTCTAAAAAGAATTTATCGAGGTAGACTCGAAAGGTTGAGGATGCTAATGAATAAGGGCATCCCTGGAGATGTTCGATGTTTAATTGAAGCAAAGGTTCGATTATCTTGTGAGGTTTCGATTCCTTCTAAATACATGCCTGGTATGGGTAAAAGTAGTTTTTCAAAGAAACGGAGAGCAAAAAGATTAGGAGGATGCTACAAGTGTGCTCGGTGCACATGTGACACTCGATGTAAATCTGTGGGGTACGTGTCTAGTAACCGAGAAGATAAGATAGCATTCATTAAGGATGGATTGAGTAAGGAGCCTTTGGATGATATTCAACAGGCTCTTGAGACACATCCTAGTGGACACGTACAATGTGAGTTGATGGCCTTATGGGCCAAATTTAAAGATCAACAAACACTTTATAGTCTTGAAATACTTACTTTAAAAGATCCAGTTTGTAAATTTAGTAGAAAAATTTAGTATAATAATTTTCTCATATTAATGTAAGGAAGCTCGGTGTAATAACGAAGATCAATGTTTTTCTTGTAATTGTAAATATTGTTTTTCAATTTTTAAGATATATATATGTACATATATATTATTTTTCAATCACCGATGGTATATGTCATTTCACTAAAATTTTTCTCCTTTTTCTTTCATATTTGTCAAAAAGTAAATAGTACAATCAATTATTGGTTTGAAAATTTTCTTTAAATAGAGAGATTCATATATCTCTCATGTTCATACATTAAAAGTATAGTGCAAAAAGAGAGATAGGAGTAGAGATGGATATGGAGATTTTAGAATCATCTCATACAAGTCAGCCTTTACCTCGCCAGATTAAAACCGTATGTATTCTTGGTGGATCTAAATTGGTAGGTCATATCCAATATGTGGATATGGCAAACCGACTAGTAAAAGAGTTAGGGAGACAAGAAATCAATATACTATATGGAGGAACCAACAACAAACTTTTAGCTAGACTTATAATGGCCGCATCATCATGGGGAATAAGAGTTTCGAGTGTAATACCTTTCCATTTAGTTGGATCTAATACTCGAATTGGAGCCAGTTCTACCATGGGTCCAGCAGGGTTGGTGCTACAAGCGCAATCCATCCACAACTGCATGATGTATATGATGAATAATAGTGATGCTTTCATTGTCCTTCCAGGCGGCTACAACACACTGGAGGAAATATTCAATATAGCCTCGTTGGCACAGTGGAACTTTCATGTCAAACCAATAGGTTTGTTGAATATTAACAATTTCTTTGATGGCTTACTAGCGTTCCTAGATCAGAGTGTAGATAATAAGTTTATCTCTCATTTAGCGAGAAAAATACTTATTTCTGCTAGTACTGTTGATGAACTACTTATCAAATTTCATGCATATGTTCAAGAATGGAAGCCCAGTCCAGTCGGTCACGTATCACTCGGTATCAGCGAAAAAGAAATTCGGATCCTTTAAATATCTCATTATGAGCCCTGATGTTGAGGGTGGCAGAATTACAGAGTATTTATACTCTCGAAACGCACCCTTCATTTATGGGTTCAATATGTATTTTCTTTTCGCATTTTTATATTTTTGAGTGTTTATTGCCATCTTTGATATTCTCAATATGTTCCACTTCGGCTGTTTTGTACTTCTTCTGGAGTAATAATAATAATATCATATTGGCTTTATTCAAATACAGAAATCTAGTGATTATACTTCTTCAAGAGCATTTTATTCTCATATTAATACAATCTCATATCATCGATGAGATTACTTCATATAATCTCTCCATGCGATATATTTTCTTTGATTTATCAACATGGGATCTATTGAGCATTTTATTTATCCAATGGTAATTTGGTACCACTTACTCAATTTTCTCCATCAATATTCAATAGGCGTGGAAAGTGAACATTCCTTTATTAAATGCTTCTTTAAGAGCATTTCTCATCATATCACAATATACTAATCTCATAATGAGATTTTTCACCACAAAGATATTTTCTTTCTCTTTTATCACAATGGGATTCTTTGAGCAATTTCATTTCATCAATACATACAATGGTAAATTGGCATCACTTGCTCAAATCCCTTCTTTAATATCAATAGAATATTCATATCGAACATATATAAATCAGTTATCCAATTGTGGGGTTTAATCCAACCATATTTGTAATAAGTATTCTAAACGTGTGGTATATCCCACCACATTGAAAATATTCATACCAATCGTGTGATATAACTCACCACATTGGAAATATATGTGAAATTTAAAGTGCGTAAATTTAAATTGCAGAAATTAAATTTCCTCCAATAGGTGGTCGAACCTACCTTATGGGAATTATTGCAATAAATATAAATTTACGGAATTTAAATCGCGAGAATTAAATTGCATAACATTTAACTACTTCTTTAGGAGTAGAGTCTGCTTAGTAGAAGGTATTACTCTTCACTTAGCATATAAAGTGCATAAATATATAAAATCTTCCGTTTAGTGATGGTTGAACCCATCATCAGGTAGGAGGTATTGCAGTATTTAAATTGTAATAAATAAAGTGCAAGAATTAAATATCTATAGAAGAAAATTTGTTCTAACTATTTCTTCAAAATATAATTATCGTCAAAATAAACGGTCGTAAATCGAAATATTCGCTCGTCAATCGCTACTGTTCTTGGCGATCTTTGGCAGTGCGTATGCTACATATTTCTCTATAAAACATTAATACATACTCGCCGCCAGCTAGCTACGATTCTTGCGGCGCCTGCAAGTCGTGTGTGCACATATCTCTTTATAAAGTTTGACATTATAAGCATTAATACGTAAATATTCACAAGTCCAAGGACCCTTTTGTAACTTTTTCAAAAGTTGGGGTACTGATTTGTAAATTTTTGAAAGTTTACCTTATCAATATTGGTGTCAAATCGAAGATCTCGTTAAATCGAGTATAATGGAGTCGAGAAAATTTGATTTTGATAATGTATGCTCCTTATATCTCGATAAAGCGAATGCTTTATAGTTTAATATATTATTATATTATAAAATAATAATATAATATATATAATATATACCTCTCCGCCCTTTTGCTTCCATTTTGTCACTTAATTTTTGAAACTAGTATTCGTCGTGTTTGGCTTGGAAAATTCCACTAATTGACATTGGTATTGTAGCTCTGCAGAGGAGTAGGTATTTTATAACGGTTTGTGGTGTCTTATCCGCTTTAGAGAGAGAATGTGTGAGAGAGATTTTATAGAAAATTGAGTATTTCAAATTATAATAATCCAGGTTTACGATCTGAAGATCATCTATAAGATCTGTAGAAGCATACTTCTTTCATATTACTCAAAGGGTTAGAGGCTCGTCTTTGATAACGTGTTATAAAAGTATAGAAATAATAGAGAGTTTAGAGAATGAATTAAGGAATTGGGAATGAATTTCATTAATATTGAAAGCGCTATTTATAGGAAAAGCTTGAATAACTGATAAATCGTAATTACATAATTTCATCAGGGACATAATAGTCATTCACCTAAATAAAATATAATAAAGCAAAAGCCTCGGGTGCCATGCTTAATATATTATAACAGCTGAGATATAAATGTTACATTTTGAACTAATAATTAATTTTTTTTTCCTTTCCTTCCTTTGTAGATACATTTAAGTTGACGGTGGAATATGGGAAAACTTACTTGATTCGAATGATTAACGCTGTGATGAACAACATTATGTTCTTTTCTATTGCAAATCATAGTGTCACAGTTGTTGGATCAGATGCTAGCTACCTGAAGCCGATAAGAAGTGATTACATTGCCATATCTCCTGGTCAAACCATTGATTTCTTGCTAAAAGCCGACCAAAATCCTAGTCATTATTACATGGCTGCCAACGTTTATGCTGTTGCAGGAGATTTCGACAATACGACTACAACAGCTATAATCCAATACAAAGGAAATTATACCCCTCCCTCGACACCACTCTTTCCAAATCTTCCAGGTTTTAACAACACAAATGCTTCAGTTAATTTCACGAGAAGATTCAGAAGTATAGGAAATAAACAATATCCCGTCGATGTTCCTAAAAATGTCACAAACAGATACTTGTTTACTATTTCCCTCAATTCAGTCCCGTGTCCTAATAATTCATGTGAGGGGCCTTTTAACGAACGCATTCGAGCAAGTATCAACAACATAACCTTCGTGCAACCTAGGATTGCCATTCTTGAGGCTTATTACCGTCGCACTAGAAATGTATACAGCACTGACTTCCCTAGCAATCCACCATTTACATTCAATTACACTGCGGAATTTGTCCCTCGAGCGTTATGGAGGCCTCAAAATGGAACTGAAGTAAGAGTCCTTGAATACAATTCTACAGTGGAGATTGTTTTTCAAGGAACAAACATCGTTGGAGGAATAGATCATCCTATACACTTACATGGACAAAGCTTTTATGTTGTCGGCTTGGGATTCGGAAACTTTGATCGAGTTAGAGATCCACCGAATTATAATCTCGTTGACCCTCCTCACGTGAACATAATCACGGTCCCTGTAAACGGTTGGGCAGCAGTCAGATTTAAGGCTAATAATCCTGGTATGTGCGTGATGCCTATTGTTCTATTCGATTTATATATTTTTATTGTATCTTTTTTCCTGTCGTCTCGTCTGTCATTTTCCATAGAGATTACTTACGATAATGACACGTAATTTTTGTATAGGAGTTTGGTTGTTGCATTGCCATTTAGAGCGTCATCTAAGTTGGGGAATGGATATGACATTTATTACCAAAAATGGTAAGGGAAGAGATGCTCGAATGTTGCCTCCACCTCCAGATTACCCTCCATGTTGATGCTAGCGAAGTTACAAACGATATCCATTGAATTAAGTGTAGCGGAGGAGCTAGCTTGTAATGTGTGTTGAAGAGTTGTGTGATTCGTAAGGGATAATTGCTAATTTAATTAGTATGTACCATTAGAAAAATAAATTTATGTAGTTTAAATGTTGTGAAATTATATATTTTCCAGGAGAACATAAAATGTGGATTAATTTTCAATTTCATGAATAAATGTACGACGAAAATTGTCATAATCAACCACATTATTGTTTTGAATTCTATGGATGATCCTGACAATAAAATAGGGGTGTTGATATGATCTCCTACCAATAGGGGTGTTGATATGATCTCATACCAATACTGTTAGTAGGAGATCATGAGCGTGTCTCATTATGTGAGTGTGGAGTGATTTCAGAAACTTTACAAACTTTACAAATGGGATATAAAAGTTGTAGTTTTCGATTTCTTTTCGTATTAATTAATAAATTATTTATCATAAATTCAATTATATATTATTTTAAAATTACACATTCAACTTTATATCCTTTAAAATTATCTTACTATTATTTTTGAATGGTTATATCTCACATCTGTTTCACCTTTTACGCTCTTTTTTCCTACATTCCCTTTTTTTTTCTTTAATTAAAATAATAATCATCACTCAATGTCTCTCCCCTACGTCATTTTTTATCCATATTCATGTAATGGAGACACCCTAACCGAGATCCAATGACGTGGTTTCTCCATTTCTTCTTTGATGTACGTTGCGTAAATTTCGGTGAAAAAATTCTACCACAATCCATTGCGCTCACTACACAAGAGTATGACAAATTAGGGGTGAACACGGTTCAGTTTATATAATTTTAGTAAATTTTCAAACCAAACCACTTAAAGTGATCTGGAAAAATTTCAAACCAAACCAAACCAAACCACTCCTTTCTAAACCAAACCACTTTTTTCGATTGGGTTTGGTTTAAAACCACGGTTTAGGAAATAAAAAGTAAAACAAACATATATCATGCAAGTTAAAAATAACCATTAGTCTAAAAGTTACCAACATAGCAAAAATATCATTATACATTCAATTAAGAAATATATTAGAGTCAACATGTATTAAATAAAATACTACAAACAAAAATTTTACAATATTAGTCCCAACTTTTATCATAACGCGTAAATATCAACATCAATATCAGCCTCGGGCACCGAAAAATTATGGCACGAGGCAAATAGATTAGGAGCTGGTGAAGGAAATAATTAATTTGCCAAGGACGAAACTAAGAATAAAAGGATGAGCCAAGCACCAATCGAAAATTTGGCCATCAAGAATTTGGGCTGCTTGGTTTGAACTTTGGCATGAAATTGCTTATTGAGGAAATTTTGAAAAATACTGGAACTCTTTTTCGCCGTGCGGTCAATACAAGTGCCTGTTAATATTTATAAATTTTTCAATAAAAATTATTTAACCATGATCAAATTAGTTTGACAAATTTAATAATTTTAATTTTGGAAAATTTGTGCCAATTTCCCCATGACAAATTTTCGATATGACAAATTTTTGATAAAACCTTCCTAATTTTAATAAGATATTTATTTTATTATTTTTCTACCTTCAGTATAATTTTTATAGTGATATACTCGTACTAAAAAATTTTATGTGGGAATACAATAGTTATATTTACTATTAATTATTGTTTAAAACCAAAATATGCGTGAGTATCATTATAGATAATTTTTGAAAAATTATGATACTAATATTAACAAATGCCATTGTATTGAAATTTTTCGATAAAAACCATCTAATTAATATCAAATTAATTGGATATATTTAACTATGGACAAAATAAATATATATAAAATAAAAAGTAAAATTATGCAATTTAATGAAATTTGGACTAATTTATATATATTTCAAACTTTGGAACCTGATTGTAATAACCCCCAAACCTTAGGACTATTTATATAAATTTTTCTAAGTGAAATAACGAAAATACTCTTAGAAAGAGGACAAAATAGTAAAGTTTGATTTTGACTAACGGTTTAGTGAACGGATTTCATTCATTTGGACCAAATTTGAAAAAAGAAAAAAAAATTTTTGGACCATTTGCCCTACATTTTTTTATTTTATACCAATTTCATAGTTTGACAACTTTTTTTAGAACATTTGCGCCAATTTCCTTTAAAATTGTATCGAGCGTGAGCATCTTTAATATCAATGTGGATGTGGATGTCTACACATGTTTTCCTTTTTTTTTTCAATTTTCCTGTTTTAATCACTTTTATAACTTTTTCCTCATTTTTCTTTCTCGATTCCAGTGCAATATCCACAAATAGACATCCATCTAGACTTTTTACCATATTATTTTATTATTAATTTTTAATTTGTTTCCATCTCTTTAATCTTTTCCACTTTTTCCACTTTTTTCCTATATTTCTTTTCATTTTTTTTCAATTAAAATAGTCATATTTCTCTATCTCTCTCTTTCAATCCATATCTATATCCACATTGCCACTGAAGATACTCTTAATGGAAACCTCCAGAACCGATCAGGCACCAACGTTGGTAGTAATTACGGCATTGCGATGGCGTTTCAGGTCGATCGATTTCCATTTTGAAATTAGGGACCAGATCTGGAATCGATGCGGCGATGGGAGTTCGAAAGAATTTTGAATTTTTCCGGCGACATTTGTTGCGTGATGACCGGTCAAAGTTTTGACATTATTTTTGGCAAAAAATAATGCCAAAACTTTGACCGGCAGACACGGTGTCGCCGGAAAAAATTTAAAAAATTCCTGGAACTCTCCGTCCCCGTGTTGATTTTAGATCTAGTCCCGGATTTCAAAATGGAGATCAAATCGACCCCGAAAATATCATCGTTGGTGCCGTAATTACGATACCAACATTGGTGCTTGATCGATCCGCTCGACCCCTGTATTAAGGGATATCCAGCATAGAAAACTTGGACACCCTTTTTGACTGGTAGATAGACCAGAAATCTTGGGGGGCGTTCTGTTTGTTTTGTATTTTCAGTTTTCGTTTTCGAAAATATTTTGGTGTTTTCTGTTTTCAATTGCTGTTTTTAGAAAATTGAAAATGCGTTTGATTTGTTTTTTGAAAAAAATATTTTTGAGAAGAGAAAATAGAAAATGAGTTTGGTCTATAATTGCTTAAAATGTAATAAATGTAAAATTGAAAATTCAAAACCCCGTTTTCCTTGTTTTCAACATTTAACACAGAAAACGCCAAAACGCGTTAAAAACGCTTTTCGTTTTCTATACAAATCTTGAAACGATTTCAAAACGTATTTTGAAAACAATAAGCGAGCAGCGTTTCAATATTTTCAAAACAAAAGCAGAAAACGAAATAAACGGCAGCAACGCACTTGTTCCCATCGAACGCTTCCTAAATTTAAGGAACGCCGAGCCATTTTGGTCGATTCGACTTTTGAAATTAGGGACGATCTGAAATCAACACGGCGAGGGGAGTGCCAGAATTTTCGAATTTCGATATCGGTAATGACCGGTCAAAGTTTTGGTGATGTTTTGGGCCCAAAACATCACAAAACTTTGACCTGGTCATAGCACAGATCGCCGAAAAATTCGGAAAATTCACGTGTTGATTCCAAATCTTATCCCGGATTTTAAAATGGGAGTCGAATGAACTGTCAAAAATGGCCCGATTGTTTTTATTTTTAAAAACCCCCGGTGGGAACGGAATATTCCTGAGATAGACATGTAGCCTCCTATCCGATCCTGTAGCTTCTTCCTAAAAATTACAAATACTGTCTTGTCTGATTTTTTGACCTACCGCAGTTATTAAGCCACGTCAAGTCAACTACACTAATTATTAATCCAATATGAGGCGTCATTACAAATTTACTATATGCTGAGTCAGAATTTTATTTTATTTTATATAGGTCGAATTTTTTTCTTGAAGTTTTTTGTATGGTTTTTGTTTTGGTGATCCCCACAGTGGGAACGTATCTTCCCTGATTGGTAGTTGGGCCGGTGGGATGGGGAGTTGGTGCTACCGCCCCAAAAAAAAGGGGGGATACATCCCCACTATAGGGATCATAAAATCCCCACGATGGGGATCGGATTATTGCTCATTTTTTTATATTTGGCTACAAAATGAATGAGCCAGACCTAGTTCGTCCATTCCCCTTTTTATGAAAACGATTTAGTACCAACGCTCGTACCTTATTATAATACTAGCATACTAAAATAGGGGAGATTGTTCAAAAGGGAAATTTTAATTGTAAAAAATATTAAACGAAGGTTTATTATTTTAACCATAAGCTTTACGTCAAAAACCTATTTTTTATAATGTTTTTTTCTTTAAAGTATTTTATAGTGTTTTATAACTTTCTTTACGTGTAAACAATACATTCACTCAAAAATGAATTTTTTTCTCTGTTTAGAATTTTTTTTTAATAACTGTTTAGAAAATTTTTACCAAACAGCTAATCGAGTTCTATACTTTCATTTTAAACTCGCCCAGCAAGAGAAAAAATTCGCAATCTTATTATAATAAATAAAATGTCAAAGTTTAAGGTCGCTTTGATCCTCTCACATGTTCTAGAAAGGAAAACAAAAATTTCTACGAACAGGCTGTTGACACGGAGACAATTTATTAGATAATAAAGTCAAGAAAAATAAAAATAAAATAAAATAGAAAAAAAAGTACATGAGTACTGTAGTCTTTGCCCTTTTTCTTTTCTTTTTTCCTTCTCTTTTATTTATTATTTATTACTCCATGTGATGAGTTTTTGACGGTAGGTATCGCTCCACTAGCTAGTTTTTCCAGCAGAAGTTCCACACGTGAAAATGGGACAGGGTCGGTAATTGAATCATTAAATGCTAACCAGAGTCATTTATTTGACAATCAAATTCAGCCGATCAACTGACATCGATTTTGACGAAAGCGAACTAAATCATAAGGTCTTGAACCCCCAGAGAGAGACACGAGTGGCCAATGCCTTCAAAACAATTTTGAATTTTTCTTTTCTTTTTAATTATATATATATATATATTTGAATGTAATATATATTTTTAAAATATACATATATTTTAAAATTTCGTTATTATATATAAATTTACAGATAATTTCTTCTCACAGTATTTTTCTTATTTTCATTAATTAGTAAACTTTCAGGCTCAGCTACTGAAGCAAACCATTCATCCTAATCTTTGGAACGGTTTTGATTAGTCTTTTTAATGTCCAATTGATTTTCGACTCAACAAAATCAAATTAAATTATTGCCAAAGCATATCCTTTTTTTTTGGTAGTAATTGAATATATTTACATCGTATTAATTATATATTATTACATTATTATCTAGTATCATATAACTGGCAAATCTTATGAAAATGAAAGTCCAAATTAATTATTTAAAGATAAATTAAAATGGCAAAACCCTTGCCTCAATTCTTCTACGCAGATTGTAATTTAATTTCTTAGGTGAGAAACGTGCCCCAATGGTTAAGACTCAACAACCTTCATTTCTATCGTGGCCAAAAATCAGCTCTCAATTTAATTTCACCCTTCTTTTAAAGACAACCTCACACACACACACACACACACACACAAAATACATATATGTGTATATATTGTCTAAAACAGGAAAAATCTTAAACGGTTTGATTTAAAATATGAAGTTTTCTATATTACAATTCATAGGTTTTCTTCTTGTAGGAGTGGCGCTTCCAATAGATGCTAAACTCATCCATCGCCATAAGTTTGTGGTAATGTGAAATATCCTGTAAATTCATTTACCATTCAAGAACACCAAGTTTCGTGCATACACATGATTTATATACGAAGTTAATCGACAGATAGAAACTTGAGAAATATCTGTTTTTTGATATATTGCATTATCTCGAACATAAAAAGTTACGATATAAACAAATCATCTCTACAAATGGCTTTATCAAATTCTAAACACAAAGCCCTTTTGGTTTTGCAGTTGCAAGATACTCCATACACAAGATTGTGTAGCAATAAGAGCATATTAGTGGTAAATGGGCAATTTCCGGGGCCAACTATATATGCAACCTATGGAGATACAATAGTCGTCGATGTGGTCAACCGAGCCAGAGAAAACGTAACAATTCATTGGTAGCAATTTTCTACGTGACTCTGTTCGCTTATTTTTAATTCCAGCACATGTTTCACATACAATATTTGATAAAACTGTCCATATTATACAAAATATTTATATTTCACTTGTGGAAACAAATTTTGTAGGCATGGAGTGAAGCAACCTAGATATCCATGGTCCGATGGTCCCGAATATATCACACAATGTCCTATACAACCCGGGTCGAACTTTAGTCAAAAGATTATACTTTCGGACGAGATAGGCACTTTGTGGTGGCACGCACATAGCGACTGGTCACGTGCAACTGTGCATGGAGCCATCGTTATTCATCCAAAAAAGAAGAATAATTATCCTTTTCCGAAGCCTGATGGAGAAGTGCCCATCATACTAGGTACTCTAGATTACAGTATTTAATTTTTTTAGTGCCAACAATGGAAAATGAATAACTGACAATGAAAGTAAAAATGGAATTTTTGGAAATGGCGGTGTATTTCAGGGGAATGGTGGAGAAGTGATATACAGGCAGTTTTGACTGAGTTTCTTGATAATGGAGGGGACCCAAATGTTTCTGATGCTTTTCTCATAAATGGTCAACCTGGAGATCTATACCCATGCTCAAGACCAGGTTTAATGACTTCTTCCCATTTTTTTATTTTTTTTTTAATTTTTAAAGTTTATTGTTTATTATTTTTTACAAGTAAAAGTAATGTTTGATTAGCGTGTGTGTTAGAGCGAGTGTTTTTATGGATTTTAATGTGAAATGAGAAAAAGAATGAGTAGAATTGAATAATAGAAATTTGTATAGTATATGTAAATCTTAGGAGATATGTGAATATGATTGATTTGACCAAATTAAAAATAAATTCAAATGTATAAAAATTTATAAACAAGCACACGCACTTACAAATTTTTTTTTTTTGAATAGACACGCACTTACAATTTTTTAGTACTTTTAACATTTAAAAGTATTTGGTTTTAGAAAAGAATTGTTGTTACTAATTAATTATCTCACAAATAATTTAAAGCCATGCAAAACATATTGCTATTTTGCCTCTCTCATTAGTTTTTGTTATGAATAAGACGTGTGGATTGATGAGGAAAATATTAAAATATATGAAGTAAAAATTTTGTGTATATGATCAATATCACTAAAAGACAATCCCATTTCAACATCATCATCCTTACCATAGTTACGGAACTATTGCGCTATTTTGAGGGTCCGTTTGACCTCCGTTTTAAAATTCGGAATCAGATCTAGAATCAATATGGCGAGGGAAAGCTCCAACAATTTAAAACATTTTCTGGCGACACCGTGACGGCTGGTCAAAATTTTGCAATATTTTTGGCCTAAAATTATTGCCAAAACTTTGACCGGCTGCTACGGTATCGTCGGAAAATAGTCAAAATTGCTGGAACTCCTTTTCACCGTGCTAATTTTAGATCTGGTCATAAATTTCCAAATGGTGGTCGAATGGACCTCCAACATAACCGAGCATTCCATAGTTAAAAAACCATCCGATGATTTTTGAAAATTTTCCCACTAAAAGATTATCATAATCGAAAAGTTTCAAACAATTTGACCATCTTTATCCAAAATTAAAGTGGTCTACTGGCTTTAGAATAATTTGTAGAGAATCATGGTTTTTCATTTTCCCCTCGGAATATTTGGCTGAGATAAAAATATTACATTTTGAACTCGCAATAACTAACTTTTTTTTTCTGTTCCTTCCTTTGCAGATACATTTAAGTTGACAGTGGAATATGGGAAAACTTATTTGATTCGAATGATTAACGCTGTGATGAACAACATTATGTTCTTTTCGATTGCAAATCATTGTGTCACAATAGTTGGATCAGATGCTAGCTACCTCAAGCCAATAAGAAGTGATTACATTGCCATCTCTCCTGGTCAAACCATTGATTTCTTGTTGGAAGCCGACCAAAATCCTAGTCACTATTACATGGCTGCCCACGTTTATGCTACTGCAGGAAATTTCGATAATACGACTACAACAGCTATAATCGAATACAGGGGAAATTATACCCCTCCCTCGACCCCACTGCTTCCAAATCTTCCAGGTTTTAACGACACAAATGCTTCAGTTAATTTCACGAGAAGATTCAGAAGTCTAGGAAATAAAGAATATCCCGTCGATGTTCCTAAAAATGTCACAAACAGATACTTGTTTACCATTTCCCTCAATTCAGTCCCGTGTCCTAATAATTCATGTGAGGGGCCTTTTAACGAACGCTTTCGAGCAAGTATCAACAACATAACCTTTGTGCAACCTAGGATTGCCATTCTTCAGGCTTATTACCGTCGCATTGGAAATGTATACAGCACTAACTTCCCTAGCAATCCACCATTTCCATTCAATTACACTGAGGAGTTTGTCCCTCGAGCGTTATGGAGGCCTCAAAATGGAACTGAAGTAAAAGTTCTTGAATACAATTCTACAGTGGAGATTGTTTTTCAAGGAACAAACGTCGTTGCAGGAATAGATCATCCTATGCACTTACATGGACAAAGCTTTTATGTTGTCGGCTTGGGATTTGGAAACTTTGATCGAGTTAGAGATCCACCGAATTATAATCTCGTTGACCCTCCTCACGTGAACATAATAGCTGTCCCGGTAAACGGTTGGGCAGCAGTCAGATTTAAGGCTAGTAATCCTGGTACGTGCGTGACACTTATTGTTCTATTTGATTTATATATTTTTATAGTATATCTTTTTCCCGTCGTTTCATCTGTCATTTTCCAGAGAGATTACTTACGATAATGACATGTAATTTGTGTATAGGAGTTTGGTTGTTGCATTGCCATTTAGAGCGTCATCTAAGTTGGGGAATGGATATGACATTCATTACCAAAAATGGTAAGGGAAGTGATGCTCGAATGTTGCCTCCACCTCCAGATTACCCTCCATGTTGATGCTAGCGAAGTTACAAACGATATCCATTGAATTAAGTGTAACGGAGGAGCTAGCTTGTGATGTGTGTTGAAGAGTTGTGTGATTAGTAAGGGATAATTGCTAATTTAATTAGTATGTACCATTAGAAAAATAAATTTATGTGGTTTAAATGTTGTGAAATTATATATTTTCCAACAGAACGTAAAATGTGGATTAATTTTCAATTTCATGAATAAATGTACGACGAAAATTGTCATAATCAACCACATTATTCTTTTGAATTCTATGGATGATCCTAGCAATGAAGCTCGATCTATATGAAAAATCTTATAATGAGATAGTCGCTGCATTTAATTTGAAATTAAACAAGATTTTAAACTCCATCGAATCATTTGGCTTAACACATTGGCTGATTGGCATGGTTTAAGTTGATATTATTGTTGATGATATTGCGAATGACAGCCCTGTGCAAGCAAATTGCCCCTTGATGAATATGTCTCGCCTTTATGCCCCGTTTTGCGAGATGCCTCGCACGATACTTCTTCGCGCTTCGATGAATTTCGCATTGCTCCAATAATCCAATGCTAACCTATTGGTAGTATAAGCTGTCAATAGAGTATCGTGGTGCTCTTACATAGCGCCACGTCAACGGCAAATTTTTTTTTTAGTATCTACATTAAGCGAGATGAATAATATATAACTACTATATGATGGTGGGGGACTCATGTAAGCCCCATCCCCCCCTCCCCCCCCCCAAATGGGGGTGTTGGCATGATCTCCTACCAACACTGTTGGTAGGAGATCATGAGCGTGTCTCATTGTGTGGGTGTGGAGTGATTTCAGAAACTTTACAAACTTTACAAATGGGATATGAAAGCTGTAGTTTTTTATTTCTTTTCGTATTAATTAATAAATTATTTATCATAAATTCAATTATAAATTATTCTAAAATTACACATTCAACTTTATATCCTTTAAAATTATCTTATTATTATTTTTGAATTGGTTATATCTCACATCTTTTTCACCTTTCACGCTCTTTTTTCCTACATTCCTCTTTTTTTCTTTAATTAAAATAGTAATCATCACTCAATGTCTCTCCTCCGCGTCATTTTTTTATCCATATTCATGCAATGGAGACACCCTAGCCTAGATCCAATGACGTGGTCTCTCCCTTTGTTCTTTGATGTACGTCGCGTCAATTTCGGTGAAGAAATTCTACCCCAATCCACTGTGTGACTCACTACACGAGTATGACAAATTAGGGGTGAACATGGTTCAGTTTATATAATTTTTGGTAAATTGTCAAATCAAACCACTTAAATTAATTTGAAAAAAAATCCAAACCAAATCAAACCACTCCACTTTCCAAACCAAACCACTTTTTTCGGTTTTGTTCGGTTTAAACTACGGTTTAGGAAATAAAATGCAAAACGAACATATACCATGCAAGTTAAAAATAACCATTAATTTAAAAGTTACCGACGTAGAAAAAATATCATTATACATTTAATTAAGAAACATATTAGAGTCAACATGTATTAAATAAAATTTTACAAACTAAAATTTTACAATATTAGTCCCAAGTTTTACCATAACGTGTAAATATCAACATCAATATCAGTCTCCGGCACCGAAAAATGATGGCATGAGGCTAAGAGATTAGGAGCTGGTAAAGGAAATAATTATTAATTTTTGAATGACGAAACTAAGAATAAAAGGATGAGCCAAGCACCAATCGAAAATTCGGCCATGGAGAATTTGGGCACACTGGGTGCTTGGTTTGGGCTTTGGCATGAAATTGCTCATTTTCCCCATTTTTAAAAAAATAAATAAAGTCCATCGAATGTATATCGAAAATCTAAAACGTAATGTATAGTTTTAGACTTTTTTTAGTGTAATTTGGTTGGACAAAATTAATTTTTCTTATTTCTTATTTCTTATTTCTTATTTTATTTTTATTTTTTATTTTTGCAATCTAGTGGTTTGAAATGGTTTAAAATAATTTGGAAATTTTGAAATATAAACCAAACCACTTTCAAATGGTTCAATTTGGTTCAAACCAAATTGTTGATCGGATCCACGTGGGCCCAACCTACAATTTCCAAAAAGTGATTTTGATTCAGATTTGCGATTTTGCGATTTAATTGTTGAGCCCTATGACAAATATGGATACAGCAAGACTTGACATAAAAAAAAGTAAACTCACAGCTAATTAAGTAATTATTGATGGCATAAGGGGGGTCCACGCTATCTTCAACACCAAAATGACGCCAAGTGTGAAGGTGGAGCCGCATGCCTTTGAAACAATTTTTTCCTTTCTTTTTTTTTTCTTTTCTTTTTTCAATTTTTAACTCTATAAATAAATTTTAAAACTTCGTTGACATATATGTAGATTTACAAATAATATCTTCTCAAAACATTTTTCTGGTTTTCATTAATAGGTAAAATTTTGAGCTCAATTACTCAAACAATCGACCAAACTGAAGCAAACATTTCATCCTAATCAATATGAACAGTTTTTTATTGGTCTTTTTAGTATCTGATTGGTTTTCAACTTAACAAAAGTCAAATTAAATTGTTATCAAACCTATCTTTTTCTTTTTTATTTTTATTTTTGGCAGTAATAATTGAATATATTGACATAGAATTGATTAAATAGTATCAATTATTATCTAGTACCGTACCAATCTCTTTCAATAAGTCAATAATGCAATTAGGCCATCCTCCACCATGGATCTCAGATTTCAAACCGACAGACCTTATGAAAATGAAAGTCCAAATTACAATTATTTAATGATAAATTAAAATTAAAATAGCAAAAACATTGCCTCAATTCTTCATTAATTTGGTACGTATACACAAAATTGTAATTTTCTTCGGTAGGAGACGTGCTCCAATGGTCAAGACCTTAAGAGTCTTCATTTCTATGGTCGCCAAATCAGCTCTGAATTTTCTTCCTTCTCAGAAGAGTCTACATATTCATACTTTTTTATCTTATTTTAAAGACAAATTCACACACACACACACACACAGATGATAAAATACATATATATATATGTATTGTCTAAATTAAACTGACAGAGAATCTTAAACGGTTTGATTTGAAATATGAAGTTTTCTATATTACAATTCGTAGGTTTTCTTCTTGTAGGAGTACTGGTGCTTCCAATACATGCTCAAGTCATCCGTCGCTATAGGTTTGTGGTAATGTGAAATATCCTCTATATCCATCTAGGATTCAAGAAAAAAAAGTTTCGTGCATACAGATGATTTATACAAAAAGTTCTCGATCGATAGACTCTTGACAAATATTTTTCTTTTACACATTACGTCATCTCGAGCACTAACTGTCACGAAGCTGCGATATCAATTTCAATAAACGAATCATATTGGTTTATCAAGTTCTAACGAATTAAAGAGCCCTTTTGGTTTTGCAGTTGCAAGAGACTCCATACTCAAGGTTGTGTAGCAATAAGAGCATATTAGTAGTAAATGGGCAATTTCCGGGGCCAACTATATATGCGACCTATGGAGAGACACTAATCGTCGATGTGATCAACCGAGCTAGAGAAAACGTAACAATTCATTGGTATGGATTTTCTATACGACTCTGTTCACTTATTTCTCGCTACATTACATGTTTGGTATACAGTATTTGATAAAAAAAAAAAAAAAAAGTCATATATTATATAGTATTATATTTGATTTCACTTGTGCCTTGTGGAAACAACATAATTTTGTAGGCATGGGGTGAAGCAACCCAGATATCCATGGTCCGATGGTCCAGAATATATCACACAATGTCCGATACAACCCGGGTCGAACTTTAGTCAAAGGATTATACTTTCGGACGAGATAGGAACTTTGTGGTGGCATGCGCATAGCGACTGGTCACGTGCGACTGTGCATGGCGCCATCGTTATTCATCCCAGAAGGAATAATAGTTATCCTTTTCCTAAGCCTGATGGAGAAGCGTCCATCATACTAGGTACTCTACATTGCAGTATTTAAATTTTTAGTGCCAACAATGGAAAATGGAAAATGAATAACTGACAAGAAAAATGGAATTTTTGGAAATGGTGGTGTGATTCAGGGGAATGGTGGAGAAGGGATGTACGGGATGTTTTCAATGATTTTGTTGCTGGTGGAGGGGACGCAAATATTTCTGATGCTTTCCTCATAAACGGTCAGCCGGGTGATCTATACAACTGCTCAAGACCAGGTTTGATACATATGCATATGTATTTTTTTTTTAATCGTCTATTGTTTTTTAAAATTAAAAGTAATGTTTGATTAACTTACAATTTTTTAATATACTTTTAACTTGCAAAAAGTATTTGGTTTTAGAAAAGAATTGTTACTAATTATCTCACAAATAAACTTTTCAAGCTATGCAAAACATATTGCTATTTTTGTTACGATGTAATTTTTTTTATATTTTTATTTATTCTTTTTAAATTTGAATCTGTTTAAATTAATTATATCTATATATATCTCGTGGGATCTATATGAGAAAATTCAATCCTAATATGACCAATATTTTGTGTTTTATGAATAAGAAGTGTGGATGGATCATGGATGAGGAAATAATTAAAATATATCAAATAATAATTTTGTACATATTATCTTCATCGCTAAAGATTATCATCATAATCGAAAGGTTAAAAACAATTTCACCATCTTTATCCATAAAGCGGCCCACTCCCTTAGTATTATTGGTAAAGAATCACGGTTTTTTCATTTTCCCGTCAGAATAGGCGGCTGAGATAAAAGTATCATTAAAATTATATTTTGAACCAATAATTAACTCTTTTTTTCGCCATTTCTTTGCAGATACATTTAGGTTGACGGTGGAAAGGGGAAAAACTTATTTGATTCGAATGATTAACGCCGTAATGAACAACATTATGTTCTTTTCTATTGCAAATCATAGCGTCACAGTTGTTGGATCCGATGCTGCCTACCTCAAGCCAATAAGAAGGGATTATATTGCCATCTCACCTGGTCAAACCATTGATTTCTTGCTAACAGCTGACCAAAATCCTAGTCACTATTACATGGCGGCTCGCGTTTATGCTAGTGCTGCAGGAAATTTCGCCAATACGACTACAACAGCTAGAGTCGTGTACAGAGGAAATTATACCCCTCCCTCGGACCCACCGCTTCCAAATCTTCCAAATTTTACAGACACAAATGCTTCAGTTAATTTCACGAGAAGCCTCAGAAGTTTAGGAAATGCACAATATCCTGTCGATGTTCCTCAAAATGTCACAAACATATATTTGTTTACTCTTTCCATCAATTTAAACCCGTGTCCTAATAATTCGTGTGACGGGAGTTTTAACGACCGCCTTCGAGCGAGTATCAACAACATAACCTTTGTGCAGCCTAGGATTGCCATTCTTGATGCTTACTACCGTGGCATTCAAAATGTATACGGCAATAATTTCCCCAGCGATCCACCATTTACATTCAATTACACTGCGGAATTCGTCCCTCAAGCGTTATGGAGGCCTCAAAACGGAACTGAAGTAAGAGTTCTTGAATACAATTCTACGGTAGAGATTGTTTTTCAAGGAACAAACACTGTTGCAGGAATAGATCATCCTATACACTTACATGGACAAAGCTTTTATGTTGTTGGCTCGGGATTTGGAAACTTCGATCGAGTTAGAGATCCACCAAATTATAATCTCGTCGACCCTCCGCACGTGAACATGGTCTTGGTTCCTATAAGTGGTTGGGCAGCGGTCAGATTTAGGGCCAGTAATCCCGGTACGTACTTGACAGTAATTGTCCTATATATTCGAGTTACATATTTTTTAATATCTTTTTCCCGTCATCTCGTCTGTCATTTTCCGACGAGATTAATTACACTAACGACACGTAATTTGTGTACAGGAGTTTGGTTGTTGCATTGCCATTTAGAGCGTCATATAAGTTGGGGAATGGAGATGACATTCATTACCAGAAATGGTCAGGGAAGAGATGCTCAAATGTTGCCACCACCTCCAGATTACCCTCCATGTTGATGCTAGCGAAATTACAAACGAATGTAATGTGTGTTGAAGAGTTTTGTGATTTGGTTTGGGATATATGTGACTAATTCGTAAGGAATAAGTGCTAATTTTATTTACTATGTACCATTAGAAAAATAAATTTATGCAGCTCAAATGTTGAGAAATTATATATTTTACAGGAGAAATTTCGTGAATAAATGTAAGACGAAAATTTCAAGTTGTTATATTGTTATTATTAATTATATCATATTCTTTTAATGTTACATTATTATTACATTATTTTATTAGTATATATTATATATTTTGGTATTACATATATTACATACATTTAAATATTGCTTTAATCTATTCAAAACAAAAATTATTGGTTTGATTATGCAATTTGCCACTAAAGTTTCAATAAAATTTCAAACATGCCGCTGATGTTTGAAAATTTCATGACATACCACTAAAGATTTTAATGCTTATACCAAATGTCATTTCGATAACTTGTTGAATGGAAATTGATGATGTAGCCGTTAAATTGCAAACTAGACATCCGCTAGTAGCTAATCCTAGGTTCCCGGTGCCACATCAATCAAATTTTGGTAGCTAATTATTCAATCTACGTCCTCAATTTGGGTAACAAGTTATTTTTAATTTGGACAATTAGTTAAATGGGGTGTCAAAATTGTGTAATTGGGTGTCAAAATTTAATCCATATGTGGCCAGAGACTAAGAGTGGCTGCCAAACATACAATTTTTGTAACTTTTTTGTACAAAATAATAAATTAAATATCAAAATAATTTCTTACCCCTTCCTCTTGTGGTACAAACTCACTGGTTACCTTCACACCTCCAGCACCAACACAATGGCATATTTGGAGGTGGAGGCAACATCTTAGCGTCTCGAATCTTGTCATTTTTATTAGAAAAATTCCTGCAACACATAAAATTAATGAGTTATTTCAAAGCCAATGCGAAATAATTTATCGAAACAGAAATTTCGAGTACCTCAACCATTCATTCATGTGAAACTATTGCACTCGTGCTTGAGTCTCAATCCACTCGACCCAAAATGGAAATGGTTATCGTGATTAGAAATGGCAAGAGTCGAAATGCTAAGATATTGCCTCCACCTCCAGATATGCCATGGTAATAGATGCTTGATGATTTCCTCCAATTACAAAGGATATAAATACAAATATCATAATTTAATAAAGGGTCTGTTTTGTACTTCATTTTAATTATTGCCTACTACAACGTGGACCATATGTACTATGGAGTATCTCTGTACTAGACGTACTACACTAGGCAAAGTTCACCATGCTTGATATATTTTGTCCTTTTATTATTATTATTATTATTATTATTATTACGGTGAATGATCACTATTTAACTTGTTATAATTTATCAGCAACAAGAGTACGCCCACGTCACCGCCTAATTTAAAAAAAAATTTTTTTTTTTTGGAATCTATGTTAAATGAGATGAATAATACATAATCTGCCTTGATGAAAATTTCATATCTTATATCCCCCCAAATGGGGTGTTTATGACGCCAACAAGTTTCAAGAATGTAACAGATTATTATTATTATTATTATTATTATTATTATTATTATTATTATTATTATTGAATGATGATGATATATTTCGTCCTAATGATCGTTAAAAATACATTGTTACAACTTACACCGTCGATGATGTGTAAAAATTTTCATTAGTAGCACAAACAAATTAACTCCGAGTCCCATGAAGTCCAAGATTCCTTGTGTTCCTGCTCCTTTACCATGGTAGTGATTAGTAGTATCATCTTTGTGGTATTTTTCTAGTGCCATTAATTAAGATACCATCCATAATATTTTCGGATCCCATTCGATATCTGTTTTGAAATTAATTGAATCTAGAATCAACACAATAAGGGGGAGCTCCAATAATTTTAAAAATTTTCCGGCGACAGTGGCGATCGGTCAAAGTTTTTAGCAATAATTTTGGCCAAGAATTTCACCAAATTATGGCAAAAACTTTGATTGTCCGTCACAATGTTGTCGAAAAATTTTCAAAATTATGAGAGCTCCCCTCGCCGTGCTGATCTTAGATTTTAAAGCGGATATCGGATTTGCCCCGAAAATGCCATCGATAGCACCTGAACTAAGGTGCCATCGATGACAGTAGATCAAGGCTAAGTATCTTTGATTACCCTCTCCGCCAAGAACAATAGGTTTGCGTTCCATATTTGTTCGTCCTAAAATATAATTTCTTTTATTTTTCCATTGTATCTTTATTTAATAGACATGATTATTAATAAAAGTATATTAGCATTCTTTAACACAATAGTATATTTGAAAAATACAAATAAAATTTACATTTCTAATAATATTAATTAATTACAATCTCTTAAAATATGTGAAAATCAAACCAAATTTTTATTGTGAAATGGGTAGAGTACTTTGTCGACTTAAAGGGTGATTGTGAATAGATTATAATGGTTTTTAATGTAAAAGAGGAGAGAGAATGAGTGGAGTTGAGTGGTTGAGATTTGTAGATGTGATGAGATATGTGGATGTAATTGATTTAGGAGAGAGAAAAAAGTTGAAAAAAGTGAAAAAATTTAGAAAAATTGAATCCCAATTAAGCTTTTAGAGAGACGTAAATGGGGTGGTTCAGCAGGCCCCAAAACCACAAGTTCTAGGGTCACCTTGCCCCAAAATCCACAAGTTCTAGGGCGAAATGGGGTCCGCCCTGAGACCCGCAACCACAGTCCCAAAGTTTTTTTTTTCTTTTCATTTTCTTAGCGTGTGTTTATATACATTTTTTTTTGTTTAAAAATAAACTTTTGGGATAAATAGTGATAGGGACCACGAGATGTGTGGATAATAATTAGTGATAATGTGAAATGTGTGGTTGATATTAATGTTTGACTTTGATTTTTAGTATTAGATAATTTTTAGATAAAAAAAAAATATACACAAAAACATGCTTAGTTATGCTATTTTACAAAGTGAAAATGAAATAGTATGTAAACAACATTGGGTGTGGTGGATGGCCTATTATCGTTAGACCGGAGGTTTGAGTCTTGTTGTTGGAACACATTACTAAGTGAATGCAAAATATATGGAATGTAAACAACGATATTGGTATGGTGGTGAAACAGGTAACTTGTTATACTGCGACCGAGGTTTGAATCTTATTATTAGAAAATTTCAAAATATCTAGTTAACTCAAATTTTTAATTGAAAAATAAAATATTATTTGTAGATAGATCTAGGGGCGCGCCCATTCTAGGCAAATACATGTTTTATCAGGCTACCCCCACCCATGTTATACATTTAACCGGTGACAGGTCCACGTGATGATGGGGTAGGTAGTAGGTACAAGAATATTGAAGAACCCTCTGGCGTTCCATAGATTACGGAATGCTCGGGATTTTTACGGGCCCGTCAGACCTCCAATTTGAAATTCAAAAATTTTTGCAGATTCAACATAATGAAGCGGAGCTCCCAGCAATTTGAAAAAAAAAATTTCGATACCGTGACGATCAGTAGCGGCCGATCAAAATTTTTGACCAAAATTTAGTTAAAATTTGGCTGAAAACTTTGATCGGCCACCATCGATCGTCACCGTGTCGAAAATTTTTTTCCAAGTTGCTGGGAGCTCCGCCTCATCGTGCTAAATCTGGACAAAATTTCGAATTTCAAATCGGAGGCCCGATGAGCCCGTAAAAGGCCCAGGCGTTCCGTAAGCTATGGAACGCCCGGACGTTCTTGAACATTTCTGGTGGTAGGTACTCGTTAGTGCGTAAAACCGCCATCTCGAATTATAGACTTGAATTTTGTAAAAACGTAGAATGTCTCCAACAAATCATTGATTTGTTCAAGTAATTCCTAGATTTATAAAATCATTTAAGAGTTTATTAGTATATCATTATGTTGATCTCTGAATTCAAATATTGAGCAAATTTTCTTTTATCTTTTTATTTTGTTTTATTTTTAATTCTTATTTAATTGTTCAATTATTTATTTTATTTATTTATTATTATTATTTTTTTGCACAAGATCAACGTGGACTTGATCTAAAAGCCAAAAAAATTGCTTTTTTTTGTTTATTTTATTTTTTATAACCATTACATAGGGATCGTAGAGATAGACAACTACACCCTTAATCAACCCACTTGGATTCCATTAGATGGCACGAGTCTTGAGCCTTGTTCTTTTGAAGATATTGTTGATTTACTCAAATTACGTGCTAGATATATATGATTAAAAATTAAGAAAAATATTTTAAAAATATAAAGTAATTATATCAGTGATTGAAATAATGAAAGGAAAAAATTAGTAAAAGTTAGTGAAAAATTATTATGGAGAACAAGGCCTTAACTGTACAACTTCTTACTTGATCATCAAGAAAATAACAAGTAGTACTAATAGTCAAACTATGTCACTAAAAAATGCAATATATAACTGTCTTTCTTAGGGAAAAAATAGCTTCATAGTTTTTAACTAATTGAAGAAAGATAATGTAATATATTTCTAAGTTTTATACGAATATGAATTTGTGAAATTAAATTACAACTTGCCAATATATTGTAATAATATCACATTTCAGACATTTCATCATTTATTTAGATAGGTTGAATATGATTTTATTTTCAAAAAATAGAGCAATGAAGAAAAAATCACAAATTTTCGTCAATTAGAATTTTACTAATAATTACAAAACTGTTTTGAACTTAACATATTATATTATAATAATAGTATCTCATTTCGTCCATCAACAATTTCTTTTGTATAGATTGAATATAGTATGATTTTCTTTAAAAAATAGAGCAATGAAGAATAAAAAATTATGTGTGATCATGATAATATATTATTTTGTGTATTGGCCACTTATTTTGCACAAGTTGAATATGACTGTTGAAAAACTGTAGTGATAGGGGATAACAAAGAATAGATTTCCTCAATTTATCATTATATAAATTTTCATTTACTATTTTTTTATTTAAAAAAATTCATTTACTATTTAGGTATTAAAAAATACAAAAAAAAGAGGAAAAAATTCACGAAATCCATAACAATATGAAGCTAAGAGGTTAGATTTTCGCAAGAAAATTGTAAATATATTTTTTAAAATCTAAAATCTATAGAAATCTACCATCTAATAAAATTCACTAAATCGTCCAAGGGAATTGGCATAATAGAAAAGACACTCTTTTACCGGTGATCGATCCAGGCTCAAGACACCACCCCGCCCATAGCAAAAAATTAAAAACATTAAAAATCCACTAAATCCATAAATAATTGAGGATATATAAAGTTAGCGCTGGGCAATTTACCCGGGAACTCGACTGACTCGGGTCGGTTTGTGTCAGGTTCGACATCAACTTGGATTGGTTTTCGGGTTGGAGTTGTCCAACGCAAAGCGGGTTTAGTTTAAGGAAAAAAGTAATAAAAAAATTTATTCACAATTTTGTCAATTAACCGAGAACTGGACGTAGAACCGATGTGTTCGGATTGATCTGGCAACGGAATTGACCCTAGGTGGTCTGCTTTGGTTGGCCTTCTCGCAAACCAACTTCCATCTGGTTGGTTTTGAGTTGGGTCAAAAGCCGATGCCACCACTATTAAAAAGTACCTTTAATTCGTAAGTATATCGAAATCGATCATAATTGTCCATGATTAGCAGCCCTAACACGCGGTTCGTCCACTTTCATATTTTAAGACATCTTGTATCTTTTTTACAATTCTATTCCCTTGTTTTAATATAGAACAAAGTTAAGTGACCGTAGTAGTTAAAAATAGTTCTTATATTCAATTAACGCGGGCTCAAGCAGACTCATTCTTTTTTGTAAGAAACTAAGCAAGACATAGTGGCAAGTGGCAACTACCTAATCCAACCAAAAGCAAGAAAATTTAACCATTAAATTCACTTTTGTAAACATATTTCAATATAGACTTTGACGAAAACTTTTGACATTTGTAAGGTCAAAAACAAGGTGTCAAGGTAATTGGAATATGAAGCCAAAAACGACCGCTTCAATTTTTCTAATCATTTAATTAACAACAAAAAACGTGACAACTTTAACTATCACGTACGTTAAGTTCTTGGCAACCCTATAAATACTAATTAAACTTCTGTGCTAATCAAAACAACAAAACACGAAGAGAAAGATAGTTGAATATACATAGAAGGAAATTAATCAATAATGTGGTTGATTATGAAATTATTGGTCTTATATTTTGTCGGATTACTACTTCTAGGTGGCGTTCTTCCTACCCATGCTCAACGGGAGCGTCGCCATAAGTTTGTGGTGAGTGTAATGTATATTAATTGAATGTAACTAAGAAAATAATTAGTTTTTATGAAGCACATTCCTTAGATATATTTTCAAGTTTTATTTTAATTTACTTTTAACTTTTGTGCAGTTGAAAGATGCTCCATACACAAGGCTTTGCGCCAACAAGACTATTTTGACAATAAATGGACAATTTCCCGGGCCAACTATATATGCTACTAAAGGAGAGACGGTCTTCGTTGATGTTTACAATCGAGCACATGAGAACATAACCATTCATTGGTATGATTATATATTACTCTTCATCTATTGCAAGCGATTTTGTATTAAATCTTGTAAAAATAATTGATGTGGCACGATCAAGACCATATTAGGAATCAACTAATGTGACAGGTTCAGATTGCACTACATCACTTGTTTGCATGAGATTTAGTGCAAACAACTTACCGATATAATTAGTAGAAGACCATAAGTATTAATTCAATTAACGTAAGTACAATGTGTAAGAGTACTGCGCGTTAAAAAATATATTGAATTTGTAGGCACGGAGTGAAAATGCCGAGGTATCCATGGTCGGATGGACCTGAATACATCACTCAATGCCCCATTCGACCAGGGACAAAGTTTAGTCAAAAGATTGTTCTCTCGGACGAAGAAGGAACTTTGTGGTGGCACGCTCATAGTGAATGGTCTCGTGCCACTGTGCACGGGGCACTCATTATTTATCCAAAAAAGAAAAATGACTATCCTTTCGCAAAGCCTCATGCAGAAGTCCCTATAATACTCGGTGAATGGTGGAATAGTAACATAAAAGATGTTATGGACGAATTCATGCAGAGTGGAGGAGATCCAAACATTTCCGATGCTTTTCTAATAAATGGTCAACCTGGAGATCTATACCAATGCTCCAGACAAGGTTGGTAATTAAGAGTAATGCTAGAAGTACATATTGATTTACAACTTGATTGACAATTAAGCTATGTATATATCACAATCTGTACAATTCGATAGAATTGTGATATGTTTGTCACTACAAACTAAACTAGCTAGATTCAATGGCGGATCCGGGATTTTTAGCTTGTGGGCTGTAATATAAAAAAAAATTAAATTGACTAAAATTATGTATAAAATTTTTTTTCTACATAAACTTTCAAATTTGGGGGCTGCGACCTGTGTTGAGCCCCCCACTAGATCCGCCTTGGCTAGATTGTAACAAATCATCACCCAATTGTCAATTGCGCGGTAAATCAAAATGTATTAATAGCATTTGTGCATGATTTATTGTGCATGATTTATTTGGGAATATTCTTGGGTGTTTCATTTATATATGTAGGGGTTAATGTTGTATTGTTTTCACACCATTGCAGATACATTTAAGATGACAGTGGATTATGGCAAGACTTATTTGGTCCGAATGGTTAACGCAGTGATGAACAACATTATGTTCTTTTCCATCGCAAACCACACTCTTTCTATAGTTGGATCCGATGGAAGCTACACAAAGCCGTTAAAGAGCAATCTTATCGCCATTTCTCCTGGACAAACCATTGATTTCTTGTTGGAAGCGAACCAAAAACCTAATCACTATTACATGGCTTCTAGGGTTTATGCCAGCGCAGGGGTTTATGATAACACAACCACGACCGCTATCATTGAGTACAGAGGAAACTATACTCCACCACCATCTCCATTGCTTCCAAGTTTTCCCAATTTCAATGATACAAATGCTTCTGCTAATTTCACGGGGGGCAACTCAGAAGTTTAGCCACGAAGAAATATCCCGTTAAATGTGACAACTAAGTTGTTCTTTACCCTTTCCATCAATTTAAGTCCTTGCCCAAATAATTCGTGCGAGGGACCATTCAACGAACGCTTTTCAGCAAGTGTGAACAACGTAACCTTTCAACGACCCAAAGTCGACATTCTTCAAGCTTATTACCGGCGTATAAGAGGAGTTTATGGAGATGATTTTCCAAGCAATCCACCTTTGACTTTCAATTATACTGCCGATTTTATCCCCAGATATCTGTGGAGACCTGAGAATGGTACAGACGTTGCATTTCTTGACTACAATTCCACTGTAGAACTCATCTTCCAAGGAACAAACACGGTTGCTGGCGTAGATCATCCCATGCATTTACATGGATACAGCTTCTACGTTGTGGGGTGGGGATATGGAAATTTTGACAAGGACAAAGACCCATTGAATTATAATCTAGTCGACCCTCCATTGATGGAAACAATTGCAGTTCCAAGAAATGGTTGGACCGCAATAAGATTCAGAGCGAATAATCCAGGAGTTTGGATGATGCATTGCCATTTTGAGCGTCATGTAAGTTGGGGAATGGGAATGGCATTCATTGTTAGGAATGGTAACACTTCGGATGCTAAATTGTTGCCTCCTCCGAGTGACATGCCGAGGTGTTAGTATTTAAAGATACTCAACCAACTAGCTATCCACCAAATCACCTCGCGGCCATCATCACTGTATGTTGAATGTGTCATTGTCTATTTTTAGTTTAGAAAACACAGTTATTCTTTTCATTGTAATCTTAATTTAATTTGCAGATTCATTAATAAAGAAGTGTCTGTCAAAGAAAATAACTCTACTATCAACTCCCATAAGCAAAAACTTATTAGTATTTTGAATATTACGCAAGTTTGAGCTTTAGCTATTTCGAAGAATGTCATCAATGTGGTAATTGGAAGAGTTATGAATTCGAATCTCACCATTGTGCATCTTAATCAATTATTTGTGTTAGATTTTTATGAGGAAAAAAAATACTTCTGGTCTACATATGAGAGGACGTGCTGAAAATAATATAGGCAGTAGATATGAGAATTGATACATCAGCTCAAACTTAATGTTTAGATCAATTGGTTCCATAAACCCTACAAGCTAAAACAATCTATATACATAATATTTAAGTATATTAATTCAATAATGTAGACTATTTTTATTGAATGTGATTTGCCTACCAAAGGATCGGCTTTGTCTGGATTTCATTTTCCGTGTTCGATTGAGCTTGGGTCTGATATTTGACTTTTCAAACATGAAGATTTCAAAGACAACAATAAAATGGAATCAAACAATGACAGAATAAAACGATTTAGACCAAAGTCTAGGAAGTTCGGGGACTACTTCTAATGACTACATCCCTCTTTGAGCATCCACCGGATACTCGATTCCATTCCAAAATCAAACCTAAATCAGGTACAATACATCAACCATTCATAGATAATCATCCTCAATACAAAGATATTTTCACACTGGATCCTATCTCTGTAAAGCCCTCACGAAGACGGTAAAAAAAAAACTACACAAGGTATGGTAAAATCTGTAAAGGAAGAAGAACCCCTAAAATTTGAGAAAAAACCAAACTGCTAGAATGAAGAACACGTTTTCTAAATGGTACAAATGAGGCCACGTTAAGGATATAGGGCATTCCCGCAGTCTGAACAATCCAAAGGTAGAGCAGAACCCACATGTCAACATTATAAGCCCAATAAAAATGATGAAAATATCTGTGACCCATGAAGCCCAACTCTAAGAATGGATCAAACACTCCTCCAGCCCAATACTGTAAATTCTCAGCCGCATTAGGATATCTCAAAAGGGGCCCAATCTGGTGGCAACCCACACAACAACAATTTCATTTATTTACGTGTCTTTTTCAATATTATTATTATTATCTTTTTTTTTTAAAATTCATTTATTGGATTAATTAGGCAGTTTTCACTACGTATTGTTACTTTATACACACAAGTTCTTGTACGTGTTTATTGAAAAGCATAGCACTATTCTTTTTCTGAAAGGAGCATATTTAGAATCATTCTTAATTGATAGATAATATAATTAATTGTCAACGAGTTATATATAATCGACCTTTTGCTTATATACATAAAAAAAATTAAAAATAAATACAAAAGCTCCTGGTAGTGATCACTCCACTCCACTATTAAGAGGATTTCTAACTACACGATGGGGATATTGTTGTAAATGTGACACATAGGATAAAAGACTCGAGAGAAAATTTGCTATCTTGCTTGTGAGTTGAAGGAACCGAATAAACATATAACAATCATTAACTTAGAAGTAGTGATAATGGACCGATTAGCGCATTATCAGCTCAAATTTGCAGTCTCAATTTATATTTTATTAGTTGTTAACTATTTTGATTGAACGGACAATTAAAGGAATTGCATAAATTAGAGTAGTAAACCTGTACTCGTTTAACCCATAGTCTCTGTTAAGACATTGTGGTAGACATTATATATATACTCTCAAAGTTTTGTGTATTTATTTTAATACAACATGACAAAGTATTTCTACATACATGAAGCAATTATAGAGCTTCTTACATAGAATTTTTAAGATGAAAAATGACTTGTTTGGAATATATGTTCGTTGGGT
This sequence comes from Jasminum sambac, assembly GCA_018223645.1. Taxonomy (NCBI): domain Eukaryota; kingdom Viridiplantae; phylum Streptophyta; class Magnoliopsida; order Lamiales; family Oleaceae; genus Jasminum; species Jasminum sambac. Next base: position 29,429,823 of record CP073643.1, on the reverse strand, counting down.
GCTCTAGTTATAACTTGCATCACCACAGTAAACATTTTAGCACATGACAATTGGTGATGATGACTGTTTTAAATTGAATGAACAACCTAAAAGAAATGAAATAGGATAACAAAATTTGGTTCACAACACAAATTTCTTTTATTGTAGAATGTTTAAGTTAAAATTAATATAAAACTTTAACTTTCGAAATATTTTTTGTCAAAAATTATCTTACATAATTATGGTTCCATCATTTTTCAACTTATATATTTTAATAATAATCTCCATGTGGGCTTTAATTTTAACTACCAATCTCTTGTAACTATTAGCATTCTCTGAAATCTAGAAGAGCTCATTTCAACTGTCAAGTTAATTAAACTTTTTCCACCCTTCGTTTGAGTATGAAGTGGACAAATGAAATGATATAGAGATGGGACGATAACTCGAATCCAGATCAAATATATCTTAAGAAGGTTTTTTTTTCCACTAAAACAAATCCCTAAGTCCTGTCAAAGTAAACTTAATATAATTAATTAAGGTAATAATTATGACAAAGTAGTTTAGTATGAGTAAAATTTATTTGTTGACTCATGTATTTAAAACATTTTTAATTACGATAGATCTCCAATCGATGATCAGATCGATGTCAAAAGTCATTCCTCAAAATACCAAAATTGATACTCTTTATTATCAACGCATTGTGTCTCATCACTATTTAAATTAAAGAATAACTTTCAAGAGAACAAAAAAAAAAGACGAGTATGAAGAATAATATTTCTAATTACTTTTAATCTTACTGGAGCATATATGGAATTGTTTAAATAAATAATTTATTTACATTTGTTGTTAAAATATACGCCAAATCTAAATTTACTAAATTTTAATTTTTACACGTGCTTTTAAAGCTTAGCTTGTATTAATATAATATAGGCCAAATGGAGATTGTTAGTTGAGAATGTTAGATTAATGGAGACCCATTCAAACCTTAATTTCAAATGAGGATTATATTTATTCCAATGCTTTAACTTTACAGAGCATTTTAGTGATGGAAATCACACAGCCGCCCTACTTGATGCCTTGGATGAGCTCCGGCAGTCGATAATCTTGAGGAACCATGTTACAAAAAGTTAATTGTACATTTATTTAATTATAAAGCTAGTTGAGGTTGTACAATCTTGTAAAATCGGATACTGTTTTTATTATATCACATTTTCACAAGATTGTGACACTTTATCTAATTACATAATTAATTGTACACTAATTATGTACCCTTTAACATATGAGAAAATGATTTTTTCCCCTCCTGAGTGGATCATTTATAAACGATGACGATCCTTTGTTGATAATATTATATAATTTTATTTGTTAATCTAAACGCAAATTTAAAATGATGAAAAATCGATTATATATTGTCACATAACTCTTGCATCTTCAACGGATGATGCGTGTTTCAGTTTAAATTGAATTGAAATTGGAGGTGGCATAGTGCAATTAATTACCAAAAAGTCGGAAATTTTGATCATAGAAAACGTTGCTTCTTGTAGTGGTATGTCTCGTCTAGTGCAAATAGTTTGTTAAAGAATAAACATGTGAAATTAAACATACAATTCGTCATATATATTATATCCATGAGAATGACTTTCCAACAAAAAATCAGTATTGACAATTTGACCAACTCTATACAAACAAGAATCGATTCAATTATTATCAGAGTCAGAATTTTTAAACCATTTTAAATTGTTTGATTACATGGATTTCAATGTTTATTCACTTCTAACATTATTATTTTTAGTTATCTAAGATTCGAATAAGTAGCACAGTTATAAGATGCACGCGCTTCGAGCCGAAGGCTCGGATTCGAATCTTATCCTCTCCCCCTACGCTCCCAACTCCCCGATAATCCCCAGGTCAAAAAAAAAATATTATTTTCAGTTATTCAATTTATCAATAAGATAATTTTCACATGTTTCCTAAAATTTTATTTTACTTTTTGGCCGTACATGTGCAAATTATTTTTTTAAAATTTCTTTTTAGACAATCATTGTGGTCTATATGTGATTACTGTAGACACATTTTCAACTTGCGCATACTCATTACTCATCATTATGATTAATTAGTTTATTAATATATATCTATATATATTAATAATATATATATATATACATATATTAATAAAGAGAGACCGCTTTTGAAGGGAATTTTTTCCCTCATTTTTCAAATATAAATTTTAGAGAGTTTTTTCTTTCCTATGAAACTTTCCCTCTATTGGCTTTTTTTTATTAAGATCTGATTTTTTTTTATTCTTTTTTCTTTTCTAATTCATATTAAATTCATTAATAATTACTATTAATGGCCATGAATCTTATCAAATCCATCTATCTATATAATAATAATAATAATAATAATAATAATAATAATAATAATAATAATAATAATAATAATAATAGATGCCATTTTTCCTATTGTTTTCCCTCCTATGTTTCCTTCCCTCTATTGGATGATTTCTTTTTATTAAGATCTCATTGTTCTATTTTTTCTTTCCCAATCCATATTAAATTCATTAACAATTATCATTAATGGCCAATAATCTTTCTAAATCTATTTATATCTATCTGTAATAATAATAATAATATATTTATCTTTATCTATATCTATATCTATATCTATATTCTATCTATAATAAAAATAATCTATATTATTATTATTATTATTATTATATATATCAATCAATTTCAATTAAAAATATTAATTGAAAAAAATTATAATATTAATTAAAATTTTTAATTAATCGTTCAGTTGTAACACTAATTCACAATTTTTAATTAATTGAATCTATTTTTATATTTATATCTTTTAAATTATAACATATATATTTAAAATTAAATTCACACCATTTTTTAAAATACGGATATTAAGCAAATTATTTTTGAAATAGTTACCTAAAAAATGAAAATTATTTACATTGCAATTAATTAAAATTACTTATATTGTTAAGATTTAATTAGACATGGTTTCATTGGATAAAGATTAATGAAAATTAATTATATTATTGAAAGATAAAAAATATAATTAATTTAAAAATAAAAATAATTAAAATTAATTAGATTGCTACGGGTTGGTAAGATTTTTCTTAAAAAATGAGAAAAAATCTTTTAATTGCAAGATATCTTTAAAATTAAATGCATTCAATTTGGAAAGGTATGGATATTAAATTGATTATTTTAGAGTTAGGCAATCATTTTTAGATGTTTATTTTTTTGGAAAATCAATTTTTTATGACATATATTTACATATTATAGTTTCAAATCTTAGAAATCACATCATGTTGAAAATTACAATTTGCAATAAATATAGAAAACCAAATAAACTACAAATATGATGGTTACACAAATTTATCAAACTTCATCATAGTTGAATTTATTTTTTATTTTCATTTTTTTATAATTCCTCTAATAAGATCTTTAGAAATTTTTTTCTTTTTAAAAATTATTAAGCATTTCTTAGTGGGGCATGAACATGGTGTGAATATTTACAAGATGGAATTGATTAAAGTACATGAAAAACTTTGTTGAGAATTTTATAAAAATTTGAGCATGATTTAATCATGTTCTATTAATTTACGCGATTTTTATAATAATTTTCAATATTTGTAATGGTGTTCTATTTATATTTATGGGAATCAGGTATTGATATACACAGCTCCCGTGCAACGCATGCGAGTTACCGTTAGTATTTTGTAAACGAAGGCCAAAGAAAACACTTATATATATATATATATATATATATATATATATATATATATATATATATATATATATAAATTTAAGAATGGTTTTAGAATACACTCTGATTTTAAACAATTAATGTGAAGTAAGATAATACTCCATCCGTCCCACAAAGATAGGCTTGGTTGCTATTTTCATTTGTCCCACTAAGGTAGCGCTTTTTTCTTCTAAATTATTAATTTTCTTATAAATATTTATTTAATATTTATTATTATTAACAAAATAAAATTAAAGTGTAATAATAATTAGTTAATTAAATGATATTTTAGGAAAATGTCCTTAAGTTTTACATTCCCAACAATATTAATTGATAGGGCAACTATATTACCACTATAAATTTTAATTTAGGCACCACAAATTGAATTAATATTTTATTTACTTAAATAAATGCAAAACAAAATAACTAAATTAACCATCTTTTTCGTCCATATTGATCTGGGTTTTTCTTATCCTTTTTGTGATTTTGTCTTCTTGGTGTGGCGTTTGACTTTTCATCGTCTTCGTACGGTGTTGTTTGGTCATGTGCTTCAAATTAGTCCTCTGCTTCGAGTCACCATGGCTTCACCCCACATTTGGGTGTCAATGTTGTAGATTCGGAGGCCTAGGTATTCCGGTCACTTAAGTTTTTTCACATTTGTAGGCATTTTGCCGTGTCATGCTATTAACTTGGGTGAATGTATTCGCAGCTTTATCCTTTTGGTTTTAGCAATGTTGAATTTGTGGTATTTCGTTGTATTTTGCCGGTTTAACAGAAATTACAGAATGAATAGCCTCGTTATGTAAAAAAAAAATGACCATCTTTTTAGACATTTTATTAAACGTTTTTCCACAAACACCACACTGATTCTTTCCACCCCTAAGTTTCTTCCTAAGAATTTCAACCGAAACGGCAGTCCAGTAGATGGATACCTCCACCCCGGTCCAAAGACCAACCACATCAGGAGCCATACTTATGGAGATCAGATGCGGCCCGAGATTTCAGAGGCTCTAGCCGAAAATTTTTTTTGAGGGCCTATCAATATTAGAATTAAATTTATTATAACGAAGAAAAAAATAAAAATAAATCTATAAAAGATACTAGAAAATTTACTATATTTCACATCGAATTTACTCTTTTAACAGTGTTAGATACAAAATGCATAATCAAACTGTTAATATCAACTTGTTTCAATGCCTTCTTCAATGGATATCATTAAATTTTGGTTTTGTTTCAACGCTTAACATCAAATTTGGGCCTTGGGACCTTTTATATTACACAAGAGAAAAAAAATTGGATATTCTAAATTTTTTTTGGGGGCCTTAGGCAGTCGCCTACTTCGCCTATCGCTCGGGCCGCCTCTAATGGAGATCTGGTGGGTAGGCCGTAGACGCAGGGACGGATCTAGCCTTCAAGTCCAGCTAGAGCGGCCGATTACTATTGACCGTGGACAAAGGTTGACCGTTGACGGTCAACAACCGTTGACCATTGACAAAATTCGTAAAGACTAGAGTACCAAACCTAAGATGAAAATAATTCATCAATTATCAACCGGCGGTGGAATCAACTAGCGGACACTGGCGGTGGGTGAAGGATTGACGGTCGACTTCCGATGTCTCGACGAGCAGAGGACCAGAGCCGCAGAGAACGAGGTCTAGGAAATCGCAAATGAGCAATCGTAGTTGGCTATTCTGATTTTGAATTCACGTTTCTAAATTCTTAATTGGGTTGGGACTTTGGACCATCGGGTTTGGGTAATGGGTTATGGGTAGTAACCTAGTTGGGTTATTAACTAAGTAGGTATCTCTTTGACTCTTTCTTATGGGTTTGACTTTCATTAATTTGGCCCAAAGTGAATTAGTAAAAGAAAGGCCCAAATATACATACCCATTACTTAGCAAATAGGAAACCCAAACCCAGTGCACTGTTCTTCTTCCTCGGCACTCGGACTCCAATTGCAGACAGAAATTCCTCCAACGATGGTTGGCGACTCGGCGGCTCTCCCGGCAGATCCAGCACGCGCGGCCGCGAGTGCTCGACGGGTGCTGGATCCGTCCCTGCGTAGACGGAGATAATTATTAAGTCAATGATTATACATCCATTAATTAATATTTATTTAAATGGAAGGAAATTGCCATGTTGGAATTAACAGAGAGCTGTCATAACTATGAAGGAAATATGCAGACGTTGGGCTTGAACTACTCACTACAGCGGAAAACGTCCCTTTGCTGATGCATCTTTTTCATATTTTCTGATCGTTCTTGTGTTTTTAATTAGATTAGGGATTAGGGATATTTTTGGAAAATAATCGTGTTGAGCGTGTGTTAGTTTATGTGTATTTATGGATTTTGATGTGAAATTGGAGACAGAATGAATAAAGTTAAATGATAGAGAGTTATATAGTACAAGTGGGCCCCATGAAATATATGTATGTGATTAGTTCAAAGTGTAGAAAAAATATGTAAAAATTTGTAAATACGCAGTGGCTATCACGAGCTAAAAGAAATGTCTTATTAGTAGGGTGTACATATAATGTGGTGTAAATGGAAAAAATTGTAGTGGTAATATAATTACCCCAATTGATATTTTCTTAAACCGTTGTAAAAAAATCAACAAATCTATCTTTATGGGACGGATAGAGTAATAATTAATTTATAAGATTTAACACATCACATTGCATCAATCACAATCGCAATCATGGAGCTGATAAATCCTTCATTTTTTTTTCTTTTTTTTCTTCCCGCTTTTGATAAATCCTTCCTCATTCTACAATCATTCACCAAAATTGTAGAAGTATTTACTAATTGACCAACGTAGATTTGGTCTGGATCTTACTCTGGACTAGTAAGTATATGCATTCTCAAGACTCCAGAGTTAAACTTAGCCATCCAATAATTTTATTTAATTTTTTTAATTCAAAAAGTTACATTACTACCTAACCGCCAAAAAAGAGACGAGAAAGAAATCATATGATTATCGATTCCCAGTATATGAAGATATATTCGTCAGCAATGATGAACAATTTCTTCCTGTCTGGAAGTTCGAATTGATGTATGCCGTGTCTTATTTAAAAGATATAAAGCATGCAAAAAATATAAAGTATGCTTATTTTAGCATTAAAATGTGTAACGTGTGGAAAATGAAGATAAGCAGCCATCTCCAATACATTCTTCTTTCTCATTTCAAACCTTATATATAATGCTGTGGACTTGTGTAGATAAAAGGCACAGGAAACAAATCTTTGAATAAAACTAGCTAGCTAGGAAACATTATTGTTCCTGAATATGAAAGTTTTCATCTTACAACTCATTGGATTCCTTTTCCTCGGAGGAGTTGCATGTACTGCCAACAACGAGCGCTCTAGAACGTCGCTATAAGTATGTGGTGAGTATAATCTCTTTGTTGCTTACAGCATATTCGTATACGATATAATACTGGAGAATAAAGTCACTTGCATGTATTCATGTTAATCAGTACTGTCCGTATTCGAAAGAGTACTAATTTCATTTTATAGTTTTGAGATTGGAAGCTAACTATCCTTGTGCTGTTATTTGTAGTTAAGAGAGACTCCATACAGAAGGCTTTGCACTAACAAGACTATCTTGACAATAAATGGGCAACTTCCAGGACCAACTATATATGCCACCCGAGGAGAGACCATCATTGTTGATGTTTATAATCGAGCAAACGCAAACATAACAATTCACTGGTACATTTTTCAAATCACTATTTATTATTATCTTCTCCGTCCGATATACAACTGTCTAACTTAAAGATATTATTTTTTTTTATGATTTTGATCAAGTCCCCACGTGGGTACATACCAGTGGCGGGGCCAGAGAGTTGAAGTTGAGGGGGCACGTATATTGACTCTCCCTAAGAGAATTTTTTTCTTTTAAGAGGGGCAGACTAACAAAAAATATTGTTGAAGCAAAAAATTTTGACGTGTATTTGGGTAAATGTACAATTTAAATAGTGAGTGAGAAGTGTAAACTAATTGATGTTTGGAAAATAATGAATAGTTACGTATGATGTAAGACTAATATCTTAATAATGATTGTTTTAATTGAATTTCGTATGAGTTAAGAGTTTGTTTGACATTTAGCATTTTAAAAAATCATTTTTTTGCAACACCAAGTTCAAACAATTCATTTCATTGATTCGAGAACTTTTCCTATTTTTAATATTTTTGCTTTATATTTCAACCACACATTCGAAATTTATTTTCTTAAAAATTTTTATCAAACATATTCTAGTTTAGAGTAAAGAAACTTAACACAAATATGATATTAGTTTCAAAAACCAAACTGAAGTCGCAAATTTGTAGAGCTATTAGAATAGTAGTAAGCAAATAAATTAAATTAAAAAAATATAAATCATCACTAAATGAACTAAACAAACTCTCTTAAATTATGATTTACCGTAACCAGATAATAAAACTTTTATTTGAAAATTCATAAATTAAAATTAAAAAAAAAATTATCCCCAAAACGTAGGGGTCATGTGAACCCCAATAACCCCCCTCCCCTCTGCCAGTGGTGAATACCCACGCCACGTGGGGACTTGTGGGTGGCGTCACGTGGTCATAAAAAATTTTTAATTTTTTGTATTTTTTTATAGTATCTATATTGAATTAGATGAATAATAATACATACTTCCCCTGATGTAGGGGACGGTGGGGCCCATAAATTTTTTTTTCCGTTGTGGGTACGAAAACATGTTTATTTATCAAAAAAAATGCCAAATCTTGTACTGATTTTGTAGGAATGGAGTGAAAATGCCGAGGTATCCGTGGTCAGACGGTCAGAGTACATCACTCAATGTCCAATCCGATCTGGAACGAAGTTTAGCCAAAAGATTAGGGCATCTCCATTGCAATGTCGTGTTAAGGGATGATGTGGAGGAGAGAGATAGAGAGAAGATGATTAGGTGGATTGAAAAGAGAATAGAGGATGTTTAGTGTAAAAGAGAGGGAAAAGTGAAAAAGTAGGAGAGATGTAGAAACAAATTCAAAAATAATAATAAAATAATAGTGGAGGATGTGAAGTTGGACTTCTAGATATAGAGGTGGTACGGGAATTTATGGTTAAAAAGTGGGAAAAAGTGGGGAAAGTGAGAAAAAGAGGGAAAAAATGTGGGACCCATAATGTTTTTGTATGTCTCTATCTCTCCGCCACGCAGATAAAAGTAGAGGATGTGGGAAAGTTATGCATTGGAGATGCTCTTATACTTTCAGACGAGGAAGGAACTTTGTGGTGGCACGCACATAGTGATTGGTCGCGTGCTACCGTGTATGGTGCAATTGTTATCTACCCAAAGAAGAAAAACGACTGTCCGTTTCCCAAGCCTCATGGAGAAGAACTCGTAATCCTGGGCATGTCTTCGAATTGAACTCCCACAAAATCAATTTTCTTTGAATTTGAAAATTAATTTCTTTACAAGAAAAAGAAAAGAGAGAAACTAAGGGGTCGTTCTGTTTGTTTTGTATTTTCTATTTTTATTTTCGAAAATATTTTGGTGTTTTCTATTTTCAGTTGTTGTTTTGAGAAAATTGAAAATGCGTTTGGTTTGTTGTTTTGAAAAATTATTTTCGAGAAGAGAAAATAGAAAACGTGTTTGGATTATACTTTTTAAAAAATACAATTTTGTATCATAAAAATTATAAGATGGTCCGTAAACTTTTCAAGATTTGCAAACAAGCCCTCATCTTCACCAACCTACCCCCACCCCACCCTACCCCCCACCCAGCCCCCTCCGTCGGTTTTGCAGTCGACGGCGACTGATGACCACCTGCGAAAAGCGGAGAGCCACCTTCGCAGGTGGTCGAGGGTGGTTCTCCACCCTCGAGAAGGTGGAGAACCACCATCGAAGGTGGTTCTCCACCTTCGCATCCACTTGAGAACCACCGTTGGTTCTCAGGTGGAGAACCACCAGATCTGGTGGTCAAACCACCAGATCTGGTGGTTTGACCACTTTCCGGCGGTTGGAGTCGGTGGCCGGCGGTGGTGTTGGTGGTTGGGACTAAAATGTACAAAAATGAAAATTTGGGACTCAAATGTAATAAAAGTAATGTTTAAAATCCGAAAACGCGTTTTCGTTGTTTTCGACATTTAACACTGGAAACGCCGAAAACGTTAAAAAGACGTTTTCATGTTTCCTATACAAATCTTGAAAACGTTTTCGAAAATGGATTTTCGAAAATAACGAACAGAACGCGTTTTCAATATTTTCGAAAACTGAAAACAGAAAACGGGCTGAAAACAGCAAACAGAACGGGGCCAATGTTTAATTTGAAGCTGTTTTCAACAGGAGAGTGGTGGAAAAGCCTTGTGGAAGAGGTTCTTAGTGAATTCATGGCGAGCGGCGCCGATCCAAATTCTTCCGATGCCTTTCTAATTAATGGCCAACCGGGGGATCGATATCCATGCTCACGACAAGGTTCGTTTCTAAATCTCGACTCTGATTTTCATTTGATACTCCTTATAACACTGCACTACAACAAATATAATTATTGTTGCTATTGCTTTACAGACACTAAACTATTGGGGCAATAAGCCAACCCGGCCAAACCATTGATTTATTGTTAAAAGCTAATCAAAAACCGGACCACTACTACATGGCTTCTAGAGTTTATGCTGGTGCTGCAAATTACAGTAACTCGACTACAATAGCTATTGTCGAGTATCGCGGAAATTATACTCCGTCTCCGTCGCCGTTACTCCACTCCCAACCTTTCCCGATTTCAACAATACAAATGCTTCAGTTAGTTTCACTCGACAACTCAAAAGTTTAGCAAATGAGAAATATCCCATCGATGTCCCTTTTAATGTGACCACCAAATTGTTCGTCACCCTTTCGATCAATACAATCCCTTGTGCGAATAATTCGTGCGAGGGACCTTTCTCCGAGCACCTCGCGGCGAGTGTCAACAACATAATGTTTCGGCAACCCAGAGTCGACATTCTTCAAGCTTATTATCGGCACATCGGAGGAGTTTTTGGGAAAGAATTTCCAAAAAAACCACCATTTAAATTCAATTATACTCAAGATTTTGTCCCTCAGGAGCTATGGACGCAGCAAAATGGTACGGACGCCTTATTTCTTCACTATAATTCCACGGTGGAGCTCGTGTTTCAAGGTACAAATACGGTTGCTGGAATAGATCATCCTATGCACTTACATGGATACAGCTTCTACGTGGTTGGCTCGGGACGTGGGAACTTCGACAAAGAGGAAGACCCGAAACATTATAATCTGGTCGACCCTCCTCTAATGGAAACAATTGCGGTTCCAAGAAACGGTTGGACTACAATCAGATTCAAAGCTAATAATCCAGGTGTGTGGTTTATGCATTGCCATTTTGAGCGTCACATAAGTTGGGGAATGGGAATGGCTTTCATTGTTAAAAATGGCAAGAGCCCAGATGCTAAGATATTGCATCCACCACCAAACATGCCAAAGTGTTAATGCTGCTAAGATATCTATATCTATATATATATATATAATTAGTGATTTGGTACTAGCTAGCTATATAGCTAGTTTGTGCAGCCTGTTACAATTTGGAATGTTGTTTATTATTAATTTGTATGTGCTTCCTTTTTCTGTAATCCGGAAATGTAATATATAAATAATCTAAATAAAGATCGTCATTGTTTTTGTTAAATCTATTCAACGACAATCAGTTATGCAGTTTTGTTGCATATTAATTAGTTCAACTTTTGAAAAGAACCTACTTTTGTAGTTCTATACGTATTCTAAATTCCAAGGGCATAGTGCGTATATATTAAATTACCATTATGCTACAGGGATATAAAGAGTTGCATAAAGAATAACATAATTAGGTAAAATGATTATATCACCCCTACTCTTCCCTATAGAATATTACGCAATTATTAAGGGTATTATAAGACTTTCACCTCTAATATGTCATATATTATGGCAAGCACTATGTATATTTAGCATTATCCATTAAGTTATTAATTTGGTTCAGGGTCGAATTTCTATCTTCTTGAATGTCTCATTTAATCAAAATAGATGGATTGTGTATATGAATTAGAAAGAAGGACAAGTATGGCAGCATTTGGATGGCTAATACCAAGTACAGCAATAACTTTTGGCAATTCCTTCCATGGCAGATTTCAATGATGGATGGACCAAATTAATCCATTGCATTATTTTGGATTTTAAAAAAAAAAAAAAAAAAAAAAAAAGAAGAAAAGAGACCCACCCAATTTTGGTTCTCTATGGAGAACCATTAATGAATTTCTTTAATTAGTTCATATCTGATTTTTATTGGTTCTTACCAGATGTAATTTATCTCCTACTAAAAATATGTTTATCTTATTTTTCACCTTAATCCAACTACAACCATAGTTCTTCTTCATACCTATGCCCCTCATAAATTATTTTTCAATCAGATCTGCAAAAATGGAGAGTGGATAATGGAGAGTCGGAGGTTGGAAGTGGAGATCTACAAACACTGGTTTTCAAAGAACTTGAAAATGCTATCGGAAGTAGAGTCGGAGGTCGGCGGTCAGAGAGAAGATTGAATTTATCGAAGAAGATGATCAGAGATCTGCCGGAGAAGATGACCAAAAACCTATAACCTATAATATAGGGTATAGAATTTAAAAAGTCGGGTAGTGATGGCAAAACAACCAGTAAAACCCGAAAACCGCTGGTACCCAAATCAAATGGGTTGGAAAAACCCGAACCGATGGGTCAATGGGTCGGATATGGTTTTCGATACGAAAACCCGAAGTGGATATGGGTTTTAGAGATGTACCCGAAGTTGAAGCAAATACCCGCAAATTTTTTTTTTTTTGGCTAATTTTTATAAGGGAAAATGACCAATAAATACAACCCAAAACCAATCTTTGCCGCCCACTAACTCTATGCAATCTTTTTTTTGTCCATTAACTACAACATTTTATAATTTTTTTTACCAATTACTTAATTATATGTTTTTATACCACTTTTACCCTTTATCCCTTTTCCAATAAATATCTCTTGTTTGTCAGATCTGATTTCTCTCTCTCTCATCCTCACGAAGTCACTTTCATCTCTCATCCTCACCAAATCTCATGGTGGACTATAGCAATTCTTCCCTGATCAAAATCATTCTATTTTCTCCGGCCAATTAGCAATCGACGTGAGTCTCTTTCTCAATGGAATCGGTGCTTCTTCTCCGGTCTAATTGCAATCAAGGCGAAGTGCGCCTGAGAAGAAGGCTATGTTGATTTTGCTCCTTGGAAAATCGGTGCTTCTTCTTATTATCGGAGAGTTTGTTGACGACACTGTTGAACTTTGAGGCTGGAAATGCGCCACCATTCATTAGACTTGTCAGAGGCTGAGGAGAGTGTAGCGAGGAAGCGGAGGGCGGAACAAGAGTTGCATTCACCGTATCACCACCAAATGGGGACTTATTTACTTCAGTCATCCACCAGGTCAATGCCGGCAAGTCATGCTTCAATTCCGGCGAACTTTTGGATAATTCCAAATTCAAATAACCAGGTTATGGGGGTTGATCCATATAACAGTGCTACAGCTTTATATAGAGGCACTACGGCTAGCGGGTTGCATTTCATGAATTTCCCGACTGTCGTGGCGTTATTGCCTAATCAACAGTTGAACGCCGGTATAGTGGCGGCGGCAACGGGGGCGATGGATTGGGGGAGGGGCATTTGGGGTTAACAGGGATGAATCCGTATTGGTCTAGTGGCGACTTATTGGAATCTCAGGTGAGTGGTTCTCACCTCGGTGATGATCGGCACGAGACGACGAGCCACTGTTCATGAATGAATGATTATAATTGCTTTAAGCCTAGCTATTTCGATTATTTCTTCTCCGGTCTAATTGCTTACATTAGCTAATCATTTCTTATTTCCATTTTTGGAGCTTAAAGGACTTGTTTAGTGTTTGCTACACAAGTTTGGTGGATAATTATAGTAGTAATTGTAAATATTTATAGAAGAAGATGACATTTTTCAACCATTATAGGGATAATATTCTTTCATATTTTTAAGAAACGATGTTAGTTCTTTATATTACCGAGCTAAGTAATATTATTATTGGAGTAGGTAATATTATTATTAGGTTAAAAAATATTTTATTGTGGCTGATTTCTTTTCTTTTGTTTCCTTTTTTATTATTGTATAGTTGTAATAGAGATTAATGGGGGTGATAATCTAGATTAATGCATATGGTAATTTTATTATTCGGTGTTAATCTTTTCATTTTAATGTTTGTGGATAATTTTACAATATATGTATGTTTTTGAACATGGCATTAAGGAAATAAATTTTTGTAGTGATTTTTGTTGTATTGTGTTAGAACGCTTTGTTTAGTTATCTATATTTTTACTTTTTAAAATCAATGTTGTTATTTTGTTTTCGAACATGATAATAATAGTATTATTGGCTTCGTCTCTTTCTTGGAGAGCGATTTTTAACAGTTGGATTAATTGTTTAACGTATTCCTTGTTCTTCACCATTTCGTTAACCATTTCTACTTTTAGTTTTTCGACCTCAAGACTTGTGTATGCAACTTTCTCCTTAAGTTCCCAACCAACATTCTCTTCATAGCATTTCTCATGCTATTTGTATATGCAAAGTTACATTCATTCTCTTTATTACAATATTCAACTTTAAGTTATTGTTATTTGGTTGTTTGGTGGAATACTTTCAAGTTTATAGATGGAAGATTAAAGTATTAAAATTGTGATTTTGTAGTATGATGGCCATGATTATCGGGGTATGTAATAATATTACCTAGGTAGGTAATGTTCTTTATATGGTTGGTTTCTTTTATTTCTTTACTATTGTGAACTTGTAAAAGAGATTACTGGGGTGGTAATTTAGATTAGTAGGGATGGTAATATGGAGAGAGAAGTGTGTCGAGAGAAAATCGGGGTGGGTAATGTTATTATTGGGGTCGATAATCGAGATTATAGAGGTAGATAATATTATTATCGGAGTAAATAATATTATGAACGGGCCATGCAATAATATTATGGGGTAGATAATATTTTTCGTGTGGTTTAATGTTCTTTTCTTTTTTGTTTTGTGACTTGTGGAATTGTAATAGAGATTACTAAGGTGGACATTTAGAAAAGAGAAAGTTGGTTAGAGAGAGAAAGTTGTAGATGATGGAGAATAAAAAGATGAATACAATAATCTAGACAGAGTCAGGGTGGGTAATAATGTTATTGAGATAGATAATATTTTTCTTATGGTTGATTTCTTTACTTTTTTCGAGAGAGAATGTGTGCAGAGAAAAGGTCGAATGACAGAATAAGCGAGAAGTTGAATGTTGGCACATTATTCCTAGTTTCTGATCTTGTGGCGGAGAGAGAGAAAGTCAGAGATAGGAAGGGAGAAGTTGAATATTGATTGAGAGGTAATTTGGAGAGAGAAAATGCGTAGAGAGAAAAAATCGGAGACGGTAATTGAGAAATTAAATGTTGACTGAGATTACTTGTAGCTGTAATCTAATTATCTAGCGAAGTAATCTAGAGAGAGAAAGTCGAAGATAGAAAGGGAGAAGTTGAATGTTGATGGAGATTACTTGTGGTGGTAATAAGATTACATGGCAAGGTAATCTAAGAGAGAAAGTCATAGACGGGAAGAGAGAAGTTGAATGTTGATCAAGATTACTTGTGGGGTAATTAGATTACCTAACAAAGTAATCTCGAGAGAGAATATGCATAGAGAGAAAGCTGACGGGAATGGAGAAATTGAATGTTGATCGAAATTACTTGTGGCAGTAATCTAATTACCTAGCGAGGTAATCTAGAGAGAGAAAGTGCATAGAGAGAGGAAGTCGGAGACAGGAATGGAGAAGTTAAATGTTGATCGAGATTACTTGTGGTAGTAATCTGATTGCCTAGCGAGGTAATTTGGAGAGAGAAAATGTGTGGAGAGAAAGTTAGAGACATAAAGAGAGAAGTTAAATGTTAATCGAGATTACCTGTGATGGTAATCTGTAGAGAAAAATGAATAGAAAGAGAAAGTTGATGATGTGAGAAATGAGAAGTTGAATGTTGAGCGAGATTGCTTGTGGTGGTAATCTGATTACTTAGTGAGGTAATCTAGAGAGAGAAAGTGCATAGAAAGAGAAAGTCGGAAATGAAGGAAGGGAGAAGTTGAATGTTGATTAACACCTTATTAGTGTATGTGTATTTATGAGTTTTGATGTGAAATAGGAGAGAGAATGAGTGGGATTGAGTGGTGGAGATTTATGTAGTACAGTGGGTCCCAGAAAATATGTTGATGTAATTGGTTTGACTTTTGATGTGAATGTGTTAAAATGTGTAAAAATTTGTTAAAAATTGTAAAAGAACGGGCGGTAAGATTACTTAGGATGGTAATCAAGAGAGAGAAAATGTGTAGAGAAAGAAAGTCGGAGATGGAGAATGGAAGAAGATGAATGTTAGTCGAGATTACCTGTGGCGGTAATCTGGAGAGAGAAAGTGCGTAAAAAAAGAAAGTAAAAAATGGGGAGAGGAAAAGTTGAGTGTTGAACGAGGTTACTTGTGGTGGTAATTTGGAGAAAGAAAACTTGTTTATTTTATTTTATTAGAGTGGCATTGTTGTAAATTTGAATGTTTATTTTATTAGAATTGCATTGTTATAAATTTGGATGTTTATTTTATTAGAGTGGTATTGTTGTAAATTTGGGTATTTATTTTATTAGAGTGACATTATTGTAAATTTAAATGTTTATTTTATTAGAGTGACATTATTATAAATTTGGATGTTTATTTTATTAGAGTGGCATTGTTGTAAATTTGTGATTGTTAAATTCTATTATAGTCTTATTGTGTAAAAGATGAGTTAATGGGCAAAAAAGAGATGTGTAAGATTTAGTTGGCAAAATTTCCCCATATGTGTAGTTATTGGTCAAATGCCCTTTTTATAATTCATATTCTATCCAAAGGCATCATCAAATGGGGTTTTTTGGGCTAATTTTTATAGTTTTGCTAACTTTTTTTTTATAGAAAATAAATATTTATCTTACAAAAGAAGAGCTTAATGCCTCTGTAAGTTGTTTTGAAGATTAGACTAGACTAATTAGACAAAATTAAAAATGTTATAACAATGACAAAATATTATATTTTCATGTTGCTCATTATATATTTATATTTTTTAATTTACTATTAATTTAGACAAATAAAAATAATAAAATAAAAACATGATAAATATATTGAATAAAGAATTAATATAATTATTCTAATTGGAAAATAAGAAATAGCACTTAAACAAACAAAAAAGAAAAAGAACAAGGAAAATATAAAGAAAATAGTGATAATAATTGTGAAGGGTCAACTCATGGCTAATTGTTGCTATGGAACCTGGTCAATATCAAGAAAAATAACAATAATTAATTTAATCTGCATTGATGATTGGACCAGGCTCCAAGTGTCTGTGGTTTAGTTTTTATCGGGTAAATGGGTACCTGTTCGGCTGGTAGCACTGATTTGAAGGAAAATCGGAATTGAACTGACTCGAATGTTCGGGTGGTAGCACTGATTTGAAGAGAAACCCGAATTGAACTGACCCGAATGGTCCATCGTTCGGTTCTGGATAGGGGTTGGGATCTCGGTTCGGTTATGGGTGTGGTAGACCCGAATAGAATCCGACTTGTTGCCATCGCTAAAGTTGTGGGTAAAATGGGAACATCAATTTGAAAATGCTGCTATATCTGATTTTTACCATCTTAAATTGATACGCGCTAAATTTCCTTTTTTTGGCCTGTTATTTGTGCCATTGCCTCTTTTTTTCTTTTTCTTTTTTTTTTTTTGATAGCACAATAAAAGAGAAATAAATTAAGGCACAAGATTTAGGCCTTGTTCTATTCAACATTAACTAACACAAATTTTATCAATTTTTTCTCTCTCATCATTTACAACCACACATTTAATTATTTAATATATTTTCCTCAAATTTCAACCACACATTCAACACGTATATCAAGAAAATTAACTTTATCACCAATCAAACATACCCTTAGAATCATTTATATTAAAACAATGGTGTATCTCAAAAAATAAAAATAAATAAATAATATTGTGTTCATGTAGTTAAACATTTTTTTACGCAAAAATTAACTATAAGTTTCCAATCATAATCAAATATCAATATTAACTATAAATCTCATGTCACTACTCATTCTTATCTACTTATCTCATGCTTCTCGCCACTATTTAACCTAAAAGTTGAGTTTTCAAAAAACAAAAGTTTATTAATTGCAAACCATGCATTGAGAGAGAATTAAAGGACTGAAGTTACTACAAGAAACCAGATTTGGAGAAACGGTCTATTGTACGTAGAGTAATAGTAACAACATAACATATTATACACTAATTTATATAGAGGGCCTAAATGCATGAACATAGATTTTGAGCACCTTCTAGTGAAAAATACATTAATTGCAATCAATTTGAAAATCAGGGAGACAAACTAAACACATTAGAATGATGGGTCTCACTCATCTCTTAATGACTTAATTTGTTGTCCTTATTATCTCTCTTTTTCTCACTGTAATCACTTTTTCTTATTCGCTTCTCGTACCACTTCTAAAATTGCACATTCAACTTTATATCCTTTAAGATTATCGTATCATTGTTTTTGAATTATATATATACATATAATCTATTTCACTTTTTCCACTCTTTTTTTCTACGTACATTCCTTTCTTTTTTCCTTCAATTAAAATAATAATCTTCACCCAATGTGATCTCTCCTCCACGTCATTTCAGAACCATATCCATCATGCAATGGAGATGCTATAACCTAAACCCAATGACGTGGTTTCTCCCTTTCTTTCTGGAAGTACATTTGCGTCAATTTGGGTGAAGAAAATTCAACCCCAATCCACCGTGTGACTCACTGCATAAGATTATGACAAATATATATTGACATAGCAAAGACTTGAAACAAAAAAAAAAAAAAACTCACAACTAATTATTGATGCCATAAGGGGGTCCGCGCTATCTTCAATACACAAATGACTCCAAATATCATATACAATTGTGGCCTACTTTTTCAATTTCAAGACTCGGAAAACTATTATTTGCTTAAAAAATGGGTTCAATTTCAAGACTCGGCAAACTATTATTTGCTTATAAAATGGGAGGGTTTCCAGATTAGGGATCGACCGATCGTGCACGATGGTGCAATTGGCAGGAGGAAGGGATTGAGAACCGATCAGATTGAGCATAGAATTTCTTTCTCCAAACTGACACAATTGATTTGACAAGAAAAGGAGAAATCGTGTGTATTAAAATCTTGTAAAGTAAAATAATAGTAATAGAGACACATCACAGTTTATAATATTATGACATTATATATATTGTATTAATCAATGTGTCAGTAATCATATTGAGCTATATAAAATTACTCGGAACTTAAATTTGTAAACCATTTAAACACTAAAAAAAATATAAAAAGAAAAAAAATTTAACCGAAGATTTCTCGATCTTAGCGTGTGCAATACATAATCAAGAATTACACCTAATAAACAATAATATTGTTTTTTCAATTTTGCTAGTTATACTATTATTTCCTCACTAATAACATACCAACAATATTTCGAAAATAAGTAATTTGATCATGAGATATAAAATATTAATATTTTGTCAGATATTTCATAATATGATGATTTGGTAAATTGTTAGTAATTAAATTGAAATTTTTTTCTTTAATTCAAGAAAGTTACATAATTACCTAACACCCAAAAAACGCAAAAATAAAATCATATGATTATCGGTCCATAGTATATAGGGATTCTTTATGACATTGATGTATGAAGACAATTTCTTCGTGATCAGACTGCCAGTTTTGAAAAGTATGCTTACTTCAACATAACGTGTGACGTGTGGAAAATGAAAAGCAGTCATCCCCTATATATTCTTCTTTCTCCTCTCAAACCTTAGACGTAATTAATGCTAGGGATTTTTTGTGTAAACAAAAGGCACAAGAAACAAATCTTTGAATAAAACTACATAGGAACAATATTGTTGTTGAATAATATGAGAGTTTTCATCTTACATCTCATTGGAATTCTTTTCTTCGGAGGACTCATATTGCGGAGGGCGAATGCTTTGGAACATCGCTATAAGTTCGTGGTGAGTATAATTTTTCTGTTACTTACAACATGCTTGCACGAACGTATCTAAGAACTTACTATATATCTACTAGACCGACAATTAATTTTACTAGCTCACACTATAAAAATATTTATTAAATTTTTTTAAAAACACTTTGCATTTAGATTAAAGGGGGGTGGGCCAGGGCCTACTTTGGCCCACCCCTCTCTCCAACAACACCAACCCCCGCCCCACATGTTGTAAGATGATATGATAATAAGGGGTTGTTTGATTGGGTGTAAATTTTATCCGCGCGGTATTCCGTGTAAATATGTATGGTTAATATTGTATTGAGAGATGTGTGTATGGTTGAAAATGTGTATTGGTTATACGGAATTGCGTGCGGATTAGTTTTACACCCAATAGAACAAGCCCTTAGTAGGAGATTTCATTCTATTGCCTCTATTCGTGTCAATCAGCAGTGTCGTCGGTTGGTGCTCTAAGAGAGAATACTTAAAGTTTTTTTCTAGTTTGGAGATTTGAAGCTAATTGACCTTGTGCTTTAATTTGTAGTTAAGAGAGACTCAATACACAAGGCTTTGCACCAACAAGACTATCTTGACAATAAATGGGCAACTTCCAGGACCAACTATATATGCCACTCAAGGAGAAACCTTCATTGTTGACGTTTATAATCGAGCAAACGCAAATATAACCATTCACTGGTATATTTCTCAAATCATTGCTCATTGTTATTGATACATTTTTCATTTTTTTTATCCATTACTATATATCTAACTTAAAAAGTATTTTTTGTAAAACTTTATCGAAAACACATGCCAAGTCTTGTACTCAAACTATATCAATTTTGTAGGCATGGAGTGAAAATGCCGAGATATCCATGGTCAGATGGTTCTGAGTATATCACTCAGTGTCCAATTCAACCTGGAACCAAGTTTAGCCAAAGGGTTGTGCTTTCAAATGAAGAAGGAACTTTGTGGTGGCACGCTCATAGTGAATGGTCGCGTGCCACCGTGTATGGTGCAATCGTTATTCATCCAAAGAAGAAAGACGATTATCCTTTCCCCAAGCCTTACGGCGAACAACTCATCATTCTAGGCAAGTATACAAATATTTGAGGCACCCACAAAATTATTTTGCTTCTAATTAGGAAAATTTCAGGGAAAATAATAAAAATAAAATAAAAAAGTAGCTAAAATATTTTATAATAAAGTAGCTAAAATATTTGAAGTTGTTGAAATACAGGAGAATGGTGGAAGAGCAATGTGGAAGAGGTTTTTAGGGAATTCATGGCGAGCGGAGGAAGCCCTAATGTTTCCGATGCTTTCCTTATAAATGGCCAACCGGGGGATCTATATGCATGCTCGAGATCAGGTTTGTCGCTGAATCCGAGCTTACGGATCGAGAGAATGATATTTGAATTGTGGAAAAGTAGTTTTTGTTCCAAAAAGTTCGCTTCCAAGTTGCTTAAGTGATTCTGAAGTTCAAAGCTTTATCTTACTACTTGGGTACATTTTATATTTTTTCGAATAATATTATTAAGGCCTGGGCTTTATTTATTGTGGCTCCTTAGATCATTAATACCAATTTTGAAATCTATATGCTCATTTTTTACTCTTAATCTGAGCGATTTTTTGTTGAAGTTTAGTGGGTTCTAATATATGAAGGTTTGGCTTTCATATTAAATGGCCAACCTATTAAGAAGAGTAGTTCCGATGACTTATATGTTCATTTATTATTTTATATATATTCTTTCTATGTGGAATTATCCTTTAACAAATATTGAAAGTAGAAATTTTTTAAAAAATATAAAGAAATTGTTATAGTTTAGTGAAATTAAAAATGATATGGAGAAAAAGGATTTGGGAAAAGTTGCAACAAACAAGCTATAATTTTTGTTTAATTTGATCAGATTCAGTAATATTGCTTATACAATATCATTTTTGGAAAATTCGCATATGGTGTAGAATTACATTTTTAACCTAACTCAAGTCAGTTTAAGCTAACCAATAGAATTATATTCTAATGTAATATTTTAGTTATGATAGTGTAGCATTTTCCAATATTGTATAACAATCGCTTTTGTGGTTATGTATACGATTGTAGATTAGTTATGAAATAACACCATTGAGGATGACACAAAAACTCAGATATTATATATTTGACGATGTTCTATCTTTTTACTTATTATTAATTAAATCACTTTTAAATAAGTAGTCACCACGTAATATGCTATATTGATGTTTATGTTATTCATTATATTCATTTTAACATTTTTTCATTTCCAGATACATTCAAATTGACCGTGGATTATGGCAAGACTTATCTTCTTCGAGTGATTAACGCAGTGATGAACAATATTATGTTCTTTAAAATTGCAAACCATAACATAGCTGTTGTCGGATCAGATGCAAGCTATACTAAGCCCATAAATAGTGATTATATAGCCATCTCTCCCGGCCAAACCATTGATTTATTGTTAAAAGCTAATCAAAAACCTGACCACTACTACATGGCTTCTAGGGTTTATGCTGCCACCACTCATTTCGGAAACACGACTACGACAGCTCGTATCGAGTATAACGGAAATTATACTCCATCGGCGTCACCGTTACTCCCAACATTTCCCGATTTCAGGGATACAAATGCTTCGGTCGATTTCACTCGACAACTCAAAAGTTTGGCAAATAACAAATATCCCATTGATGTTCCTTTAAATGTGACCACTAAATTGCTCTTCACCCTTTCGATCAATTTAATACCTTGTGCCAACAATTCGTGCAATGGACCTTTATTTGACCGCCTCACGGCAAGTGTCAACAATATATCCTTTCAGCTACCAAGAGTCGACATTCTTGAAGCATATTATCACGGCGTAAGACGAGTTTTTGGCAAGGAATTTCCGAAAAACACCCCATTTGAATTGAACTATACTCAAGAAGTAGTCCCTTCATACCTATGGACGCCTCAAAATGGTACAGAAGTCGTAGAACTTGATTATAATTCCACAGTGGAGCTCGTTTTTCAAGTTACACACGATACAAATTCTCAATTAGATCATCCTATGCATTTGCATGGATACAGCTTTTACGTGGTTGGTTCGGGATTCGGGAACTTCGACAAAGAGGAAGACCCGAAAAATTATAATCTGGTCGACCCTCCTCGGATGGAAACAATTGCAGTTCCAAGAAATGGTTGGACGGCAATCAGATTTAGGGCGAGTAATCCAGGCGTTTGGTTTATGCATTGCCATTTTGAGCGTCACCAAAGTTGGGGAATGGGAATGGTTTTCATTGTCAAAAATGGCAAGAGCGAAGATGCTAGGATGTTGCCTCCACCACGAGACATGCCAAAGTGTTAGCTAGTGGTGAACAAAATTGAAACTTCTTATATATATAATTAAAATTTTACATGATTTAGTACTTGCTAGTTAATTTGTGCTGCTTGTTACAATTTCGAATTTTGTTTATCATTAGTTTGTATTGCTTCCTTTTCTGTAATCCGGAAATGTAATACATAAACCTAAATAGAGATCATTCTCCTCTCTCTCTCTCTCTCTCTCTCTCTCTCACACACACACATATTTAAGTCGTAAAGATCATTCTTTTTGTTAAATCTTTTCCATGACACTCAGTTACACTATTTAGTTGCACAATAATTCAATGCAAAATTTGAAAATAGCCTAGTCCTGTAGTTTGCATGTATTCTAATTGTATGGTATGTACTATCTATATATTGATGAACTCACACCTACTATTGAGTTTCTGTCTACTTTTTTTTTTTAACTGTCTCATCTAATTGAAATAATTCATACCATCCAATTAATACAGTCATTCAATTGTATATTGAACTATTTTGTTCGGATGAAATAGCTTGAGGAGATATAAATTAGGATAGAAGATCTAAACTCATATATATTAAAGCAACGGCTCATTTAAAGTTGATCAATAAAAATATACATGTAGACTGTGTTTGTTTGCACTTTCTTTTACTTAAAAATTAATTTCGAAGAATAAATCAAAACCAACCAAAACATCAATATCAACCACTCATATAATGTCACTGTTCATTATTAGCCACACATCTCGCTCTCTGGCAATTATTTAACCTAAAAATTTATGAAAACACGTGCTTTCACAAAGAAAGTAGTACACATTATTTATGATTTTCTTATAATTTATCCCCTTACAAGACATATTTTATTAAAACGACAGTATATAACACGTATTACATAACATTATGTTAAACAAAACATCTTAGATCACTCAGTCTTATTTATATTAGCTATCATACTTATTCCACAATGGTAGAGGGCCTCAACTGCAAGCTGTAAACAACAGAAAAACCCTAAATTGCCCTTGGAATAGCCACAGCAGAGAGAGGCTTCTTCATCTCACAAGAAAGCTTCAAAACCTCACTAAGATCAACCGGCTGAGATATATCTTGGGCCCACAGAAAACGGCTCACCAGCTTAGCCACCCAAAGATTGACCATGGCTAACCCTAGGCTCTTCCCAGGGCAAACCCTAATTCCAGCTCCAAACGGCGCAAGTCGCAAGTCATTTCCCCTCACATCCACACTCACGCCACCATCAGATGGTATAAACCTTTCTGGCTTGAAAATCAAAGGCTCATCCCACACATTAGGGTCGTGGGTTATGGCCCACATGTTCACCATCGCCGTGGTGTTCGCCGGAATTATCATGCCGTTGCTGAGGTGGACGTCGGCGGTTGAGAGACGGGCCCACGACAAGAGGGGCCCCGGTGGATGTAGGCGGAGAGTCTCTTTCACCACCGCGTTGAGGTAGGGTATTTTCGGAATGTCGGCATACATGACGTCACCTTTGACTCGTACGAGGTTGTCGATCTCACCTTGTAACTTTGTCTGAATATGGGGATTTAAGACAAGTTCTGCCATCACCCATTCCGTCAACAATGCTGTAGTATCGGTGCCTCGAAATACCATTTCCTACATTAATTGAAGCCTCAAGAAATAAATAAATAAATAAACGTCAATATCTCCTCTCTCATTTTCTGTATCCAATTAAAATGAGTCACACCAACGAATTGATTGTATATGAAATTGTTTTGCAATGTTTTGATTGAATGAAATAATTAATCAAACAAGATTCGAATCAGTTGATATAAACTGCATAAACGTATATAAGAGATGTCATGTACTAACCCATAATATGGCGACCATATCATCCTCGTCAAGCTTCTCGTCACCATGCAATGAGAGTAAAACATGGATGAAACCAATATTATTGGATACCTTAAGTGAATTCTTGGTTTGATGTTCCTTGAGTATTTGCTTAATGAGTTTTTTAACTCGAGGAACAAGTAATGCACAACGTTCTTCGATGCAAAAAGGATCGAAGAAGTACTTCAACAATGGCAAATGATCGGACCAATTGAAAGCTCCCAATAGCTCAAATCCTTCTCTCACTATTTCATGAAGCTCTTCTGCCTCTTCATCATATTGTTCAAGATCATACCTATTCAAAAATTTGTCACAACACTTTAAAAAATCTTATACGAGAAAGGAAGAAGAGTAAAATTTTGTAGCATTATAATTCTACTTTGCACATTCGGACCTATTATTCCATTAATGATCATATCTCCTTGACTATCTTACCAAATCTAAAAAGGCTACATACAACCAAGAGGACCAAAATACGGTAGTATATCTGGACTCGACCGTGTAGGTGACAATTGAATTGAGACTTAATATTCACAACTAAATATCGTCGCGCGACCTGGAATAGCGTAGAGTCACTACCAAACACTAGGCTTTTAGGGGCGGTATATCATCCCTATAGAATATTAGCTTCGTGCCTGTGGAGCATTAAAGGTAACATATTATCATGTCACTCATAATGCTCTTTATATCGCCGCTAATACTCTATAGGGACGAAGTTTCCTAAGAGTCCAATTTCTTATGATCAGTATTATTGCTACCATATAACATGTAATATTTTGCAAAATAAAACTCAAAAAAGTTGTAAAAATTCAATTTTTGGTTGTAATATGTCCACCTCCAATAGTCGATTGACATACAAATTTCAAAATTTAAAAATTTTCTACAAGATGTCAGTCAACGTACTATTGGTGAAGGACATTGGCACATAGTGGCGATAATTAGGTGATCGAACCCAACTATATCCGACAATACCTTTTTCCAAAGACAATGTCCATTATGTTGTTCAAAGAAGCGGCTTGTAAGTGCTTTCTAAGAATTACAAAACCTTGATCGGCTTGCTCTGTGGCTATTGTATTCACCATGGCTGCGCATTCTAGCTGACGCCATGGCTCGTGAGCCACAATATTACTAGGTGAGAAAAGGTGTGTTGACACAGTTCTTCTTAACATACGCCAGTAGGCCCCACTGGGAGCGAACCCAATAGCTCGGCTGAACATGAGCTGCTTAGCCGATTGTTTGATCGGACGGTTGCCAAAATGCGGAGAGGTCAAAATCTCTCGGGCAATATTGGGTTCAGAAGCCACAACAGCAGGGGTTGAACCCAAGCTGAAAGCCATCAGTTGCCTAGCTGCATGAGCCGAAGCCATGCGAGCAAGAGTGCGATGAGCCAATCCATGGCTCAAGCTGAATAAGCTACCAAAAATTGGAAGCCCCCTAGTCCCAGGAATAGATACTCGGCCCATTTTGTTCCGGCCATTTTTCCAGGATGGCCCACCAGGGGACAAGGCCCATCCCATCAGCCCAATCGTCAAGAAACCAATAAAAATGCACAATAATGTAAAAATGGAGCCATGCACGTTTGAGAATTCATGAATGGCAGGGATGGTTAAAAACCACCAGTTTGTATCCTTGGAAATTTCGAATAAACCCATTAGTTTTAATATTTCCACAGAATTTACCTTTTTTTATTTTTTTAAATAGAAAAATGCAGAAATTAACGGAGGATCAATCTCTGTGTGTGTGTGTGTTGTGGGCTGAGGTGGGGAAGAAATGGAATGAAGTAGTGCTTAAATAGGTGTATGTCTCGAATAAGGAAGTAATTAATTGGTCTTAAAAAATATAAAATAAAATTAAAATTAAAAATATGGTTTGAAGATTTCGTAGAAAAGGGTTTACATTTCAAGTTGGTACATATATATGCGTGCCTTCGCTTGACTTTGTACTTTCACTTAGAATTACATTGTTTGTAAAATAAGGCTATGTTCTTTACAGATTAATTTGGTGTAGATTAAGTTGGTGGGAAAGTTGGTGAGAATATGTGGTTGAGAATTGGAGATGGAGTATTAAAAAATATAAAATAATTATCAAATCAATGAATGAATGATTAAAAATGATGAGAGAAAAAAAGTAAATTTAAATTGACCAAATTTAATCTATAAAGAACATATCCTAAATGTTGTAGTAAAGAATGTTTGTAACCAATAATGTACTTACTAGTCTATTTATTTTATTTATTTTGGGTTTCCAACTTTTGAGGGTCGTTTTGGAATTTTTAAAGTGTTACAATCGAGATCCCAAATCTTTCAAACCATTGGGGTTGGGCCGTTTGGGGTACAGAAATCTTGAATTCGGACGTTAAATCGGTGAAGGCCACTTACGTAGACAACTTTTTAAGGATAAATTTATCAAACAAGCCTTGAGGTACTCCCGTTCTGTTGCCAACACCCTCATTTTCGGGAGGAAAAAAAAGATAGAGGTCATGTGAGACCCCCCACCATCAGGGTGCAGTTATGTATTATTCATATCACTTGACGTAGATTCCAAAAAAAATTAAAAAAAAATATTTCAAAAAAAAAAATTTGGCCGGTGACGTGGCGCCCTGTGAGGGCGCCACATCACACATGTTGGCAACATAATCATGTTGGCATTAGATCATTCGCCAGCCTTGAGGTCTGTTTAACCTATGTTAATTAAATTACTTTTGCCTCTAATTTCTGCTCCAAAATTACTACTGTTCCCTAAAATAAAAAGTTACAAAGGTAATAAATTAAAACTTTTTTGCCCTAAAATGTAAAGCTACGTACACTTTAGTAACTTTCCGCCTCCGTTATGTAAATTATGATTTGACTCTGCAAATAAGTAAGCCCATAAACATTGGAGATCTACCAATAATCTAGCTGTGCAAAGAAAGGTACAATGAAGTAATTTCTTGATCATCCTATTTGATTTCTTGGTTTCTACTAAATTTTCTAAACCAACAAGTGCATATATGTATCAATCTCGAGGACTACACAAATCCCAATTTCAACAAACCACACTTTCAGAAATCCAAAGCTGGATCAATCCAAACCAGAAAGAGCCACCTTAATTTTAGTAACTTTAATGTTGTATATATGGGCTTGTTCACGTGTGCGTCCGCTTTGGAGGGGTAATTAAGTTTGTTTTGTATAATCTCCATAAACACATTGTCAAATCCATGTGCAGCTTAATTAACTCGATATCATACCCGTCCTCTCGTAAACATAATCTTACTCCTTAAGTTCTTTTCTTAACTAGTGGAGCAACTAGTAATGCTATTTACAGGGTGATCCTGGGTTTAAACAGTTTAAGCAGCTACTTAGGGCCCCTAAAATATAAGGGCTCCAAATTTTAAGTTTGTAATAGTGAAAATACTAAAAAAGTAATTTCTCGATATTTTATATTATCATTATTGTAACTTTGAAATTTTTATTAATAACTTTTTCTAATAATTGAAATTATTATATATAGTTTTACAAAAAAAAATATGTATCAAAGGCTTCCGATTAGATTTCGCTTAAGAGCCTCTACATCTCAGGAGATATTTATAGTTTGTTTGGAGCATTACTCGTTCACATTCTAAATTTCTAGAGTATTTGTTTCCTATTAATTGTCAAGTATTACTTAACTTATTTGTTGATTTTAACTAACAAATTAATAAACTTTACAACAAGAATATTCTGTTAACAAACACATTAAGACGTTCATGGTAGATGAAATTCTGATCATTAACTAACATATATACCAGAAACTTTTTGAAGTGCATGTCCATTAAGACGTTCTTAAGAATGTGATTATATTTCAGTAATGCAGCTAGTAGCTAGTTATAACTTGTTGTGACAACCCACCATGACTAAATGGCATTATTCTTTTTTACATGTACAGATTAATAGTATAGCTGATCAAATATAATTTATATAGTTTATTATGGTTTTGGCTTGATAACAAGACATATTATTTCCTAGTACAATAGGAAATGAAAGGAAAAATTAAATACATATTGACGTAGTACAATTAAAAGGGTGAATGGGAGTAAATTAAAAGTGTTTTAAAGTGTTTTAAAGTGTTTTAAAGTAAAAGAGGAGAGAGAATGAGTGGAGGTGAGTGGTTGAGATTTATTGATGTGATGAGATATGTGGATGTAATTGATTTAGGAGAGAGAAAAAAGTTGAAAAAAGTGATAAAAAGTGGTAAAAAGTGGGAAAAGTAAGATCCATTCATGCTTTAAGAAATTCATAGAAACTATGAATGCTGAAATTTAATTTATACTGCTTCCGTTCCATAAATATATAGGCCCAATTTGACTTTCACATAGATAAAGAAAAGTGTAATTAATATTATTGGAAAAGTAAAATTTAGTTGTATTTTTTTAAATATATCCTTACATTAAATGATGATAATGTATTTTTATTAATATCAATACACATTAAATAAGGATGTGATAGAAAAATAAAGAAATTAAATAGATATAAATGGAAAATAAACTGTATTTTGGAAATGATGAAAAAGGAAAATGAGTCTTTATGGGATGGGGGGAATATAGTTTAGTACTTTCTCCATCCCAATTATATGGTACATCTTTCTTTTTTCGTTTATCCCAATTATATAGTCTAGTTTCCATATTACGAAACTTATTTTGTATTACTTTACAAAGATACCTTTATTTAACACTATATATAGTTATAACTAGTAATTTAAAATTTAGTTATTTAATAAGGTTAAATTAGAAACACAATTCACAAGATTTACTTTTCCAATCGTATTATTAATCCTTGTAAAAAAGTAAAGTGGACCATATAATTGGGATGGAGGGAGTACTATATATATTTTCATGTGGTTTTTAATAATAAGACATATCATTTGCTAATAGAATAGGAATAAAAATAAAAATTAAATACATCCTGACGTAGAACAATTAAGAAATTCATAGAAAATATAAACATTGAAATCTACCAAGAATTGAAAAAAGGTTACTGATTGAATATAATTTGAAAACTAAATCAAAACGAAGGAAATGTCTTGCTTAACAAATATAAAATTTATCATTAATTAAAATTATAAAGATAAAAGATTTATTACATTATTATTATTATATTATATTATATATATATATATATATATATATACTGGTACACATTAAAAACATGTATAGTGTCTACTATTACGAAAATCTACCTTGATATTTGAATCAAATCATGCACCTAATCCATGGAAAATATGTAGAAGAGACTTGAGATTAAATAACCTCACACTCGAGAAGATACATTTAGATCATTTTCACCGTCCTAATTCCATTTTAGCAGGAGGCCTAGAAATAGGTCTCCTACCATCTCCAATAAAAGCGTCCATTAGAATATTGGGCTAGAAAAGGGGCCGGATACACACAAATTTAAATGAGCCTCATATTTTTTTTATTTTTTATTTTTCTTATTTTTTTATCTCATTTTTCTCATTTTTTTCCTCCTTTTTTTTTTATTTTTGTGTCGTGGGTACATTCTTACATTCAAATACACATCTTACATTATAATTATTTTTAAATTTGTTCTACCTCTCTTCTTTTTAATTTTTTCCTCTATTTTTTCTCTGCATCTTTTCATTCTCTTTTCAATTAAAATAATATTCTATCTATCTCTCTCCTCCCCCAATATCTCCAATCCACATTATGCAGTGGAGATGCTCTTAGCATAATCACATATATGGTGTGTGGCAAGAATCAAAAAAATTGCTCAACAAAAACGAAAAAATTTATTTAGGGATACACATATATATTTATGTATATTAAACAAAATTTATAAATTTGCATATCAAATTAAAGAGACTTTAAAATATAACAAGGGCAATCGTCATCTCATATCTCATATATATGGCTCCATCTTTGCATGTAGTAGTTATTTAGGAATAGAATAATTCTATATAAATATTTTTAAACGACACTACCATATGTCACTTTTTTATTGGACAATAAAGAGATAATACTACGTTTATCACTTAATGCACCTATTCATCATTCAATAAAAATATCTCACATCATCATGTCACTTAAAAATACTAAATTTGAATATCCACGTACAATTAATCATTAGGAATATGATTAATATTAGATTTCATAAATAAAGGTTGATGCATGTCCGCGTTGCACATTTGTATGTTGTGTTGACATCTTAATTATGAATGTTTGTTCTTTTTTACCCTTTTTTTTTTTTTTTTGAATGGATGAATGTTTGTTCTTTAAAGTCTTTAGTTTATTCGTTGACGTGCTAATGCGCACCCTCCTAAACCGCTGGTATTGGTAAGAGCTAAAATAAGGCGTAAATTACGTGGTCGACCGACCACCATACACGTGTGGGGTCGTGGGGATTACCTGCATATTAAGCTAAAGAGCCTTGGAAAACAGAAGAAAAGTCGACTGCAAAAGAGGAGTCATCGAATGCGTTGATGGTCGAATTTCGCGGAGCACGTGCCTGCCAGGTCGTCCATATATTGTACATTATGTTATTTATACAAATAGGATCATATGATGTTTACTTCAATAATCAAGTCAATTTTTGATACGTGAAGTACAAGAAAGATAAATACCACTAAAATTACGAGATAAAACCAGAGAGACACGATATTCGGGAAATATAAGGTGTGGGCGTAGAATGTAAATTTGGCATATATTTTTTTGTACCTTGTTCCTCTCTTTGAATAAAAAGGCAAAGCATCTGCTTTAATTAGAATGTCACCGAAAATCTTAAATAAACCCTATTCGATAAACCCTAAGATGTATACTATGACGCAGGAACATGTTATAAAACCATCGATGGTTTTATAACATAACTATGAAACCATCGGCTTATTTTCGGGGTCCATTTGACCTCCGTTTTGAAATTCGGGAATAGATCTAGAATCAGCATGACAAGAGGGAGCTTCAGCAATTTTGAAAATTTTTCGGCGACACGTGGCGGACCATGGCTGCCGGTCAAAGTTTTGGCAATAATTTTAGGCAAAAAATATTGTAAAACTTTGATCGGCCACCACAGTGTCGTTGGAAAATTTTCAAAATTGCTAGAGCTCCCCCTTTCTGTCCTGATTCCAGATTTGGTCCCGAATTCCAAAACGGATATCGGACGCCTCTAAAAATGGTCCGATGGTTCCGTAACTATGGTGGTGGAGCGAATCTCCTATGATGCACGTTTAGGTAAATGTGACACATTACTGAAAGTACTATATCAGTCGAACCGGATGCCGCATCACCCGGGGAGCTATATCATGGATCACAATGTGCACCGAATTAACTTCAAAACCCTATATGTGCCTTCCTTAACTGCCAATCTAAGCCTCCTAAAACTCACAAACAGCGCTAAGTCAGGCTAACATTTAAGCTAAGCAAAAATAGGTCGATGATATATCTCAAACATAATCCCTAGCCATCTCCATGACTTTGGGTCATGTTGGGCTCCATCTTAGGGTTTTTTACACTAATACACATTTTTCTGTTTAATTTTTCAAAAATGAGGTAAATCCAACTTAATTACACGCCGAACAGAAATATTGAGGGAAAATTAGAAAACGTCGGTATTTTTGAACCGCTGGTAAAAGCAATAAATTACAAATAGACACCTACTTGGATCAAGGACAGACGCTGGCACAGCGGTTGGCTTCCGTGGTTGAAAAGCTTCAGGACCAAGGTTCGAGTTCCCACGTGTACATTTTTGTTTGTTTTTCCCTTTTCCCAAATTCATTGTATTTCTTTTCACTCTAACCATCACTTTTTCTTACAATTTCATTAACTTTTTAATTAATTAATTAATTAATGTATTTTACATATTGATATTTTCAATTTAGTTTTTTTTTATATAGATTCTAATGATTTTGTCATTTTCATTTTAAACAAAATTTTCCCTCATTTTTTCATGTAGAAATTTCAACTTTGCATTTAATTTAATTAATATATATTACGCACTTTGTATAATTCATTGAGTTTCAATTTAATTTTTTCGCTATAATTCGTCATATATTTTAAACATTTCTTTATTTTTTTCCCACCTCTTCTTATATAACTTATTTTCTGTGTTTTGATTTCATTTCTTTTTCCTTTTCCGACAATTCTTTCTATATTTTGTTATTATTTATTTTAAACATTTCTTTTTTCCACTTCTTATATAATTTGGTAGTGTAACATTTTAATTTCGTTAATAAATGTGTTCTACCTTTAATTTAGTAGTTATAAAAACTATGAAATTCATTAGTTTGTATTCTACTATATATTACAAATGAAATACACAAAATGTGTAATATTCATATCACATCATTTTTTCTTAAATCAAAACATAATCAAGATAGGCAACCTTTTAAAAAAAATTATCACTTTTTACCACTTTTTCATCTATTCTTTTTTTACCTTAAATCAATCATATTCACATATCACGTCACATCCACAAATCTCCATCATTCGACTCCATTCATTCCCTATCCTCTTTTACATTAAAAATCTTTAAAATCATTAAAAAAACCTCTATCACCCTAATAATGACGAAATTAATATTTATTAACTTTTTCTCTCTTTCACACAAAATGTGTAATGCATTACACATGTCTTACACATAAAGTGCAATGCACATACGAATAAGAATATTTACATCGAAGGTGTAATGCATTACACATTCGTTACACAAAATGTGTAATTCATTAGTTTATATTCTATTACATATTACAACTAAATTACATACTCGATGTAATATCCGACATAGTCTGTGGAATATATTGCAACATAATTATAAACTTTGTGTAATGAATTGATTCTCAATTTTTTTAGTAAAAATTTTCAATTTTAATTTTTTTCCAATAATTTTTTTATTTTTCATTTTAAATATTTTTTTTTTCATTTTCTCTTCTACTTTGTAGTTTGGCCCTTTAACTTAATTAACGTAATCCTAGCTGTGTTCCATGAATTAGAAGCTACTAGTAATGAGAAATAAATTACCTGCTAATTTTACTCCCAAAACTAAGTTTAACATTTAATTTCTTTAACGTTTACTTTTTTAAATTCTTATATCTCTTGCACAAAAATATATAGCACATTATACATGTCTTGCACATAAAATGTAATACAATAATGAACCAAAACATTAATTACACAGAATATGTAATTATTCTCTTACACATTACAAATAAATTACACACAATGTGTAATATCACATCATTTTTCTTACCTCAAACATAGTGCAAAAGTTTAAGACTTATTTTCTTTAACATTTACTTTGTTGAAATTCTTATCTTCGTTTCATACAAAATGTGTAACACGATACACATGCTTTACACTTAAAAGTGTACTGCGCTAATGAATATAAAATATTAAATACACAAAATGTGTAATTTGTTACTCATTACAAATAAATTACACATAATGTGTAATTGCATATCACAACATTCTTTCTTGCCTCAAACATAATGTATAATTTTAAATTTAACTTCCTTCTTTTCTTAAAAAAAAACAAAAACAAAACTATTCTCTTTCACACAAAATGTCTTGTACATTACACATGCCTTACACATAAACTATAATGCACTAGCAAATTAAACATTAGTTGCACAGAGTGTGTAATTCATTACACAATATTCCACGACACATTACAAATTAATTACACAAACTGTGTAGTTATTCATATCACATTATTCTTTCTTGCCTAAAAAATAATATAGAATTTTAACATTTAATTTTTTTAACATTTTCTTTTTAAATCTATTATATCTCTTTCATACAAAATGCTTAGTTCATGGCATATGCGTTACACATAAAGTACAATTGTACTAAATGAATCAAAGTTAGTTACACACACTATGTAATTTTGTTATCAATTAAAACTCTTAAATCTTACAGTAAAATTAATGGTGTCTAAGCACCAAAATAGACTACTTACTTGCCATTTCGTGTCTAGCACCCAATTCTGACAACCAGAAATGGAATTGGACAACAGTAACAAAGAACTGAGACTCGAACTCCACAGGGAAAAAGATAAACAATTTAAAATAGAACGAATATGATA
The DNA here is from genome assembly GCA_018223645.1 of Jasminum sambac. Lineage (NCBI taxonomy): Eukaryota > Viridiplantae > Streptophyta > Magnoliopsida > Lamiales > Oleaceae > Jasminum > Jasminum sambac. The sequence continues at coordinate 29,394,726 of CP073643.1, read as the reverse complement.
AACCAAGTCTTTATGACGCTAATGAAAATATTTGTAATCGTAGAGAGAGCAGGGTAGATCCCATTCAGCACCATTTACTTGGCATCCTTCTTAGCAACAGCCTTGGTAACCTTGGCACTTGATGGCACCTTGTATTCTTGATAACACCAAAAACAGTAGTTTAATGCATGTCCCTCATAGCAGAATGCCCAAGTGGAGAGTACTAAGCAAAAGTCTCAACAACCATTGGTTGGTTGGAATCATCTTAACCATACCAATGTCATCACTCTTCAAGAATTTACACTCCTCCTCGAGCTCCTTATCAGATCGCATGTAAATGTGTAATTTATTGCACATTAATTAAAGAAAATATGTAATTCATTAGTGTGTATTACATTACACATAGAAGAAAAAACAAAAAGAAAAAACATAGAGAAAAAAGTAGAACACACACGTCATCTCTCTTAATAATTTTATCAAACACTTTGTGCTGCCTTCTCTCTCCCTCATACGCAGCAAACATGTAAATTGTTATCTCCATTACCATCATCCATCATTGATTTTCGCAAAACCCATTCAAAAATCACTTACCTGTAGGTAAAACACCTAATGAATCAACATTCAACAACAACTTTTACCCTCCACTTCCAGTTTTTTGCTTGAATAAATCCAAATTTCATCAACTCTACAAATTATTCCCTAGAAATTTAGTGGTTTCTCCCTCTGCCAACCTTATGCCTATATATATATTGACACAATTGTTTCACTACTCCTATAAGAATAACATAACTCCCCATATGGCCACCGTTGAGAATCAAAACACAACATCAATCGTTCCATTGAAACTTCTTGTTCATGAGAAAGAAAGACGATTTATTAATTGGTAGCCACTAATCATTGAAATTTATTCTGAATCTGAAATTACAATACCTAGAGAGAGAGAAGAGCTCAAGGAAACCGGATCTCGGACAAGAGAGAGCTTAGGATGGCTGACTTAACTGCAACCACCGGGTTTTAGCAATTAATTTGATCTAGCAGGATTTTTGAAATATCAAATGTAAATGCGTCATTATGCCTAATTTCCTCTCCATCTTATGTCAAAGAGTGACCCATACTATGGTGCCCGATGGATCAAAGGATTAATAATATTTCTTCTCTAATGGAGTTTATAAATTAATTGGACTGGGTTATTGTTCGATGTATTTATCTTTTCAGGATAGAAATCACGTTAAAACAAATTACACCACCATTGAAAATCGATCGATAATGTGAATGCAAGTTTTAGCTGTTATAAAAGTATAGAAACAATAGAGAGAATTTAGAGAGAATGAATTCTAAGGAATTCTCAAGAATGAATTTCATTAATAACTGAAGCCCTATTTATAGGAAAACTTCGAATGGTACAACCGTAATTACATAATTTCATCAAGGGTATAATAGTCATTCACATATAATAATTACATCTTTTACCAAATTATTCCTCCACCAAATTATTCCTCATAATTCATAACCACCAAATTATTCTCAATTATTCATAACACTCCCTTGAATGACTATTAATACAAATGTCTTCTCGGACTTGTTTGGAGAAAACCCAGGTGGGAAAAAACTTCCAAATCGATTGCAAGGTGATAGCTTGGAGTGGTTATGTAATCGCTTCATCAAAACATTGCTCCCCGATGTCTTCCAATGGTATAGAGTATTCATGTGTCGCTCGTTAAAACCTTGTCAAGAAAACCCAAAGGGGAAAAACTTGATCGAAGGAAAAGAGTAATAATGCTTCCGCTTGATTTCATATCTTGAGAACTGATATCTTTACTGTAAATGATTTTAATATCATCATCGTTTGGATCTAAAGCATTAGCTCCATTATAACTTGATCCAATAGATACATCAGACATCAATTTCTCCTATCGCTTCAATATACCATGAATATGCCTCATTAAAACCTTATTAGGAAAAACCTGGGAAAACCCTAATGAAGGAAAAAGAGTACATTATTCATGTGAATACGCCTTTAAAGTTGCCTCATTAAAAACCTTGCTAGAAAACCCAATGGGATAAAACCTCAGTAAGGGAAAAAGTGCAATGCGATTTTTATACAAGTATGCAGTACATTTCAAAATCTTTCATACATTTGTATGAGTATCATATACATTGGTTGTATACTCTTCATTCATTTAGAGTGCATCAATTTTCTTACACAACTACAAAACATTCACCATGAACACATGTCTCCAAATACACAATTTTAAAACATATAAATTCATCGTAGAAAAACATGTAAACATATAAGTAAACCTTCATAACTAACTAACACTTAAAATATATCATTTAACATTTAATACTCACTTAATAGGTCATTTCATTCCCAGGCTTAGCTCCCCTTTAGGGTACTTATAAACGAGCTTAGCTCACCCGATCCTTTAATTTTCTTTTTCAAGACTACTACATACACGATCTAGAATTTAACTTTCATGAGCATGCAACATATAATGACCACCATGCTTATCTTTAAACTTAACCATCGGTCATCATCATCTCATCATCTCATAAATCAAGGATTTCACATTCACCAGCTTATCATCTTCAATATATCTCAATATTTTCATTATCATTAATCATATGTAGCGCTTTACATTTTCATATCGTGGTCGACACTTTTCAATTTCATTTCTTTCCCCATATCGACATAACTTATCTGAGATATCTCATTATCAATCCTCTTGTAGGATTACACAATATAGTTATGTCTATATACTCTTCAAGAGCATATGCCTCCGTTATTAAGACCATCTTTTATAATTTGCTTTGATATATATGTTTGGGGAAATCTCATAATATCAACGCTCAAGCGTGCTAACTTATCAAAGCATCTTAACTGATATATGTGATTGTTCATAGCATCTTTTATGCATCTTTGAACTTCAAGTTCATATTTTAATTGTGAGGATATAACTATGATGCATTTCACATATCATTTTCAACCTTTAATACTCCCCTCATGCCGAGAAAATTTAGAACACCAAAACTCATACAGCTTGGTATGATTTTAATCATATATGTTCTCATCATTCACTCTTAATATGAGAATTTAGACCGCTTGCATTCTATTCTCGATATCTAATTTATTTGAGGACTTTAAATAATTTGCCATATAATATCCCACTTGTATGCATACTCAATCCTTCAGTGATTTATTCAAGTATTGGGATATACATTTACTAGCTTTATCATTAAATCTGGAAATCATGCTCATATAAGTGAGCAAATATTTCAGAAATTTCAAATTACTTAATCATATACACATGTGACTATCTAGTGGATCCATATCATAATATCTAGTAGTTCTACATTGGAGGATGAGGGCCCATATTTCTCATCCTTTATTCCATATATTTGGGATTTATTTCCAATATTGGCTAGTAATGATTTCATCATTTATCGAGAACAATCATTGAAGAATTCCTTTAATTCTTCACTTGAAATATTGGTTTCAATAATTATTTAAACCGGGATGGTCAATCCGGTTTTGCAGAACGAGTATTATTGAACTTCTAGTTCAAGAATTTATATCGATTTCACTAAAGATCTCAGATATTTGCTTCAATATGATTTATCATAGAAACAATTCACCGACATATTCCATCATCTTTAGTGACATTATTGTCTACCACTATTCAAACACTGGAGTTACAACATACGCATCACATCCGGCTATTATTTAATTTCAAATCGTAGCTTTATGCTTCATATTATTTATTTAAAATCTAGTCTTATTTCATACGCTGTCAGACATTCTATAAATAAATCATCAAAATTATTGCAAAATTCATCCTAGCAAGGGTCTATACATTATAATGGATCATATGCTCTCAAATCTTCGAAATACTATCCATCACTACCAATTAAAATCCTAAAAAGGATTTATCGAGGTAGGCCGAAAGATTAAGGATGCTAATGAATAAGGGATATCCCACAAGATATCCGATGTTTGATTGAAGCAAATGTTCGATTATCCGTGAGGTTTCAATTCCTTCTAAATACATGCCTAGTATGGGTAAAAGTAGTTTTTCAAAATTAGGAGAGCAAAAAAAGATTAGGAGGATGCTACAAATGTGCTTGGTGGACATGTGACACTCGATGTAAATCAGGGGCATTTGGTCTGTAAATCGAGAAGATAAAATAGCGTTCATTAAGGATGGATTGAGTAAGGAGCCTTTGGATGATATTCAACAGGCTCTTGAGACACATCCTAGTGGACACGTACATAAGGTGAGCTAATGGCCTTATGGAGCCAATTCAAAAGATCAACAAACGCTGCGATACAGTCTTGAAAAACTTACTTTAGAAGATCCTGTTTGTAAATTTAGTAGAAAATTTAGTATAATGATTTTTCCATATTTATGTAAGAAAGTTCTGTAATAATGAAGATCAATATTTTTCTTGTAATTGTAAATATTGTTTTTCAATTTTAAGATATATATATATATGTATATATATATTATTTTTCAATCAATGACAGTGTATATGTCATTTCACTAAAATTTTTCTACCATTTTCTTTTTCATATTTGTCAAAAAGTAAATAGTGCACTAATTATTGGTTTGAAAATTTTTCTTTAAATAGAGGGATTCATATATCTCTCATGTTCATACATTAAAAGTATAGTGCAAAAAAAAAAGATAGGAGTAGAGATGGATATGAGATTTTAGAATCATCTCATACAAGCCACTTTTACCTCGCCAGATTAAAACCGTATGTATTCTTGGTGGATCTAATTGTAGGCCATATCCAATATGTGGATATGGCAAACCGACTGTAAAAGAGTTAGGGAGACAAGAAATCAATATACTATATGGAGGAACCAACAACAAACTTTTAGCTAGACTTATAATGGCCGCGACAATCATGTGGAATAAGAGTTTCGAAAGTGTAATACCTTTCCATCTAGTTGGATCTAATACTCAATTGGAGCAGCTTCTACCATGGGTCCAAAGAGGTTGGGGCTACAAGCGCAATCCATCCACAACCGCATGATGTATATGATGAATAATAGTGATGCTTTCATTGTCCTTCCGGTGATTACAACAATAATCGGAGGAAATATTCAATATAGCCTCAAGGCATACAGTGGAACTTTCATGTCAAACCAATAGGTTTGTTGAATATTAATAATTTCTTTGATGGCTTTACTAGCGCTTTCTAGATCAGTGGTGTAAATAATAAAGTTTATCTCTCATTCAATGAGAAAAATACTTATTTCTCGCTAGTAATCGTTGATGAACTACTCATCAAATTTCATGCATATGTTCAAGAACTGCGGGAAGCCCAGTCCGTCACCATGCATCACCTGTGTCGTTTAAAAGAAATTCGGATCCTTTAAATATTTCATTATAAATCCTAATGTTGATGGTGGCAGAGTTACAGTATTTATACTGTAGACGCATCCTCATTTATGGATTCGTATGTATATTCTTTTGCATTTCTATATTTTCGAAAGTGTTTAATGCCATCTTTGATATTCTCAATATGTTCCACTTCACTGCTTTGTACTTCTTCTCGAGTAATAATAATAATATCATATTGGCTTTATTCAAATACGTAAATCTAGTGATTATGCTTCTTCAAGAGCATTTTATTCTCATATTAATACAATCTCATATCATCGATGAGATTACTTCATATAATCTCTCCATGCGATATATTTTCTTTGATTTATCAACATGAGATCTATTGAGCATTTTATTTTCATCTATTTATCCAATGGTGACTTCAAGTACCACTTGTTCAATTTTCGCCATTAATATTCTATATATATGGGGAAGTAATTTTATTCTCATCGCCTACTACTGAGAGTATGATTAGAATATTTGATCAACTACTTTTCCTGAAAGGTAGGATTCGTTATAACCAATCGTAGTATAACCCACCACATTGGAAATATGCACACCAATCGTGGTATTACCCACCACATTGGAAATATACTCAAACTATAAAGTGCATAAATTTAAATTGTAGAAATTAAATTTCCTCCAATAGGTGGTCGAACCTACCTTATGGGAATTATTGCAATAAATATAAATTTACGAATTTAAATAGCAAGAATTAAATTGCATAATATTTAACTACTTCTCCAGAGTAGGATTCAGCTAGTAGAAGGTATTACCCATCACTTAGCAGATATAAAGTGTTAAATATATAAAACCTTCCGCTTAGTGACTCGGTTGAACCCATCATCAAGTAGGAGGTATTGCAAGAATTAAATTGCAAAAGAAATAAAAAGCGAGAATTAAATATTGAAACGACTTTACGGAGCAAATTTGTTCTTTTAGAACAAATACTCATTACTTCTACAAGAGCACACTTATCCTTCTAGAATAAGTACATTATGTAATTGAACTCTTCTGAGTTAAAATAATATTCCGAACTTTTAACTCAAATGGACTTCAAGCCATTTTATATAATCAATGGATTTAGAATTTCTTCATGAATATTCTATCCATTTTTCATTGTCACAAAATTAGGTCGGTTTTACCCTAAGGGTAAAATTGTCCATTCCAATTCAGAAGGTAAAATTGTCAAAAAATATTTTATCAATGTTTTACGATTGGAAAATTATCTCCTTTCTACTTCAATTTATCAATATCAAAATATTCAAGGACTATTTTGTAACTTTTTCAAAAGTCAGGTATCGATTTGTAAATTTTGGAAAGTTTGATAATAATATATTTCAAAACGAAGTTATTACCCTATCAATGTTGGTGTCAAATCGAAGGCTTTCGTTAAATCGAGTATAATGGAGTCGAGAAAATTTGATTTTGATAATGTATGCTCCTTTATATCTCGAAAAACGAATATTATAGTTTAATATATTATTATATTATAAAAGTAATATAATATATATACCTTTTCCTTTTCAGACTTATATTAAATCAATACGCACGTATTTCTTCCATTTGTCAATTCTGAATTGCTCCACAACTTTTGTTTCAGATAAATGTTTTCATGAGTGATTGAAGATAGAGAGAGTGAGGCTGAGAAAGTGGGAAAAGATAAGAGAGAAAAGAAAGATAAGTATTGATTGGAGATGGATTAGGTTATTTATAATAATTCTGCCGATACGTAAGATCATCTATAAGATGCAATCAAAGATACCTTCATATTACTCAAATGGCTAGAGACTGCTATTGATAACGCGATGTTATAAAAGTATAACAACAGAGAGAATTTAGAGAGAATGAATTCTAAGGAATTCTCAAGAATGAATTTCACATTAATAAAGCTCTATTTATAGTGAAAAACTCGAATTCGCATAAACTAAGTAATTACATAATTTCATCAAGGGTATAATAGTCATTCACATATAATAATTACATCTTTTACCAAATTATTCCTCCACCAAATTATTCCTCCACCAAATTATTCCTCATAATTCATAACCACCAAATTATTCTCAATTATTCATAACATTAGCTATATAAAACTTGAATTTGTTTTTGAGTCAGATCTAAGCAATCATGTATTAATTAGGTTATGCTTGTGCAATTGTGCGCAAAAGAGTTTTGAGAATAGATTGTAACTAATTCCAGTGATCTGTCCCTTTTCAAGCCTACGATCATGGCCAATTTTTAATCAGCTTGTACTACGTTGATCTCATATATATGATATTAATTGTTAAACAACATCAAGTTGTTAAGAACCTACATACGATCATATCATTGTTAATGATTAGAATAATGAGTAAGTGGTTATTGGTCTGATTTGGGAATTTGACCCTTTCAATTTTCATCACAAAATTAGGGCATTTTTCATTGAGAAAAAAGATTATATTTTACATTCACACCATTACACCATATTGTTTACATAAAGTAATAGTCTGTTTAATAGAGATTATTGAAAAAATAATTTTTCAATATATATATAGTAGAGAAATGAAAAAATTATTTTCAAAAACATGAAAAATTTGTAAATAAAAACAATGAAATGAGTTGTTGAAAATAGTACCAAAGAAAAATAATTTCTGAATAAGTTTTATTAAACAAGTTCTAAAGATCCATAACGTTATTGAATGAGATTAGTTTAAAACAGGTTTGAACAGGAAAATTTTAAATAAATAAATAATGATTAAAGAAAAATATAGAGCATTGCTACAAATATATACATATTTTGTGTGGAAAAATATCACACCTTAATAGATCCGATCCCCCCCCCCCCCTCTCCGGTTCAAAGGATATTATGGTAATTTAATGTCATACCCTATTAGAGTGTGATATTTTATCACACAAAATGTGTGTGACTTGTAGATTTATTCACAATTTTAATGAAGATGCTCTGAGTGACCTCTTGAAGCAGTAATTTTAGTCGATCCGTTGGTTGCGGGCTTGCGGCTCATCTTGTGTGGGTGGCCCAATTAGAATTGGAAGCTCAATGGACTATTAAGAGGTCGGTCAAAACTATGGTCCGGTACTTTTCTTCTTTGAAACGTGGCCGCTTCTCTCCGGATACCTGGAACTCCCACAAGTCAACTATCCAACCCACCGACTACTAGCCTCACTAACCCATTTACCCACGCATGCTCCAAGTGGAAAACAGTGCATAAAGCGACAACGACCATTTAAGAAACCAATGGTTGGTGAGTAGCGGGTGTTAGGATGGGTATAAATATAAATTTTTATGTGATTTATGTGATATAGAAGAGAAAATAAGTGGAATTGAATGGTGAAAATTTGTGTAATACAGGTAGGTCTCACGAGATATGTGAATATGAAATAAGAGAAAAAATAAGTGGAATTAAAAAATATATATAAAAATGTGTAGAAGAACATCCGCTAGAATGGAATGAGTTTCATGCAATATGTGTATTATATATTAAATTTAATAATTTATATGAAATTTGATGTGTGATTTTGAATGGATATATAAACTATTTGTTGAATTTGTATTTAATGAGATGCACGTTAAATAAAATGGGACAAGAAAAAAAATAATATATTTTAATAATGACAAAGATGTAATTCATTGATATATATGTGAAATGTTTGCCATGCTGATTCAATGACATGCAATTTGCTAGGTCGTAATATTTATGAGATTCCACAAGGTTCGTTAATTTCTCTCTTGTTTGGAAAATGATACATGTATACACAAATTTGTCCACATATTAAGGAATAAAATTACCATTCTACCCTCGTATGTTAATAGGTCTACACCCCCTTCTATTAGTTGTGGTAGTCACAATTGTTGCACTTCTATGCTGCATCTTTCTTGCACTCATTCTAATAATTGCTCGAAGCTATTATCCTATTATCTTTTCCAACGATAAAATAGTACAAAAGATCATATATGATCTTACTCCTTTGTTGGGAGTGAGCATCATTGTTAGCACGGTTCAACCTATTCTCTCTGGTACGTATGATCTTCGTGCGATCTTTCTCTTTTGCTAATCGAAGTTTATGTAAGTCACTATGAATCCAAGAAATCAACTGAAAACTTGGTATTCATGTAAAGGGGTGGCCATTGGAGCAGGGTGGCAAACGTATGTTGCTTATGTGAACATTGCTTGCTACTATCCATTTGGAGTTCCACTGGGCATTATACTATCCATTTGGAGTTCCACTGGGCATTATACTGGCCTAAGTTCTTGAATTGTGTATTACGGTACGTAATTTGGGTTGGGCATCTAAGTTGCTAGTTTTGTTCTAATACCGATCAATACGTACAATTTATACGCAAATATGTTGCCACATGGACAGTTGTACCCATAAATTCCGTACATTGCAAACACATTAGAACACAACTGATATTTGAAAAAAGTTATTCATAATCCATATAGCGCAAATGTCCTCCTGCCAACAAGTTGGCAGGAGAACATGCGAACAAGATGACGGAATGCCCTCAACGTCCTTTTTTTTAATTATTTTTATTTTTTTAGTATCTACGTTAAATAAAATAAATAATACATAACTGTTTCCTAATGGTGGGAAGTCTCGTGTGGCCCCATGATTTTTTTCCCCAAAAAATAGGAGTGTTGGCATTATATCTTGCCAACAGTGTTGGCAAGAAATATTAACTGATCCGTATAGACTCAACAACGATTATGTTAACTTTAATTTCAGGTTATTTGGTATGGAATGCTGTCGGGAACAGTAGCTCAGATTGGTGCTCTCTTCTGGATGATTTTCCGGACTAACGGGCACAACGAGGTAACAATACTGTACTTCGCTTTTGTTAACAAAGTAATTTTATTATATTAAACAAGAAATTAATGCAATTTTTTTTTTAATTATTGTAAATAATACATGCAGACTTCAATTGCCAAAGATAGAATAACCCAGTGGGGAGGTGATTATACGCCTAGGGATGCTGAAACTGAAAGAAGCTCCTAGTGATGCATTGCTTTGGATCTGTTTTAAGTGAAAATTCTCCCGACTATCATGGGAAAGAGGGTGGACCCCACCTCCCAGCTTTGTGTGTCTAGCAGCTATCCTATGTTAAGCACTTCTAAAATTTTGATTCCCTGCTCCTTTAAAAAATGAAGAATTATATATATATATATATATATATATATATATATATATATATATATATATATTTAATATAATAAAAATTGGACCCTCAATGTGTGTTTTTACACATAGTTTCCCGTCTATAGAAATTTTTTTTATGTTTTATTTTTTAATTGCTCTACATAATTTCAAGAAACTGCATATGATTATGGTAATACGCGTTGTCACATTATATATCTTTAATCTTTAATATAATAAAAATTGGACCCTCAATGTGTGTTTTTACACATAGTTTCCCGCCTATAGAAATTTTTTTTATGTTTTATTTTTTAATTGCTCTACATAATTTCAAGAAACTGCATATGATTATGGTAATACGCGTTGTCACATTATATGGTAAGTGCATAGATGAGAGCACAAATGTTATTATATGGTAAGTTCACAGATGATGCCACAAATGATTATTTATTTGTTTATTCATTTTTGTCACTATATGGCAAGTTCGCAGAATTACATCAATCATCATATTTAAAGAAATAAAAATCGGTTAACTCCTTGAAACAATAGGGCAAGGAAATTACACCAATAATATAATTTTAACAAATCATGAACATTACACAGATTTTGTGATTGTCCATTGCCCCCAACGATTATGTGCATCTCTACACACGTGGAATTATAGAGGAAGATTTTGTGATTGTCCATTGGGTTGGTATAAATTTTTTTTTTTTTAAGGAGAAGACATCAGGAGGTTTTTTTTATTATTTATTTATTTATTTATTTATTTATTTTGGGATCAGGTTTGGTTGGGGTTGTGGCTGGGGGTAGAAGAAATTGGTACATGGGTTTGGCCAGGAAGAAACTTAGGAGAAGTAAAAAGTATAAAACTTGAAGAAAAAATTCAAAAAAAACTTTACGAGTACGGATAGGCATACAGATCATTGTCTTGATCTGCTTCGATCCAAATTTTTCTATGATTGGGTCGGTCTCCAGAGTTATTGCATCAATTTGCACATTTTGATCTTATCTCCAGCAAACAGCTAAGGTGTCAATGCATGAAACAGACTAAAACATGTTCAAGTAGCTATCTCCCAAGCTAATTAACATTACTATTTAAACTTAAATCTCAGGTTCATAAAAAGGAAGATCAATCACCAGATAAGGTCACGAACTAGAACGGGAATTATGACATAAGTTCAAAAAATATATATATATATTAAAAACGTGCAACCTTAAGATTCAGATGGAGAGGTTCAAGAATTGAAATGATGAATTCGAGGTAACCCCCCTAGCAAAACAGTTGTATAAAATTATAATCACATTCTGGAAGAATATGAATTTTTATATTCTATTAAAATAAACAACTCTGATTGTATTGTGAGTAAATTATAGCAATTCATAAAGGAAATTCATATTTTTAACAATTGAACACACTTTAATTTAGCACATTTAAAAATTTTCAATAATTAAAACAACTCATGAAGGCGATTGATTCATATGATTGTGTTCAAGAAAGCTTCGTCTTTTACCAAAAGTCAAATTTTTTTTATTTATTGTATTGTGAAAGTCAAATTTTTTAAATTATAGCAAATCTTATAGGCAATGAATTCATTGCATGCATTGCCTTGAAGAAGGCTTCATTTTTTACCAAATTAAGGACTCACTAAATCATGGAAAGGAGCACAAAATTAACCATTATAAACAACAAAGGCAGAAAGAGCTAGCATTCAACTAGAAAAAAGTATGTATACATTACTATATTGAAGTATAAATTACTGTCTGGAATGAATAAAGGTTGCGATTAATGCATAACCTTCAACAATCTCAAATGAATACGTCGCACTTGATATGTCCTTGAAGAAATCTATACTCCATCAACATTTTGTGATTAATGATTTCAAATTCATCAATAGCTCGGTTGAATGGTGGATCTGGGAAAAAATTAAAACGATATATATATAGTTTTACAATTTATAAGAATGTATTCGTTTGTAACCAGATCAGAAAAACTCAGCATGTTGAACGAAATAAGGATCTAGGTTTACCGATTCATAGTATGAATGATAGGGATTAGTTTTTTTTCCTCGAATCAAGTTGAATCCGCAAACCAATTGACCTAATCTATCAGGAAACCAGTGTAATTCATCAGCCCTACAATAAAATGATGACCAATTTCAATGGATTCTTTGATATCGTCCTCCGAGTCATCAGAAGGATGTTTTCAGCAAAGAGATTAGGAGTTTTGTTCAAAATTTGTTTGAAAGAAGGGATATTAGAGGCCATGAAATCAAAAAGTTGCAAACTGATCAGCCAGCACCGTGGATGTTTGCCTGTGTTCATTGTCGTCGCGATTAAACGTCGCTGTGGACTAGATCAAGGTTTAACTCGTGGCATAATTTGTGAAATTTAAAAAAATGAAGTGCGCAGGTCGAATTGAAGCTGTAGATGTAGAGTAATCAACTAGCATTAGTGAAATAAAATTTTAGTGTTGCTTGCCGAACTGAGGTTGCGCTATCGTCAAGTAGAAGAAGGGATCGTTTATTTATGGGTTGGGTTCTGTATGATGGCTGGGAGACAGGGTCAAGTTGATGTGTTATGGATCGGTTACATTTTTTTTTTTTTTTTGGTAGGATGGGAGGGGGGCTGGACACAAATTGATAATAAATGGTGTTTTGGATCGGTCGGGATAGTGTAAATGGGCGGCTATTAGTCTTAACAACTGTGTTTGATCATTAAATGGCCTCTGTTGATTGTATTGGCTTGCTATTAGTCTTAGTAAATGGGGCGACGTGTTATGGATCACTAAGTGAGTTTTGCAAATTGAAGTGCCCTTTTGCACATTTTTATTCTTTCTTCTTCTCTTTTTTTCCTTTTTCTTTTTTTTTGAGAATTTATTTTTTCCTTTATGTAGTTCTAAATGGTTTTAAAATTTTCAAATATTGGATGAATAGTTTTTTATTTTTTCTTTTCAAATAATTTTATTTTATTTGTAACTTTAAAGCAATATCGTTAATATGAAAATATAACGGATTGCATATAAAAATAAGTTAATAATGAAAACATTTTAAAAGTTAACAAAGAAAGCCCTGTCGCAAAATTATAGTCATCCAAATACATATATATATATTTATATATATACCATTTCAATCATATTTTATTTTGAAAATTACAAATAAAAAAATCAAATACTAAACAGTTTGTTTTGAATGACTTTTTTTATTCAAAACACCCGTTAAAAATATTATTTACTTATGTATTAATCATTATATTTGTGTATTTACGTACACATTAATATTTTGTGCATTGAATTTTAAAAAGATACTTTAAACAACACATTGTATTTAATTTTTGTCTATGGAAGTGTTTCATATTTAAATATAGTTATATTAGCAATATTGTGTAGATGGTTATTGTACTATATAGTAATAAATACATTATTTGTTTCAATCTTAAATTAACTATTTTTTTCATTTAACTCTTTTGACGCAGAGAACATGGGATCTCAACAAAGAAAATTTCCTTTGATTGTTCGTATGCGATGATTATAAAAAAGAATCAGGGATAATAAATTTCTAATGTAGGCATTCATTTGAGGAGGCCTGTATTAAGCCATAGACAACTGTATATGTTGTTGCCTCTACAATCACAAACAGAAGCAAATTGAAGATTTTGATTTTTGACAATGATGGTTAATCGAAAAACTTAACAACGAATATGGTGCCCAAATCAGTATTTCAAAATTTAGAGTGATCTTTGTAGTTTATAATATTAATTTTGTTTAGGTACATACCGCCCCAATATTGTTCCACTTATTGGACTACAATTCCATCTGATTCGGATTGTGTTATAACTCTTTTAGTTCAATTGTCGCACACTATTCTTCAGCAATAGTTTTATATCTAATTTGAGACATGATAAATATTTTTCATTAATTGTCCAGCAATAATTTTTTGGCATTTCATTTATATTTACATCTAATGTGTGTTATTTAAAAAGATTTTCTTTTTTATCTATAATATGTGCTCTTTTGAATATTTTTAATCCCGTGCAACGCACGGATTGGATACTAGTATATATCTATATATATATATATATATATATTTTTTTATTTATTTATTTTATTTTTTTTAATAACCCAAGGTTTCGAGAGCCCCACCCCAACTAATCCCACGAGGCCCTGGTGCTTCGACCGAGAGACACCCCAGTGGCTCCCAGAAAGAAATACAAACGAGTTTGACACCGCAGGGAATGGAACCTAGGATGTGCGCCTACCCACACTTCATAGGCCTGCCCTAACCGCTGCGTCCCCTTTTGGGGTTTAAAAACATGAAGAATTATATTTAAAACGATGAAAGAGGGTGGACACCAACTCACCACTGCCTGTGTTGAGCAGTTTTCCCATGTCAAGCACCCTAAAATTGTTGCCCTTCTCCTTTTCGAAATGAATAATGATGATATGTTAAATGCGCAGACGATTTCAAGAATGGAGAACACTGATAAAAATGGGTTCAGTTTTCCATTAATATCGGCTTATGCGCCGAAGCAAAACTTTCCATTTACATATTCATGGAGATAAATATCACCAGCTAAGAGTAACATAAGATCCCATCAACACCCATAAAATAGCACAAATTACTCCAACTAAAGATAAGCATAAAAGACCAGTCCTAGATTTGCCTGAAGATCTTGAAGTTGCAGAGGTATTAGTATTACCTGCAGCAAGATTCATGTTTCTGGCATTTATTCTTACCCTACCAAAGCTAGACATACGCTCAAAAGCCCTGTTCACCAAAGCGCTTTCTGAAGCTGAAGCAGGATTTGTGGGTATTGACTCCACAAAATCCCAAATAGCAGACGAGAACCACGAGTTTGTCACATTTTGCACCTCCCCATTTTGATTTTGATTGTGTTGATTTTGATTTGTTTGTACAACACCTAAAGAAACCAAAACCAGCATTAAAAAAGTCTATGGGTAGTAGATTAGAAGAAGAGCTCTTGAAGCCCGGCTAGAAACCCCGACTGCCCAGTTGGGAGCGAGAGATTTTGCCATCCATCTCAGACCAAGAGCTCTTTGAGGCTAGTCAAAGAAGAGAATAAACATCGAAGGAGTCGTCAATAGGGAGATCATGAATGCAGTTATATCTGTTTGTAAAAGCATCACTTGAATTTTGAATTTTTGTAGTACCTGATGAAGGTGGTGATATAAGACCGGATATTTGCTCCTCCCCCCACAGGTGAGAGTCGAAAGCATTTGTATCATTTGGCTGCAGCTGGTAATTCACAGCACGACTCTCGAAGTTGTTCAAATAAGAACTTGAGATGGGCCCCAAAACTCCATTATCAGAGTTGTTCATATACAATTGAGTAATCTGCCCAGTCTGCCCAGATTCAATGGGCCCTGTCTGGTTAGGAAACATGTTTGCATCTTTGTAAAGATCAAGTTCACTCAAGCCATCAAACCCATCAAATTGTAGATTATCAAAATCGCCTAGAGGATTTTCAAGATTCGTCTGGGTTGGTTGTGGACCAATAAGATCATTCATTTCAAGAAAATCTTCAAAAATTTCCTCTTCGGTCAACAGAGGCTGACCACGACAGCCATTTGATGAAGAGACCTCAGGAACCTCATAATGCTGTAGCTGTGTAGTTAGCTCTGAAGTTCCCGACTGGGCATGGTCTATACTGGCTTGCACATTATGCTGTTGACCACCCGTAAATTGGTCAAGAGGAAAGTCAAAGTCAACACCAACTGGCTGATCGAGTATAGGGTCGTCTGCAATTCTGCTCATAAACTCCTCGAAGTCATTCAACTGGCGCTGGGCTTGAAAGTTAACCTGACCGTTATTTATTGGCAACATCTCATTTGTGGGCTCCTGGTCAACAACCCCCTTGGGAATGGGTTCATCGTCAGCCCAATCCTCCTCCCTGAAAGGTGCACCATACTGCTCGCCATTTTTCGGGCCTGGCCCACTTTTCTTGTAAACCTTGTACAATGCGTAATAATCTTGGGCCTTTTTGCATCTTTTCAGCTCCTCCTCGTCTAGGGTGTACTCATGCATTACCCAGTCCGTACGTTCACCACTAGGAGCACGACCTTTGTAGAAGACTAGAGTCTTTTTAACCCCAACAGCACGTGTGCCACATGTGATTACACGATCCTTGCCAGTTGCTTTCCAGTATCCATGTCTCGTTGCTCGATTGGACCTTGCAGCATTTGGATATTTTCTATCTCTGGGGCTAAAGAAGAACCATTGCCTGTCACCGGTTTTCAGCTTAGCTATACCTGCAATTTAGATATGTGAATACTGTCAATAAATTGCTCAAGAGAACAAATTGAACAGAAAAATGTGAGGCATGGTGAAGCAGTTAAACAGTAGCTATGCTAGTTCTTCACATTCCATGATAAGTATAATCAGTGATATTCGAAAAGAAATACGAGAATCGATGACCTTCTTTCATTAAAGATATAAAACTCACATTAAAAAAAAATTATCAAATAAGTAACAAACATATGAAGTCTTCGCTACTCCTTTTCACGAAGGTGACAATTTAAGACAAAAACCCGAGTCTTAATATGGTACAAGAGTACACTAAACTCCACAAGCTATGCAACCAATTTAAGCGCTTGTTCGCCACAACCTCTTCGAAAAATTATTTTTCTCAAACATTATTTCAAAACACTCGTTTCATTAATTTCACAACTTTTTCATATCTTTAAAAACTATCTTTTACTTTTCAACCACAAAAGTCAAAAATCAATCTTTTTCCAAAATCTCTCCCAAACATTCCATACGACTCCACAATAGGCACCTAGATTTCAAGATTGATGCACTCAAACGAGACATGTGTTGAGACTTAGGATTACATCAAATAAATGTTTCATTTAACAAGTTGACCTTTTCAAACAAAAGAAAAATCTCAATAGTATGACATTACACAACACCAATTGATTTACAACAGAAACAAGATAAGAATAAAAAGATTAGAGAAGTCACGGAGTGATGGATATATTAGATAATAATTATTTTTAATATTGAATTAGGAGACCTGCATTTGACTAAATCTTGTAATTAAACCGAAACACGATTTCAAAAATCGCAATAAATTGATCACCATACAAACAAAAAAAAAAGCCCTAATTTATCAAACATCACCAGTAATTCATATTCAATGATAATAATCAACATGAAATATGTATCTAATTGACCTTCAATACACAATACAAAATAACACGATCACTATCAGAACGAATCAAAGCAGAAACAGAACGCAGAAAAAGTGAAAATTCGTACCCTTCCAAAACAACAATCAAACCAACACAATCAACATTTTAAGTAACAGAATCAGTATAACTGAAATGGCGGGTAGCAAAAATTTTACCAGGCAAATCTTCTGGGTCCCACTTGTAAACATCGGTTTCTCCGATGACATCAAGGAGGTGTCGTCTCCGGCAGATCTTCCTCTTCAAATAGTAGAGCACGAGCTCTTCATCCGTTGGGTGGAATCTGAATCCCGGAGGAAAAACACCGTCACCGAAACACCCGTAACCAGATTCCATTGACACCCCCATCCTTAACAACTAAATTAATTCAAAAGGCAACAAAAAGCTTTCTTTTTCTCTCTTTTTTTTTTTTTTCTTTTTCGGTAAGAAGAGAGGATTTTTGGGTGTGGATAGAAAAACCTAGGGGATGAAATGGGGGAGGTTTTTGGTCAAGGAGAAAATATGATGATTTGTGGGCAAGAAATTTCTTGGAATATGGGGTTTAATGGTAACTGGGGAGTGATCGTGTGCGAGTGAGCTTCACTGCTCTTCCACTGGGATGTTTTTGGGTGGACATTTTTAATTATTATTTATTTTCTTCTTCTTTTTTTTTGAATTTTATATTGGTTAGTCAAAGGAAAAACGAAAATTTGCAACCGGAGGACATGGTGTCTAACGATTGCATTATATTAAGTCCCCCTATGACTTTGACAAAATCATATATTCATATAGTAATATTGTGTGTAGCAACGAGAATGTCTTTAATTTTATTGTAACACGCGATATATATTTTCATTTTTATTATTAAAATTTGACGAACAACAAAATGCAATTATATAAGAATAAATTACAATGGCCAGATGTAATACATTAGTACACCACTGCTTCTTTACAGTGGATCCAACTGTCGGCGGGCAAAGGAGGAGGAAGATGAGAAGATGGCTGGATATTGAAGATGGTAAGAAGGAGAAAGTGCAAGAACGGGTTGAAGGAGAGAGCGCTGGAGCGGAATTTGAGTATAAGGTTGGGCCTTAAAGATAGAATGACAGAAGTGGGATGTACATATCCATTTTTTCATGACTGGAGGAGAAATTCTCCCTCTGGATAAATAAGAATAAATTACAATATAATGAAAATACATGATAAGCATGTGCATACAAACACAAATCAGTAGAAGTACTCATTATATGCTTTAAAAATATATGTGCTTAAGTATTTTATAATAACATCTATATATATATATATATATATATATTAATAAAATGAGATCATTTTCCCGCCAAAAGTTTTATTTTTATGAATTAAAAAAATAAAATTTAATTATAAAAGGATAATTACAAATTTGCAACTCAATCTTTCCTTCATCTTCTAGAATTCGAACTCTTATATATCTCTTATATATCTCCCATATAATATGAAATCATTTTTCCGCGAAAAATTTCATTTTCTGAATTAAAAAATAAAATTTAATTGTAAAATCACGCTTCGGATAATCACAAATCTGCAACTCAATCTTCCATTCCTCTTCTAGAATTCGAACTCTTATATATCTCCCCACTTCGTTTGTGAAACCGTTATAAGTTGCTTGAATAGCCTTACAATTGCGCATTTTTCATGATGTGTATATATATCCAAGATGATTATATCTTAAATATATATCTCCCCGTGCAATGCACGGGAGAAAATACTAGTTATTAAGTAAAATCGCATATCAACAAAGTACTGATTAATTTATTTATTAATGTAAATCAAGAGCTTTGAAATTTTGATGACAGCATAATTAGAATTTTATTAATTAAAAATTTATAATTTGAATATGAGATCTCTAATTACGATACTTATTAATTAATGTTAAAATCAATAGTTGTAAAATACATATAGTGATGGCAATTATTATTTATTATAAATGATTCTATATTTTCATCGATACCGAGATGACAACTCTTGATGGCCCCAATGATTTAACGGTGAGTCCAGCATCCCAAAAATGACTCAAGATTTAGTCCCCGCACAGGGAGGAGTTTTCTCAATGCCCCCACCCCTCAGGCCCCACAACATTCAGGGGGATTGTGAGTGGTGCAAGTACAAAAAACTCCTTCGCGCGCGGGGAGGAGAAAATTCTCCTCGCAAAAATAAATGGTGAAAATCCAAAAAAGATTAAAGTTAAAATAAATGGTGAAATATAATGATATAACAATAACATTCGTATTATAATATTTCTCCATGAATTAAATGCATCGTTTGTATACATGTATATTTAATTGAGAAATCATTACTCAATTATTATGATATTACTTTTAATAACTCGTTGCTCGTTTATTATGATATTATTTATGTCTCAAAAATATAGATTTTTTTAATTCATCCCAAAATATATGTTATATTTCTTTTAAAAATATAGTTAAAATATTAATTATCTTATATATCATCATTTAATGTATATTATTATCAAAAAAATCGATTAGTTAAAATAAAATATTTAATCTACTCCCTCCGTCCAACGTATATAGGCGTATTTTTCTTTTCGAGATATCCGAAATATATAGTTTTATTTCTATATTAAGTAATACTTTTTTGTTCATTTACCAAAATAACCTTATTTAATTTTCTTATGAATAATAATTATTTTTAAATGGTACTCATTAAATGAGGGTATTTTTGTCATATCATTATTAAAAACTTGTCATTTCTATAAATTATAATTAGAGTTGATTATCTTATAATTTAAATTTAAAACTTTGTCTATCTAATAAATTTTCCTATATATTTTCATACACAATTGCATTCCCCAAAAAATAAAAAAAGGCCAAGCATCCTTATTTTTCCAATTAGTTTGAAATGAAAGTATTATGTAATCTAATATTGGATTTGCAAGGTGCATGACATGACCTAAAAGATGCAGTTGCAGACCATTCCCGTAGTATTTTTAGGACCAAGTAAGCCATGTTAGGCAGTAGAAATTTGTTAGCATTATTTGAAATTTATATGCTCTCTTTTATGCTATTTTCTTGTATTGAACTCGATAAACCACATGATATAAGCTTGATGGACAAAAAAAAAACGAAAATATTTTATATGACAAGTCACTCTCTGTCACAGTACTGCATTAGAAACATTTAGTTTTATTTTTCTGAAAAATGTTACACTTCAATCAAATCCTTAATGGTCTTTCTGTATATTTACTCTATTATTAATTTATTATATTCATTGACAAAAAATTTACTCATGACTCATGAGGTGGGTGATGCGCCTTCCTCAATCATCCTTAAACGCGTAGCCGTGTTTGACTCGACGTAATTGACTTAGGGTGTATTTGATTGCATTCCTATAAAATATTTTCCTTCATTTGAATTTCTTAAAAAATATTTTCTTACCTTCCACTTGGACTAAATTTTCCATAAAAAATGGTTCATTTGTATATGAAATAATTATACATGGAAAATATTTTTCATAAAAATTTTTTCTATCAAACAATAAAATAGAAAAACTTTTTCTTTAATTTGATATTTTCCTAGAAAATTTTTTCCAATTAAACACACCCTTAAAGAATTATATATACTTTCCTTAAGTAATGTCTTCGCGTATAAGTAAGAGTTGCATTAAATAATAATAATAATAATAATAGAGTGCTATAATCTTTGATATGATTGATGATATAATACTAGTACAAATTCTATGTTATCATTAATAAATGATTGTATCGATGACTAAGATAAAATGTATTAAAATCACTTTATCCCAGTGATAAGTGTGTATTCTGCACACTTATTTATAAATCTTTACATGCTTTTGGAGCGGACTTCTACACATATTTATATATATTTATTGTGTTTTAGGTACTATTCCTCATTGTGAGGAAAGCGATGTGAAAAAGATGAAAATTGACTAAAAGTGTCAAGAAATCCGAAATCGGGGACTAAAATGCAACTATTCCAAAGTTGGAGCACTTCGGGTGCAATTTCGATAAAGATCTTCTTGGCCAAGTTTCTCGAGCTCACATGAAAGAACACGGAAAGTGGAGTCCGTAGCTTTTTACGGATCGCAATTCCGAGTTCCAGATCAAAAGATATGGCCAAACGGAGATCAATGATGAAAAGTGCGAAGAAATCCGATGAAGATGAGCATTTTTGATATAGATGCAAGTTGATTTGGAAACCATGATCAACTAGAGAGTTGTAGATCATCGAGTCTAATTTCCAACGAAACTTGAATTGGCTCAATCAGACATCGGGATCAAAAGTTATGGCTGAAATACCAAAACTTGCGCATGCAGAAAAATATGTACGGCCGTAAATTTTAAATTTACGGCCGTAAATTGTGTTTTACGGCCGTAACGTATAATTTTACGGCCGTAATTTATCCAAAAAATGGCTAATTTCATGCAGAGAGTTAATTACGGCCATACCAAGTAAATGTACGGCCGTAAAAGGTAAATTACGGCCGTAAAAGGGGAAATACGGCCGTAAAAACACCAGAACCAGCAATTTCGGATTTCCCCTGTTTTGGCCGATTTTCTCCCTTCTTTTCTCTCGACTTGGGGACCTTTTGGGGATCACTTGTACATGAATTTGGGGCCTTTATACACCCTTTTTCATCCCCAAAATATCATCATCATCTTTAATTCATCCTTAGTTTAGCTTAGGTTTCTTTCTTCTTCTTCTTCCTTTTCTCTTCTTTTCCTTTCTTCTTTCTTTCTTTTTTCTTCTTTTCTTTTCCTTTACTAGTTTAGGGGTATTGATTGGGGGTTGAATACTTGGAGTTAGAAGCTAAGGAGATCAAGAGTAGGTGGAGGAGAAGTGAAGAACAAGACTTTGCTCTACAAAGGGAGATTGTCTTAAATCTTGTTTTGTTCTTTCATTTCTATTCATTTGTGTATTAATTGTATATGTATAAATGATTTCCTATACTATGAGCTAGTATTGTAAGTTGGGATTTTTTATTTATCTTAATATATATTTTGTTAATCCATTTGTGTTGTTGGAATTGAATTGGATTGGATTATTTATCTCTTGTGTGTTTGTTATTGAGCTTGCTACATGTGATTGCTTGATCAACAATTATATGTAATTGTGGCGTGTTTAGGCTTCGAAAGAGGAATATGCACGTTAAACCAAATAGCATTCACCCTAGGTTCTTGTAGATGATAGAAATATACCTCTTACCCTAGGTGATCCTTTGAGTTGTCTTCACGGACCTTTATGCGGTTAATTGGTAATATATCGACACAGAGATGTAGTAGATTGAACCAATTGGCTAGGGTTAGCTTGACATGCGAGAGCGGAGCTAGCTATATAAGGAAAACCGGATCTAACATTGAAAATGGATAACATGTTTAGTTCAACAACGGATTAGCATAACTTATATTGAGTGAACTCATGAATCCCGACTATCTATTTATCCAAGTTTTATCTCCATTCATGCCCATTCCATTTTCTTTAGTTTTAGTTGCTTTCTTAGTATAGTTTAGTTTAGTTGCTTTCTCTTCTTTTGATTGTGTGTCTTTTGTATTGTTTTCTTTTCGCTAGAATACATAACTCAATTACAAATACCATTCATCGTAGGATCGATATCCGGACTCTTTGAGTCCTACTTTATTACTTGTACGGCCCGTACACTTGCTGTTCAATTGGCGCGTGTGTATAAACGCCTATCACCCATTATGTGATTCTTTATGGCATTTGTTATATCATTGTATCGTGGTCGAATAATAATAATAATAATAATAATAATAATAATAATAATAATAATAATAATAATAATAATAATCATCATCATCATCATCATCATATATCTATTATAAATAAATCAAGGGTATTTTCCCGCTCAAACTTGTATTTTTCAAAATTAAAAAATTATTATTTTATTCACATTTCCTACTTATTCTTTTATTTGGAATAATTATTATTTATTCCTTTCAAAATTGATTCATCATGTCCAAAATCATTTCCATCTCTATCTCCCAAAATTCATCCACATCTGCGCCCCCCCCCCCCCCCCGGTCTCTCACTCATCCACTCAATGGGAAAACACATGACAAATAATTTATAATTTTCTAAACTTACAAATTTAATTGGCATTTCCATAGAACTTTACCAATTGAGGATTCTAAAATATATAAATATATATTTTCAAAATTTACATATATTTTGAAATTTTAAATTTTTTTTATTAATTGACGTATATAAAATATTTAACCATTTATTAATATACCTTATTAATTATCAATTAAAATCTTTACTTAGCGATTTATTAGTTTATTTTGACAACAATAAATTTATTGAACGATATTGGTTTTAATTTTATTTCGTCATTTAATCGCAAAAATTAAAAGTTGAGTTGAATTAATTCGCAATACAACTATTAAAATACTAGATTCGAAGATTAATTTAAAAATAGTTTAATAGTTGATCAGTATTATTTATTATTTTAAAAATTAAAATTGTTCTTGTTACAAAATTTGGGTTGATTTTTCAATTTTATAAACATATATATAAAAGAATTTAATAAGAATTATTTTATTTAATTTTCCTTAATAATAATCAATAAGAAGAAACTAATTATTGTATAAGACCTACCCCTAAACCCAAGAACTATAGAGTTGCCCCAACCTGCAAGTTCTAGGGGTAGGTCAAGGGGCGAGTCAAGTCGGACTTCAGACTGGCGAGTTGATCCACGAATCAATTTTTTTCTCACATCAAATTTTTGTTTAGGAAAGGGTGAATTGGATAACGGCGAGCACTTCATAGTAGCCTTATAATTTATGAATTCAAATATTTTCCGTTTTTAAATGTCTAAATATTTTTACTCATATTAAAATTTTTAATTTTAAAAATATAATTATATTCGTAATTAATAGGGTAAAACATGCCAACCCAAATTAGTTCCAAAAAAATTTGCGGGTTGCAAAATCCGTTTTCAAGTTCTAAATTATATTTTGGATATATATCTCTCCATGCCAAGCACAGGAGAAAATACTAGTAATAATAACAAAATAAAATAAAACAAAAATATATAAGTAAGAGTTCGTTATTTAAAAAAATTAGATGTGTAGTAGTTTAGGAAGATTTTTTTTAAATATAAAAGATTGTTAATTCAATCTGATGAGTAGTGAAAAATAATAATGGTACAGAAAAATGGTTATTGAATAAGTTGTATTCCAACAAGTTATGATTCTTTTTATCTACACCACTCAAAATCTAAGTTCCTTTTAACTTTTTTACTACTTAAAAGTAATG
This sequence comes from Jasminum sambac, assembly GCA_018223645.1. Taxonomy (NCBI): domain Eukaryota; kingdom Viridiplantae; phylum Streptophyta; class Magnoliopsida; order Lamiales; family Oleaceae; genus Jasminum; species Jasminum sambac. The sequence goes on along the minus strand of CP073643.1, from coordinate 29,369,743 downwards.
TTCATCATGCATTGAGATGAAATCAACTTTCAATTTACGATACTTCTAAAAATGACAGGTCCAAAAGGGCAGTACAAATGCCATTGTGGCCTACAGGCATCAAACAATATTTTAATGAAAATGTTCTAAAATTAACATTGGTTTTGTAATACAAAACTAATATATGTGGTTTCAACAAAAAATCACATACAGTTTTTTGTATTTTTGTAAAACCACATGTGCTATCTATATATATATATTAAAGAAGATGTGAATACCGCACGATTTTTATATAGTGGTTTTAGGACCCAATTAGTGGTTTTAGGACATAATTAGTTATTGAAATGGTGGTTTTTAACTAGGTATATTTATTAAAAATTGATGTAGTTTTGAGATTCGAACCTATGACCTATCATCAGAGTAATGATATCCTTACCATTTGAACCAACACAACTTTTTTGTTTTAATTTAATTGAAGCATGAATTTAAACTATTATAACTACCATTTGATTGATTGCTCTAACAATAATTGTGTATTTAACCAAATAATAAAATAATTGTTTGTTACAAAATAAGTCTTATTTCATAATTTAAATTGAATTTGATATTCAATAACATCTTTAATAAATTTATATCATTTACCAATTCTATCAATTAATTTTTAAATCTTATAATTTTAATTTATATTAATATTTTTGTGTGTTAGAATACTTTCAAAAGATTACTAACCATTTTTGTCTAAAAATCTCTATCTCTATCTCTATCTGCAAATTTCTCTATGTCTATACATTCACCATTTCTCTCTGCAAACATCTTCGTTTCTATTTCTTTCTTGAAATATTTCAAAATTAGGCTAGAGTTTTTAATAGATTGTATAAAACATATATCTATAGTACTACCTCCGTCCCACAAAGATAGGCTTGGTTTGACTTTCACATAATTTAAGAAATGATAATTAATATTATTGGAAAAGTAAATTTTAATTGTATTTTTTCAAATATACCCTTGCATTAAATAATGCTAACTAATAACAATGTATATTAAATAAGGGTATAATTGGAAAATAGAAGAAATTAAATGCAAACAAAATAGAAAGTGACATATATTTTGGGATAAACAAAATTGAATACAAGCTTTATCTTTGTGGGACGAAGGTAGTATATGTAAAATAGATATGATTCTATTTTTATATAAAATAGTAGTTTTATATGTATAATATTATGAATGCGGAATAAATAAAAATCCGTGTTGCCATGGAACGTCAAAAGCCTTGTTGTGCGAGAAATGGACAATTATGGCATATGAACAAATCGTTCTCTTTTTTTTTTTATCAAGAAAGCGGTGTGGATCGTCTTTGCTACATGTTCGCCAAATATCTTTTAAAGGAATTATTATTCCATAAATAAGAAGATAGCAATCAGATTTATTTTAGCTGTTTAAAATCGTTTATGTTTCATTGTTTCCTCAAATCTAGAGAAATTGAATGCGCATAAAATTTATTTCCAAAGCAGTCTTTGCATTCTTTGTTACGATTATCTTTTATATTTGCCAGTTTATCATTTACCAGTTTGACATGTAGAGTAATTGATTTCTTTTATTTATTTGACCATCTATTTGCTAAAATAGTTTTTTAGATGAATAGTTTATTTATGATTAAATGTCATTATTTTATGTTTGTTTATTTCCAGTCAAACTATATTACACTTAATTGAAATATAAATTTAGATTATATATAATTAATTGTTCAATTAAACCACCACCCCTTCGATCAAAAAAATAATTTTTTTTTTTTTGAGATTGAATCCCAGAGGTCGCGGTGAAACAAGAAAATGATAGAGGCAGTAGCGCAATTGTTGGTTTTTCCAATGATTGCACATAGGCCTGCCGAGGCTTAGCCAAATTTTGAAGTAGTCTTGAAAATTATTTAGTAGTTAATTTCAGGGGAAAAAAAAGGTTTTTAGTAAGGCTAGACTAAATTGGTGCTATTACTTAATTTTTATTGTTTGTTTAATAAGTGAATGATGAGTAGATGAATGGAAACAAACTGTATAGCTGGCACTTCCTTTTGTTTTTTTTAAATTTTTGGCGTAATAGATTTTCAGACTTTTAATCTTTCCTTTTGCAGTGTTTATATCTTTGATTATTTTAAAGAAGAAATATCGAACTGTATATTAATAATCGATATTTGACACTGTCAATTTTTGTATTTCGTTCTGAAAGATTTTCCTAAAATTTTTAAAGTTGGGTTGCAACGAAATGCAATATCTTTTTGAGGATTTATTTCATTTTATACAAAAATTACATTGAGTTATTTTTAAAAAATATTTCAAGACTTATATTAAAATGTATAAAAAATTATTTTTCATACCACAAAAATCAATCTGCACAAATTTTTTTTTAGATTTCACGCAAACTTACACGGTTTTACTCCCGTGCAACGCACGGGAGTGAAAACTAGTTTTGTATTACAAAGGTAGTGCTGGTTTTGAAAACTACCTTCAAACAACAATTATCCCTTCATATTATACATTTAAAATTAGAGGAAATTAATGAGGCTAAACAAAGCTTTTTGAGTGCGATATTACAAAAATCAAGTCAAATACACATTTAGTTAAATTAGGTCAGGCAGTACTTGATGGGAATATACCAGGCGATTGCCTAGCATAATTATTTTATTCAATAACCATTTTTTCTGTACCATTATTATTTTCAACTACCCATTAAATTGAATTAATAATCTTTTATATATATATATATATATATATTTAAAAAAAATTCTTCCTAAACTACACATCTAATTTGGCAAATCACGTTGAAATCTGAGTATTGCCCAAATTTTGCATTGGCCGATCACCCAATACAAATCCCTGAGCGATCACTCAGCTTAAAATCTTTTTTAAGATGTAATTTCTTAATTGTAAACTCCATTACACGTGCTACTTTATAAAAATAAAATAATTATGCTAGGCAATTGCCTAGTATAATTAGGCACCTTATTTGTGCAATTTTATTGTTTAATTTACTTAATTTTTGCATTATGAATTTTAAATGTTGATAGAAAAGAATGATACATCCTCAGTATTAACATTTTTTAAAAATTTCAGCACTGATGTGATACATTTTGGCACTGTGACATAGCAGTAGAGGATTCGTAAGTGGATTCTGCTGCCACATAGTAGTAAGGGTCAGCCCCGGCTGTAACGACCCGTCCGGAACCGGGCTGCAGGACCGTGATCCTTCCATTCCCCACGCACATCCGCACACATCATTCTCGGTCGGATTCTCCACTCTCCACGTAACTGCATCATAAACACATAAACGTACACATAATGAGCCACGAGGACTCAGTGAGCAATAGATGCAATGCAATGCATGAATGCACGTGTAACATTCTTTTCTTCCTTTCTTTGGGCCCTAGTTGTGAATCATGTGAGTATGTCATCGTCATCATATCATAGGCCGTCCCCCAAAGGTTCTTTTACGCTTTGGGGCGCCGGGACCGTCGTCTAAAGAGTTCCTTTACTCCTAAACCGCCCATAACATTATAGGACGTCACCCAAGGGTTCTTTTACCCGTTAGGCCGCCGGGCCGTCACCTAAGGGTTCTTTTACCCGTTAGGCCGCCACATCATCATCAAGCACATTGTAAACACATGATAGGCAACCTTATCATCATACATGCTTGCCATGCTCGTGACGTGACATGTTCGTGATATCATCATCATAAGCATATATAAACATACATATACTTCATAAATACATACTACACCAAAGATACATCCATCCTCATTCATAGGCCATCGTCTAAAGGTTCTTTTACTCTTTAGGCGCTACATTCGTCATACTTCGTGTCATACATCATTCATGCTTTACTTAGTAATCGTACTCATAACGTTCTTGGGCATTACATAGCATACTTTCTCATGAACTTCTTCTTATCATTACATATCATAGAACATATCATATCCTTACATATGACATCCCATTCATCATCATAACATGTTATGTACTCATTCGTTCACATATCCTAGCTTTCATGTCATTCTAGCATCATTACGTGGTCTTAATCATCACATATCTCATGTACTACTTCATATCTATCACATAACAACACTTAACATGCTAAATTCACATTATAACATCACCTACTTGCACATACCTTTATATATCAAGCATAACAAGGGCATAACATGAATATCATCTCATATGTATTCTTCAACTCATGAAAACATACCATCAATATACCATATTCATACTATAACATAAGATACACCCATTACTCACCATTATAGAAGAAATCAAGCTCAAGAACCATAGATAGCCCTCCTTCTTCTTCATCTCTTCTCTTTCTCTTCCTTCCTCTCTTCTTCTGGATTTGAAGGGAAATATGTAGCATCTCAACCCCAATCATGGATTGGGAGCTTTGGGGGTGTTCTTGGATGTATGAGGGGCTTAGGGCTCGAATTTGGGAGAATTTGACCAAGAAATGGCTGAGAAGACCTTAAATCCAGTTTCTGCCGACTTAAAATTACGGCCGTAACTTTTACCTTTACGGCCGTAACACTTTAATTACGGCCGTAACCCCAGATACTTAGGGCCGTAATCCTGCCTCTGCAATTCCATCTCTTCCCCTGTTCTGAATTTACGGCCGTATCCTCGTTCCTTCTAGTACCTCCCATAATACTAGTATATCTGAATGATACTACCGTAATTCTCTCTCAAACTTTTGGACATTTTCCATTTGTTACACATTTACGGTAGTAACTTTCGACCCTTTACGGCGTAACATGACATTTACTGACGTAATACTTACATTTACGTAACCCGGTTCTAAATTTCGCTTTTCCTTATTTCGACCGTTTCGACTCGACATGTCTCATACATTCCCAAACATTTCATGAACACATCATACACATATACATTATGTCGATTTGATTAGCGGGCGTTACGCTTGTCAATATTGAACTTTAATAAAGTTCTAGCGTGACTGAGAATATATTATTTTTGAATGTATATAAAGTCAATGCGTGTCACAAATCTGTACATAATTAGTTTTTTTTTTTGTTTTTTTTGAATTACATTACATATAATGAGTTGAATAGAGAAGTTATCGATAAAATCGATGTCTTTTAATAACATACTAAACATTGAATAATATGAGGAAAATGTAGAAGCATAAATAATTAAAGCAAAGATAAAAAGTTGGAAAGATACAACGAACGTGACTTTGGAAAGAAAAAAGAAAACATTAAAAAACGTGGACGATAGTCAGCTAATGGCAACCATCTTGACCAATTATCACATTCAAACAAGGTGGCGTGAGAGGAGGGTCTAGAGTTCGAGGTGACATGGCTCTACGAATTGTTGCTCGTTTGGTGTAAAAATCAGAGAAATTATTTTTTTTTATAAGATTGATAAAACTTTGTTTAAAACAATTTTAGGATGTGTTTGATTGTGTGAAAAGTTTTGCTTAAAAATTATTTTTTGTTTTTTTGATTTTCTATTTAAATTTTTTCACCTCTTTTTTGTATTGGATTTTTCATGCAAGTGGGTCCATTTTGTGTATTAATAAATTGTATATGGAAAATATTTTCCATGTAAAAGTTTTTTTTATCAAACACCAAAATTGGAAAATATTTTCATTGATTTGATATTTTCCAGAAAAAAGAAAGTGAATCAAACATACCCTTACAAAAAGATTAGTTTCTTAAACATCATTTTTAATTACTCATTTTATTGATGTGACACTTCTTTTATATTTCCTAAAAACATCGTAACATTGTTGGTGGTAACTCAAAAGGAAAAAAAAACATTGGTGGTGGTTTCATAGTTTTCTCGTGTAGTCGTGTAGCAACCATCCAACGTTAAATTCTACAATCATGAACAACAAAAAGATAATGTACATAACATAGTTTTTTTTTCTTTTTTTTTTGTGATGCGTCTTCAATAAACATTTTTTCAAAGAATAGTTCTAGTTGAAAATTTTTGCTTACAACTAACTATAGTAATAAGTGAACAAATTTATATTTAAAAAATAATAATAATAAGTGAACAAATTTGTTGAGGAATGATAGATGCAACAGTGCTCTAACGCTCACATGTTGACAGATTTTTTGTGGGGAGGGGGAGGCATATGTCCTCTATCCGTTTACTTAAAAGTATTTTGATTTTAATATGTTAATATGTGGATATTAGAGCGAAGGCTATAATCGATGATAATGATATATAATCTATAAGATATATTGTAACATTCAAATGATGTCCCACAAAGTTTATGTAGCTAACATGATCCAAATAATTTTTTATTATAATATGTTATTATAGTTTTTTTTTAATATGTTATTATAGTTTAAAAACAAGTGCACGAAAAATGTAATTTTAATTGTATTTTATGAAATATATGCTAACTTTAGGCATGGTATGTGAAATGAATTTGGGGCAATCTGTTGTGCTGCGCTTCATGTGTTATTGGGATAGTCCAATCATTGTACGTGACCAATCACATCATTAGCGTGGCACAGAACGTAAACGAAGACCAAGAAGGGGAGTATATAGGGGGACACGAGTTCAAGACATGGGAAATTCGGAATGCTTTCATATCTTTATAATATAAAAAGCTTTATCCCTAATGTGTATTTTTATATACAGTTTCCCGCCCATTCTCAAGTAAATTTATTTTATTTTATTTTATTTTTAACATTAGCATTGTTCAGCATGTAGATGTGTAAAAGCCTGCATTAATAAGGAAATACCCGTCATGCAAGGAACAAATTAATTCTCAATTCTCTATATGGAAATACGTGTCTCCCCTCGAAAGGAAATTTGCATGCCTTTCTTAAACATCACATATAGAATATAGTATAATCAATTAAACCTGTTGGCACCCTGGTGACGTGGCACGAGTGCGCCCAGGCCTGCGCCCCACGTGGACCCCTCGTCTACGTACAGGAGAGCCAGGTCGGCCATGACCTGTCGCGTGTCCCAGGTCGGATTAATCGCAGAATTCACCCCAATAGTGATTTGGTGGAGAGGCCCAGTTCAGCTCGGCTAAGCCCACTGCCGTCGCCCTAGGGCCCAGGTCGGAAAACCCACGGAGAACTCTTCCCATCACGAATGTCCACCCGATGGGCCGAGGTCGCCGCCACGGCGTGCTCTCCCCACTCGCCATCAGAGTCGGCCATAACAAGGACAATCCACGTGTCATCTGACACACTGACACCACCCGCAACCGACAGAGAATCTCGTCTCCATTAATGCATTGGCGTTTGTACCGGTCTGAGGTCAACGCCTTTAAATGCTTGGCGGCTTGCGGTGTGCCGCAGAGACATCATTACACCTACCAGGGCCTAGGTCTTGAGACGCAATGATGATTTACAGCCCCCTACCCGATTTCACACTATAAATAGAACACTTAGCATGTATTTAGGGGGACGAGAAAAGCTCTCTGTAAACACAGCCCAGTTCGGACAATATACATTTATACATTTTACTTCTTCAATACTACTATCCAGGTCCTGACACCTACCCCAGTTGATAAGTAATCAGTCCTTACTGATTTCGACGTCAACAATTGGCGCCAGAGGGAGGGCCTCCCTTTGTATTTCAAAGAACACATCCCAGGCTCTCACAATACGCTATGAGTCACAATGACCGTCGCGCACTGGGTGAGTGACAAGACTTCCGACCCCAAAGACGGAATCGTCCCTCATTCGAGTAGGCGACCCGATCGAGGCCGGGCATCGCAACCGGTGAGGTCACTCGCCCAGGTCCTCGAGGTGGGCGGACGACCACCCAGTTGTGGCCGACCTACCGAAGGTCGGACAGCCCTGCCGAGGCGAAGGCGTCATATCACCCACCAGGGCGCTCGACGCCGCGCCAGCGCCGTCTCAGGTTGGCGGATCTCGACCGACCGGACCAGCCCCACTGAACACCCCGGGGCACTCGGGAACCAGATCATCCGGAAAGACCCCCAGCGTCTTCGATCGCCTCGGCCCCCACCACAAGCGGAAGAGAACGGACGAGGGACAGGGCGAAAACGTGCAAGGCCCCCCACCTCCGCGCGGCACCCCACCTCCGCAGTCCGAGCTCGAGCTCCTGCGAAAGAGGGTCGCCGAGCTAGAGGCCCGGGAGAAGGCCCCCAGTCCCCTGGCCGGGGTAGGGAAGGCCTCCCCGCTGAGCCTTAAGATCCAGGCCGAGCTCATGCCGCCAAGTCGGGTTGCCTCAAGAAGGGAACTACGACGAGCCGGGCCGACCGACGAGTCACGTCGACAGGTACACTGCCTTCATGGAGCTACAGGGAGTGAGCGATGGGCTCATGTGCAAGGCCTTCCCTCTGACGCTAAGGGATAAGGCCATGAAGTGGTTCAAGAAGCTCCCCCCGCATTCCATAAAGACGTGGGGAGACCTCGCGACCAGGTTCAGCGGCTTTTATGGGGTCCCGCTCGAGGTCGACCCTAGCGTAGACTAGTGGGCGTTAAGCGGGGAAGGACGAGGCCTCAAGAATTATGTGGAGCGGTTCAACAACCGATACATTGAAATCGGAGCGTGTCGGATGAAATGTACTCGTGGCGATTAGCCGGCCTCAGGTACAGTCCAGATTCGGTGGTCACCCACGAGAACGACCCAGAGACATATCATGAGTTCCTCAAGAGAGCCGAGTGCCATATTTGGGCCGAGGAGGCGTCAGGGACCTCGAGACGGCCCAGTGACCCCGGCGGAGAAAGGCAAGGAGAAGGACACCAGCCGCCCAGCGCCACAGACCAAGATCACCAGCCCGGCGCGAGGTCGCCGACCAGCTCCCCAGAGGTTCCCCTTCCACGTCCTCAACACCACCGGAAGGCATCGATGCATGTGAAGGATCGGGGTCCTACCACCCCGACCGCGATGAGGACCCCTCCTCGAGCCGTAACCAGGAGAGATATCGCCATTATCACGATCGGCCGGGCACGACAATCCGATGATTGTAGGGACCCGAGGAATGAGGTTGAGGGCTTGATTCGGCGAGGGCAGCGCGAGTTCAGAGCCACGGCCCGATCACGACCGGCCACCAGGGACCCCCACCGGCCCGCGCCACGCGGGCCACGGAACGAGGTCCATCGTTGGTCATGGGTAACCAACACTTCGTCGGGTCAAGGAACCGCAAGAGATTGGCGAGAGAGGCCTCGCGAACGACTACCGGCATTCGCTACGCAGGATAAGGACTAGCTTCGACCCGTCCGAGCACCAGGAGATCGGCTTTATCGAGGCCGACGCAGCCACGCCCGCCACCCCCACCAGACGCCCTTGTCATCGCAGTATGGTCCTCAATGGTACCCACGCACACCGGACATCGATCGACGACGGAGCGGGGTCAACTTGCTATACCAGGACCTTACTCCACATGGGCCTCAATGAGCGGCACTGAGCGTGCCCCCTTGGCCCTGTGGTTGGAGTCAGTCGCCATCTTGAGCGGATCGGGCGGATATCGATCTTTGGTAGAGCTCGGGAAAGCCATGTCTATGGGCCGTCATGGCAACCTTCATCGTGGTAGACCTCCCAGGCAATTACAATGCCCTCCTAGGTCGGCCCTCCCGCATGCGAGCTTCAGGGCCCCGACCTCCATCTACCATTATGCCATGAAGTTCCCACCCCACGTGAATAGCGACAGATCCGGAGATCAGCGGCAGCCGATGCGACGCCACCCAACCCTTCGCGAGGTCGGCCGGACCGACCGCCGACACGGCCGAAGCTCGACAACCCACGTGGCCGCCCCGAGGACCGAGCGCACACCTATGGAAGAGCTAGAAACCATCGAGGTCGAGCCAGGGCAACCGGACAGATTCAAGATCGGAAGGGACCGGCCGAGCCCACGCTGGCCGCCTCTTATTGAATTCCTCCGCGGTAGTGTCGACGTCTTCGGCGTGGGAGCCTCGCACATGGCGAGCATACTGCGTCTGGCTTTGTCACCGGTGAACATCGACCCGCGGTAAGACCTCGGCGCGGCTGACGACGTCCGTTGAACCGGGAGCGCTATGAGGCCTTGACAAAGGAAGTGGATAAGTTACTTGAAATCGGTTTTATCAGGGAAGCCAAGTATCAGGCACGGGTCGCGAACCCGATCCTTGTCAAGAAGAACAACGGTAGCCGGAGGGTCTGACATAGATTTCACCGACCTTAATAAGGCGACCCAAGGACTCGCTCCCTACCTCGGATAGACCGGATGGTCGACGCCACGGCGGGCACGAGCTCCTCAAGATGATGGATGCGCATTTCGGGCTATAACCAGATCCCCATGTATCCCCAGATCAGAGCACACGGCCTCGTGAATGCATCGAGGTCTTTATCATTACCAGTCATGCCGTCGGGCCGAAGAACGCCGGGCGACGATCACCGGGTCAATAAGATGTTCTCGCCCCAGATCGGAACTACTATGGAGGTATACGTCGATGACATGTTGGTGAAGAGTGTCGAGCGGTGACCACGTCCGGCACTGGGTAACATGTTCCAGGTCCCGAGGAATGTAGGATGAAGTGAACGGCAAAGTGTGCATTTGGGGTTGAGTCAGGAAAATTCCTCGGCTATGTAGTGAGCTCGAGAGGCATTGAGGCCAACCCGAGAAGATTAGTGCCGTCTTGAACCCGAGACCTCCCACCAAGGTTAAAGAGGTCCAGTCTCACCGGCGGATAAGCGCCACTGAACCGATTCGTGTCCAAGGCCAGCGACAAGTGCCGCCTTTCCTCGAGGCCCTGAAGAAAGGGAAGGACGGATGGACTCCGAGTGCCAGAAGCTTTTGAGGAGCTCAAGAAACACTTGGCCCGGCCTCCTCTGCCGAAGCCCAGGCGGAGGACGCCTCTCGCTCTACCTCGCCGTCTCGAGCATGCAAGAAGCTTCGATCCTTACTACGCATTGAGGGGGATGTCCAAAGACCGCAGATACTACACGAGCCGCCCTTCATCGATCGCGAAGCGCTACATCCCGATGGAGAAATCCAGCCTCGCGCTCGTCACCAGTTCGAAAGCTTCACTTACTTCTCGAGCACTCCATCGAGGTGGTGACGAACTACCCTCGGCAGTGCTCCGAGCCGGACTCTTCAGGTCGGCTCGCCAAATGGGCGGTAGAACTCGGACAGTTCGACATCTCATACCGACCTAGGCTCGCGGTGAAGGGCCAGGCCCTGGCCGATTTCGTCGCCGAGTTCAGCCCGCCACCACCGAGTCCCAAAGGTCGAGGTCGAGCCTGGGCGCTCTTTGTGGGCGGCCGTCGACGGACATACACTCTGGAGCTGGGCTCGTGCTCTGAGCCCCTCATTGAGTCTTTCTGCCCGATCCTTGCGATTTTCATTTCCGGCGTCCAATAATGAAGCTGAGTACGAGGCCTTAGATACGCCCAGGCGATGGGTGTCTCTCACCTCCAGGTCCGAAGTGACTCCCAGCTCGTCGTCAACCAGCTCAACGGCACCTACCTTGCTAAGGACGAGCGGATGACCAGTTATTCCGACCTAGCTGCAACCGAAATGAAAAATTTCGATGAGGTCGTCATTCGGCAGATCCCCCGAACTCAGAACAACTTGCGGCGCCTCTGGCTCGGCTTCGCCACCAGATGAGGGATAGAGGCGGAGTTTGTACCAATCAACCGATTGACGAGGTCGGCCATAGCTCAGCCCTCCCTTGTCACGACAGTTGACCTGGGCCCCACTTCATGGACGGACGAAATCTTGTCCTTTTTGAAGGATGGTAGGGCCCCAGAGGACCCCAGTCGGCGAACGATTCACGCATCGTACGCTCGCTACACCATCATCGACAACATTCTCTACAAGCGCAGCTTCTCAGGCCCTCTGTTACGGTGCTTGACTGAGAAGGAGGCGACCTTTGTACTCGACGAGGTCCACTCCGGGACGTGTGGTAACCATTCCGGTGGTCAGGCCCTGGCACATAAGGTCCTGAGGCAAGGATATTTCTGGCCCACCCTCAAGAAGGATGTCATTGCCTCACGCCAGCGCCTGCGACAAGTGCCGCCACGCCCAGGTTGGCGGGGCTCCTCCCGCTGAACTCACTCATGTGCTCAGTCCCTGGCCCCTTTGCAAGTGGGGAATCGACCTCATAGGACCCATGCCAACTGGTCGGGGGGCAGTGAAGTACGCGATAGTGGCCGTGGACTACTTCACCAAGTGGGCTGAGGCTGAGGCCCTAGCTCGGATCACAGAGCAGAAGACGACCGACTTCATCTGGAGGTCAATTATATGCCGATTCGGCATACCCGAGTCCATCGTAACGGACAATGGCCGGCAATTCGACAACCGTCGATTGAGGTCCTTCACAGGATCCGGGGATCAAGAAGCACTACTTAGGCGAACCACCCCCACCCAACGGTCGTGGAGGCCGTGAACAAGATCATCAAGCACACACTCAAGACCCGACCGAGGACTTGAAAGGAGGGTAGGCAGACGAGCTCCTACCGCCCTGTGGTCCTACCGAACTACATGTAGGACCAAAGACGGAGAGACTCCTTCGCTACCGGCCTATGGGGTGGATGCTATAGTACCGCCGAGGTCGAGCTCCTCATACCGAACTTCGGCACTTCTGCGAGCAAACAAATAGCCAGGGACTTATGCTCGAGGTCGACTTTGCGAGGAGAAGCGAATGGAAGCCGACACGCATAATCGAGCTATACAAACGCCGCAGTTGCTAGGTACTTCAACCATAGAGTAAAGAAGCGGCTTCTGTGGGAGACCTGGTACTCGAGAAGGTCTTCCTCGCTACCGAGACCAGGTCGCAGGAGCCCTGGCCGAGAAATGGGAAGGACCCTTCGTAGTCCTCAGAGCCCTCTGCAACGGATCTTACTGCCTCGGGACGGCGGAAGGGGCTGAGCTCCCCCACCCCTGGAACATCGAGCACCTGAAGAAATACTTCCAATAGCTAGAGTCGTAAAATATCTCAAAATTGTAAATGATGGCAAGTCAGTTGTAATATTTTCACTAGTAATGAATGGAAGTTTTTGAATTGTTTGAATCCGGAGTTCAGTACGTAGCAATCGTGTTCTGCCGTCGCGGCGATCCTCCCCGAGGCCGACCTCGAGTCCGCCCGGGGCGCACTCCACTCAAAGAGCCGAGCCTAAGTGGTCCGGCCTGGGGACAGACCCACCAAGGTGGCGTCCAACCAAAAAACAAAATAGGTCCGCTACGGCGACCCACCAGGTCCGCTACGGCGACCCACTCCCTGAAAGGACCGACCTCGCTGGTCCGGTCTGGGGACAGACCCACCAAGGTGGCGTCCAACCAAAAACAGACTAGGTCCGCTACGGACACTCCACTCCTTGACACCGACCACCATATGAGCTCGACCGACCGATTACTTTAGTTGAAGGAAAGGGGTACACCGAATCAACTCAACCGATTACATGAACGAAACAAGTCACCAGATCGGTCACCAGGGCTCACGCCGGAGGGCTCGTAACTAGCTAATGCCGCCCTACGAGGCGCAGACTGGATACGAACCCACCCCGGAGGAACCAACACTTGTTTAAAATCATTGGATTATTAAGTTATTCCTATGACCCCAGCGCGGGGCCGACCTAGTTAGATGAGTCGACGTCGAGATAGTTATGTATGATTGCGCAGAACTTGAACAAGAAATTGAAAAGGCCGAACAAGAACAAAAAGAGCTGAACTCAAAACTTCATTATAATTAATTGAAAAAGGTTACAAAATCCAGATCGGTATGGCCGACCTGGTGAAGTACATTACAGAAGTAAATAAAAAAAGGGGAGACGACAACAGAGTACAAGGCCCTATCACTGGCCGCCCCCTCGGGCATCCCGTACTGCGCCCTGAGCTTCTTCACCTCCTCGGCCAGGAACCCGATATCCCAGTCCGGCCGCTTCTCGGAGATGTCGGCCATGACGTCCTCCGCCGCGAAAACAAAAGTTGAGTTCAGCTCGTAGGCATACTCCTCCGAGGCCTTGAACTCCTCAATCATCTGTTCCCGCGACGGACCGGGCTCACTGGACCTGGCCGCCTTCAGAGCCTCCAGCTCGGTCCGCAGGGAGTCCACCTCGGCCTTGTGGGCCTTCTTCTGATCCTCCAGCTCCTGGGCCTTGTCCTTAGCCCTCTTCTGGGCCTCTTTCATCTTGGCCTGGGCCTCCGCAAGACCGGACTTGGAAGCGGCAAGGGCGGAGTCGGACTCGGCCAAGCTGGACTTCAGCTCCAGAGCAGCCGCCCTGGACTGCTCGCCACTCCGGATCATGTGCACCATGGCCCGACTGCAGTGCGCCATGGCGGTGAGCATGTTGTCTTCCGGGCTGAGCATGCCCAGGTAGCGTTCTGGTCAGTCCACGACCTCGACAGGCTACGGCAGCAGCCCACCGGCCGGCAGCCGGATGGCCGATCTCTCCACCGGTGGGGACTTAGCCCTAAGAAGTCCTCGAGCACCTTGGGGCTGACCCTTCAGACGAGGCGTCACGCTTTCTCCTTCCTGGCGTGGTGCCCAAGTAGGGTAGTTCCGAGGGCGCGGCCGACGCCAAGGGAGCCGGCCTCGGCGCTCGGGCGCGATCATGAGGCCCTTGCCGCCTGCCGGGCGGAAGCCCCGCCGCCTTTGGCGGTTGATTTCGAGTCGGCCTCGGTTCGATGCCTTCTTATTTGCTGGTGGGAGGGCTGACGTCCCCTCATGGTCGGTTGGGAGGATGATTGGGCTGCGAGGTCGGAAACAGTTAGTAAGGCAGAAAAGGCACCCAGGTCGGAAATAAATGGAATAAGACGGACCAGTCCGTTACCTGAGGAAGAAGATCTTTGAGGACGAGCTCGTGAAAGTCGGCGCTGAATAGGTTCTCCTCGGTCAGCAATGTGCGCTAATCCCGACCGAGATCGATCTCGCGATCGCAAAGACGCCGTTTCCAGCCTTTCTAACGGTCTCGCCTCCTTGAAGTCTGCAAAAGAAAGAGAGTTGGCTCAGTTCGAAATAAGATAAGGTCGAGATCGGAAGAATAGTTACCGAGCTCGTGGTAGTTCACAGGAATGGCGACCTCTCCTCCGTCCGGATCGACCAGGCACCCCTCCGCCTGTAACGGCTCGGCTTCCAGGCCTTTACCGAGTCCCGCAGCCCAGTGACGAAAGCTCCCCCCGAGTTCGGCCGGATCGAGCAATAGTACCGGCCAGTCTTTGTCCGTCCGACTTGAAGGTGTACGGTGGTTAAACTCCCACACCGTCGATTCGCTAAGCCCGGCTCGGTGCCACAAAACCATCATTCCGAGGACGGTCCTCCACGTGTTAGGGGTGAGCTGAGTAGGCGCCACCCCCCAAGCACTGAGAAAGTGCTTCACCGCCCTCGGAAACGGTAGCCTCACCCCGGCTTCGAGCAGGGCCTGGCTCACCGCCACGCGCCCTGCGGAGGGGTAATCAGCCCGCTCGTCCGCCTCCGGCACCACGAACCGCACCCGAGGTGAGACCAGATACTGGGCGTGCAGCGAGCTCAGCACCTCCTCGGTCGCCGCCGACGGGAACTGGGAACATCCCCACGGCCTCGACCGGTCGCGCTTGGCCGGCTTCTTCTTCCTCCTCTTGAGAAAGGTCGGTTGTGGGGAGACCGGCTCGGACGGGAACGACGTGCCCACGTCGGAGGCAAGCTCGGCGGACTCAACCGTAGCTCGGACGGTTTGCAGTGGCACAGCCTCCAGGACTTCCTCCACGCTCGGGGAGTTGTCTCTGTGCGGAGAGGGGGAGGGCCCAGGAGATCGGTTTCCCTCGTCGTAGTCGTATACCTCTTCTGAACCCGACGACATTTTGTAAAATTTGCTAAGTATGGAGTTCGGAAATCTACCTTAAAGCTAGGTCGGAAGGAGCTCAGGGTCAGTACGGTTCCTAACTTGGCTTGAGATCGAGAGAGAATATTTGACAAGTGTTGAGAACGGAGAAGTGTAAACTGAAGAAATGAGGGGGTATATATAGGCGATGGCGGTGGAAGATGAAAAGACGTGACCTCATCCAATCGTCCGACGGACCGCGTGGTCGCACTCGCGCCACGTGCCACGCAGCGTACCGGCCAGGCGATTGGCGTCAACCGGCCGAAGTCGGCGTGGCCAGGGGACAATTGTTGGCACCCTGGTGACGTGGCACGAGTGCGCCAGGCTGCGCCCACGTGGACCCTCGTCACGCACAGAGAGCCAGTCGGCCATGACTGTCGCGTGTCCCAGGTCGGATTAATCGCAGAAATTCACCCCAATAGTGATTTGGCGGAGAGGCCCAGTTCAGCTCGGCTAAGCCCATCGCCATCGCCTAGGGCCCAGGTCGGAAAACCCACTGGAGAACTCTTCCCATCACGAATGTCCACCCGATGGGCCGAGGTCGGCTCGGCCACGCGCGTGCGATCCCACTCGCCATCATGGCCGGCAACAAGGACAATCCACGTGTCATCCGACACGCCGACACCACCCGCAACCCAGAGAATCTCGTCTCCATTAATGCATTGGCGGTACTGCATTCGAGGTCAACGCCTTAAATGCTTGACGGCTTGCAGCCGCAGAGACATCATTACACCTACCCAGGGCCTAGGTCTTCAGACGCAATGATGATCTACAACCCCCTACCCGATTTCACACTATAAATAGAACACTTAGCATGTATTTAGGGGGACGAGAAAAGCTCTCTGTAAACACAGCCCAGTTCGGACAATATACATTTATACATTTTACTTCTTCAATACTACTATCCAGGTCCTGACACCTACCCCAGTTGATAAGTAATCAGTCCTTACTGATTTCGACGTCAACAAAACCAAATTCTAAATTAAAGTTTTTAACTGCCAACCAACTGTTAGCAATTACAGCAAATCAAAGCAAGATTTTTGAAAATTATACCGATCGAAATCACTCACACCACACAAAGCCATTAGTTACACATCTCAACAACAGTTTTACACTTCAAAATTCATTTGGCTGCATTAATTTTTTTTTAAAAATAATAATTTGTGCAAAGGAAAGATAAATTAGGAATCACCTCTCCAATACAATTATGCTATCTCGAGATCAATTAACAAACAATCAAAGCATATGTTTGGTAATGCAAATTCAAAGCCCTATAATGACTTCAATTAACCAACAACTCAATTAGATCAATTAAGTGATGTATCAAAGGAAAGTCTTCAAATCTTTACCACACAGTGGGATTTTTGCCTATGAAAATGTTTGAGATAGCCACATCGAAATATTATATAGATGTTTATTGTAACTATTAGATTATTAAAATTTACATTATATTGTTTGTTTTAATCTTAAATTACCTATTTTTTCGTTTAACTCTTTTGATGCAAAGAACATGAGATCCCAGTGAATATATCCAAACGCATGTTAATTTCAAATTACATTATTTGTTTTAACCTTAGATTGACTAATTTTTCGTTTAATTCTTTACAATTTCAAATATATTTTCTGCAAGAATAGTGTATAAAAAAAATTAGACAAAAACCTGCAAATATTTGAAGATAGCAAAAACCAAGCTAGCATTCTATTTAAAATGATTCTAATGCAAATCCAATCACTATTCTTTTAATGATAATTTCAAATACGTTTTTGAAATAGTTTTTTAATTAAAAAAATCAATTTTTTATTTATTAATAGTTTATATATATTTTCCGAATTTATATTTTTTATTCTCTAAAAAAATGAATATTTTTCCTTTTTTGCCTTTTTAAAACTTTTAAAAAGGGCCATATGAATGGTTTAAAAGTAATATATAAAAATGGAAGAATTAAATGTTATTAATGTGTATTTTTTCAATACATCTCAAATAAAAAAAAATTTTGATTTTTTTTCCTTATTAAACAATTATCTATGTTTTCAAACTTTCTACATTTGTAATCTCAAAAAGAGTACAAAGAAAAACAAGTATTTCATTTTTTCCTTTTTAATAAATTTTAAAAGTGTCATACATGGTTTAAAAAGTCGACATATAAAAAAAGTGAAGAGTTAAGTGTTATTCGATGTGCATGTATTTTTTCCAATGTTTTAAAATACAATAAGATAATAAATATTATTTACCTTATTATAAATTTATATATATATTTAATTTATTTTTTAATCTTTAAAAATCTTTAAAAAAAGGTTTTCATTTTCGCCTTTTTAGAAAATTTAAAAAGGGTCATATATGGTCTAAAAAGTGACATGTAAAAAATAGAAGAACTAAATATTATTACATGTGCATTTTTTTCAATACTTTTAAAATACAAATGTGTGTCAAAAATCGTAATTGCTTAGTTCTATTGTCATACAATATTGTTTAATTATATATTTATATTTAATATGATACATGTTTTAAATATTTTCTATTAATTATCCAATAATATTTCTTTACCATTACAATTATATTTACATTTATTGCGTGTTACTTAAAATATTTTAGTAATTTTCTATCTACAAGACGTACTCTTTAGAATATTTGTTATCCCCGTGCAACGCACAGGTTGAATACTAGTTAGATATATACGCTCCTGTTTCAATACAAGCACGTCATGCAAAGTGTGGATATTGATCAAAGTTGATACGGGCCCTCTATTTAGGGGGGGGGGGTGATACATGAAAGAAGTTGACATCATAAAATACCGTATATTGGTAGAAGATCATTGGCCTAGATATATATCCATTCACGAGTTCCTCCAAACATCATTTAAGATCGCTCCCGATCCCGTGCCCATATATGAAAACGGGATTGGGAGGACAAATTTTTTATTTGGTTTGATTAATTTTTGATATTCGGTATATTTTTTTAAAGCGATGTATTTCTAATAAAATTTTATTTAGGTAGGATAATTCATTTATAATTGTTTGTTAAAATCAAAATGTGTCCGTCTGTATGTTATTTTATTTTATTTATGTTCGTTATATTTTTATTTTTATAGTAGTATGCGCCTTCTAAAATTTTACGAAAATATACTAATTATATTCATTGTTGACTATTGGTTGAAATCAAAATGTGCGAGAATCTACTATAAAAGAAAACGTAAACAAATGATGCTGTGTTGAAGATTTTCGATCAAATAGTCTAATTAGTGTCAAATTAATTGGATAAAATTAATTATGGGCCAAATTCACACCTATAAAAAAAATAAAATATAAAATTATATAATTTAGTTAAAATTTTGGACTCATATAACTAAATTAAAAACTTTAGGACCTGATTTTAAGAACCCACAAAGGTAAAGACCTTTTGTGCAATTTTTTTGTAATATTTTTGATAAAAATACCCGTTCATAAAAGGATAAAATAACATGTTTTGACTTTGACTAATGGTTTAATGGACGGATTTCATCCATTTGGACTAAATTAGCATCTCGATTTTTTTTGGACCAGTCGAGTTACGTTTAATTATTTCGGACTAAACTTGCCAATTGCACTTTTTTTGGGACCATTTACGCCAATTTCCCTTCAATATTTTATTTTTGCACATTTCCTCTACATCTAAATTCTAAATATATATTTCGCATTCACATCCCCAACCTGTCAAATTATTGACTCGAGCATTGTGTGCATACAATTGTTGCGCCTCTCGTCTTTTGTGGTGCAGAAGTCGATCCTCTCAAGTTGGACCATTTACGCCAATTTCCTTTCAATATTTTATTTTTACACATTTCCTCTACAACTAAATGCTAAATATATATTTTGCATTCACATCCCCAACCTGTCAAATGATTGACTCGAGCATTGTGTGCATACAATCGTTGTGCCTCTCGTCTTTTGTGGTGCGGAAGTCGATCCACTCAAGTCCCACCTTTCAAGTATGTGAAAAATATGCACATGAACAGTCAAGATGTGTTGAATTGGGCAAGTATAATTAATAATGTGGCTGATTTAGTGTGTCTTGGAGTGTCCCCCAATTGATGTGCTATCCTGACTTAATAGATGTGTCACATCACTTCATAATGTATACCCTGAAGTGTACTAAATTAATTTTAATACAATCAAATATGGATTGATATTAGGCTATAGCTTCACTTGTTTATAGCTTGAACATGATGCCTTTGAGTTATTCTTCTCAAAATAATTAGGTCATATTCTCCCCACATTAAATTTCATTTACTCGAGGTACATATTAGGTGTAACCGTGTAAAGTTGAAAATTGAATAAAATAAAATATATTAAAAAAATATAAAATAATTGAAAATAATGAAAGAGAAAAAATATGTGAAATTTCATGTGTACAGAACAAGTCATATATATTTGCATAAGGAAAAAATATTTACTAAAAATGTTGTAGAGTCCAGCCTAGATATGGCGTAGTTGTGTCTTTATCCGTCGTGGTCCTTTTTGTGTTTGATTTTGAAAATAAATGTAATCATTCGTTAAATAAATATTATTTATTACTTTTAAACCAAAAATTATTTCCGAAAAAATCATTTTATTTCAAAGAAACCTTGTCAAACAGGCTCTAATCGATGCTCTAGTGTGTTTTCTCTTCTCCGACCCCTTTTCTTCATTTTGGAAAGTATTTATTAATTAATTGATAAAATACACGAGAAAGAAAACAATCAGTTATGCTCCGTTCCCCATGTGGGTACGTATCCATAAGGGAAAAAAAATTTGTAAGCTCCATCGGCCCGCCAACCATCAGGAGGAAATATATATTATTTATCCGATTTAACGTGAATATTAAAAACAAAATTTCTTTAAAAAAAATTTTTTGTACGCCAATGTGGCATCGCCACAAAACGCCACATCGACATGGATATGATTTTGCTCTTTTCCGATGTGGGGAACACAGCAAAACCAAGAAAACAAGAGTCTATGGAAAGAGAATAAAAAAAAAACTGCACACAATTAGATCATTTAATGCTGGAACGGATGCTGAGTAGAATGGTGAAAGACAATGCATCGTTAGCACCCCTTACCAAAATACATTTTAATGCATTTATTTCAAATTTTAAATTTGGTCAAACAAATCACATTCATATATTTCCTCATTCATTAAATCTCCACCATCCAACTCTACTCATTCTTTCTCTTCTTACTCATAAAAATACATTAAAACTCATCCGCTAACACTCTCTAAAGTCGATTCTAATCCAATGAATCGAGAGGTCGATTAATTTTTGCCTCATCAAAACTAGAACTCCATCACATTTGAAATGAGTATTTTCGCGACTCCGGTATTTTTGTCGAACCTAGTCTAACAAACCAATACCCTACACCCCCGGTTTTTGATTTAAAATGATAAATCTTGAAACCCAAAAAAAGAAAGAATTTGGAAAAGAAATGTTCACAAGTGGCAACATAAGAGCAATACTAATATAGGGGGAAAAACTAAAGGGGAAAAAATCTAAAGTAAAAAATCAAAGGGAAAAAACATATTTAAAAAAAAAAAAAAGTCAAGAGGGGAAAATCCTAAATCAAGGGTGGATTCTATAAAATGGGGCTAAATTTGGCCCCCTTTTACATTTTTTCCCTTAAAAATAACATTATTCTTCCTCATTTTTCCTTACATTATTTGGTGTAACGGGCAAAAAACCCAAAAATAGGATTATTCCCTCTTATCTTATTTGGTGGAACTTGAATAATGATGAAAAAACTAATATTTGGATTTTTAGCCCCTGCATTAGTATTGCTCTGAGGCCATAAACTATTGCCACATTAGCGCCACATCAGCATATTGACAAGCTGCCAATATATTAGTATGTGAACATTTAGTGAAAAAAAAATTATGATATTATTCTCCCTATAATAATTTTTTTACTAATTTCCACTTATTTTTCTCTCTCATTATTTTCAACCATTCATATAATATTATTTTTAAATTTTTAATTATATTTTCTTTAATTTTCAACCACACATTTAACAATTTCAAAAAATCAATAACATCCCCTCAAAATGATTAAATGCATAAATAATGACCAATTATTTGCTCTGCAGCCCCTGCTCACCGCTCGGCCGCCCCTGCTCACCGCTCTGCCTTGTATATTTTAATCGAATCTCCCTGGATCATTTATTCAAAATTTCCCCGAAGAATCTACAGCTGTCACCACCGTCGGGATATCCACTTCCACCTCTCATATATGTGTACATAATCTATATACATTCTTCTCACAGATCTGCGCGACAAAATTTATATACAATACCTGTTCTTCATCTCATGTAAGTCTCAACTCAATCCGTCGGTGCTTAAATTGTCACAGATTTGTAGGATTTTTCATTTTCTAGAGTAGAAGTGTTTAGGATTTATACGACTGCATTGTGTGTATCTGTTAAATCCTACCTTATAATTCGTCAACTGTAAAATTCTTCTAATTACCTGAGGTTTATCTTAGCTCATCTGGGCATTCCCCCTCACGCTTTGGAGTAAATGTGAAGTGCATTACATGTGAATACACATAATGTTCTCCTATTCCATTTTGAGGTTTTGTTCTTTTGTGTATTGTGTGGTAAATGTCCATGTGCACCCTGTATATAGTATTCTGCCCAACTTTGTTTGGTCAAATGTATCTATTGAAATAGTTATAATTTGCAGTCCACAAATTCACTATTTTATGATTTCCTTTTTTCAGGTTAAATACAATATGCAGGATGCTCTTTTATAGATCTTGAGCAGAACATTAGATATCTTGGGTTGGAGAACAGGAAAAAAATATAATTTGTAGAATGGTTTTGTGGGATGGGTTTGTGAGTGATGAATTTATGGGGACATTTGCCCCAATTGTGGTCTACTGGTTGTATGCAGGGTTTTATCAGTTGTTGCCACCTCTTGATAACTATAGGCTGCACACAAGAAAGGAGGAAAGTGAGAGAAACTTGGTTCCATTGGGGGTTGTCATCAGAGGCGTTCTCCTTCAACAACTTGTTCAGGCTGGTGTCGCTCATTTGCTCTTTTTGGTAAATAAATTAATTTTTGCTTGTGAATTAATGTAATGCCTTTGAATTCCTTATTTTTCATTTTCCATTTCTGTTGGAGTGAGTTGATATGACATATTAGAACGGATAACAAATGAGAACATACACCAGTGTGTGAAATTGGCATTAATCAAGGAGACTGAGGGAGGGATAGCTGAAGTAGCTGGGACTCCTGACTTGACTTCAGGAGAGTGATGTATGTAAGAAGTGGCAGGGGCTGATAAAAATATTGTTGTCTATTGCAGTTGCAAAAGTTTTGATTTGATTGAATACAAAAACAAACGAAGCTTCACTAATGAATTCATGTAGCCAACCCAATTTACAGATATGGAACTCAGGTTAACTAGTTAGTGAATAAGTGATGATCCCTTGAACTAGTAGTACGTAGTTGGATTTTATGCTTGTCATCTGTCAATTATGCATTCAGCATCCGTACTGCATGTATAACTCTGCGTGGGAAGCATTTAGATGATGAATGATCTCAGAGTGGTCATCGCGGTCTAAGACTTGAGGTGTCTTTGCTGATGAAAGGAGGAACCCTTCTATTTAATTTCTATTCCTTTGAAATATCTTTCTTTGAAATTAGGACTACTCTTCCTTGTATTTCTATTGTATTCTTTCAATAAGTATATCTTCCAAGGTTAAAAAAAAATAAAAGAAAAGAAAAGAAAAAAAAAACCATTTAAGTTGTCGAATTAGCATTTCCTTTGTTATTGACAAGCCATAGATGCCTTTGCTAATAGACAGCTAATTTATGTTTTCATAATTGACCGAGTGTCGTAGCACTTTATTGGTCTGACTTTATTTGTTTGTCAATGTATTGTTGACTCTTAGATGACCTTGTTGTCTGTCTAGCACGCTGAAGAATTAGAGACATTGATGGATCGACCTCATTTCAATTACTGTTTCCTAGTTGCAAAATTTATTGCTTGATTTGTCAATGATAATCTTTTTGTTTCACTCTTTTTCAAGTCCTTTCTTATTTCAGATGTTGGAGCTCTTTGTTACCCTCTTCAAGTTTGCATTTATGTCAACTCGTGTGCCCTACAAACCTACATGCATTCATATATGACTGTAATTGAGGAATACTGCAAGATCTAATAGAGGAACTATGTTAGTTTGAATATCAACAATGAGAGATACACCGGAGTTCTTATTAAAGTCGAGACTGATGTGAAACTCTTGCACTATTCCATTTAACTAATTCACAGCTTCAAATAGGATTCTCAATTTCAGTCAAAAGGCATCATTCCTTGTCTTGTTCGCAAGGATAGAAGAAGAATCTCGAGCCTTACAATAGCCAAATTATATGGACCAAATACCTCAACTGGAATGAAGGCTTTGTTTGAATTTCTGTAGGTGATGTGATTCGTGTATCTGTTGCTCATGTTTGCTCTTCCTTTTGATGATGGAGGATGGTCAAACTTGTGGCTTCCAATTAATTAATGCCGTCCAGGTTAGATATCCGTAAAAGGGATATAGAAGATGTACTGATTAGAAATCTCATTAATAGGCTAGCTAAAACAAGTTTGATGAGGAAGTGGTTGACCGAAATTGACTTGCTATGCTTGTTGAAGAATCTAATTGTATTTAGATCTCCTGGTACCTATAACAATAAATAAAGCAGAGTGACTTCACGATATGAAACATGGTGTAGCTAACCCAAACATATTGAAAATAAGGCTTAGCCTGTGTTTGTTTTAAGATTTTGTCCCACTATAGTCAAACTTTGGTTGCAATAAAAAATCCATAACGACTTCATTGCTGGTTGCTCATTTTGTGGTTTCTATTACTATGCAAACCCAAAACTAACTTCTTTTTGTGAAATAAAAACTTACCCAAAAATAAGCTTTATTGTTCTTTAAGATATAAACTTTTGTTAATGGTCATTTCTAATATCAATTGAAAATGCACTTACCTTGTCATAGCTTGTGTTTATTTAACCTTTTTGTGTCAACTAAAATTAACATCTACTACCTAGTTGAAATCAACCTTTAATTTCAACCTCAAATTTAAAATCTGCAATCATTTTATTGATATCAAATCCTTAAAGAAACAAAAAGTAACTTTTTAGTGAAAAGTATACCCAAGCACAAGCATAATGGTGAAAGTGTTATATCGACAATGTCAAACATTACAGTCTTTTGGTTCATAAAAAATCGCTTTACTTTAAAATCCTTTATAAACACGCTTTTCATGGCATTGTCAACTTTTCCTTGTTCTTGAAAGCACATTAATACTTCCCTATTAATTCTCTACCTCTAACCATGCATTCAAAAATTATTTTTTCAGAAATCTAGATCAAGGAAACACTTATTTTCGATCACACATTCATAACTGTCACCCAGTATTATCTCCAAATTTTGAAGGACCTGTTACTGTCGTCACTATCCTTGTTGCTATTCCTAATTATAAATTTCCAAGCGATGCATAGTTGATGATTGGTTTGAAATATAGGTCTTGCTTATTTAAGACTCAGTCGTTTGTTCTCTATTATTGCAGTCAGGCTTCATGTTTTAGTTTCTTCTGTTCTTCCAGTTGTATCCTCAGCAAAATGTACTCTGTACTTCTAAAATGGTCCTTTAGTTTGTGGCCTTGGTGGCCTGCTTAGTTGATGGGTCACCTCGAAAGGAGTGATGTAGTCATGTCAGTTACTTTCAAACAAAACAAGAATATTTAAGTCCATACTTTAATTGTGAGCTGAATTTATAGATTGGCATATCATCAAGATTTTGTCAAACTTATATTTCTCCACAGATGAGCTCTACTTTTCACTTTAGTATTCTGACTGATTTCACAAGATTCATATCGGATATTGGCCTATGCTGCTGACATGCATATGGTATTCCTTAGTAAAAGACAAAAGATAAGTTCACTTGTCTTTGCATGTCAGGACCTCTCCACCAAAAATTGGTTTATGCCGCTCTTTGCAACAAGCATTTGTTGTTCAATCGTAGAAGGCAAAGGGATGGTGAAGTCCAAGTCCTTTTTGTGCATACTGAACTATGTTATGATATCTAGGTATTTAGCTACCAAATTATCCTACAATAGTCTGAGTATTTTACTCCTCTTAATAGTCTCATTCCTTTAGGAACGGGCTGCATAGAGATGCGTAGTTCTAATGTCTAACAGGTTCCCTGTGTGTGCTTATACTTAATTGGCCTTCAGCTGTCATTAGGAACTTAACCTGTTTGATTGCGAAAATTAAGCAGGTGTCTTGACTCCCGTTCCCTTTTTCACACAATATACTGTAGATTCTGGAAAATGCAATTTAGAAGACTTTGAGCTAGTTAATTTTCCTTTCTATTCTTCTACATATAACCAGAATTATGTGTTTGCTCAATAATTACTCTCATAAGATTCAGTGAATTTTATAATTTTATTCCTGTGTTCTATCTTACGCCTAAGGTCTACGTGTCTAATTTGGAAATTCGGTTGTTATAAGCTTCTTGTCACGCACTTGTTGTTTCAACATAAGTTACGCGTGGCCTTAGTGCTTCAAACGTTCGCCCCATGCAAGACTTAACACTAAGTAAGCCTTCCCGAACAAAGTTGCTAAGTAATGAGAACTTAAGAGAAACAAAGGTAAAGTAGAATACTTGGAAGTTTAAGGGATTACTCTATATTGCAAGAAAGCTTACAAGTTCTTGGATGGTTACAAATGAGCTTCCTACCCCTATTTATACTTCCACCTCCTCAAATGGACAGTGGTGATCGTCCTAATCTAATGGTTAGGATCGTGCTTCCAGAATTCTTTACAACTTTCCCCTAAAATATCTAGGATATTTACAATACTTTATACATTAGATGATTCTAGATGAATGACCTAGAATCCTCCATGATTTGTGTAGAAGTCTTCTAGAGAATTCTATCGGTATTTCCAACAAGTTCGTCTCTAGAATCCTCAAAAACGCGCGGGTCGTGACATTCTGCTTGCATGTAAGGGTTAACATATCAGATTCAGATTTGTTTTGACATGGCTCCATGTATTGATGGCTTGTCCTCTAAATGGAATACATGGATTGTCTCGTGGATTTAATTAATCTTCAGCTTGTTTGTAATTTATATTTTAATTCATTCTCCTTCCATGTGATTTGAGATCTCCTCATTTTAGCATAACTGTGTTTTGACCTCTCCGAGAACGTGCATTACAATGTACGTAGTACAGTCAGATATGGACACACAAAGACCATGGCATGAAGTTATTATTCATGACATTATTAAAACTCATAACAAGGACCCAATGGTATAGATAGTTTTTGTTTTCTCCTAAAAGGGTTTCTAGGACTGAACTTTTCTGCACTTCTTGTTGTAGGTAACATCAAATACAAGTTCTTCAGCAGTTACAGTCCAGCCTTCTCTTCCCATCCAGGCCGTGCAATTCGCTATAGCTATGCTAGTCATGGACGCATGGCAGTACTTTGTGCATCGATACATGCACCAAAACAAGTTCTTATACCGACACATCCACTCTCAACACCATAGATTGGTTGTCCCTTATGCCATTGGGGCCCTCTACAATCACCCACTGGAAGGTCTCCTACTTGACACAGTGGGTGGCGCCATCTCTTTCCTTGTCTCGGGAATGACTCCACGTACTGCTGTTTTCTTCTTCTGTTTTGCAGTGGTCAAAACTGTAGACGATCACTGTGGACTTTGGCTGCCCGGTAATGTATTCCATCTGTTTTTCCAAAACAACACTGCCTACCATGACATTCACCATCAACTCCAGGGTACAAAGTTTAACTATTCACAGCCATTCTTTTCCTTATGGGACAAGTTGCTAGGAACTTATGTGCCATACAGACTTATAAAGCGGCCTGAAGGGGGTTTCGAGGCAAGGCTGATGAAAGACTAGTGGTACAGTGATCTTACAAACGCGTGTGGACAAGATGGCATGTAAGTCTTAGTGTGATTTTATTTGTTGTGTAGGATTTCTTGGCCACTCTTGCTTAACCTGCACAACGTTTGTTGGGGAGAGTTGAAATTTGCCATTTGATTTTTAGAAATTTTCATTCTTTCCTGTTATTCTCCAACATTTGTCCTATTGCATCTGGCATGTTGACTACATCATTTACGTAACAATGATTTGTAAGATTTCTTTGGGCCATTTATATTTTCTTTCTTCTTTTTCTTAAATCTGAATGATACTCTTGTATTGAAAATTTATAATATGTATTCTGTAGATTCGATCTCACCTTACTGATAACGTTGATTAACAACAGACTTGGAGGCATAAATTGACAGCATGATTAGACTCGTAGATATTCGTGCAAGTTGAATCTTACTCCTATTTTCTCTATATTGTTGTTGTTGTTGATGTTGATCAATAGGGTCTCTCCATATAGAGAGATTTTATTCTCTCTAGTGCTAATGTGGAGAGACCTTGTTGTTTTTGAAGGAGTAAAGTTTCTCCACGTTGGAAAGGAGAACAAGAGTGCAAGTTGAATGTCTATACATAGTATGTGATATGTATTTCTGGCGTAATATTTGAAATTGATATTTTTAGTAGGCCTATGTGGATTGTGGCACATCTGAGTTGGGTGTGACGAAGTGACACATTGATATGCCACTTAAAAATGACAATTAAATGTCAATATAACATGGTTACTAGTATAACATAATTACTGTACGAAAGGAGAAATAAAACTTCACCAATAATCTTTACAAGAGCAAAACCCGTCTCTAAATCTATGAAACCGAGTTCGATCCCTCACTATAATTTCCCGGCCGTACAATCTCGAAACAAGCTTAATCACCACATGACAATCCCCACATATCCTAAGGTTCTTGTTTACACTGATAGGGCTCCCATCATCACTACTAATCAAACCAAAAGCCACAGCCAGCTTCTCACTATGATAACACAGAGCATTCTCCTTCTCCTCCTGTCCGATATCATGCAACACATAATTCGTCTCCGGCACATACCCAATTTCCCTAATCCTAAACCTAATCTCCTCAAGCTTCATATATATTTCCTTCCACTTCGGATGACTTTGATCACCGTTATAGAACTTGAATATTGTCCCGTTAGCCTCGATGTAGCTAAATCCAGGCAACTTCTTTACATCTCTATTCTTCATGGCTTCTCTTACACGTCCCACATCGTTCCACCTCTTCTGAGCAGCATACACATTTGACAACAACACGAAATCCCCACACTGACTTGATCCCATCTCCATGAGCTTTCTTGACGCCTTCTCTGCCACTTCTACGTTCCCATAAATCTTAGAGGCCCCTAACAATGTTTGCCAAAGAACTGCATCTGGGAACATCGGCATGGATTCTATAATCTCATAAGCTTCATCTAATTGCCCCGCTCGACCCAACAAATCCACCACAGTACCATAGTGTTTCACATTTTTAGTTACCCCCTTTTTGTCCATCAACTCGAACAATCTCACCCCTTCGTCCACCATCCCTGCATGATTACATGCACACAATGCTGCCAGGTAGGTTACGCCATCCCTGTTTCTATCCATGGAGTTGAAAAGCTCTAATGCTTTCACTCCATCGCCATGCATTGCAAATGCCATGATCATCGTGTTCCACGTGATGAGATTTCTTGAACACCTCATGGATTTGAAGACATTAAACGCCTTCTCCACAAACCCGCATTTGGCATACATGTCGATTACTGCATTACATACAATCACATTTTTGTCAAAGTTTTGGAGCCTAATGTAGTTGAAGATTTTGTCACCTTCTCTAGTTGCGCCTAGCTGTGAGCAAGCCGAGAGAGCTCCTAGAACAGTAACCTCATTTGGCATCATAGGGATCATATCAGATTGATGATTTTTCCTTTCGATCATTTGATTGAACAATTGCAAAGCATCATGAGGTTTACTCCCCTGCGCAAAACCTAAAATCAAAGCATTCCAACTAGCGATATCTCTCTTCGGCATTTCGTCGAACATGTTTTGCGCGTGATCCAAATCACCGCACTTCGCATAAGCATCGAGCAGAGTTGTCCTCAGCAAAACATCAGCGTCGAATCCAGATCTCGCAACGATCGCGTGCATTTGCAGAGTCTCCGATCTGGCCAATGCTCGTGCGCAAGCTTTGAGGAAGAAGGAGCAGGTGAGAGCGTCGGGTTTGCAAGGAGCACGTGACATGGAGAGGTAACACGTGACCGCATCGATGGGTTGGGGGCTCTGAGCATAGCCGCGAATGAGGGCGTTCCAGTCGTTGGTGAAAGGGTGAGTGACGCGGTGGAAGATGACGGCGGCGTAAGCAAGGCTGCCGGCGGCGGATGAGGTGGCGCAGAAATCAAGGAATTTTGCGCGGGAAGGGTAGGATTGTAAATGGCCAGTGGTTAGGAGGTGAGCAAGGAGCTGTTTGGTGTGAGAGAAAGTCGTGCATTTGGGTAAGAGCGTCTCAACATAGGCCATGCGGTAACAAACAATGACTTCTAAGGGTTGGTTTGTTATTTTTCATTGTTTATGTTCCCTTTGAGGAGAGTTTTTATCAAACGTCCCAAACTTATGGCCTTGATTTGTGTTAGACGTCATGAAAATATATTTCTATAACATGTCACGTCAATTTTCAAATAATTAACTAATGAAAACATACAAAAATGATATAGATATTGGTGTCACATGTGGGAGGAAGTCAGAGATTTTGAAAATAAAAATTAGAATCATGAATTTAAATAAATTCTCTCGCTTTTCTTATTTTGTATGTTCATATAACAATTTTCTGTAAGTGTAACCGGTTTGTTAGATAAAATTTAAATCAAAAATTATTTTTTCCACGTTACTTCTTACTACTTATTATTCTGATTCGACAATTTCTCTCTATTTTTTAATATTTTTTCTTTACTGATTATGTAAAAATTATTAAAATTATTTTTTGCATAATCTCAAACAAACATGCTGATAAGTGTCCAAATTGACACTTATTTATATCTTTATACTGTTAATTGGAGCAAACTTCTACTGAGATTTATGTATAATTATTGTGTTTTTAGGTACTATTCCTCATTGTGGAGGCAATGAGACGAAAAGGAGGAAATTGACTAAAAGTGTCAAGAAAAACCCGAAGTCGGGACTAAAATGCAACAAATCAAAGTTGAAGGACTTCGGGTGCAATATTGGTGAAGATCTTCTTGGTCGAGTTTCTTGGGCTAACATGGAAGAGCTTGGAATATGGAGTCCAACGCTTTTTACGGATCGCAATTCCGAGTTCCAGATCAAAAGTTATGGCCGGTCGAAGATCAAGGACCAAAGTGCAACATTTCAGAAGATGAGGGACTTCTGCGTGCAAATATTATGCGGCGTAAGAATCCAAGTTACGGCCGTAAAAGTCCGTTACGGCCGTAACCCATGTAATTACAGTAATACGAAAGCAGTGCACTATTCATGCAGAGAACAAATTACGGCCAGTATCATATTTAGATACGGCGTAGCTCGGGAATTACGTAGAATCAGACAAGATCGAGAAAAAATCCGAGTTCTCCCCTGTTTTTCTCTTTTCTCTCCCTCACTTTCACACGACTTGAGGGTCTTTTGGGCAAGAGTCAAGCACGATTTTGGGGCCTTATAACACCCTCAATCTCCCCCAAATCACATTAATATCATCTTATCCATGCTTTAGCTTAGGTTAGTTAGGTTAGGTTAGTTTTACTTGTTTTTTTCTTCTCCCTTTCTTCTCTTCTCCCTCCTTTCTTTTAGTTTAGTTGTAGTTAGGGGTGTGATTTGGGGGTGATTACTTGGAGTAGATGATGAAGGAATCAAGAAGAGGAGATGGTGGAAGAGGTGGAGACATCAAGATGGAGGAATCAACCAAAAAGGGGGATTCTAATCCACAAATCTTGTTTCTTTATTTCTTTTACTTGTATTGTATTGATTATTCCTTCATATGAACTAAATATTGTATAAGTTGGGATGATTGATGAATTTAACCTAGTTTTACTCAATGAAATGTTTATTGTTTTGAAGTTGTTTGCCTTATCTCTTGTGTGGTTGTTTTTGGGCTATTTCCATGATTCGGTTGATCACCGAATTTATGTATTTGCAATTTGTGTTATTCTTCGAGAGAAGGGGCACATTTTGGACCGTGGAAACAACCGCCCTAGGTTCTTGTAGAGGATAGAAATATACCTCTAACCCTAGGTGATTCTTTGAGTTACTCTCACGAAACCTAATGCAATTGATTGATCTTCAATCAACACAGAGATGTAGTAGGTTGAATCAATTGATTAGGGGTAGTTTGACATGCGAGAGCGGAGCTACCTATATGAGGAGGTCGGGTCTAACATAGAAGATGAGCATTGTATTGGTTAGACGATGATTTGATTGAGCTACGGTTGAATGAACTCATGATTCCCAACTATCTCTTGACCCAAGTTTCATTCCCTATCATGACCATTTTACTTGCTTTCTTTTATTGCATTCGTAGTATAGATTAGGTTAGTTAGTTTTCCTTTCTTTATTTGTGTTTTTGCGCTAGAACAAGTAACTTAACTATAAACACCATTCCTCGTGGGATCGATATCCGGACTCTTAACCGAGTCCCACTTTATTACTTGATTACGGCCCGTGCACTTGCGGTTCAATTTGTGCGTGTGTATAAACGCCGATCAAGTTTTTGGCGCCGTTGCCGGGGACCAAAGAATATCAATTTTTGGCGCTAAAGTTGGGTAGATACACGGCCACATCACATGCCATGACGTGGAATTCACTACGTGTACAGGATTTGTTCAAAATGTATACAGATTGACAAGGTTTTTTTTTTTTTTAATTTTGAATAGACAAATTGAAAGTTATTCCTTCACATTATGGTGCTATCAAAATTAATGACTCCTAACACTCGTCACTTTAGGTATAACCTTTTATCCACATTTTGTGTTAAAGCGTATTTTCTCGAATATTACAAAATAGTGCAGTGCAAAAGTGTAAATGTATATTACCCGACCCGGACACGTTTGGGACCCGATCCCTTGCGTAGTCGCTTTGGCGCTCAAAGAAGAATCTAGACATTTCCAGTGTTGCCCTTCTCTGATAAATCTTTGTAGTATTTATACTCAACTCACATACATCGCGACGACCTAATCAACGC
The DNA here is from genome assembly GCA_018223645.1 of Jasminum sambac. Lineage (NCBI taxonomy): Eukaryota > Viridiplantae > Streptophyta > Magnoliopsida > Lamiales > Oleaceae > Jasminum > Jasminum sambac. The sequence continues at coordinate 29,336,864 of CP073643.1, read as the reverse complement.
AATTTCCAACTCCGATTTGCTCGGAACGAAAACGCAAAATGAGGTACTCTTACACAATTCTTTCTCTTACTTCCATGATTTTTGTAGTCTCATGAAAAGCCCTAGATGAGATGATGGATAACGGCAATTAATTTCTGTTTTTGGGGCATTTTTGTTTAGATGAATCTAGTTTTTCATTTTAGACTTTTTAGATGAAGCGAGTTTAGCGTTGGAATAGTTTCTCTCCAGTCTTGGATTCCAGTAGCTTCATTCATTATGGTGAAAATGTTGGGTGATGATTTTTTCGTTTTTTGACTCTGATTCTAGCTAGTGAAGTAAATTGTTGAAATGTTAAAGACTTGCAGTCAGGCACTGGATCGTATTATGAGCATTAAATAGCATTAAAGATGAAATTATATAATTTATTTGAATTTCGCTATGGTGTCTTGCTAACAATGATATTCTGTCAATCTTATTACGAAGATGGGTCTGAATAGGAAGATAATTCGCACTTATGTGTATACAGAACGTGATTTTCTAAATGACTTTTAATTGGGTTTTAGTATCTTTTTATTGGAACATCTGATTCTTTTCCCTTACTTCAATACTTGCTTGCTGAAACATGATGAATGTGAAAGAGAAACAGATTACTGTTGGTAGAGTCCTTGTGAATTCTTATCATACTGCTTTAGCCCCCGTTTGGCAACCCTTTATAAACATTTTTACAACTTTTTTATCCATTCTTTCTCTCTCTTAAATCAATCACATCCACATATCTCATTACATCCAAAAATTTCCACCACGCAACTCCACTCATTCTCTCTCTTCTTTACATTAAAAACATTTAAAAACATTTACAAATGGTTGCCAAACGGGGGCTTAAGTTGCAAAAGGTTGCTTAGCCTTTGGTTCTGTTTATTGACTGCTAAATTATACTGTGTGAAGTATTGGCAATTGCACTGCCATCTTTACCTCATCGAACAAGCTCTGAATCATCGTTAGAAGAGAGATACAATCAGCAATGTGTATGGATTTAACTTACAAATAGAATTCTACAACTGTTACATCCGCTGCCTGTGTTTTTTTAGTGTAAAAGTATCAGATATTCTCATCCTTCCGATGATGTTATTTTTGTTTTAACAAGATTTGCTGGATTAATGCAAGTAACATATATACTGTTTTAGTGAGAAAAGAAACACATCAAATAATAAATACTAATGTTATTTTTGGTGAATTGTTGAAGAACAATGTCCTAACATCTTGTGTGAAAAAGGGTTGAATGGTAGAATTTCTGTTAGGAATGTGATTTAGAATATTTAAACATCGAAGAAGGAAAAGGAGTCCAATTCAGATAAGGGCTAGGAGATTTCTTATGTAAGGAAAGGAATTCCAATTCCAAATAAGATTTGGGAATTTTCATGTATAAATATAGGTATGAGCCCCCAATTGTGAGGTGTGCTCAGACAAATGAGTGGAGAGAAATTAGAAAGAGAAAGAAAGAGTGTTATTCTTTTCTTATCTAATTTTGTGTGCCAAATAAGGGGTGCGAAGAGTTGAGAGAGAGAGAAAAGGTGGCGTGTGCCTTCGGGCACGTGCGTGGCGCGAGAGTCTCTTTTGTTTGTGCGTGGTATCGAGACGAATTGCACATGTATAGTAATTGAGGATTAGACTGTCATGGTGAATTGCGTCGGCGATCGTGGTTGGAGGAAACTAGAGAGATCGAAAGAAGATGGTACGAACGGAGATGTTGCGCACGTTGTTCTTTGACTGCTCTAGTTTTATTAAGAAGAGAAAAAGTTTGTGTGGAGAAGTTGAGAGGGTGAGGAAAAATTGTAAGAAAATTTTTCTCATCAATAAAAGTATTCTTCTCCCGTGGTTATCAGCGGTTAGCTGAGCCACGTTAATCGTTGGTATTATTTTATTCTGCGTTTGTTTGTATTTTTCCGCTGCACTGTTTCAGGGGAAATCTATTCTATTTCCCAACAATTTCAGCTTTGAAATTCTTTTCTAAATTTGTTCTTTTTTTATAGGTCTGTAAACGTAAGGATTGGGGTATTCTTTTAACAATCTAGTATTTTAGTATTTCTAGGGTGGGAAATCAAAAGCCAAAGTTCTTTCAAGTTCAAAGTGATGCTGCCTTCACTTAAATAAGCGAAATGTGTCCCTTTTTCCTTTATTTTATTTTTTCCTCTTTGTTCTCTTTTGATGTTTTTCTTTAACATCACTTAAATAAGCGAAATGTGTCCCTTTTATTTTTTCCTCTTTGTTCTCTTTTGATGTTTTTCTTTAACATCTCCCATATTGTGGTATCTTTCCATGATAAGGGAAACTGTTTCACTGGACGTTTTCAACGAACTACATTTGTGAGAATTACTCTCTACTAATTTGTAATTTAATTTTATATCAACGTATCACTTAATCTGATAATTCATAATGATCAAAGGCCGAATATCAGGAGATTCAGGACATAAGATGATGAACAACTCTTATTGATCTTTGTGCTTCTGTTGGAATTTGACTGCAGCCGGCATCCCCTTATAAAGTGGGCCCAGAGATCGGACAAGATATTCATTACCGTCGAGCTACCTGATGCCAAAAATGTAAAGCTTAATCTGGAACCTGAAGGAAAATTTTTCTTTTCTGCTACCAGTGGAGTCGATAACATACTATATGAGATAGATATTGACCTTTATGACAAGGTTGATGTTAATGTAAGTGTTGGAATTATGCTTTTCGGTTCTTCATCTCCATCCTTTTATGTGATCCTTTGGCCATTGCAATGGATGCAAGCTAACTGTTATATATAAGTTGACATTTGCAGGAGAGCAAAGCCAGTTTTACATCTAGGAACATATGCTATCTGGTAAAGAAGGCAGAGAGTGAATGGTGGAGTAGGCTTCTGAAGCAGGAGGGAAAACCGCCAGTGTTTGTCAAAGTTGATTGGGACAAATGGGTTGATGAAGATGAACAGGATGAAAAACGTGAGTAATATATTAGTGTTTAGCCTTTGATTGTTCACGTCTTCGCTACTTCTTTCACTCAACTGAATCACATTTTACATTTCCAGCGGGGGCTGACATGGACTTTGGTGACATTGACTTCTCGGTGAGTAGTGGTGGCTCTGTGAATTTCGTTCTTTCACACACAAAATCCGAATATTTGTATATGAGCTTAGACTATGGATGATTTAAAAGAAGAATGAATGTGATAGAATTCGGACTTCCGTGAAAATGTTGGTTGTTCTCTTACGTTTCAGAAACTTAACATGGGTGGTGTGGGAGACTTTGATGCTGATGCAGCTGAAATTGATGAAGGTAATCTTTCGTGTTATGATTAATCTTGGGAAACTTTCGTTCTTTTATATACCATTTTTCCAATGATGTCATCCTATCATTTTTGCAATGTGGTTAGCAGACGATGAAACTGACACGGATGAGGAGACTGAGAAACAAGTGGAGTCTGCTAATGGTGACCATGGAGCAGAACATGTTAGTGCTGAACCTGCATCCAAAGCTTGAAGCGGTTGTTGTTTATGTTTTAGAACTTTGTGTGCCTAAAGTTCTATCACGTGAATAACGAGAGCCTTGTAGTTTTAGAGACTATTTTACATTGATGTAGTTTTTGGTGATAGGTGGTTACACTTCTATTGGATTCAGGGAAGTTCATTTTTATTTGTTTGGATTCTTTCTGACTTCCGGATACTTCATATTTGTGTTAGTTTTTCGTTTTGCTTGTTTGAAAGTATCGGTTCTTGTTTCAAGTAGTCTTTTCTCATCATGTCACCAGGTAAAATGGGTGATGTTGGGGGTGGGTGGGGGGCCGGGGGCGGGGGTTTGGTAATTTTATTATATGATTAAAAAAAACTTGTTATTTTTGGAAATGTAAATTTTGGTTGACTTTTTAGTATTTTATAAATTATTCTTTGACATTTTTGCTATTATATCTCACCACCACCACCACGCGTATATTTTAATTTGAACTATGAATGTAATTAATGTATTTTCATAAAATATTAGTCGGAATATATCACTGTAAAAAAATATATTGAATGTAAAAAAAAGAAAAATGAAATTAATTAATATTTGAAAAATTATTTTATTGTGGGGATTTGGCGCAAATGATCCAAAAAACCTAGAGAAGTTGTAAGTTTAGTCTAAAATAATAGAAGATAGCACAAATTTCTATTCGTTGTATTTTTTACAGTGATATATTGGTGGTAAAATCTCTTTTCTTTTTTTTTTTTTTTGCATTTGATAATTTCTTGTATTCGGTATATTTTTTATAGTGATATATTTCTACTAAAGCGATACTAACGCGAACAAATATTACGGTATTGGATGAATTTCCTCCAAATAAACCAATTGCGCACCAAAATTTTTTAGACTATTTGAGCGATTTTTTTCTATTTTGCCTTAAAAGCGTAGTCAGTACACCTTTTTTGGACTATTTGTATAATAATAATAATAATAATTATTATTATTATTAATTATTGAATTATAAGATTAAAAAAAGAGGAAAATGATTGAAACCGAGAAATTAATATTTTAATTGAAGTGAACAGTAAAATGAATAATTTATTCATTTCCTCATCTTCGGCGATCGAAAGAACTTGAGTGGTCAAATAAATTTAAAAAGGGACTTAAGTGCCACCGGAAAAAGTTTCAATACCTATGTAGAAATAGTGTCCAATAAAAAATATCTATCTGGTACTTTTTCCGTTTATATTTCTTTATCTACTTTAGATTTTAATATGGATCCAAACGTACAACTTATCTAACCACAGGCTTTTGCTAATCATTGCGTAATCTTGTTTGTACAAGTGCCATGTTGGTGGAGTCTGGTAATGATCAAGCACTAGTGTTGGTGCTATTTATAGCACCCAACACCGTGTTTTCACAGTAAGTCACATGTGCCATGTGGCTTACTGTGCATGTAGTTTACCGGCGCTAGTGTTGGAAAATTCCTGTGGCATTGTCTTCAATTATGGTACATGACAATTGACTATTGTTTTTTGTTCTAGTGCTTTGTCTCAACCAGTGAAGTTGAAGATCAAATCATCAATAAAGTTTTACTTGTTCTTCACTTCTACATTTATATATATGCCGTCCTAATATATAGTTGTGAAGATTATAAATAGATTGCAATACGTAATTAATACCGTACACTCGTACAGCTTGGAATCTTTTGAAGGAGGATTCAATTCTTGCATGTTTTCAAGGTTTTATTGATTCTTTTTCAAACTTTCATTTGAGTCTTGAAATAGCGACTTTTTTTTTCTTTTTCGTTTTGCGTTTCAATGTAGCAATTATATGCTTGTATTTCTTTCAGTAGAATAGTAGTGTATTTTGCTATTTTCAATTCCAAACAATCAGCTGGTCATCGAAGTGAGAGATCCATTCACAAATCACGACAGCATCATGCAACCTCTAGGCTGCACATAACCCCTTGTTCTCTACACATGTATTCTTATTGCTCTATACAAATGTGAAGTAACGAACGTGCAACGCACATTAACCACCCTAGTAATTTAGCAGAAGAGGCCAGTGAATTTGTAGAGTTCAAAATTAGGTTTATAATATACTTTTGGAAAGGAAACAACTAGTTGAATCAAACTCGAGGCTTCACCCTGGCGAACATCCGCGCCCATTTGCCATTGGAGTTTGTGATCTCGGAAAACATCATCTTCAATAGTGTTATTTTTGTTGAGTTTATTTTTTTACATCTATTTTTGTCTTTTTATTTTTTATTAGGGTTTGTGATCTATCTTTCGATTTTTGAGTTAGTTTGAGATTCGTATTCAATAAATTAAATGAAGAGCTCTTTTAGTTTTGTAGAAGATTTTGCTGCTTGTAATTTGTAAGGATTTCGCTTGCGTTCTTTGATATTTAGTTGGGTTGTGTCAAAATTGGTCGTTGAATAATTCACAACATCGATAATACTCTTTAATTATTATTGTTCACGAATAATATTATTTATCAACTATGGTAATTGGATCACCTAGGAAGTTGGTACGCAGGTAATGGTAGTGTTGCAGCTTTCCATCTATCTACATGCAGAGTCATAATTTAATGAACAATGCATTCTAAGTTGATTTTGTTTGTTAATATCATGAGGGTAATATAAATTGAAAATTTTATGTTGCAAGTGCTGGCACGTACTAGCACTTGCAACATAAAGAAGTCGCAGTATAAACATATGTTACATAACTGTTAATCTATTAAATATGCTTGTGAATTAGTTCGGCATACCCGACTTTCACTTGTACTCGAAATGAGGATCTTCAATAGATGATTCATAACATTTAAATTGAGGATCTTTCTATTAATAGTAAAAGTTGAATGGGCTTAATTGGCCATTAGCCACATAATGAGGCCACTAAATTGCAACCACACAACTGTCCTTTCAGTTGCAAAAAAACTGGCCGAATTAAGCAAATTTATTGATTCTTCTCTCTGTATCCCCAATTACCGTTTCATTTCATATTTTTGAATTTATTGAACTTCTTCTTCTTCTTCTACCAACGAATCAGTCCATAATCTACAATGTAGCAGGCAGTTAAAAGCTGAAGATTAGTTCCACAAATCAATCAATCCGTCAAATCGATCGATTCACAATGGACTTGTGTGAAGGCCACATTTCAAACGAGCATCAAGAGCAATATCGATCAGCTACAGAGAGTGCAGATCCATCTTCTGCATCTCCATTGCAAATCTCTACGTCTCCAAAATCACCTCGATCTCCGAGAGCTCAATCGGGAAAACACAGTCCAACGCAAGGGAGTCACCTGAAAAATCAGAGGCATTCGAATTCCAAGCGAGACGGTCGTCCTAAAAAAGGTTTTACATTCTCAATTCATCGCTAAATTACTTGCACTTCTGAAGCAATCGAATATTCTGATTTCATACATTATCTCGATAATTATCTATACTGGTGAATATTTCGAGTGGGTTTTTTTTTTTTTTTTGTCCAATGCGTGTATTGTAATCACTGTGCAGATGGCTGTGGAGGAAAAGGAACCTGGGGAGGGTTGCTTGATGTGGATGACGATTGTGTTGTAGACTCAAGCGATCCAAACTACAGCAGCAATGAGGTAATCGCCTGATCAGAGATTTTTCAATTTTCACTCGATTTTGTTATCGATTGATGCGGAGATTTATTATCGATTTTGTTTAACAAGCTTGAAAATCAGTAAATTTTTCGTAATAAATATGGTTTCAGGAGGAGAAGAATTGTGATGCTAAGGAGACGAATTCAGCATTCGAAGAATACAAAAAGAAGGTGATTATCATAGTCGAGGAATTTTTCACCAATGATGATGCTATCTCGACTGCAAATGAGTTGATTGAACTCGAAATGCCTAGCTATAACTACTACTTCGTCAAAAAGCTCGTTTCACTTGCTATGGACAGACATGACAAAGAGAAAGAAATGGCAGCCGTTCTGCTATCTTCACTCTATGGAAACGTGATTGATCCTCAACAAGTTTATAAAGGTTTCCAAAAGCTGTTAGAATCTACAGATGATTTGATTGTAGACATACCTAATGCAGTAGATGTTCTTGCATTATTTATAGCTCGTGCTGTCGTTGATGACATACTTCCTCCCTCTTTCTTGACAAAAGCAATGGCTGGTTTGAGTAAGGACTCAAAAGGAGTCGACGTTATCAGACGAGCCGAAAAGGGCTACTTGTCAGCCCCTTTACATGTTGAAGCCATTGAGAGACGTTGGGGTGGTGGGAAGAACAAAACGGTTGAAGATTTAAAGGGTAAGATTAACAACCTATTGGTTGAATATGTGGTGAGTGGTGATGTAAAGGAAGCTGGTCGATGTATTAAGGATCTAAATGTTCCTTATTTTCATCACGAGATTGTTAAAAGGGCGGTTGTAATGGCTATGGAAAAAAGGCAAGCAGAGAACTGTCTTCTTGATTTGCTGAAGAGAGCTGCAGAAGAAGGGCTTATTAATTCAAGTCAAATTTCAAAAGGATTTGGTCGAATTATCGACTCCATTGACGACTTATCATTAGATGTACCTAACGCAAAGGCAATATTACAATCTTTGATCAAGAAAGCAGCTTCAGAAGGGTGGTTGTGTGCCTCGTCTTTGAAGACACTGTCATTGCAGCCTAAAACTCAAGCAGTTGAAGACAGTACAATTAAGTCGTTCAAGATAAAGGCTCAGTCGATAATCAAGGAGTATTTTTTGTCGGGTGACATTTCTGAGGTAAGCCATTGTCTAGAATCTGAGAATGTTTTGTCAGTGGCTGAGTTAAACGCTATATTCATCAAGAAACTGATAACTTTAGCCATGGACAGAAAAAACAGGGAGAAGGAAATGGCTTCTGTTTTATTATCATCATTATGTTTCCCATCGGATTACGTGGTTAGAGGGTTTACAATGTTGTTAGAGTCGGCCGAAGACACCGCTCTAGACATCCCAGGTGTGGTCGAGGATTTGGCAATGTTCTTAGCTAGGGCAGTGGTGGATGAAGTGTTGACCCCACAGCAGTTGGAGGAGATTGGGAATGAATTTTCTGAGTCGGGTTCAATTGGAAGCCGAGTTACTCGAATAGCAAGCTCGTTGCTCAAGGCTCGACTCTCTGGGGAGAGGATATTAAGGTGTTGGGGCGGTGGTGGAACCTGTACTAACGGACGAACAATAGAAGAAGTGAAGGACAAAATTGGAAAGATATTACAAGAGTTTGACTCTGGCGGTGAGACCCGAGAAGCTTATCTTTGCATAAAGGAGCTAGGTATGCCATTTTTCCACCACGAGGTTGTGAAGAAATCGTTAGTGAAGATAATGGAAAACAAGAATGAGAGACTATGGGGGCTGTTAAGAGAGTGTTTTAGCATGGGATTAATAACGGAGAATCAGATGTTTAATGGCTTTACTCGAGTAGCAGATTCTCTTGATGACTTGGCTCTAGACGTACCCAATGCTAAGAAACAATTCAAACACTATGTGGAAAGGGCTAAGGCCGAAGGTTGGTTAGACACTTCGTTTGCCGTCAATGGATCCGACTATGCTTTAGAGAACGGTTTTTCCAGATGATATATACATCAGCAGTTCAAATTCATTCCTCTTTGATGAGAAATTTATGCAAAATGCTCTTCTACCAAACAAGGCTTTGTTTTCTTGCAGGCAGAGTATGAACATTTGTGTAAGCTTTAGAACATGATGATATATATATTCATAGTTGAAACTTGAACGCAACAAATTATAGAAAAGTTTTTACTGTCATTATTAATAAGCCTTCCCCTGTGTTAGTTAGATTTTAGGTATTTACTTCAATCATGATCTTGTGTACAATTTTAGTAATTTGGCTGAATGGCTGTGGTGTCTTTTACAAACAGATGTTTGTGTTTATCATGGTTGATGTATGCTCTTTTTGATGCAATAATTATAACAAATTGCATAAAACAAAAGGCAATTAGATATAAGTACTTTTGTTGTTGAACATTTTCATAGACCTAAAGATCTCTTATACTAGAGGAGATCAGGAGATTCTTCTGCATTGCATTCAAAGCATCAAAATCTTGGAGGGGAACCTGGGGATTTTTCTGGATCTGGACTTGATGGAACAAGTCTTTTGCCCTCAAAGTTCCAGAGTCTTGAAGGTGAATCGGGAGATTTTTTACCATTTGGACCCGAAGGAACGAGTCTTTTGCCCTCAAAGTGCCAAAATCTTGGAGGATCAGGAGATTGTCGACCATTTGGACCCGAAGGAACGAGCCTTGTGCCCTCGAAGTGCCAAAATCTTGAAGGAGGATCAGGAGATTGTTGACCATTTGGACCCGAAGGGACAAGTCTTTTACCTTCAAAATACTCCATTCTTGGAGGAGGATCAAGAGATTGTTGCCCATTCGGGCCAGAAGGAACTAATCATTTGTTATCATAGTACTCCATTCTCGAAGGGGAACCCGGAGATTGTTGTCCATTCAGGCCTGAAGGAACAAGCCTTTTCACTTCAAAATACTCCATGCTTGGAGGAGGACCCAGAGATTTTTGTCCATTCGGGCCACGAGGGACTAGTCTCTTGCTATCATAGTACTCCACTCTTGGAGGAGGACCGGGGGATTTTTGTCCATTAGGACCTGAAGGAACAAGCCTTTTACCTTCAAAATACTCCACTCTTGGGGGAGAACCAGGGGATCGTTGTCCATTTGGACCTGAAGGAATAAGTCTCTCACTATCATAAAACTCCATTCTCGAAGGAGAATCAGGAGATTGCTGCCCATTTGGACTTGAAGGGACGTGTCTTTTAGCTTCAAAATACTCCATTCTTGGAGGAAGATCATGAGATTGTTGTCCATTCGGGCTTGAAGGTACAACTCTGTCACTGTCATACTAACCGAAAGGAACGAGCCTCTTGCTATCAAAATCAAACAAGATGGCTCTAGATCTCTTCCTTTTATGCTCTTCTAGTCCATGATGGCCAGGAACAACTAAAAACAAAACATAGGACGGAAGTAAACTTCATTTTCTTGCAAGGCTTTCGAAGAGCACTAGGTTGTGATGTTTCCATCTTCCCTTTGTCCAGTTCTTATATAATGTCCATTGCATGCTTCAAGAAAGGGAAATCTTTATATATGTATTGTTTTCATTAATTATTACCAAAAAGGTAGATTATTTTCATAAACTGTCGACGGCAAAATCTCCCACTCCCACATTCACTTCCATTTTAGCCGTTCTTCCCTGACATTCATTATTTGTGTTATGAATAATAATTGAAGTGTTATGAATAATTGAGAATAATTTGGTGGTTATGAATTATGAGGAATAATTTGGTGGAGGAATAATTTGGTAAAAGATGTAATTATTATATGTGAATGACTATTATACCCTTGATGAAATTATGTAATTACGATTTTGCCATTCGAAGTTTTCCTATAAATAGGGCATTATTAATGAAATTCATTCCTGAGAATTCCTTAAAATTCATTCTCTCTAAATTCTCTCTATTGTTTCTTTACTTTTATAACACGTTATCAAAGACGAGTCTCTAACCCTTTGAGTAATATGAAGATGCTTCTACAACAGATCTTATAGATGATCTTTCAGATCGAAACCTGGATTATTACCAATGAATTAATTCATCCTCATCAATCCTAAATAACTCTCTCTTTGCAAATACATCATTGAAAATTCCATTTGCTCATATTCTTCTCCCACAATTCCTCATTCTACACAACCCGTTTGGAGATGTCTGAAATCCCAAAATTGGAAGAATGGAGTCCAAAGAATTTTCCGATCACGTAAATTGATTGCAAGTAAATCTCATCCATGGAATAATTAGAGAAAGGGAAAAAGGTAAATCATATGATTTTATAATATAATAATATATTAAACTATAACATTCGTTTTATCGAGATATAAGGAGTATACATTATCAAAATCAAATTTTCTCGACTCCATTATACTCGATTTAACGAGCTTGATTTGACACCAACATTGATAGGGTAATAACTTCGCTTTGAAATATGTTATTATCAAACTTTCAAAATTTACAAATCAGTATACCAACTTTTGAAAAAGTTACAAAATAGTCATTGAATATTTTGATATTGACAAATTGAAGTAGAAAGGAGATAATTTTCCAATCGTAAAACATTGATAAAATATTTTTGACAATTTTACCTTTGCGAATTGGAATGGACAATTTTACCCTTAGGTAAAACCGACCTAATTTTGACGATTGAAAAATGGATAGAATATTCATGAAGAAATTCTAAATCCATTGATTATATAAAATGGCTTGAAGTCCATTTGAGTTAAAAGATCGAAATATTAATGTAACTCCAAGAGTTCAATTACATAATGTACTTATTCTGAAGGATAAGTGTCTTCATAGAAGTAATGAGTATTTGTTCTAGAAGAACAAATGCCTCCCGCAGAAGTTAGCTCAATATTTAATTCTCGCACTTTATTTACTGTAATTTAATTATTGCAATACCTCCTACTTGATGATGGGTTCAACCGTCACTAAACGGAAGGTTTTATATATTTTTGCACTTTATATGCTAAGTGATGGGTAATACCTTCATCGAGCAGATCCTACTCTCAAGAAGTAGTTAAACATTATGCAATTTAATTCTTGCTATTTAAATTCAGTAAATTTATATTTATTGCAATAATTCCCATAAGGTAGATTCGACCACCTATTGGAGGAAATTTAATTTCTGCAATTTAAATTTATGCACTTTATAGTTTGAGTATATTTCCAATGTGGTGGGTAATACCACACGATTGGTGTGCATATTTTCAATGTGGTGGGTTATACTACACGATTGGTTATAATCTAATCCTACTCCGTAAGAAGTAGTTGATCAAATATTCTAATCATACTCAAGCAAGAGACGATGAGAATAAAATTACTTCTCCATATATACCTAATATTAATGGAGAAAATTGAGCAAGTGGTACTTGAAGTTACCATTGGATAAATAGATGAAAGTAAAATGCTCAATAGATCCCATGTTGATAAATCAAAGAAAATATATCGCATGGAAAGCTTATATGAAGTAATCTCATCGATGATATAAGATTATATTAATATGAGAATAAAATGCTCTTGAAGAAGCAAAATCACTAGATATCTGTATTTGAATAAAGCCAATATGATATTATTATTATTACTCCGTAAGAAGTACAAAACAAATTAAGTGGAACATATTGAGAATATCAAAGATGGCAATAAACACTAAAAATATAGAAATACGAAAAGAAAATATATATTGAACCCATAAATGAGGATGCGTCTCGAAAGTATAAATACTCCATAACTCGCCACCTAACATTCGGGTTCATAATGAAAGATCCAAAGGATCTCTTTTTCGCTTGACACCGATGATCTGTGACCGATGGGTTTCAGCTTCCATAGATTTTTGAAGATATGATTGAATCTTGATAAGTAGATCAAGAATCAGTATTAGCGTAAACAAGTATATTTCTTCTAACGAGAAATAAATTTATGTTCTACACTCGATCTAGAAATGCTAGCAAACCATCGAAGAAATAATTAATATTCAACAAACCTATGGGTTTGGTATGAAAATTCCACTGTGCAAATGACGCTATATTGAATATTTCCTCCAGTGTTATAGCGCTGGAAGAACAATAAAAGCATCACTATTGCTCATCATGTACATCAAAATCATGGATGGATTGTGTTTGTAGCATCAATCCAGTTGGACTAATGACATTTCTAACTCCAATTCGACATCGCCTCCAATTCGATGAAAAGGTATTATACTTGACACTCTTATCCCCCATAATTGTGCGGCCATCGTAAGACTCCTTAATAGTTTGTTATTAGTCCCTCCATATAGTATATTGATATTTTGTTTCCCTAACTCCCTTACAAGTTGGTCTGCCATATCCACATATTGGATATGACCTACTAGTTTGGAGCCACTAAGAACACATATAGTTTTTACCTGGCGAGGTAAAGATTGACTTACATGAGATGATTTTGATATCTCCATCTCCATCTCCACCTCTATCTTTCTCTTTCAACGAATGAATGATAGATATATGAATCCCTCTATTTAAAGAAAAATTTTTCAAACCAATAATTGAGTGCACTATTTACTTTTTGACAAATATGAAAGAAAAAAAAAAGGTAGAAAATTTTTTTAGTGATATGACATATAGCTGTCAGAGATTGAAAAATAATATATATATATATATATCTTAAAATTGAAAAACGATATTTACAAATAAAAGAAATATATTGATCTTTGTTATTACACCGAGCTTTCTTACATAAATATGGGAAAATCATGATGCTAAATTTTTCTACTAAATTTACAAACGGGATCTTCTAAAGTAAGTTTTTCAAGACTGTAACGCGTTTGTTGATCTTTGAATTTGGCCCATAAGGCCATTAGCTCACCTTGTACGTGTCCACTAGGATGTGTCTCAAGAGCCTGTTGAATATCATCCAAAGGCTCCTTACTCAATCCATCCTTAATGAATGCTATTTTATCTTCTCGGTTTACGGACAAGTACCCCTGATTTACATCAGTGTCACATGTCCATCGAGCACACTTGTAGCATCCTCCTAATCTTTTTGCTCTCCGCTTTCTTTGAAAAACTACTTTACCCATACCAGGCATGTATTTAGAGGGAATTGAAACCTCACCAGATAATCGAACCTTTGCTTCAATCAAGCATCGGATATCTTGTGGGATACCCTTATTCATTAGCATCCTTAATCTTTCCAGCCTACATCGATAAATCCTTTTTAAGATTTTAATCGGTAGTGATGGATAGTATTTTCAAGATTTGAGAGCATATGATCCATTATAATGTATAGACCCTTGTTAGGATGAATTTTGCAATAATTTTGATGATTTATTTATAGAATAATACGACGCTGTATGAAATAAGACTCGATTTTAAATAAATAATATGAAGCGTAAGAGCTACGATTTGAATTAAATAATAGCCGGATGTGATGTGTATGAGTCAGAACCGTGTTTGAATAGTGGTAGACAATAATGTCACTAAAAGATGATGGAATATGTCGGTGAATTGTTTCTATGATAAATCATATTGAGCAATATCTGATACTAGTGAAATCGATATAAGAATTTACTGAACTAGAAGTTCAATAATACTCGTTTGCAAAACTGGACTGACAATCCCGGTTTAAATAATTATTGAAATCAATATTTCAAGTGAAGAATTAAAAGAATTTTTCAATGATTGTTCTCGATAAATGATGAAATCATTACTAGCCAATATTGGGAATAAATCTCAAATATATCTGGAATAAAGGATGAGAAATATGGGCCCACTCATCCTCCATGTGGACTACTAGATATTATGATATGGATCCACTAGATAGTCACATGTGTATATGATTCGTAATTTGAAATTTACGAAATATTTGCTCACGGTATGAGCATGATTTTCAGATTTAATGATAAAGCTAGTAAATGTATATCCCAATACTTGAATAAATCCTCAAGGATTTGAGTATGCATACAAGTGGGATATTATATGGCAAATTATTTAAAGTCCTCAAATAAATTGCCGATATCGAGAATAGAATGCAAACGGTCTAAATTCCCATATTAAGGCTGAATGATGAGAACATATATGATTAAAATCATACCAAGTGTATGGGTTTTGGTGTTCTAAATTTTCTCAGCATGAGGGGGAGTATTAAAGGTTGAAAATAATATGTGAAATGCATCATGTTATATCCTCGAAATTGAAATACGAACTTGAAGTTCAAAGATGCATGAAAGGCTATGAACAATCACATATATCAACTACGATGCTTTGATAAGTTAGCGCGCCAGAAGCGTTGATATTTCCCCAAACATATATATCAAAGCAAATTATAAAAGATGGTCTTAATAACGGAGGCATATACTCTTGAAGAGTATATAGACATAACTATATTGTGTAATCCTACAAGAGGATTGATAATGAGATATCTCGATAAGTTATGTCGATATGGGGAAAGAAATGAAATTGAAATGTGTCGACACGATATGAAAATGTAGCGCTACATATGATCAATGATAATGAAAATATTGAGATATATTGAAGATGATAAATGGTGAATGTGAAATCCTTAACTTATGAGATGATGATGACTAATGCTCAAGTTTAAAGATAAGCATGGTGGTCATTATATGTTGCATGCTCATGAAAGTTAAATTACCGATCGTGTGTGTAGTACCGAAAAGGAAATTAAAGAATCGGATGAGCTAAACCCGTGTTTATGAGTACCCTAAAGGGTGAACTAAGCCCTGGGAATGAAATAACCTATTAAGTGAGTATTAAATGTTAAATGATATATTTTAAATGTTAGTTAGTTATGAAGGTTTACTTATATGTTTACATGTTTTTACAATGAATTTATATGCTTTAAATTGTGTATTTGGAGACATGTGTTCATGGTGAATGTTTTGTAGTTGTGTAAGAAAATTGATGCACTCTAAATGAACGAAGAGTATAAAATCAATGTATATGATACTCATACAAATGTATGAAAGATTTTGAAATGCTTGCAAAGATACTTGTATAAAATACGCTGCTGCACTCTTTTTCCCTCGATGAGGTTTTATCCCATTGGGTTTTCCTAGCAAGGTTTTTAATGAGGCAACTTTAAAGGCGTATTCACATGAATAATGTACTCTTTTTCCTTCATTAGGCTTTTTCCCAATCGGGTTTTTCTTAATAAGGTTTTAACGAGGCATATTCATGGTATATTGAGAACGATAGGAGAAATTGATACAGTGTATCTATTGGATCAAGTTATAATGGAGCTAATGCTTTAGATCCAAACGATGATGATATTGAAATCATTTACCAGAAGTAAAGATATCAATTCTCAAGATATGAAATCGAACGGAGCAGCTGTACTCTTTTTCCTTCGATCAAGTTTTTTCCCATGGGTTTTCTTGACAAGGTTTTAACGAGGCAGCACGTGAATACTCATATGCCGCTGATAGACATCGGGGAGCAATGTTTTGATGAAGCAAAGATATAACCACTCCAAACTATCCTGCAATCGGTTTGGAAGTTTTTTCCCACTGGGTTTTTCTCCAAACAGGTCCAGAAGACATTTGTATTAATAGTCATTCAAGGGGGAGTGTTATGAATAATAATTGAAGTGTTATGAATAATTGAGAATAATTTGGTGGTTATGAATTATGAGGAATAATTTGGTGGAGGAATAATTTGGTAAAAGATGTAATTATTATATGTGAATGACTATTATACCCTTGATGAAATTATATAATTACGATTTTGCCATTCGAAGTTTTCCTATAAATAGGGCTTCAGTTATTAATGAAATTCATTCCTGAGAATTCCTTAGAATTCATTCTCTCTAAATTCTCTCTATTGTTTCTTTACTTTTATAACAATTTGCTAATTTTGAGATTAATTTACTTAATTCTACCAAAATAAAGAATTATCGCCAAAATGGTAAGTGAATAATAAGCTCGAAAATTCTACAAAAATAAAATGCCGCAATTTTTATTAAAATGATGATAGCCGAAATATTGCCATCAGATTTGAAATTTATCGAATTGTATGGGTATTTATTTCAAAAAGAATTGCATCCGTTAGACGAAATCTTGCCATAATGAATCCTAACAGAACTAGACTAAAAATGTGGCCAAATTTTTAATTTTAATATTCTGTTATAAAAGTATAGAAATAATAGAGAGAATTTAGAGAGAATGAATTCCAAGGAATTCTCAGGAATGAATTTCATTAATAACTGAAGCCCTATTTATAGGAAAACTTCGAATGGCACAATCGTAATTACATAATTTCATCAAGGGTATAATAGTCATTCACATATAATAATTACATCTTTTACCAAATTATTCCTCCACCAAATTATTCCTCCACCAAATTATTCCTCATAATTCATAACCACCACATTATTCTCAATTATTCATAACACCTAATAATTATTCTTCAATTATTATTCATAACACTCCCCCTTGAATGACTATTAATACAAATGTCTTCCTGACCTATTTGGAGAAAAACCCATGGGAAAAAACTTCCAAACCGATTGCAGGATAGCTTGGAGTGGTTATATATCGCTTCATCAAAACATTGCTCCCCGATGTCTATCAATGCATATGAGTATTCACGTGTCGCCTCGTTAAAACCTTGTCAAGAAAACCCAGGGGAAAAAACTTGATCAAGGAAAAGAGTACAAATGCCTCCGCTTTGATTTCATATCTTGAGAATCGATATCTTTACTTCGTAAATGATTTCAATATCATCATCGCTTTGGATCTAAAGCATTAGCTCCATTATAACTTGATCCAATAGATACACCGTATCAATTTCTCATATCGTTTCAATATACCATGAATATGCCTCGTTAAAACCTTATTAGAAAAACCCGGGAAAAACCCTAATGAAGGAAAAAGAGTACATTATTCATGTGAATACGCCTTTAAAGTTGCCTCATTAAAAACCTTACTAGGAAAATCCAATGGGATAAAACCTCACTAAGGGAAAAAGAGTGCAACGCGTATTTTATACAAGTATGTCATAAGCATTTCAAAATCTTTCATACATTTGTATGAGTATCATATACATTGGTTTTATACTCTTCTGCTCATTTAGAGTGCATCAATTTTCATACACAACTACAAAACATTCACCATGAACACATGTCTCCAAACACATAATTTAAAGCATATAAATTCATCGAAAAACATGTAAACATATAAGTAAACCTTCATAACTAACTAACATTTAAAATATATCATTTAATATTTAATACTCACTTAATAGGTTATTTCATTCCCAGGGGCTTAGCTCACCCTTTAGGGTACTCATAAACACGGGCTTAGCTCACCCGATCCTTTAATTTCCTTTTCAGTACTACACACACGATCGGTAATTTAACTTTCATGAGCATGCAACATATAATGACCACCATGCTTATCTTTAAACTTGAGTACTAGTCATCATCATATCATCATCTCATAAGTTAAGGATTTCACATTCACCATTTATCATCTTCAATATATCTCAATATTTTCATTATCATTGATCATATGTAGCGCTACATTTTCATATCGTGTCGACACATTTCAATTTCATTTCTTTCCCCATATCGACATAACTTATCGAGATATCTCATTATCAATCCTCTTGTAGGATTACACAATATAGTTATGTCTATATACTCTTCAAGAGTATATGCCTCCTGCTATTAAGACCATCTTTTATAATTTGCTTTGATATATATGTTTGGGGAAATATCAACGCTTAAGCGCTAACTTATCAAAGCATCGTAGTTGATATATGTGATTGTTCATAGCCTTTCATGCATCTTTGAACTTCAAGTTCAGATTTCAATTTCGAGGATATAACATGATGCATTTCACATATTATTTTCAACCTTTAATACTCCCTCATGCTGAGAAAATTTAGAACACCAAAACCCATACACTTGGTATGATTTTAATCATATATGTTCTCATCATTCAGCCTTAATATGGGAATTTAGACCGTTTGCATTCTATTCTCGATATCGACAATTTATTTGAGGACTTTAAATAATTTGCCATATAATATCCCACTTGTATGCGCATACTCAAATCCTTCAGGAATTTATTCAAGTATTGGGATATACATTTACTAGCTTTATCATTAAATCTGAAAATCATGCTCATACTGTGAGCAAATATTTCGTGAAATTTCAAATTACTTAATCATATACACATGTGACTATCTAGTGGATCCATATCATAATATCTAGTAGTCCACATGGAGGATGAGTGGGCCCATATTTCTCATCCTTTATTCCAGACATATTTGAGATTTATTCCCAATATTGGCTAGTAATGATTTCATCATTTATCGAGAACAATCATTGAAAAATTCTTTTAATTCTTCACTTGAAATATTGATTTCAATAATTATTTAAACCGGGATGGTCAGTCCAGTTTTGCAAACGAGTATTATTGAACTTCTAGTTCAGTAAATTCTTATATCGATTTCACTAGTATCTGTATATTGCTCAATATGATTTATCATAGAAACAATTCACCGACATATTCCATCATCTTTTAGTGACATTATTGTCTACCACTATTCAAACACGAAGTTACAGCTCATACACATCACATCCGGCTATTATTTAATTCCGAAATCGTAGCTCTTACGCTTCATATTATTTATTTAAAATCGAGTCTTATTTCATACGCGTCGTATTATTCTATAAATAAATCATCAAAATTATTGCAAAATTCATCCTAACAAGGGTCTATACATTATAATGGATCATATGCTCTCAAATCTTCGAAAATACTATCCATCACTACCGATTAAAATCCTAAAAAGGATTTATCGAGGTAGGCTGGAAAGATTAAGGATGCTAATGAATAAGGGTATCCCACAAGATATCCGATGCTTGATTGAAGTAAAGGTTCGATTATCTGGTGAGGTTTCAATTCCTTCTAAATACATGCCTGGTATGGGTAAAAGTAGTTTTTCAAAGAAACGGAGAGCAAAAAGATTAGGAGGATGCTACAAATGTGCTCGGTGGACATGTGACACTCGATGTAAATCTGGGGTACTTGTCCGTAAATCGAGAAGATAAAATAGCATTCATTAAGGATGGATTGAGTAAGGAGCCTTTGGATGATATTCAATGTGCTCTTGAGACACATCCTAGTGGACACGCATAAGGTGAGCTAATGGCCTTATGGGCCAAATTCAAAGATCAACAAACGCTACATGTCTTGAAAAACTTACTTTAGAAGATCCTGCTTGTAAATTTAGTAGAAAATTTTAGTATAATAATTTTCTCATATTAATATAAGGAAGCTCGGTGTAATAACAAAGATCAATGTTTTTCTTGTAATTGTAAATATTGTTTTTCGATTTTAAGATATATATATATATGTATATATATATTATTTTTCAATCACCGACAGATATATGTCATTTTCACTTAAAAAAATTTTCTGCATTTTTTCTCTTTCATATTTGTCAAAAAGTAAATAGTGCACGCAATTATTGGTTTGAAAATTTTTCTTTAAATAGAGGGATTCATATATCTCTCATGTTCATACATTAAAAGTAGAGTGCAAAAAGAGAGATAGGAGTAGAGATGGATATGGAGATTTTAGAATCATCTCATACAAGTCAGCCTTTACCTCGCCAGATTAAAACCGTATGTATTCTTGGTGGATCTAAACTGGTAGGCCATATCCAATATGTGGATATGGCAAACCGACTTGTAAAAGAGTTAGGGAGACAAGAAATCAATATACTATACGGAGGAACCAACAACAAACTTTTAACTAGACTTATAATGGCGCACAATCATTGGGAATAAGAGTTTCGAGTGTAATACCTTTCCATCTAGTTGGATCTAATACTGAATTGGAGCCGTTCTACCATGGGTCCAAAGCAGGTTGGGGCTACAAGCTTAATCCATCCACAACCGCATGATGTATATGATGAATAATAGTGATGCTTTCATTGTCCTTCCAGTGGCTACAACACACCGGAGGAAATATTCAATATAGCCTCGCTGGCACGTGGAACTTTCATGTCAAACCAATAGGTTTGTTGAATATTAATAATTTCTTTGATGGCTTACTAGCGTTTCTAGATCAGTATAAATAATAAGTTTATCTCTCATTCAATGAGAAAAATACTTATTTCTCGCTAGTACTGTTGATGAACTACTCATCAAATTTCATGCATATGTTCAAGAATGCTGGAAGCCCAGTCCGCTTTGGCCACTGCATCATCGTGTCAAGCTTAAAAAGAAATTCGGATCCTTTAAATATTTCATTATGAATCCTAATGTTGATGGTGGCAGAGTTACTGAGTATTTATACTCGAGACGCATCCCTCATTTATGGATTCAAGATGTATATTCTTTTGCATTTCTATATTTTCGAGTGTTTAATGCCATCTTTGATATTCTCAATATGTTCCACTTCTACTGCTTTGTACTTCTTCCTGAGTAATAATAATATCATATTGGCTTTATTCAAATACGTAAATCTAGTGATTATACTTCTTCAAGAGCATTTTATTCTCATATTAATACAATCTCATATCATCGATGAGATTACTTCATATAATCTCTCCATGCGATATATTTTCTTTGATTTATCAACATGGGATCTATTGAGCATTTTATTTTCATCTATTTATCCAATGGTGACTTCAAGTACCACTTACTCAATTTTCTCCATTAATATTCTGTATATATGGGGAAGTAATTTTATTCTCATCGCCTCACTACTTGAGAGTATGATTAGAATATTTGATCAACTACTTCTTCCGAGTAGGATTCGTTATAACCAATCGTGTAGTATAACCCACCACATTGAAATATGCACACCAATCGTGGTATTACCCACCACATTGGAAATATACTCAAACTATAAAGTGCATAAATTTAAATTGCAGAAATTAAATTTCCTCCAATAGGTGGTCGAACCTACCTTATGGGAATTATTGCAATAAATATAAATTTACGGAATTTAAATAACAAGAATTAAATTGCATAATGTTTAACTACTTCTTCAGGAGTAGGATCTCGCTTAGTAGAAGGTATTACCCATCACTTAGCATATAAAGTGCGTAAATATATATAACCTTCCGCTTAGTGACGGTTGAACCCATCATCCAAGAAGAGGTATTGCAAAGAATTAAATTGCAAAGAAATAAAGTGCTAAAATTAAATATTGAATTGCTTTACAGAGAGCATTTGTTCTTCTAGAACAAATACTCATTGCTGCTTCTACAAGAGCACACTTATCCTTCTAGAATAAGTACATTATGTAATTGAACTCTTCGGGAGTTAAAATAATATTCCGATCTTTTAACTCAAATGGACTTCAAGCCATTTTATATAATCAATGGATTTAGAATTTCTTCATGAATATTCTATCCATTTTTCACTGTCGTCAAAATTAGGTCGGTTTTACCCTAAGGGTAAAATTGTCCATTCCAATTCGCAAAGGTAAAATTGTCAAAAATATTTTATCAATGTTTTACGATTGAAAATTATCTCCTTTCTACTTCAATTTATCAATATCAAAATATTCAAGGACTATTTTGTAACTTTTTCAAAAGTTAGTGTACTGATTTGTAAATTTTGAAAGTTTGATAATAACATATTTCAAAACGAGTTATTACCCTGTCAATATTGGTGTCAAATCGAAGCTCTCGTTAAATCGAGTATAATGGAGTCGAGAAAATTTGATTTTGATAATGTATGCTCCTTATATCTCGATAAAACAGATGTTATAGTTTAATATATTATTATATTATAAAATCATATGATTTACCTTTTTTCCTTTCTCTAATTATTCCATGGATGAGATTTACTTGCAATCCATTTACGTGATCGGAAAATTCTTTGGACTCCATTCTTCCAATTTTGAGATTTCGCATATCTCAAAGTGCAAGGTAGAATGAAGAATTGTGGGAGAGGAATACGAACAAATAAGTTTCAAATGATGATGATTTGCAAAGAGAGAGTTATTTAGTGATTGATGAGGATGAATTAATTCATTCGTAATAATCCAGCTTCGACATGCAAAGATCATCTATAAGATGCAAATCAGAAAGATACTTCTTTCATATTACTCAAAGGGTTAGAGACTGCGTCGATAACGTGTTATAAAAGTATAGAAATAATAGAGAGAATTTAGAGAGAATGAATTCCAAGGAATTCTCAGGAATGAATTTCATTAATAACTGAAGCCCTATTTATAGGAAAACTTCGAATGGCACAATCGTAATTACATAATTTCATCAAGGGTATAATAGTCATTCACATATAATAATTACATCTTTTACCAAATTATTCCTCCACCAAATTATTCCTCCACCAAATTATTCCTCATAATTCATAACCACCACATTATTCTCAATTATTCATAACACCTAATAATTATTCTTCAATTATTATTCATAACATATTCGTTATTTTAAAAGACCTATTTCTAAAATCATGTCAAATGAAATCAACGAAATCACTTTTTTTTTTCAATTGCGAAAAATATTCATCATTACATAGATATATAGATATGTGGATCTGATATATTTCTTAAAAAACCAGACTAAAATATTGTTTTCGGGGCATAATAACAAATAGTGGTAGTGTTTAGTGAAAATAAATTTAGAAATACTTTTAAAGCAAAGAACATCACAGTTGGAAAATTACTTTAATTCAAATATTATTTTCAATTCATCACGCAGTGATCATTTTCTTTATTTTTCACACGCACATTAGGGGGGAAGAATCGGTTTCTCAATAATGTCTCAATTTTGAAGGTGGTCAAGCATGTGGGGAGTCCAAATACCATTCTTTGAAATCATGGGACGTCTATCTATAGTAATAGAGTTGATGACATTGAGAATTCGACAGGACGTTGGAGAAGTGATCTAAAGATCATTCTTAATATAGTGAATTAATAACTAATAATGTCTCAATTTTGAAGGTTGTCAAGCATGTACAAAGACCTTTTTTAATATGGTGAATTAATGACAAACCAATGTTTCCTGATAAGTGGATGATTCATCACTGATAAGTGGATGATTCATCGCCGCTTGTGATATTAATTGATTGGTACATTAACTTTCATATTTAAAATGCCGAATATGTTAAAAAGTGGCTCAAGCACGTCCAAAGACCATTCTTAATATGGTGAATTAACGGCAGACCAATGTTTTATGATAAGCACATGATTCATCGCTATTTGTAGCATTAATTGATTGGTGCATTAACTTTTATGTCCCCTGATTAGGAACGCCCGGGCGTTCCATACCTTACGGAACGCCAGATGGCGTTATCGCTCGATTAAATTAAAATTTGTCAGATTTAGCAGACGGGCCGAGCTCAAAGAATTTGAAAAAATTTGACACCGTGGTGGGCCCGTCAAAATTTTAGCCAAAAACTTTGACCCGTCGCCACCGGCCGCCACGGTGTCGAATTTTTTTTCCAAATTGTTAGAGCTCCGCCTCATCATACTGAATCTGAACAAATTTTCAAATTTCAAATTGGAGGTCCGATGGGCCAGTAAAAGACCAACGTGTTCCGTAAGTTACAGAACACACGATGTTCCTTAACAATCCTGTAACTTTTAGATTTAAACGCCCGTTAGCCTACAAGTTATTACAAATTTTTATGCATTTTTATACATTCTTTTCAATTACACTCATTCTCTCTCCTATTTCATATCCACATATCTCATGACACTTACTTATATTACACAAATCTCCATTATTCAACTCAACTAATTCTCTCTCCCATATCATATCAAAATTTATAACAATATATTTTTACACATACACTAACACGAGTTAAAATTACTTTTGAAATAGCAAATTCATCATATGACAAGTGATGAATAAAGCAGATATAATAAATACCACTATTCATTAGGAATACATTAGACAGCGGTTCAAGTAATGAAATAATAACTTCTTTTCCATTTAATTTTTTGCAGAGAAAACGTTATTTTGTAGTTGAAAGATACAATTTTTTCAAAATTTTCCTTGCATCAAAGTGATTAGAAATTCATTCTCACATGACTATATATATATCTATATATATATATATATATATATATCTTTTTCAAAAAACAGTCTCGGGATGAATCTTTCAAAAATTTTCAATCATTATTTGAATTAATTTATACTATAATCAACGCCAAGTTTTTAAATACTTTAATTTTGCATCTCTCTTTACTATATTTTATTTTCTTCTCTGAAGTTTACTATTTCATTTTCTCGGTTATGATCGCCTCCCCACAGTGGGAAGGAGAGATCATAATCGAGAATTTTCTTAGTAAATGAAACTTCAAGAAATAAGAACATACAAGCATCAATAAAGCCGTTTAGCGACCTTTACTACAGGCTACTGCATAAGCAACAGCCAAAAAGGTTAAGAAGTCTTTACCACTCTTAACAAGATGAAAAAGTTCAATTATTGTCGCAAAAGGGAGGTTTTGAATTCATAATGCAAAATACAAGCATAAATTTTTCATCATCAAAGCATAAATAAAGTAGATGAGTAGAATTGTTCTTGCCCTCAAGGCCTCAAGAATCCATGCACAAAACACGAACCAAGATTCAATATATACGCAGAGCAATTTTCAGCAATGCTATTATTAATGACAGATGAAACTTTATTATGTCTTCACTACTTTTCAATCTGTCAAGGCACAATATCTCCTTCAAATCGCGGGAGATTACCAAAGCTCGAAAGAAAAGAACCAAGCTGGAAGTAAATTTCAGTCTCAAATGAAGTTCCGGATGTCTAATGACTTCACTTGTGGCATTTCTTCATCCTTGAACTCCTCCCTGGCAAAATAATTTAAATCTCAACATAAAAATTCGAGTTTTTTGGGAAATTACGGGGTACCTTTGACAGAGATTTAAGTTTATAGTGGTTCAAATGTGTTGTATTGAAAGTAGAGGAAGGTGATATAAAAAGTCAAAACAAGTGGATGAAAATGAAATCTGAAAAAGGTGTTTTAATTTTAACGAGTTTAAAACTGTATCAAGCATACCCTTAGGCCTTAGGTAGTGTCCCATGCTTAACCCGTAAAGATAAAAGAATGTGGAATTTAGAAAACATACCGCTTTTTCTGAGTTTCCATTGCTTCAAGAGCATCTTTCTTTAGCTCCTCCAGCTGAGCTTTTGCGATTTTGAGTTCCAATTGTTCCTCATATTTGGGCAGATCTTCTTTGCGTATGCCAAGCCTACACAAGAAGGATAAAACTGTAAAATACATCAACAAACCATATAGCATTTTCACCATGCCAGTTAGACTACAAAACTTGTACATAAACGATGACCATGTCACCACGACATAGGCAAAATGACACTTTTAAATGTGAATCCAATTGTTATTACAATTAGAAGATTCTGAAAGCTTTTTCGTGGAGCTTACTTTTGGTTGATCTTATCAAATTCTGCCATTAGGAGGCCCATCCCCTTCTTATCGTTTCTCATTAGTGGTTTCTTCAGTTCTTGCTCAACTTTTTCCAGTGCATCCATCATCATAGCCTCTGCACCTAGCTCATCTGTAAGACCCCTCCTGCAAAATTATAATGGAACCAAATACGAGTGAAGAAGAGGCAGATTAGGGCCTAATAGAACATCAGGGTGCTCCAGGTAGAAGGTTTCACACAGTAGTTGAGAAATAATGGTATATTAGCTGAAAGAATTACAGAAAGGGTCATCATCACTTAATTCTTCTTCCTTTGAAATTTGTTGGTTATGAAATCCCAAAAATTTCAAACGTTCATTACAGAAGGATAAAGGAAGTTCTTATACAGAAAATGCAACCATGAATATGAAGAAGCGCAAAATGTATTTTAAATTAATGCACCAGATTGAGGAAAGGTACATACTTGATCCTTATCTCCTTCAATGCCAGTAAATAAGATCGAGCATCTGGAATACCTTGTGTTCGTGATTCAATAGTATACTTGATCCTCTGTGACTCTGAAAACATATCAGCCCTGCATGTATTTAACAAATCATTTAAACAAAACGACATCTAATTATCAGTATCCCCAATAATAGTATGCTTCACTTGCCAAGAAGTATAATAATAAAACCGCTGGATCTATTCTACAACACGAGAAGGAAAGAGAACAATCTACAGAAGCTGATACATAGAAGGCAAAGTAAATGTGATCCCATGGACTTGAACAGAAAAAAGAATAGCTATAACTAATATAGAACAACATAAAGCAAATAATAAATGTCATATGAAGCAAAATATAAACCTATGAGTCAAACAAGTTCTTCATTGTTGTCATGAGGATGACAAGTAATCACTCAGATTAGCCATGCTGACAGAACGACATGATGAGTTATCAAATGTCTGCATTCTCAACATGCACAGTGCTGTATGCTCTATATGAGAGGAAACACCAGCAACAGTATTGAGTTCTCAAACTGCTTCAAGAACAACCAACCACCAGATCCTGGGATATCGTTATTTTAGTCCATATGCATGATATACTTCATCAAGATAGCTTGAACAGACAAGCAGCAAATGAAATGAACTTTAAAGTGAGATGCTAAATTCAGGAGTCAGTTAAGACTGAAATTGCAAAATTATTGCATGTCCACTTATCAACTTCTCTAGCTTCCATGGTAACATTTTACTCTAGATTTGTAAACAAAATCATCTATGGAACAGAACACGGGAACACTAAACCAAGCATTTCCAGAAGAATAACTAAATTAGATCTTACTTCTCTCTTACAGTCTTCATAACTCTGGCATATTCAGACACAGCAGCAGGATCATCAGGATCTATGGTGATCTTCTCTTTTCGAAGAATCCCCATGGCTGTCTCAAATTTCTTTTTCACCTCCAGGAAAATGCCCTTCAACATCTCTTCATATGTACATGTGTCAGAAGCTTAAAAGTTCCAATAGTATACAAAGAATTACATATTTTTTTGTTAATCAATGCATGTTGAAAGTGTTTGAAATGTAAATTGCCCATAACCATTGATATCACACGTTCAAGGCTCTAAAGATCTGAAACTTCTATTATTTCAATGTTTCAATCCAATGTTGTAAGATAATTGATGTGAAAATTGAAGAGCACAAAATAGTTCCATTTTACAAAAGAAACTAGCAAAGGAAAAATTTACATTGAAGCCTCTAAGCACATCATATTTACATGTTTGCCTTTGCCTCACATCCATACATTCAGCCTACAATTAGTTTTGAGTCCATTCTACATGGTTATCTCTGCAAACAGTCTTTTGCCCAAGATTTGTAAGACAAAAATTGAATCAACAACAATTCAACTAGTCAAGTACTATAAAACCACTTCAATAGCATCATCCACTCACCGGAGTCTGCGTTCAAGGAGCAAATTAGCATAATTTTATCGTCTAAACAGGTCTGCTAATCAAGAGTACATTTAGATACTCGTTCCAGATGATTGTAGAGAGATCATCTAAAGGTCATTTATGCATCTAGCTGAACCACTTACCCTTTTCATTTTCGTATACATGCTTCTTCTCGGACAATCTAATTACTAGTTTTGTTCTTTAACTTGTATTATATTCCATAGGAGCAAAATGCCCGTCATACATTTCTGATAGTCCTTTCCCTGAAACAAGCTTTCCACTCCAGCTGAATTGAAATATAGTGTTTGTATTCATAAAAACATGAGTATTTGACATCCTAAGTCGTTTTTCAGATATGACTACTAGTTATCTCAACATTTTCACAATCAATTAACCAAAATCAATACAAAAATCCAAAATTCTTGTGTGAGAAACAACAAAATAACAGAAACATCAAAATGTTTCAACTCACCGTCACCCTTCAAGGCAGGGGGAGCAGAACCAGCTGCTTTGGCAAATGAACGAGCAGAAATCACCTGCTCCGTTTGCAGAATCATCCGGCCAGAATACATCTGCAAAATATAAATACAAAAAAAAAAGACCAATAATAAAAACCATCAACATTCCCTAAAATTACAGAAAAAAGAAAGTTAATTATAATACAAATTCAAATCCCGCATGCGCGTAGCAATAAACATCAACCCTAACATATAAATTTGAAGTAAAATAAAACCATTTCGGATATTTGACTAGATCTATTGATTCGAAAGAATTTAGAAAACAAAAACAAAAAAATCAACTAAACCTGGCGAGTTGATCTGGATAGGAAGCGCGTGGCGAAAGCCATTTCGTAATGGAAGGAGCAACTTTCAGAATTTGACTCTTGCTCGTGTAATTGTTAGTATTTCCTCTCTGGTTTTTCACCTGATGACCTAGTTTTCCTTCTTCATTTCAGGGAAAAGGAAAAATGAAAAAACTGAAAAAGAAAGCTGGAAACACTACAAAAGCCCAACATCGTTGAACTAGACAAGTTTGATGGGCTAGTTTTTTTTTCGGGCCTGGGCTTTCTCTTTGTGTGTCTATTGGTCCAGTGGACTTTCAATAGGCCTCTATTTGCTGGGTTTCTTTGTTTAGGAAATTTGTCAAAAATAGCATTGTAACTTCGCTATTTACCCAACGATATCCTACGCAGCAAGGTGAAAGAGAACAAGAGGGCGTTAGGATTTAGGAAGACGAAGAAGAGGATACGAAGTGATCATTTGGTTGTGAAGTCTATAACATGCAGGGTGGACAAACTAATTTTGACTACTAAAAGGAGAAATCTAATCTTACTTTGATTAGTAAGTTGATAATTTGGCGACGATTATGGAAGAATCGAAATTGATAGAATGAAAAGTGGTAACATGGAAGAATAAAGTTCAATTTTACCATTACAAATGATAACTAATTATCATCAAGAATTAGTGGTTGAGTGGTTAAAATTTGTAGATTTGATGAGATATGTGGATGTGATTGATTTAGGGTAAAAAGAGAATAGATAAAAAATTGTAAAAAATGGTAAAAAGTGAAAAAAGTGGTTGGGAAACCGGAAACGGGGCCTTACTAGACATTTGTGTATTAGAAAAACTTTTTGAAAGATTTTAATTTTCTCACTAATCACTATGCTTCTTGCATAATTATTTTGCATTTGCATTATTGTAAGACCGTATAATAACTAATTGTGCTGAAATATCAAACTAGCTATATTTGATATTTCCCTTCAAAATTATTATTATTATTATTATTATTATTATTATTATTATTATTATTATTATTATTATTATTTTGAAACGTGAAAGTCATATTTTTATTCCATATCATGTTCATGTGTGTTCAAAAAGAATCCACTCCATCATATTACAACAAAAACGCCGACGAATGGTCAAAAGTAACCAAGGAGTGGACAGCCATATTAGTCTCGCAGCAATTTTATTTTATTTTATTTTTGAATAAAAACACACTCTTGGTTAGATTGCTAAATAACTTCCCAGTAACTTAGAAAAAGATTGATCCATTTGATGCATCTCAGTTTGTAGAGTAATACTACATGTGTCTCATGGTTCAATATTTAACTGACATCGAGATTATATTTCAATTAAATAGTAAACTATGAAGTCCATTTTGGCATTATTCTTGTTTATAATCAAAAGTTGTGATGAAATGAACTTAAAGTTCATCAAAAACGACATACAAGGGGCCGAATATATACATGAAACAATGAAAACTATCAAACTTTGGTTCCTCTGAAGAAAGAGTTCAATGTGGAGATGATACCCAATAAGTATTCACTTAATCCCTTGAAAGAATGGATTTCCAGTATGAAGGGAAGTTCAACTATTCAATACAGAATCAATTTTCTCTGGAGTTAACTCGTAATATAACTGATCCATTGCAAAGTTGTCTCTCTATTGTAATGGTCCTTCATATCCATTTTCTGACCTATCATCAATAAACAATAAAAAATCCGTCCAATTCTCTTCAACAGTAAAATAAAAAGACCAAAATCTTGAATGAATTTCATCAATCATCAAAGGTTTAAAATATGGTCAACCTCTGGGTATCATGTGTCGAAAGTCTCTCTTTATACTCATTTTCAACCACAAATTGGTTTAAAATATGGTCAACCTCTGGGTATCATGTGTCGAAAGTCTCTCTTTATACTCATTTTCAACCACAAATTCTGTCCAAGAGACCTTTTTTTTCCCCCTTCAAAAAGTTTTGCTGAACAAGGTCTAAGTATAACGGAGTGTTTCATATTCAAAAGTAAGGTAGACTTGCCTGCTTCGGCTACTGAAAAGAACAAAGAAGACCGGATCTTCTAATGATAGACGGAAAAGCTGTAAGACGATATAGGCACAAGTACTAATGCTGTAAAAGAGAAAGGGAAAAAATTGAGGTGTTGAATAGAATCGCAACCAACCATAGGAAACCAACTAATTGATGATGGATACATACGAAAAACGAAAAAAAAAAAAATTTACCTCCCAAAACAAATTAACAAAATGATCCAAAATACAGCAGTCATCCAATTTGCTTCTTTGTATGCCACCCAAACCTGATAGTATGTATGAAAAAACCAATACAAATTTGTCAAAGTGTGTTGCAAACAGGAAATTATAATTACCAAACCAGTTAGGATGGTTTTAGAGAGTAATGGATTGCATGGTGATCCTTTAGTTTGCATTAATAAGGAAACTGTGAGA
Source organism: Jasminum sambac (assembly GCA_018223645.1). Classification (NCBI taxonomy): domain Eukaryota; kingdom Viridiplantae; phylum Streptophyta; class Magnoliopsida; order Lamiales; family Oleaceae; genus Jasminum; species Jasminum sambac. Next base: position 29,305,276 of record CP073643.1, on the reverse strand, counting down.
TTGGGGAAGATGGGAATTGAGATATACCGATAGAGCAACAACATTAGTGTAGAAGTCAATTAGCGTCGCTATCAACCACCTGCAACCACAGTGATAGAAAAATTAAACAGAGATGATTAATTGCACGAAATTAATCTAGGGGAGAGAAAATCAAATTGTTCAGTTCAAAGACAAGAATGATTTCATTTGCATCATTGCTTTTGTTTCTTTTTTCATTTTTCCATTTTTGTTTTTGTTTCCTTCCTAAGAATACCCACAATCATATGTTGAAATGAATAGAACATCATCAGTATTATAATCAAACGGGGATATAATAAACGTCCGAGTTCATATGAAAATCCAACTTCAATTCTTAAAAATTCAATGCAAACAACTTACGGACTCAAAACATCTTTGCGAAATGGAGATCCATCAGTAGCAAGTGTATAAATCAGTGTCCCTAGCATCAGACAACCCAAAACACTGAAAAGAACCCTTGTACTTATAACAGATAGTTTCCCTTTTGATTCCACTCCAGACCTGAGAGAAAAGATAATGAGCGGACAGTAATATAGGAAAAAGCAAAATCATAGATTAATATAGACAACATTAGACCTAGAAAAATAAAATATTGCATAATTTTGCTGGCTTGCTTTGGTAGAAGAATGGAAATTTAGGTCCCCAGGCAGGGGCTAGCACTTTCAGCGATTACTTACCTTTTCCTTTTGCTTAGCAAAACAAAATAAATAGGATCTTGTAATGACTCTTGAGGAGAGAGTTTGAAGAACTGCAAAACAATGTATCCACAAGTAGTAATGCTGCAAAGCGAAGAGATTGTTAAGTATAAATCATAAACATCAAATATAACTATCATTAAGGACAACAGCAGCAGAATTATCCCATTTTAGCAGCAAGATATGGTGATAATGAAGTTAAGGAATTATATTGTCCAGCCAGCATTTGCTTACCTTAATCTTTATCCATTCAACTAAGAACCACAAACAATTAATATTGACAATTATCGTTACTTCTATCCATATGCAAAATCTAGACATGTTTCTCCGGCAGATAGTGGAAGAAAGATCATGGATTTCACAAGCAACAGAGCATCCATACCTTCCCAAACATACTAACAAAACTATCCAAACTATTGCACTGATCCAGTTTGATTCCTTATAGACAATCCAGGCCTGACAGAGAAATAAGAAAAATAACACAGAACTGAAAATCAGGGTCGATCTTCCCTCACTGAAAAAAAATAAAATAAAATATACTTGAATTCTATGCATCCAAACAGTCTAAAATTTTAGCAGCTACTATGCATACTTCCTACGAATTGACAGAATTTCGTACCCCTATTGCTAAGACATTGATGTAGAAATCTATCAGGGTTGCTGCCATCCACCTGCATCAAGATCCACGAGTTACCTAAAGTTGATTCCTGAACTAAATTGTGCTATTTCACGAAGTCAAAATTACAAAAACGAAATTGAAACAAAATCAACATAAATATTAGTATTAAACTCGACATATTTGCAATTGTTCTGTTTCCACTTTCCACCCCCAATATTTGAATTGGTAACGGTTTCTATCTAGAGAGAGAGAGAGAACTTACGGCGTGAGGAGTTCTCGACGGAAGGGGAAACCATCGGTGACGACGGTGTAGATAACAGTGGCAGTGATGACGCAACCCAACACCATGAACAGAGTTCTCAGCCCAATGGCGAGCCCTCGTGAAGCCATAGCTTTGAAGTTTGAAGTGATTCTGTGGGGGCGAAGCGTTGACTGTGAACTCACGAAGGAAGACGGAGAGAAATGAAAGTGACGAAAAGACGAAGGGAGCGTAAATTAATATGAAAGCATGCCAGAATGTGGGAAGGCCATGAGTCCACGTCTCCATTGGTCGACCTCGCTCAAGTTTTATACTCCCTTGGTGTCACGTATATAGTCCACCTCATTTTTTTACAAAGATTAAAAAAAATATTGAAAATACGAATTTTACAATCAATTTCCTATATTATTCTTATTTAAATAAATACAAATTATTAAATATTTATATTTCCACTGGGATAAGAAGGGTATAATAGTAAATAAATACGAAAAATACTAAATATAAAAAATAGACTATATATGTGAGACAACAAAAAATATTATATATATGGAACGGAGGGAGTATCTTCGTTGTCCGTTATATAAAAGTAGAAAATTCTTTCCCACAAAATTGATGTAGTGTTTGTCAATTTCGGATTTGTTGTTTCAAATTAAAAGGTGTTAGGATATGTGTAAAAATAGATTTTTATGTGTTTTTATATGATCTAGGAGATAGAATGAGTAGAGTTGAATGGTGGAGATTTGTATAGTACAAGTAAATCCCACGAGATATATGGATGTGAAATAAGAGAAAGAATTATTGGGGTTGAAAAGATGTGTAAAAATATGTAAAAATGTGTAAAAATCTATACTTCTATACTATATTAAAAAGTGGGGATATGTGGAAATCTTTTGATTTCCAATAATATCCCCACTAATATTTTGTTTAGTCCAAAACGCCCTTATTAAATAAATATATTTAATTGGATAAATAATTAATGTGTGACTCTTCATATTACATTAAATAAATTAACCTACAAATATTTTAAATATATTTTGATTTTATTCAATGTAAAAATTATTATTAATAACTAGAAATCTTTTACAGAGTTATGTAGTTGTCTGATAATCTTTTGATTTAAAAATATGTCACAAACATTTTTGCAGTCCAATAATTAAAAAAATATAATTACATAACTAATTTTTGAGCGATTTTTAAAATTACTTTGATTTGATTAAATTACAAATATTTCAATATATTACGTATTCTTAAAAATATATATTGATCATTTTTTCCTATAGCATCTTTCACAATTTTCTAATTATGATGTCATGTTTTTATAGTTTTAAAATTGGATTAATATCATATTTAATTAACTTTAATATATGTGCCTAATCTTATTGGAAAAAAAGTTTTTGTAGATTAGATATTTGGATTAACTTGGTGGAAAATTGAGGTACTAATATTTTTACTTAGTGTATAAAATGATCAAAGTGTTATTTAGCTTACACGTATGAGTTGCTAATACTATGTTGATTTAATTTTATAGTTTTTTAAAAAAATTAAAGTTAAAACTTAAAAATTTACGATTAAAAAAAATCATCATTTTATACCACGTGCGAACGTATTCAAAACTAATATATAGAAGAACAGGAGCTTAATTTTCTTGACCGTTGCATCCGATCAAACGGCAGCTACAACAGAGTATGTCAATCAAAATAATTTAGTTCAATAATCGATAATATCCAAGAAGACAAAGAATCTATACAACATATCTAAACTTTAGTCCTTGATCACGCATCGATGTTGATAACCAATGTTTAAACGTTCACCAACTAATATAATATTACCTTTCAATTTCTGAAAAACTCGCTTGAGCCCCAAGTTGGATAACTCCAAGTTCGGTGATGTTATCGCTTTTTATGTTTTATGTTCTTTTACACTTAATGTGCGTCAAATACGCTTACACCCGGTTAAATTTAACGCATGATTTTACCACTTAATCTTACTTTACGCTTTTTAAAACTTTAATTTAGACGTATCCTTCTAGCAATGTCCTCTTCTCATGTGCACCCTCAAGTCTGAGATAGTTGCTTCAAAGTAACAATAAATTTTTCAAATTTGTCCTAAGCTAGCTAATTCCAATTGAAGTATCATTAGCATGTTGGCTAAGATTATAATCCGCTTTGAAGACCCGACAACGTGCGAAGGCTATGAACAATGGAGTCAATAGCACCAGCAGAACCCTTTGTGAATGTTAATGGCAAATGTTTAGGTGCCTCAGCTCTGTCAAAATAGAACGCTCCTGAATTGAGTTTCTCTTTTGGTTGTAAAGCCAACCATATAACTGTATCCGCACCTTCCTCGCTCGTTCTAAGCTTTCCCGATAACCTAAACAAGTTCGTTAAACATGAGAAATTAACGCCAAGGCAATTAGGACATCACGTCACAAGCAACCTCAGCGTTGAAGAAATAACGATATTTATCGTTACCGTTTGTCTTAAGTGATAGTTAGTTGACGAAATTGATTTGCCCTCTTAATATTATTATAAATATAGGATTAAGATAACAAATTAATTCATGTCAACTTACTAATGAACATCACTGCTTATGAATAATATTAATCGATAAAGAATCTTACGTGTTGGAAAAACTAGGCAGACTCTTGGCCACTCCAGGCGTCTCAGCCCACCCAGGGTGCATTGAGTAGAACCCAATACCTTTATCCTTGTACGTTTCGGCCCATTTCTCTGTCAGTGCCACCTGAATGAAAATTTTTTAGCTCAAAAAAGACTCGGAGCTGGTCACACGTGGTGCCATTTTGGTGTAGTTCCCTTATGAAGAAAATTTGGTTTTTCAAGATAATTTGTGGTTGAAAAGTAAAAGCGATTTCTTTCAAGAAAATACCGATAGATACTTTTTGATGAACGAAGCTAAAAGTTATGTATTTACAGAGTAATCCCTAACGAAGCTAGAAGTTATTAGCTTTGAGAGTAATCCCTAAGTAACATTCAAAATAAGTGACAAAACAAAAATAGGGATACGTGCAACTGGATTTGATACCTAATCATTACTTAAAAGGAAGTTCAATCATTATGTGTACCTGAATTCGCTTGTTCCGTGCGTACTGTTGCAATCCATTAAACTTGTTACCGGTGAACTGTAAACATAAGTTATAATATACCTCACAGGTTCTATGGGGAAAAACCAAAAAAAAAAAAAAAATTGCAGAAATTTTTTACCTGTAGATCTTCGATCAATGGAGCTGTGTACATTCCCCCTGAGGCTACTGTGATAACTCGAGCATCAGGTCCAGCTTTTTCCATCAATGGCAACATTAATTCGGTCATGGTGTAAGTTCCCAAAACATTTACAGCAAAATTCATCTCAAACCTGATTTTATATAAAATCAATAACGAATTGCATCAGTTTAAGGTAAAGTCTAGAGAAGAGACAGAACTAGAATTATCGCACAAGTCCAGAAATACAAAGATGGCATACCCGTCAGAGGTAGTAACACGCCCATTCTCGAGCACACCAGCATTGTTGACCTTGAGTAATCAAAAAGGTTTTCAGAACACATTATTCTAAGCGACAAGGGAAAATCTAATCAAGCTTTTCAGAACAGAATATTCTTACTATAATCATCTACTTATAACCACAAAAAGTGGACTCACCAAGATATGGATAGGCACATCCTCTGAAGATAATCTAGATGCAAATGACTTGATATCACTAATGGAAGAAACATCACAAACCTGCCAGCATAAAGATACCAGCAACATGAAACTACAAAGGATAACCAAGATAAAGATAAGTTAACTTAAGACTAGAAATGAAACCAAACAACCTCCAAATGAACATTTTTATTGCCTGTCTCTGTCTGAATTTTTGTGAGGGCAGCTCTGCCCCTCTCCATGTTCCGACATACCATATATACTGTTGCCCCGCTAAACAAATTACATCAACAAAAGTTGATCAATTAAATGCTCGTTTAAACAAATCCAGTGTGTACAGCTAATGAAATAACCAAAAAGAAGTTAAAGACATATTGACACATAAATTTCACCGCGACGCTAGCCCCTCGGCAGTTGCATAACCAATGCCCGAATTAGCTCCTGTGATGATGCAGTTCTTCCCTTCTATTCGTGCTTCCGTGTCTTCTGGAGTGAACTTTTTCGAATGATTTCTAATGTTAAAAAGTAATGTAGATTACTAGAAAATCATGGCATAGAATTTATCAACTTTCAAAAACTTCCTAATACAGATCCCCTTCGAAATTCCATACTTGTTAACAAGGAAATTTACCTTGGTTCGTTTTTAACTTTTTTCTACATAAAAATTATCTTTCACTACTCGATCAAAATCAAACCTCAACATTAAGCACCCATTGAGAACAATTACGGATTAAGCCATACATTTCATGTTTCCCCTGCTGTTCAACTTAATTTTACAAACTGCATAGAAGACAACACTAGGAACAAAAAATTGAGCCTTAATCCCAGGAAATTTGAAGTTTACCTAAATTACATTCCATTCTATTCGTTTCTAGATGTACACGAAACCTATAAGAAAATGGAAGTGCAAATTTCGCATAGCATATGAAGATACGATGCTTGATCTTATGACAAACAAAAACACAACAAAACCAGATATAAACAAATGTTAACATCTCCACTTTTCGTCTTAAATTAATCAGAGAGAATAAGAGCAAGTACAATAGCCACACGACTTGAAATAGTGAACTCAGAGCAGAGCATACCACGGAATTGAAAGCTTCAAATCAGTTTATGTAGATAGTAATGAAATATAACATACATGAAACCAGATTTGGTGAAGTTCGTGTATCCATAGACGCCAAATGCGATTGATCTCCATGTCTGTAGAAATAAGAAATTATTAAAACAGAAAAAGGATACAGTAGTGAAAACGGGGAAAGAAAAGTAAAAGAGATTGTTAAGCAATCCATTTTCACCTTAACAAGAAACATGGCTAGCGATCGAATTGAGATACGAATTTGTTGAATGTGATGTTGGGAAAACATCAACCCCAACTAGATTTCGGATTTACTCCAGGATCCTCCTTTGTTGTAGAATTTATCAAATGAATGTGGAAATAACATGAAAGAATAATAACACAATCACAACACAAGAATTTACGTGGAAACCCAAATTCGGTAAAACACTACTGCCGTTGTCTAACGACAAACAGAAGAAAAATTCACTATGTGAAAATTATTCTACAACCACACTCGAGTAATTTTCCTCACCCAATCCCTCGCATAACTTAGCTCTCAATAAATCTTACAGATTCACTAAACCAGGTTTACTTACGAGGAACACCTAATCGACGATATCGCATGCTCCCGCGAATAAAGAAAAACTCTCTTCGACCGGGAAAGATAACCCGATAACTATATTGTAGAATTAATAATTTCTACAATATAACACACACTCTAAAGAGATTACATTTTCTCTCTATCTATTTCTCTTCTCTAACTTGGAATGCCTACATGGGATTCTGCATTATGAATGGAAGAGCTATGCATATATTTATGGTGATAAATTTCAACTTCAACCAAAACCAGGTCAATGCACCAGTATGCTTTCGGTGATTCTTGCCCACTTGGTCAAAAAACTTTCACTAATTGAATTCTCTTGCCGACATCCTAGCTCAATTCCATTCAAATTTTGCTTCATTATGTTTCAAGTGGATCTCACATAATTATTTTATTTGACCACTTTTAACAATCTCCACCATGTGATCAAATAAAATAATCACCAAACTTCATTTATCTGTGGATTTTCAACAGCACAAACTCATAATTCTCCAGTGAGAATTATCATGCTCCACCATAAAGAATACGCACACTTAGTAATTAATTACCATTAAGAATTTTACTGCTCAGACATGTCGAACATTCCTCTGAAATTTATGAGTACAATCTCCTACTTAGCTTCCATGGAGATTCCTCAAACCATCGACATCCTTTCCACCACACACCTTTGCATAGCTAAGGCAATGCGCTGTGTAAATTGTTGACCGCTAACAGTAACACATCCTCTTCCATGGCAACTGGAGATTAATAACATCTGCCAAAAGCGATCACCGCGATCTCTTATGGAGAAAAGAGACACCCCGTTAGCGATAATATCGATTCCATCTACCGATTTTGGGCTTTCAGAACCCGCTTCCACCATCTTGACAATTTTCTTTAGGCGCTAAAATTGCCCACGCCACCTTGTGTTCATCAGATTGACAACCATGACTTGAACTTTCCACAAGTCAAAAAACAATTCTTTCATCACGACAAAATCTACTCAGACTTTCCATTGGCTTCGGGATCGAAAACAAGTCCTCCATGCGAACCGTGAATCATGACTATTTTGTCAACGAAATGACATCTTGACAAAAACAATTTCACCATTCACCTTCTACTACTCTTCACATGCAAATAGCAGAACTTAAGAAAGACTTGGGATCCATCACCAAAATTACAGATACACCAAGGAACCATGCGCTCGATACAGTTGTTGGGAAAACATCAACCCGCCCAGATTTGATTTCTTTCGGGATCCTCCTTTGTTGTAATTTATCGAAACGAATGCTAAATAATGCGTGAAAGAATAATAACACAATCACAACACAGAATTTACGTGGAAAACTCAAATTCGGAGAAAAACTACGTTGTCTAACGACAAACAGAAAGAAAAATTATTTATGTGAAAATTGTTACAACCACACTCAATTTTTCTCTCACCCAATCCCTCGCATTAACCAGCTCTCTCAATAAATCTTACAGATTCACTCCGAAAGCCAGGTTCTTACAGAGAACACCTACGTCACGATATCGGACACATTCCCTACCTAAGAAAGAAAAACTCTCTTTTGGCCAGGAAGATATCTGGCGATAACTATATTGCAGAATTAATAATTTCTACAATATAACAATGTATTTCTAAAAGAGATTACATTTTCTCTATCTATTTCTCTCTAACTTGGAATGTCTACATGGGATTCTGCATTATGAATGGAAGAATTTATGATATATTTATAGTGATAAATTTCAACTCAACTAAAACTACTGCCCAGTCAGTATGTTTCCAGCTGATTCTTGCCCACTTGGTCAAAAAACTTTCACTAATTGAATTCTCTTGCCGACATCCTAGCTCAATTCCATTCAAATTTTGCTTCATTATGTTTCAAGTGGATCCCACATAATTATTTTATTTGACCACTTTTAACATGTGAGTGACGAGTGAATTGCCCATTACATTGAGGGAAATGCAGAAGAACTGATGAAGTTTTTGTCGCGCGGGGAGAGTAGAAATGTTATGCTGTTCTCCGGCTTGTATTTTGCCACGTAGACGGATTTGCTGCCCGTGGAAACTTTTCTTCTTCCCTAATTATGATTTGACTTCTCGTTTCCTGTTTCTTTTTTTAAGGGGAAAAAAAAAGGAAAGAAAAATTGCAATAGCCATCGTCATTTTTTTATTAGCCATTTTATAGTCTTTGACACAATTTTTTCAGTAAACGGCCCCCTCCCCAGTACAGAGACAGTGATCTTTACTTGTAAATTATTAATTTTTTATATGTACTTCTTTAATGTTTATTGTTATTAATTAAATAATAATAAAATTATAATACTTATTGAATGAAAGGATATTTTAGGAAAATATTTTTAAATTTTATTTTTTTAATAATATTAATTGATATTTTTTTAAATTATGTGGAAAAAAAATCAATAAATCTATTTTTATGGGACATGGGGAGTATTAATTTTAAAAAGATAAAATATATTCAAAGACACTCAAAATTCGAACCGTGGAATATTTTTAGTGTTTGTTAAGAATTTTTAAATGCGAGTTGAAAAATAAAGTAAAATTTTAAATATGTAAAAATATTTTAAATCAATACAATGGCTAATAAAAAAATGAAGATTAGCAAAAATCATAGAAAAAATTTGTTTGAAACACTCCCTAAAGTAATATTGCTCAAAGGAACTATATCAATTTTTTTGAGATTAAAGTGGCGTTTATTGGTAGATAATTAAAGCGGCGTTTATTGGTCGATAATTAAAGTTTAATGTCTTTTGTATTAAGGGCATGTTTGGTAGAAAAATTAGATAAATTAGCTGATTGTTGATAAACCAATTTATAACTGATAAACCAACTGATAAATTAGCCTAAATGGGAATCAATTTTTCCAAATTTTTTCACTTTTTACCACTTTTTTATATATTTTTCTTTACTCTAAATCAATCACATCCACACATTTCGTCACATCCACAAATCTCCACCATTAAATTCCACTCATTCTCTCTCCTCATTTATATTAAAAACCATTAAAAAACAATCCCAATCACCCTTTGTGGCTTATAAATTATTGCGGATTGCTGAAAAACTAATTGATTTAAAGATTAGTGTTTAAAAAATTAATGAAAAAATTAGATAACAAATACAAAATGACTAAAATGACATATTTAAAATAACAATATTTCCTTTTTTTTTACAAAAAAATTGATAAAAATAGAATAAAAAATGAAAAACTTATGGGCTTATTTGAAAGCTAATTTTACTACCTTTTCAAATAAGCTAATTTTACTAGTTTTTAAAATAAATTTTAACTTTTAAATAAGCTTTTCCAACCAAACATAACTTATTTATATAGGAGAAACTTATAAACTCTCCAAATAAATTATAAATTAGTTTATTGTGCCCACCAAATATACCCTAAGACTTGAAATTCAACCTCAAACCAGAACAACCATTATACTTAACATCTCTTAAGTTAATTGTTTGCTTTAAAATCATATGAAGCCTTTACACATTTCACCAGAAAAGGAGGAAAAGGAAAGTAAAATCCTCAAACAACAATTCCACAACATGCATACACCAAAATCATCAGTAAGAAGCATGAAAAGAAAACGCCGGGAGCAAGAAGGGTCGGAGTATCTGTCTTTTACATTCAGTAACAATACCTAATCAAAATTCACAGCTACTTTTGCAATGTTGAAGGCCTATGCAGAACAACAGTCAAGCTTCCATGGAGCACAAGTAACAAATCATCGACAACAACAAAAATTAGAGTCATTCTACAATCTTGATCTCAAGGGTTAAATGCCGCGGTTGATACCTCTTATAAGCGCATGGAAAATGAGGCAATCCTTTGTTGCATACTTAGTCTACGAAGGTAAAAACAGATAAACGCGAAAAATAACATTCTAAAGAAAGTTACACAAACAATGAGTTATATAGATGCTTCCAAATTAGTTGCACACTCTGAATCAACATGCACAACCGCCTCGTGGTTCAGTGTCGGGAACAGCTTCGGGCATGCCGTGGAAGTATCTATAAAATGGAAAAGTGAAGGAATTAATCCATTAACTTTTTCCAACCTAATATCAATATCAACATCTCACATCATCACTCATTATTTTCAACATATCTTGTGATCCCCATCGCCATTCACAACTAAAAAGTTAGTTTTTAGCTAAAAAAAAGTTTACCCAAACATTTTGCTAAAAGCTAACTTTTTAGATTAGTGGAGATCGCGAAATATGTGGACAATAATGAGCAGTGATTTAACATATATGGTTAATAATATAAACCAATTCTTACCTAGAAAGAAGTTAAAACAAACACAGGCTAAATTAAAGTTTACACAAACCAACGCTAAATAAAAGGGACCAAAATGTTGTTTCGCGGAAAATTCTTGAAGTTATTTAAATTCATACTCACATGTCTTGCTCGTGTTCGTTAGCTAAAGCAGTCTTGGCGATAGACAAAAATGCAGCATCCACATTGTAATCCTCTTTTGCTGATGTCTCAAAGTACGGTATGTTCCCTTTCGAAGCACACCAATCCTTTGCTTTCTTTTCAGACACCTGTATTTGAACAAATTAGCATAATTGACAAAGCAACACTAGGCTGTATACATGGCCGCAACTAAACTTACCACTCTGCTATTTCCACCATCTATATCAATCTTGTTTCCTAGTAATGTAAAAGGGAACGTCTTGGGGTCTGCTGGGTTAGCCTGTATTGCAAACAAGAAGATGTTGTATAACTTCGATAAATATATGAAGCTTGGATCAACTAACAATGACTCTGTGAGAAACTGAGAATGAAGCTTAATATAAGATGGCATTACCAAATAGTATTATTTAGCCATTACGACAAATTGGCAAATAGCAAGTTCCGTTAATCATATACTAAAATTTCCATATAAAGGAATCAATAAACAGGGAGTGATATTTGCCATAAACTTCAGACTGTTGTGCTGTTTTATTTCAATCTTTTATTCAGATGTAAGGAGCTCCTTAAGAGTCTCTACTCGGATTTTTCAAATCTATTAAAATATTTCTCTTCTCTGTCCGTTTTACTTTATTTTTCTAATGAGAGTTTCTGCCTTCAAAGAAGGTAGAAATTATTGAAGCAAGGAAGAATACTTGGACCAAATTTATCACCGCCTTAGTAAGACATCCATAAAAATACCCCATATAAAAGATAGTACAAATCTGGATGAGTGCAGGCGGTGTCTGCCGAAGCTTATTTTGCTGTACCAACCAATAATAAAAGATCAAACATGCGCATTAACAAGTACGACACAGATTTTCTAATTGTTGGGGCAATATTAGAAAGCAGGTTCAGGGATCTATTGTTCCAGATTAATAGAACAGAATCTTCCCCATAATCTGGTCGGTAAAGTAGTTTGTTTGGAGTAAATTATGGCATTTCGTCATGTATGAAAAGCAACCAAACAAGAAGAAAACTAACAAAATTAACTATATTATTCACAATTTTTTCGGTTTAAGAACATTGGTTTCATATCTGTGTATGTCAAAGTTTCTGTTAAACGGGTCCAGTATCAGCTATACATGTCGAAGACCACTACCAGGAGAAGGCATGTTTTTGTAACTGAAAAAGAAATTAAAAATAAGTTCCAAATTTCCAGAATGCATTTATGACCATCCTTATAAAATTCAACAATACGTTGATATTACTGCAACCAAAACAAAGGCATTTCTGGTATCTAGAGGATAGAGTAACAAGGAAAATGAGGTGCAAAGATAAGGCAACAAAGTTCTCCAAACTACATGAAATTCAGATAGGTTGCGAAGAAAGAAGCACATAACAAAATTGTGCAAAATTGTGCCCACAACACTGACAAAAGCAACATGTTTACACAAGAACAGATCAAGAGAGTGTTTGACAAAACTTTTCTTAAAAGCACTTTTTCTTGTGCTCATGTTCAATATCCACAATTTCATGTTTCTTCGTAAAAAAATAAAAAATAAAGCCAGCCAAAATGTAATGGGATTAGGGCTTATTTTGTGCTTACAAGCATGACGCAGAAAATAGTACTCAAAGACAAAGATAATATAACAAAAGTACAAAACGAACATGTAGAAATGGTCAAACGCTCATTGATATTTCAAAGACTCCTAACATGCTTCAAAATGCTGCATAAATAAAAATAGTAAGTGAACATAATAAATCACACAATGATCGATAAAATGCTAATTGGTCCATGTAATGGTCATTTGATTGAAAAGTGATGTGAGCATATATACATCATTTATTGTGTGCCTAGTCTATTGTATCCATTTTCTCATAATTGCTGCATAAAAGGTATCTGCGTTGCCTTCTACTTCAGGCGTGTGTTAGTTTACAACTTTTTATAAATTTTTACACATTTTAATTCATTTTCAATCTGGCCAAACCAATCACATTCACGTATCTCGTGGGATCTAAATGTATTACACAAATATCTACCATTCAACTTGACTCATTCTCTCTCCTATTTCACATCAAAATCCATAAAAATCTCCACCCTAACACACGCTAAGTTCATCTATCCTGTTATGGTAAAATTTTATAAGTGAAAGCACTCATTTCGCAATTGAAACAAGAAATACCCACACTACATGCCTTGAAACCCGAGCTGTCAAAACTTGCTCAAACTAATCAAAGTGAGAAAGAGAAAAGAAAAAGTATATACTCTAAAGAAAGAAACACTTTCTTACAAAGGAAGCATAAGCTTAGTACAAGAATCAAAACATCAACGAATAAGCTTATTCAGAAAATCAGGGAAACACAATTCAAGTGTGTGAAATGCAATATCCCAAAATCTGTTTGAAGAAACAAGATTACACTTACAGCACAACCACTATAAAAGAACATTCATTCCACTTCAAGTTATCAAAATTGTGAACCAACACAACAAATATAAGTTGTATGTAATATTAACATGGATTGTGCTACCAAACTCACCAACCTGTTTGAGAAATTCTTCATGCCAGTTGTCTAGGGTATCAAATGACCTCAGTACATTAACATCGTACACCAAAACGCAACAATCTGCCCCCCTGTAAAATGCGACTCCAAGACTCTGGAATCTCTCCTGCCCAGCAGTGTCCCAAATCTACCACCACAAAAACCCGTTCGTGTGAAATTTCATGTATAAGATCATATGCCTAGTGATATATTCATTCAACCAAAGAAGTTCTTGAGGAAACTAAAACCTACTTGAAGAGTGACAAGCCGGTCGTCAATTTGAAGCTCCTTGGTTACAAAATCAGCCCCAATTGTAGCCTTATACTGATGACTGAATTTCTTATGTACATATCTATATTCGTAATTAAGAACCCTCAAAGAACAAAGCACACACAGAAAACACAGACGATTGGTGTTGCGAGAAATTAACCTCAGCAGTTACAACATTAATCATTAATCATAAATTGAAGACATCAACATAAATACTGAACAAAGGATACTGATTCATCAATGATGTTTTACCCACCCTAAAATAAACCCAATGAAAGAAAAATAAGAATCTAGAACCTTCAGAAGGGCGAGGTAAATTTATTCACAGATAAATTAATTAATCAATCAAAACTTTACCCACTGTCGCCGAGGACGATGACCTTGAGCAATGTTCGCCTACGCAACGACATTTTCTTCCTGAATTTTCTGTAGGCACAATTTCTTCCTTGAATTTTTTTTATGTCGGCGGCGGATTTTCAAGAACTTTTTGTGCGAAATGAATAATGATGAAAGGGGCGCCAATTTCGATCTGAGTAGCGATACGACGTCGGAAATAGAAATGGAAGTCAAACTCTTACGTTTATGTTTTTGTCTCCGTGGACGTAATGTATCTTTCCTTTTTCGCTTTTCTCTCTGTTTTCAAAATAGAAAATCCCAAACCTAATTATTCTTAACCGTCTACTTCCTCGCTGGAATCAACAAAATCCATAAAACAAACAAAAATGAAATGCATCGCTATCATGTTTGCCGGATTGATATGTTATCAGTATTGAGACAATAAAAATTATCACAATACTGATGGGGAAAGCCATATTGTACGTTATATCACTTAAATTGTCCCAATAAGCTAAATCACATCATGCCACAATAGCGCTTCCCAACATTGGTAACATATCAATTTCAGTCACGTCTAACAATGATATAGTGGGGGTGAGAGGATTGATTTTTCAATTTTGAATAATTTTTTCATATAAAAATTAACTTTTTAGATGAATAATAATAGAAATTATGGGATATATAAACATAGACAATAATAAAATATGGTATAAGAATAATACTGTTATAAAAGTATAGAAACAATAGAGAGAATTTAGAGAGAATGAATTCTAAGGAATTCAGAGGAATGATTTTCATTAATAACTGAAATCCTATTTATAGGGAAATTTCGAATGGCACAATCGTAATTGCATAATTTCATTTGGGACATAATAGTCATTCACAAATAAAATAATATACATTATTCCCTCGGGGTGTCTCGTGCCTCACTTCATAACACTCCCCCTTGAATGACTATTAGTATAAACGTCTTCAAGATATGTTTGGAGAAAAACTCAATGAGAAAAATTCCAAACTGATTGTAGAAAGGTTTGGAGTGGTTATATATTGTTTTATCAAAATATTGCTCCCCCTGATGTCTATTAGCGGTATATGAGTATTCACGTGCTGCCTCGTTAAAACCTTGTCAAGAAAATCCAATGGAAAAAAACTTGATCGAAGGAAAAAAAAATTACAGCTACTCCATCTGATTTCATATCTTGAGGACGGATATCCTTACTTCTGGTAAAAGATTTCAATATCATCATTGTTTGGATTTGAAGCATGGTCTCTATTATAACTTGGTCCAATAGATACATTATGTCGATTTTTCTTGTAGTCCTCAATATACCATGAATCTGCCTCGTTAAAACCTTATTAGGAAAAATCCAGTAGAAAAAACCCTAATGAAGGAAAAAGAGTACATTATTCATGTGAATACGCCATTAAAATTGCCTCATTAAAAACCTTGCTAGGAAAACCCAGTGGGATAAAACCTCAGTCAAGGGAAAAAGATTGCAACACGTATTTTATACAAGTATACTTCAAGCATTTCAAAATCTTTCATGGATTTATATAAGTATCATATACATTAGTTGATACGCTTCATTCATTTCCACGTGAATGAAATTTAGATATTATATAATATCATGTTATATTCAGTGCTTATATGCAATCAACAGCTTCGATCTCATTTTCTCACCATATCGAGATATATACCTAAATCTCTTCTGGAGATTTCATATTAGTTGAGATTGGGTTGCCTCATTAAAAATCTTGTTTGAGAAAAATCCTTTTGGGACAAAAACATCAATCAAGGAAAATAGTACAACATATGAATTTATCAACAATATCAATGTAGATATTTTGAGCCGTTGCATGCACTGATACAATAATACATTTGAAACCTCTTCAAGAGTTTCATTCTCATTTCTCATTAAGCTCGTGCATGAATACTTTAATCATAAGGGCATATATTTCAGTATCGGCATTTTCGATGGATTTTAATATCCTCACTATTATTGATAGTATGTAGCGCTATCTTTTCATAGTGTGTCGGCACTTTCAATTTTATTTCTTTCTCCATATCGACAGAACTTATTGAGATATCTCATTATCAATCCTCTTGTAGGATTACACAATATAGTTATGTCTATATACTCTTCAAGAGTATATGCCTCCGTTATTAAGACCATCTTTTATAATTTTCTTTGATATATATGATTGGAGAACTCTTATAATATCAACATTTCTAGCAATATTAACTTATCAAAGCATTATAGCTGATATATGTGATTGTTCATAGTCTTTCATGCATCCTTGAACTTCAAGTTCATATTTCAATTGTGAGGATATAGTATGATGCATTTCACATATCATTTTCAACCTTTAATATTCCCCCTCATGCTAAGAAAATTTAGAATACTAAAACTCATATATGTTCTCATCATTCAACCTTAATATGGGAATTTATATAGTTTGCATTCTATTCTCGATATTGACAATTTATTGGAGGACTTTAAATAATTTGCCACATAATATCCTACTTGTATGCGCATACTCAATCCTTCAGGGATTTATTCAAGTATTGGGATATACATTTACTAGCTTTATCATTAAATCTGGAAATCATGCTCATACCGTGAGCAAATATTTCATAAATTTCAAATTACGAATCATATACACATGTGACTATCTAGTTGATTCATATCATAATATCTAGTAGTCCACATGGAGGATGAGTGGACCCATATTTTTCATCCTTTATATATTCCAGATATATTTGGGATTTATTCCCAATATTGGCTAGTAATTATTTCATCATTTATCGAGAACGATCATTGAAGAATTCTTTTAATTCTTCACTTGAAATATTGATTTCAATAATTCTTTACATCAATTGAACCGGGATGGTCAATCCGGTTATGCAAACTAATATTATTGAATTTATGTTCAGTAAATTCTTATATCGATTTTACTAGTATCTGTATAGTGCTCAACATGATTTATCATAGAAACAATTCACCGACATATTCCATCATCTTTTGGTGACATTATTGTCTACTACTATACAAACACGGATTTACAGTTCATACGCATCACATCTGGCTACTGTTCAACTGCGGAGTCTTAACTCTTACGCTTTACAGAGTCGTAACTCATACATCTCGTATTATTCTATAAATAGATCATCAAAATTATTACAAAATTCATCTTAACAAGGGTCTATATATTATAATGGATCATATGCTCTCAAATCTTCAAAATACTATCTATCATTACCGATCAAAATCCTAAAAAAGATTTATCGATGTAGGCTTGAAAGGTTGAGGATGCTAATGAATAAGGGTATCCCACAAGATATCCGATGGTTGATTGAAGCAAAGGTTCAATTATCTGGTGAGGTTTCAATTCCTTCTAAATACATGCTTGGTATGGGTAAAAGTAGTTTTTCAAAGAAACGGAGAGCAAAAAGATTATGAGGATGCTACAAGTGTGCTCGGTGGACATATGACACTCGATGTAAATCTGTGGGGTACTTGTCCAAAAACCGAAAAGATAAAATAGCATTCATTAATGATGGATTGAGTAAGGAGCCTTTGGATGATATTCAACAGGCTCTTGAGACACATCCTAGTGGGCATGGACAAGGTGAACGGATGGCCTTATGGGCCAAATTCAAAGATGAACAATCACGTTATAGTCTTGAAAAACTTACTTTAGAAGATCCTGTTTGTAAATTTAGTAGAAAAACTTAGTATAATAATTTTCTCATATTAATATAAGGAAGTTCGGTGTAATAACGAAGATCAATATATTTCTTTTATTTGTAAATATCGTTTTTTCAATTTTTAAGATATATATATGTATATATATATATATATATATTTTTCAATCACCGACAGGTATATGTCATTTCACTAAAATTTTTCTGCCTTTTTCTCTTTCATATTTGTCAAAAAGTAAATAGTGCAATTAATTATTGGTTTGAAAATTTTCCTTTAAATAGAGGGAGTCGTGTCTCTCATGTTCATACGTTGAAAGTATAGTGCAAAAAGAGAGATAGGAGTAGAGATAGATATGGAGATTTTAGAATCATCTCATACAAGTCAGCCTTTACCTCACCAGATTAAAACCGTATGTATTCTTGGTGGGTCTAAATTGGTAGGCCATATCCAATATGTGGATATGGCAAACCAACTCGTAAAAGAGTTAGGGAGACAAAAAATCAATATACTATATGGAGGAACCAACAACAAACTTTTAATTAGACTTATAATGGCCGCACCATCATGGGGAATAAGTGTTTCGAGTGTAATACCTTTCCATCGAGTTGGATCTAATACTCGAATTGGAGCCAGTTCTACAATGGGTCCAAAGAGGTTGGTGCTACAAGCGCAATCCATCCACAAGCGCATGATGTATATGATGAACAATAGTGATGCTTTCATTGTCCTTCCAGCGCTATAACACCTTTGGATGAAATATTCAATATAACATCATGGGCACAGTGGAACTTTCATACCAAACCAATAGGTTTGTTGAATATCAATTGTTTCTTTGATGGCTTACTAGCGTTCCTAGATCAGGGTATAAATAATAAGTTTATCTCTCATTCAGCGAGAAAAATACTTATTTCTGTTAGTATTGTTGATGAACTACTCATCAAATTTCATGCATATGTTCAAGAATCTGTGGAAGCCTGCATCCATCGGTCCAGCACCATCGGTGTCAAGCGAAAAAGAAATTCGGATCCTTTAGATATCTCATTATGAACCACGATGTTGGGGTAGTTACGAGTATTTATACTCTCGAAACGCACCCTTCCTTTATGGGTTCAATATGTATTTTCTTTTCGCATTTCTATATTTTCAAGTGTTTATTGCCATCTTTGATATTCTCAATATGTTCCACTTCAACTGTTTTGTACTTCTTTTGGAGTAATAATAATGATATCATATTGGCTTTATTCAAATACAGAAATCTAGTGATTATACTTATTCAAGAGCATTTTATTCTTATTATCTACTTCTTCAAGAGTAGGATTAGAATGTTTGATCAACTACTTTTTCTGGAGTAGGATTCGTTATAACCAATCCTGTAGTATAACCCACTACATTGGAAATATACACACCAATCGTGTGGTATTACCCACCACATTGGAAATATGCCTTTATTTTAAAGTGCATAAATTTAAATTGCAAAAATTAGATTCTCCCCAATAGGTGGTCAAATATTCTATATGGAAATTATGGCAATAAATATAAATTTACGGAATTTAAATTGCGAGAATTAAAATACATAATGATTAACTACTTCTTCAGGAGTAGGATCTGCTTAGTAGAAGGTATTACCCATCACTTAGCATATAAATTGCATAAATATATAAAACCTTATGTTTAGTGATGGTTGAACCCATCATCAGGTAGGAGGTGTTGCAGTATTTAAATTGCAGTAAATAAAGTGCGAGAATTAAATATTGAGCTGCTTCTACGGGAGCAGATTTGTTCTTCTAGAACAAATACTCATTACTTCTACAAGAGCACATTTATCCTTTTAGAACAAGTATATTATGTAATTAAACTCTTCGGGAGTTAAAATAATATTTCGATCTTTTAACTCAAATGGATTTCAAGCCATTTTATATAATCAATGGATTTAGAATTTCTTCATGAATATTCTATCCATTTTTCACTATCGTCAAAATTAGGTCGGTTTTACCTAAGGGTAAAATTGTCCATTCCAATTCGCAAAGGTAAAATTGTCAAAAATATTTTATCAATATTTTACGATTGGAAAATTATCTCCTTTCTACTTCAATTTATCAATATCAAAATGTTCAAGGACTATTTTGTAACTTTTTCAAAAGTTGGGGTACTGATTTGCAAATTTTTGAAAGTTTACCTTATCAATATTGGTGTCAAATCGAAGCTCTCGTTAAATCGAGTATAATGGAGTTGAGAAAAATTGATTTTGATAATGTATGTTCCTTATATTTCTAGAAAATAAATGTTATGGTTTAATATATTATTATATTATAAAATAATATATATTTATATACATTTCCTTTCCTTAGTAATGATCAGTACCTTGTGGGTACCGTGAAGTACCCACTGATGGGAAAAAATTATGGGGTCGGGTGAGACCCGCCATCAATGTATGTATTATTCGTCTAATTTAACGTAGATTCCAAAAAAAAATTCAAAAAAAAAAAAAAATTTGGGTGTGATGATGTGGCGCCACCATGTGGCGCCACGTGTCCACTGTGGGTACCGTAAGGTACCCACTGTGGGCGTCTGATCATTTCTATTCCTTTCCTATTTTTGTTTTCATCATACTTTTCCACTTTTTCGGTAAATTTAGTTGTTTCTCCATCTGCCAATTCTTGAATTGCTCACAACTCTCTGTCTCTGCATAAATGTTTTCTGTTGAGTGATTGGGAGATAGAGAGAGTGAGACGTTAGAAAGTGGGAAAGAGATAATAGAGAAAAGAAAGATAAGTATTGATTGGAGATGGATTAGGTTATTTATAATAATTCGGTTTCTGATACAGAAGATCATCTATAAGATATAATTGTAGAGCATACTCCCTTCATATTACTCAAAAAGGTTAGAGACTCGTGTTGATAACGTGTTATAAAAGTATAGAAACAATAGAGAGAATTTAGAGAGAATGAATTCTAAGGAATTCACAGGAATGATTTTCATTAATAACTGAAACCCTAATTATAGGGAAACTTCGAATGGCACAATCGTAATTACATAATTTCATCAGGGACATAATAGTCATTCATATTAATAAAATAATATATATTATTCCCTCGGGTGCCTCGTGCCTCACTTCATAACAAATACTACTATTTGTTTGTTTTTTTTTGAATGTACTACTATTTGTTTTTGGATAATAATAAAGTTTGATTTTTAAGTAGAAATAATTTACTACACACAAAATAATAAGAATACTGACAATAAAATAATGCTAATCATTCAACAATGCTATTAGAACCATATTATACACTATTTTTATGTCTCGAATGGATCACCATCTCCTAAGTACGAGTACATGACATACGTTTAGAGCCATAATTATTTTTATGAAATATATACTGGTGTTACGTAGTATTCAATCGCAAATCAATTTAGAACAATACTTTCCTCTCCATAAGGGGAATAAGTCATGCTCACAGGCAATGCCTAGTATAACACAATCACTAAGGGTGTGTTTGATTACAAAATCGAAATTTTGTTGTAAAAAAAAATAATTTTTAGGTAAATGAATTCCCGAAAATTTTTTTCAGGGAAAATGATAGTTGTAAGCAGGGGGCAGTCTTGTGATTTGTGAGGTCTGAGTCGAAGTTTTGTAAAAGGGCTCCTGAAGTATAGAATCGAGGGGTTTTCGGGGGTTCGGGGGCAGTGGCCCCGAATTTTTTTTTTTTAGTCAGACTCACGATATTAAACTAAAACGTTCAGAAAAGGCATCAAACGTAACTCATATTTTCCTTCCTCTTCATCTTTCCCTCATAACTCATTTTGATTAGTTTTGACATTTTCAACCGCTATATTTACATTCACATCGGCTGGCTCATTAATTATATTTTTCACATTCTCTTCACCTACTTGTCTATTCTTAAAATTAAAGTACTTGTCAAGGCTTCCAACTTGACTTTGTATTAAAGCGGCTTCCCTTACTTTCTTTTTTCTCTTTTGAGCTTTAGAATGATCCTTAGGAGGCACGATATATAATTGCTTTATTATAAATACTAAGAAAAATGATTAAAAATCGACATCAAATGAATTAAACAAATTCTTTTGTCAAACAAATTTCAACAACACAAATGTAACGGATCAAATCCACCAAATACTAATACTATTCTCAAGTAAATTAGAAAGTGGTTTCTACTAATTCAAAATTGGCCTAAATATTTGAATAAACATTACTAAAAAGTAAAAAATGGGCCCAAAATTTTGGATTGAATACTTCAATTGTTCTCTTATTACTCTTAAAATTGGGCCTAAAAATTTGGGTAGAATTCAAAATTGGGACTCAGGTATAATGGATAAAAATGGGCCCCCGAATGGTTGGGCCTGAGGCGACCGCCTCAGTAGCCTCATTACAGGACCGCCTCTGTCTTGTAAGTATTTGGTTGCATTAATTTGCAAGTGAGATAATAGTGTTGTTTTTCTTTATTTTTGTATGTTTTCATGAAATTTAATCATTTTTCTTATTTTTATGGTTAAAATAAATTGTTCATAAAAATGCTAACTTTTTCCTAGAAAACCAAATCTAGCCGATAGGTAAGAATTCCAATTCCTTAAAAAGCTGGAAAATACACTCACGTGAGGAAAAAGTTTTCAAACTTTTTCCTGTGAAAAGAAAGCTATCAAACACCCATTTAGCTGAAAAATTGAGTTAAATTTTCTAATTAAAAAAAATACAATCAAACAGGCCATAATACACTCTCACTTTTGGCAAAGAATCAACGGTCCAATAGTACACATGCTCATTGCTAAAGTGGTAACAACGTCAAAAGTGTGCGTGTGGATTTATCTTTGGTGGGGGAGGGCGGAATAGGTCATTCTTCATCAAATCATAATTTCAGCTAAGTATCTAATTTTCTTCGTAGTGTCATGCTATTGTCCAAAAGTTTGGACCAACCTTTTCACATGCACCAATAATCATACCAAAATAGTGACATCCACCATAATCTGTGCATTTAATAAATGATTAGTGATTCACCTGATCAGAAAAAGAAAAATGAAAAAGAAAAAAGTTGACTTTTTATATAATTTAACTAAATTTAGGATTAAAGTATATATTTTTCAAAATTTTGGACTTGATTGTAACAATATCTAAAGTTAGAACCTTTTGTGCAATTTATTTCAAGTGAAATGGACCAAATGCGCACCCAAGTTTTCAGCAGACAACAATGACTTGACTAACAATGAATCAGACGGATTCCATCCAAATGACCATTTGTGCACCAAAATTTTTTTAATTACTTTATATTTTATTATTTGAATTAAATCTGTAATACGACTAATTTTTTAATTATTTATAAACCCCGTCTTGTAATTAAAAAGTTTGAAGTCTCATGGAGATATGCCCTAAAAATAATATTTTTGTAATATATGAGGTCAACAAATGATTTAAAAAGGTGATTATTAAAACGTTTTCTCATTCCAACCAATAATAATTATAATAATAATAATAATAATAATAAACAAAAAGAAAAATCTTTTTTTTTAAGTGTACAAATTTATTGCTTAAAAAAATTAACTTTGATATTAGTTAAAGTTAAATATCAACATTAATTACACAGTCACTTATTATTATCTATATCTACATATTTTGTAGTTACCACAGTTATTTAACCTAAAAGTTAAGGTTCTAATTAAATAAAAATTTACCCGAGCACCCCATAAAAAGTGATCTTTTTGAGAATGTTTGAATAAAAAGTAAAATTGACTTAAAAAAAAGGAAATATTAAATAAAAAAGAGTTGTGTTATTTCAAAAATAAAATAGTCGTGTTATTTACAAGCGAAAATGACTAACAAGAAATAATAAGACATTAATTAATTTGTCATCGATCGCACATTCGATATTTAAGATATAATTTGAGATAATAAATTAATTATTCGTATAAAAATATGAAAAATAATTTTTTTTGGTAATAGGAGTGCTTGAAATTGCGAGTTGAAAAAAAGAAATTATTTTTATTTTCTAATTGAGGAGCATTTGTGTTGATAAACATGGAAAAAATGTTAGTTTTTAAAAATTTTTATTTTGGCATGCTCTATTTACAATAAATTTCATCAACTAATTTATTTTTATCTCTCATCTTTTTCAATTATCTAAATATTAATTTGATAATTTATTTATATTTTTTAATACACATTTTCTAAATTTCAATCAAATTCGAATAAACAAAATTTATTTTCCAACAGGGCCTTCCTCGGAACCTGGAAAGAAACCCCACTTGAAAACAACTTCAGTCGCAGCTTCTCCTAAAACTTTCCAAATGTACAACAATTCACAAAAATTTCAATTATACGCCAAAGCAGACAATCTTTTACCCACACCTATATTAAGCGTCCCCAGTCACACTCTTCCTTCGTTATTTATGCGTACAACAATACGCACACTGTTCTCTGTCACACACAATTCCAATCCTTTCATCCGATTTTCAGGTTTTTAATCTGATTATTTCAAAGATTTTACGATCTGAAATGGCGGCGGCGGCGCCTGTTCCATCACCGGCGGTCCAGCCCCACGCTGCGACAATGGCGGCTACTCTGATAGGAGCGACGCCACCTGTGACTCCGCAGATAGCGCCGGCGGCCGGAGTGGTGGTGGCGGCCGGAGGATTCGCGAACTCGTCTCTGTATGTGGGTGATCTGGAGGCGACGGTGGACGAGTCGAAGCTGTTCGATTTGTTTAACCAGGTGGCGCCGGTGGTGTCTGTTAGGGTTTGTAGAGATCAGAATCGCAGGACCTCCCTTGGCTATGCCTACGTCAATTTTAGCAATCCTCAAGACGGTGATCACTCAATCACTCATCCGCCCATTATTTTTCCGATTTGCACTATTACATTGCTCTAATTATTGTTCGATTGTTGTTTCTGCGAGTATTAGATGGGTGCGTAATGCATGCATGTATCTGATTGCACCGACATTTAAATCAATTTGAACCCAAATTCAAATTTACAGGTGTATAGAGCGATTACAGTCATGGGGAGTACTATTTCTGTATTTTATTTTATTCGTTTTTACTTTTGGTACTAATTTTGTGTTAATACAATCGTTCTTTTTTTTTTTTTCACTTTATTATATATAAATTTTTTAATTTTAATTGGAAATCATTTTTTTTGCTCTTGTTTCAGTTATGATTGTGAAATGAGATGAAATTGAGAGGAAGTTTGACATTCATTATTTTTCTTCATCGCCAATTCCAACCACTGATTTCATTGCTTAATTGATATCTTTTCGTAATTTTTATATTTTTACTTTGTTTTCAATCAAACATTCGAAAATCATGTTCTGTGAATAATGTGGTCTTTTAATTGGTTTATATGCTCTTTACATTTGATAGAGGTCATAGAAAAATTAAATTTTAGACGTGTGGTTAAAAGTTATCAAATCAATGTAACGAGTGATCGAAAATGATGATAATAGAAAAATGAAATTTTGAATAGTTCCTACAGAACAAGCTTGGTTGCTGTTTAGAGTTATGAGCTTGCTGGGCAAAACTTTTTTGGGAAATGGAAAAGTGATTTTGTTTACTGGAAAATGTACAAGGAATATGTTTTGCTTTCATTAGCTTTGACTTGAACTTTTATTAATTGTTTTCCTTTTGACATTTGCAGCATCACATGCGAGGGAGATTATGAATTTCACCCCTATTAATGGGAAGCCTATGAGAATTATGTTTTCAAATCGAGATCCTGTTCTTAGAAAGACTGGGCATGCGAATGTTTTCATAAAAAACTTGGATGATTCAATTGATAACAAGGCATTGTATGACACCTTTGCTGTCTTTGGAACTGTGCTTTCATGCAAGGTAGCTGTTGACAACAATGGTTGTTCCAGAGGCTACGGTTTCGTACAGTTTGATAATGAGGATGCCGCACAAAATGCCATAAGACGACTTAATGGCATGTTGCTTAATGACAAACAAGTGTATGTTGGCACTTTTGTCCGTCGTCAGGAAAGAAATAGGGTGGACGGGTCGCCGATATTTACCAATGTTTATGTGAAAAATTTGACTGAAAGTGTTACGGATGAGGACCTTAAGAAAACTTTTGGAAAGTTTGGTCCCATTACTAGTGCAGTTGTTATGAAAGATGCAAATGGAAAATCGAGATGTTTTGGATTTGTAAATTTTGAACGACCAGAAGCTGCAAGTGCTGCAGTTCAGAACTTGAATGGGTCAGTGTTAGATGACAAAGTTTTGTATGTTGGGCAGGCGGAAAAGAAGGTTGAAAGAGAAGCCAAATTGAGAGCCAAATTTGAACAAGAAAAACTTAGTAGATATGAGAAATTAAAGGATACTAACTTGTATCTGAAAAATCTTGATGATGGGATGAATGATGAAAAACTGAAGGAGTTATTCTCAGAGTTCGGCACCATCACATCGTGCAAGGTATTTGATCTTATAAATCATCTCTAGATTTTGTTTGATACTTTTGTTTTTTATGGAAGATTTAATACCATTCTTCTTACTTCTTTCTGCTAATTTCCTAATAAAAATTCTTTAGGTCATGCTAGACCAAAATGGAGTTAGCAAGGGCGCAGGTTTTGTAGCCTTCTCCTCCCCCGAAGAAGCTAAGAAAGCTGTAAGATAATGTTCTTTGTTGTTTTTTTCCTTTCAATTTTTTTTCGTCTGTGCACTGGAAGAATGTTTCTTTTCTTGAATCTCATACTTACTTGCTGGATTTAATTTGTTTCTCAGTTGAATGAAATGAACGGGAAGATGATAGGGAGAAAACCTCTATATGCTGCTATTGCTCAGCGGAAAGAAGAAAGAAAGGCTTGGCTGCAGGTTAATTTATTGATTTTCCTTTACAGTGGTAACAATGGTAGAATGGTTTACAACTTTACATAATTTGAAGCGTCGGTTCTCCCATTTTCATGGAAATAATGGATTGCATATAGATTATGTTATATCCTCGAAGATTCGCAGATTTGATCTATCCTGAAAATATATGGTAATTTAATTTTAGTATTTCATTCAATTTGTTTATCATCTTTTTTCGTTTTGGTGGATTTTGTATGTGGCATACATGAGCCATCACTCTGCCTTGAGAAGACTGTGGTGTACATACGTATGTATTAAATATCCTTTTGTAATTAATGTGGTGCAATGTTAAGATAAATGTTTCATTCACATTTTTGTCATGTCTATCTCGTCTTCATCATTGATGAAATCAAATTCCTCAAACAATATTGAATGTATTCATTTGTATCATCGTGATTTACTTTTCTGCTTGGTTGTTTTCAGGCGCATTTTGCTCAAATGCGAACGCCAGTTGGGATGTTACCTTTACAAGGAATGCCTGGATTTCTAGGGGCACCTAGGCTTTCCCCACAGCAGGTGTATTTTGGTCAAGTTGGTCCTGTGATGCCACCCCAGGCTGCTGGGTATGGGTTTCAGCAGCAGCCCTTGCCTGGAGTACGTGCAGGTCCTCCAAATTTCATTATGCCTTTCCAACGTCAACGCCAAGGACCACCTGGACAGCAGGTGGGTCCCAGGAGAGCTGGAAATGCTCAACAGCAACAGGCATGTTGTGTTTTAACTACTCGTGTTTCTTGTCATTTTGTTCATAACCAAGATCTACTAAGATGGCACGCAACTACTTTGAAAAAATCTTCTGTCCTCGTTAACATTTTCAGGTTGTTTTCACTTTTTGGTTTTCAGTTTTTCAAAACAATGAAAACCCATTTTACTTTATAATTTTAGAAATGCCCAAGGAATTTTTTTTTAAACTCAAAACTCTGTACTTTTGAGTGCTTTAAGTGGAAATGTGCCAAGATGTTGAAATTCCTGAAAGCACACCCTTAGCTTGTCTCTTCACCCCCAAGAGAGAAAATTCTTAACCTAAAAAGAGAACTGAAATTAAATTCAGAACTCAATTGATATTGAAACGCAGACCTAGTTTCCTTTTTTGTCTTCATAAAACCAAAAACAATTACATCATCTTAATGAAGCCTTAATTCTCCCTTTAGGGGTGGGTTCAACACTTGCATAAAGTGTTTATTTGGACGAAATGGGTTTTCTTATCTTTTCGTTTTTCCTCCTAATGGTCACTTTATAATGCCCATTAATGCATTAGGTGCAGCGCAGCTTAAACCAAGGTTTCGGCCGATACATGATCAATGGACGAGGTATAGATCCTCCCATAATCCCACAAGGTCCAATTGGCCACATGGCACTTGATGTAACAGCGGTGCCAGCAACATCATCGGCCACTCAGCTTCTAGGACCAGTGTCTCGGTCAACGCTTGCTTCTGCTTTGGCTTCTGCTTCCCCAGAAAATCAGCAAATGGTAACTCCAAGTCCTGTCTTTAGACTCCACTTCTCACAATTTCGTCAATTTTGTACGATAAATTTTTATTAAAGCTTTTGTTACTTGTGTTAATGCAGATGTTAGGTGAGCAGCTTTATCCCCTTGTGGAACGTCTTGAGCGCAGTCATGCAGGAAAAGTGACTGGGATGTTGTTGGAGATGGACCAAACGGAGGTGCTTCACCTTATTGAGTCTCCAGATGCTCTGAGGAAGAAAGTGGCCGAGGCTATGGATGTGCTTCGTTCAGCTGGACAAGGCTCTGACATAGGCACCAACCTTAGCCCGTTGTCCTAAATGAAAGAGCCACATCCTTCTGTTGCAGTAATTCTCAGTGACGACTAAGACCTTGTCGTTTTGAGTTAGTTATGTAGGCATTTTTAGGACCTGGAACCTCATTTTTTTTTTTCCTTTTTGGAAGTTTATTTGCTGAAACTTATGAACCAATTAGACCGTATGTTTTTGTTTTTTAAGATTTTTAGTTTGTCTGAGACATAAATAATTTTTAAAAAATAAAAATAAAAATAGTAGTTTAGGATGTTTTGAGGTTGTTTGATCGTAGTTATATTTTAGTCCTCCTTGGATGGAAATGCATCTAAGAGCATAATTGGTTTGTTCTATTCTTTTCTCTGAAAAGGTCAGGTGAGCATATCATGATCCCTAAAAAATCTGTGATCCAATGGACCACGTAGTGGCGGTTGAGATACAAAGGACTAGGGCAACTAAGGTGTCTTAACTAACAGCAATGTTATATTGCTCCTAGGAACACCGCAACTACAGTGCTCTCGGGGGGATTTCGGGCCCCGTATGATTTCGTTTTGAAATCCGAGACCAGATATAGATTTAACACGACGAAGCGGAGCTCCGACAATTCGGTAAAATTTTCCGGCAACACCCGTGGCGGGCGTGGTGATTGGTCAAAGTTTTGGTCATAATTATGTTATTTGTATAGATAATTTTGGCTGAATTTAGATTTGGTTTCGAATTTCAAAACCGAGATCATACGGGGCCCGAAAATTACGGCGCGCCCGCTAGTTTTTGAACATTGCCAGTCTTAACTAATGCAAATTTGAACTCTTTCCTCTATTTTTAATTAGGATTATGCTACTTGTACAGATAATTTATATTATAAATAGGTGTCAAGTCTATAAAGATAAGAGCGTCTTGATTACTGCAAAATTTGAAACTCTTTCTTCTATTTATAGTCAGACTTATACTACTTGTGCAGATAATTTATAGAACTTTGGTGTTAAATTTGTATAGATAATTTATACAAATTGGTGTCAAATTTTTTTTTCTTTTTTTTTTGGGCATACAAAAGGTATTATAATTTTCTTAGTTTCTACAAACTTTGTCTCTTTGACACGCAAAACAATTTGAATTTAATCCCCTCAAGTTGGAAAATTATTAGAATTTGTCACTTAATTTTGAAACTTTACATCCCATTACAAGAAATAAAGGTCAATATTTTTGCACCTGCGATTAACATGAAAGAAGCTAAAGAAAATCTGGGTGGACATCCTCTTCTACCCTTTGATCATTCAACAGCATCTCAAACTCACTGTTCTTCAACTGATTAGACCGGTCGAGAGACGCATTTCTCCCTCTAATCAGCAGGTTATCATCATCTTCTTCTGTCATGTAATTGCTCCACTTTGAAACTTGTTCCTTGGCTGTTGTGTACTGATTCAAAGCTGGTGTCTTGAAAACAAAATTTTCACCAAAATTTCGTTTGTTGTCATTACTTGACTTCAGAACTGATCCTGTGTTAGCTGTTGTTGGCTTGTGAACTGATGTCGCCCTCAGGCTGTCTTGTTGAATATTCATCTTGAAGTGATTCCACTTGGAAGCTCTATCTGATGGCTGGAACTTAATATCCCCTATATTTGTCGTTTCCTGTACTTCAACCGGTTCCACATCTGCAGAGTGACAACTTGTAGTCAGCGACTCAGTGCACTTAAATCTAACTCTGTTCACTATTCAAAACATCACATATTTCATTATCAAACAAGAATTTGATTTCATACTAATAGAGTTATAATCATCCAACAACAAGGACTCCCATTTTCAGAATGAACCATTTGAAAACCTGGTGGTTCTAACAACTAAATGGAGAGTTGATTAGTCAGATGTATGTCTTAGCAAATGCTAGCTAACTAGTTTGTAAAATATTACAAACTCACTTAGAACTACTCAATACAGTTCATCAGATAACTTCATATACACACGCATTTTCCCAACTCACTGTTTCACCACCTGCCTAGCTATTGGTTCGTCAAATAACGTCATATGCACATGCATTTTCCCAACCCACTGTTTCACCACCTGTTTACCTCATTTATAAAAACTTAACAAATAAACTTGATTACAACTATTTGACAGATATGCTATTACACTTTTGAATGGGGAAAGGTTGCTGAAAATCACATGGTTGTCTATGCAATTGGGCGATCTAATAATGTCATGAAAAATGAGGTGCTCGATTTACCTTGAGAACGAGTTTGCCCTTTTGTGTCATTCCTTTTTACGAAAACTGGTTTCAAAAGCTTCTTTCCATCCTCAAAATCCAACCTAGCAGCATAATGATGACTCGATTTAAGCTTTTTGAATACTGCCTTTGGCATCTCAGTCACAATCATTGCCTCGGATCCATCCCCTGATCATCCAAATGATATACCACAAATCAGATAACATGTGATTCAAACTTGAACAACTACTATGAATTTAATCAATGACCTTCTATAAGCTCATCTTTTTCAAGTTCTCCACAGTCTGGTTCATAATCAACATACTCAGACCAATCAGTCCTTTTCTTCTTGTTTCCCTCATTGCTCAGACGCTGGTTGCCGATCTCTCCAACATGTTTGTTTTCGTCCTTAATGTAGTTTCCTTCCAACAATTCTGCATCTCGTTTCTGCTCGGCTAATTGGCGAGACATATTGATATTTTGCACGAATTTACGCACATCTTTTGCCATGAATGCCCGTGCAAACACTTTTCGAACAGATTGCTTTTCGTTGCACACCACACAAGTCCATTTGTTTCCACTCTTCTTCTGCTGCTTTACCTGTGTCAGTATTCAATATGTTGTGTCTATTATTACATAATCACAATCCGCATATGCATGTAAGCACGTGTGTCTAAGTTGGACTAATAAAGAGTTGCCTGCATTGTTGAACACTGGAAACACTGAACCGCAATGAAGGTTGTCTGCATCTTGCTTGAGCAAGCAAACACGTGCTCACCTCTGATGCAAAATCAAAATAAATAAATGAAAAAAATAACCAAAATATTATTAAATATACTCATGTTCATTTCCTAAACAGTGGCATACAAATTAGAGAAATAGGCATCAAAAAGTGAATCACTCGAAGAAGTTGCAGATCACATGGTTTTTGCCCCCTTAATGAATTTAAACCGCTATTTTATCGAGAAAAAATGCATATCAACTTACCGGAAATATAAATTCTTAAACGATTAAAACCACCGATCAATTACTTTAAAGTTTAAACCTAACCAATCCGATCAAACCAGAAATAAACAGCTACTGTTCTAGACTGAAATCACGATAAAACTTATCACTCAAATGCGTATTCGATCATGGAAATATATAGAACTTCACAAAATGAAAATCGACAGAATGGAAAGATGGAAAATCAGAAACCAAGCACGTGTGAGATGATTCGGGCTAAATCTCCAGCAAAAAAGAACTTCCACAAACAAATCGCAAAAGCAATAGCAATCGAGATAGATCAGAAGAACTCACATGCAGTGAATAATGGCAATGACTGTGCCTACGCGCCTCTCTCTCTCTCTGTTACAGAGATAGTTGCTTACGAGTTTTGGCGGGAAGTATTTTGAAACTTGTCTGGAATTGGTTGAGGCGGTGAGACGGCAATTTGTAGGAATGAGGTCGGGCTGGGTTGGGCTTGGATAGTTGGGGATTTATTGGGCAGATATTGGGATTTTGAAGCTTACGTTGTATTGGGGATTGTCCCGATCAGTTAATGGCCCATATATGCAGTTGTGCTCATTTGATGAGCTTTGTTTGGTCGAAAGATTTAGGGATTATTCTGAGTACAATTGAAATTATTATTTATTCGAATAATGTGTTAGATATATAATTGAAATTTGAGGATTAAAAGAATATAAAGTAATTATATGAATGATTGAAAATATAAGATAGAAAAAACGAGTGAAAATTAATAGAAATTTATTGTATATAGAACAAGGCCTTAAAGATAACGATTGATTTGTCAAATAAATGTGCAATTCAACTTATTAAAATTTGTGAAATGTTGTAATTAAAAAGAAAAATCTTGAAAATTTATGAATTCCACAAAATGCAATTTTGAAAACAAGTTTGCATAAAAAAAAAGAAGTACAGAAATAGTTGAAAGTAACAAATTGTCTTTCGATATCTTCCGTTGTTATCATTAAACATGTAAAATAATTGTATGAATAATTGAAAATAATGAGAGAGAAAAAGCTAGTAAAAATTAATAGAAATTTATGGTATATAGAACAAACCCTTAAAGATAATGATTGATTTGTCAAATAAATGTGCAGTTCAAATGATTAAAAAATTGTAATTAAAAATAAAATTTGTGAAAAGTTATGAATTCCACAAAATGCAATTTTGAAAACAAGTTTGCATTAAAAAAAAAAAAGAAGTGCAAAAATAGTTGAAAGTAATAAATTGTCTTTTGATATCTTCCGTTGTTATAATTAAACATGTATTTTTTTTCCCCAAATATCATTTTCAGTTATCAAATTTTTACGTGATAATTTTGTCACATTTTTGAAACTTTTCTCCATTTTTTCATTAGATAATCAACTTTTTTGCCCCCTTAAAAGAGAATTTCTTCCAAACATACAGTGAAGTTCCATCAAAATTGGATACAAAGAAAGGTTTCAAATCCAGTTTTTATTTTTTATTTTTTAATAATTGCAAATCTATTTGATAATATTTTATAACCTGAGACATGTATGACGGGCCCATCCTTGATAATAATGGTACCAAGAAATAAAGAAACCTCAATGGGTGCATAAGTAGACGGTGAACGCAATCACGCACATGCGCGATGCAACATTTGTTTGTATCTCTCGAAGGCATTAATCATCAGATATTAAAAAAGAAAGAAAAATGAAATTAACCAAGTGTGACTCTGTGAATTTTTAATATATTTATCTAGCAAAATAATGTCACACAACCAATGAAAATCAGCCACGTAAGACTGACGCGTGACCCGATTCGACAGCGAACCTGGGTTTTCGGACCCGATCGGAAAAGAGTACAAACGTTAACGCCGTTATGTCCCCTTTTCCTTTTTCCTTTATTTTTCCGAAAAGGAAAAGTGTAAAAAGCAATTTTCGCGAACTCAATCAAAGACCAGATTACAGATTAGATCTGGCTTTCTTTACCTCTCTTTTTCACACACTAACACACACTCTTTTTTCCTCTTACTCTCTACCCTCTTTTAATTATCACTCAAACACTTCAGATCTCTCTCTTCCTCTCCGTCGTCGTTTCGCTACTATGGAAATGTAGCTGTTGTTTGCTTCAGGTACTGCATTTTACGCTGTTTTTTTCGATGCGATGTCGTTTTGGGGGAGTTATCTTTACTGTTTCTGCGTCTTTTTTAATTTTCTTCGACGCTCTGTGAAATATTAGGTGTTTTTGTTTCGCATTTTGTTATTATTCTTCGAGGGCTTCCTGTATTTTGGTTGTAATCTTTATGGGTCCGTTTGTTTTCTTGTTTTCTTAGATTATTTTCAATTTCCAGTGCTTCCGTTGGAGTTTTGAGCACGAGGTTCAGGTCTCCTAGTGTGTGTATCTGTGCGTTCTTATTTTATCCTTTTTTTCTCGGAAGATGATGGATGAGGAAGATAATCGGATGCTTCCCGGGAGGTTGGGGTGGGGTGGGGTAGTGCAGCTAATTTCTTAATTTTTTGCTCTTTTTAGTGATGTTTTTAGTGATGTCACTGTCAAATGTATTGAAAAATGAATTTAGGTGGTAATGAGGTTATTTTATTGCAATTAATTCCTTACCCATGACAGGATTTGGAAACACCCTAGTTAATGACTGGAATTAGAATTAATCAGCTTTGAAACAAACAACACTGTTTTGCCTTTGACTTATGATTTTGACTTATCTTAGTTTCTCAAATCAGATTACTGTTGTTAAACAAATTTGACTGGGTCTATATTCAAAAGATCTTCAAGACTATAAACTTAATTAATTAGATCTGTAACATTCTAGTTTCCATGTAGCTTCATTTCTAATTTTTCTTTCAGTTAAGTACTCAATTTGTCCAAAGAAATGCGAGTAAATGGTCATTTTCGTCAAAGCTAATTGATGATTAGCCTGTTTCTACTTTGAGAGCTGTCTTCTAATTTTTTTTTGCCTATTTGGTGCTTTTGTCCATAATATGCACCAAGATTTGAACGCAAAGATAGAAGAAGAAGAAGAGCTGGGAAAGGCATTGAGTTGAAAGCGTCGACTTGGGTTTCCACGATTGAACTCATTAATGGGGTCAGAGCAGACTCGTTTTCTGCAGCCTCAGCAACCACCAGCACCTCGGGTAATTTTATTTGCAGATATACGTCACTGCATATACTTGCCAATGTTTCCTTAGATGTGATTCATGTGAATCTCATTAGGAGTGCCATTTGGCGTGTTCACATGTTAGGAGATTTGATCTTGAGCATATCTTCAACTTATTTTATTTCTTGGTTTGCATAGAAGTTATAGGTTTACGGGGAAAGAAATTTGACAGTTGGGCAATGAGTTATATGAAGTAGTCTATGTGGAATTCGTTAGTCTGCATTCGCCAAAAGAGAATAGGCGAGCAATGGTTGATGATACTTTAATTTTCCGAGCTTCTATTTTGTGTGCTAAATCTTAAAACAAGTCGGGTTTTTTCTATATTTAAATGAATCCACTAATGGCTTGTTTGATACAACTTTAAACAAAAAATATTTTTTATCATCTTTAACCATTCATTAAATTGACTCGTCAATTTCTTATCTATATTTTAATACATTTTCTTTACTTATAAACTGCACATCTGAAATCATTTTCGCAATAATCTAACAAACATACCCTAAGTTGAGTTGCATGATTCTCATCCCCTCACCACTTCCGTTGAAACCTAATTGGTATAAAGAAAGAAAGGGGTCCCATTTTTACTTCTGGTTTTAGAGTTGAAGTTTTGCTGGATCATGCTGGATTATAAATACATACATGTTTGGTATACTGGATTAGACAGCTGTATATATACATGTTTGGTATGCTGTATTAGCTGTACTTATGAACATTTATTTGCATGGAGTGGCCTTAATTCTTCATTATATTGACAGCGCAAGAGATGGGGAGGATGTTGGGGTGGATTATCTTGTTTAGGCAAACAAAAAGGTGGCAAGCGCATAGTACCCGCATCTCGCATGCCTGAGGCCAACACTTTAACAAACCCAGCCACCGGACAACAAGCCGGTGGCTTACCTAATCAAACTACCGGCTTGGCTCTATCACTTCTAGCCCCACCATCTTCACCGGCTTCCTTCTCCCACTCAGGTCTCCCATCAACTGCTCAGTCACCAAGCTGCTTCTTATCAGCTAATTCCCCTGGAGGTCCTTCATCTACCATGTATGTCACAGGCCCATATGCCCATGAGCCACAACTAGTTTCACCACCTGTCTTTTCAACTTTCACAACTGAGCCGTCGACAGCTCCTCCGACACCACCGCCCGAGTTGGCTCATTTGACCACCCCTTCATCTCCGGATGTGCCTTATGCCCACTTCCTCTCCTCCACCATTAAAGTCAAAACCACCTCCGACAAGAATGGTTATATTGCCGGAAATGATCTTCAGGCAACGTATTCTTTATATCCTGGTAGTCCGGCGAGTACTCTTCGATCACCTGTTTCAAGAATGTCTAGTGATAACTTATCTTCGCCCCAATGGGACCCACAAGAAAGTAATTTCTTGAACTCCGAGTCGGCTAGGTTACTCGGGATTCAACCCGGGGGTGGGTCCAAGTCACGTCAAGATTCTAATTTCTTTTGTCCCGAGACGTTTGCTCAGTTCTACTTGGATCAGTCTTCGTTTTCTCATGCTGGTGGTAGGCTTAGCGTTTCTACAGAATCTGATGGTTACTGTAATGGTGGAAATGGGTATCAGAATAGGCAGACTAAGCCATGCAAAACGGATGCTGACGAAATAGAAGCTTATAGAGCGTCTTTTGGATTTAGCGCTGATGAAATCATCACTACAACTCAGTATGTTGAAATTTCTGATGTGTTAGAGGACTCTTCGTTCAGTATGATGCCTTTTACGTCTGATAAACCAGTCGAAGAGGAGCATAGTTTAACTGCAGCAGAAGTGAATGGAGCGAAAATGGAGAAAACTCATGAAGATTTTTCAAGTAAATCTCGACCAAATCATGCCGAAGGTACACCATATGGTATAAATTTCAAGTACGCCAGTTGTATGTGTAGTATTCTTGATAACCAAAAAACGGTCACCTATACATAGGGTCGACAATTCACATGCCGCCCCCAACCCCCCAAAAAAAAACCCCCCCTAAATGTAGGTGATCTTAGCTGATTGTCCTGAACTGCTATTGGAGTATTAGAAAATCTTTGACATGCTATCACAAATATGGCAAAATTTGTTATTTACTTAATATTGGCAGGTAGATTTTAGCCTACACCTTTGATAATTCTTGTTTTTCTGTTGATATCTTTGATCTTTAATAACATCTCAGATCAAGCACCACAGAGAAGACTTGGAGATGTTTCTGGCCGAAGTACGCCCGGCGGACCCATTCTGAGTGATGATGAACGTGTATTCTTGAGGTCGGGATCTACAAGAACTGGGCGAAAGTACAATTTCGGGTCATCAAACTCCGATGCAGAAATCGAGTATAGGAGAGGAAGAAGCCTGCGGGAAGCACGAGCCCTGAGATAAAGCTGAAGCCTAAAGTTACCCATCAAGGCATGAATGAATGAAGATCTACATGGGGTGATAGTTTCTTGTATGTATTTAATATGCAGTCTTTTGTTTTACTTCTGTTGGGAGTTATGTTCTCAAACGGCCTTTTAACTCAGCTTCCTTTTGGTGTGCCTCTGGTAAAATGTATTTTGAGCTGATGGCTTTTGGAGTCTGTATGGTATAACAATGTTCATATTGGTGCAAGAAATAGATTAATTGCACTTCTAAGAAATGCCTCAATCAAAGTTATGTTTAGTTTTCCATCTGGATTTCGGAAAATTTTATTGTAGGACTCCATGAATGCCAAATATTCGGTTTTCTTGGCTAGTATGTATTAATGTGGCTCCTTATGCATCGGTGAGACGGTGACTATATTGGTTAGAATTATGGTTAAAGTGTGACTTATTGGTGCAATGATAAATTTCTTTTGCAAAATATAATTATTATCGAAGTAGTGAGAGAGGAATGAACGAAATTTCTCTTTGAATAATGAAATGTCATGACTAACGACAACAAAGTCTAAGGGATCGATGGTGATAAGTGATGCTACCCTACATGGCGGAAACGTATTTTGTCTATGCGTCCGACAATATTAGATCGGTGCACTGTCTAATTGAATTGCGAAAATGATATATTTGCAGCATTGAAATTTTAATTGAATTACAAAATTTCCAATATTTGATGTGACGGTTGTCCTTTGTTGCTATATAGTAGTATGGTTTACTTACCAGCCCCCTACTACCACATGACAGTGCTAGGACGTGTCACGTCGGCGCTGAAATTTTAATAAAATTTCAACACTAAAAATGTATCATTCTTGTTAAAATTATGGTGTGGATGTGTCCAATAATATTAGATTTAGTGTATATTTAAATTATGGTGTGAATGCGAAATAATAATTGGTAATAAACTACTCTTCCTCTCAAATTTAGAGGATGTTTGATATAAGTTATTCAAACATCATATTTTACTACTGTATTAGTTTGAGAATTGATATTTTGAGAGGTGTAAATGTGATGAGTGATAAGTTATTACAATTTTGAATGATTGTAAGAATAGACTGGAAAATACAAATGAAAGAAGAAATTGAAAAAAGCCTATAACAAGAAGCTTTACGACCCAACATGGCCAATTTTCATCTAGGTAGTCCATAGAATGAGACGGAGAGTGGAATTTTTCAAATCAATTTTTTCCATCCAGTTTGTAACAAAATTAATTTAGGACTGAAGTGCGCACTTTCTAGTAAGTTAGGACTACATCTAACAGTAACAAGAAATGCAAGGACGTAACCTAAAAATACCACCGTTCATTATCTCCATCTTGTTCGTTTGGCCCCAAAAACGCAAAACCCAAAACCCTGTAGATTGAAGCTTGAACTGGACATCGAAACACAAAATGGGGACAGCAGCGAAAGCACTCAGTTTATCTCTCCTCTCTCTACCCAGACGTTTCTCTTTCCACAGAACCCTTTACGTGTCACTTCCATTAAGATTACCACCACCACCCAATGGCGTCGTTTTCCGTAAATTCCGGCCACTTTGCACCGCCACTATCGCCGCGCCAGAAACCGCCACAGATGAAGCAACATTTGACAACGCAAAGCATTCAATACTCTTAGAAAGACTGAGGCACAGACACTTGAAAGGAAGTACAAAAATTACCTCTCCGGCGACGCCATCAGGGGCACCGAGCAGTGGCAAGAAGAGTAAATATGCGGAAACTGAGGGGTCAAGGAAGAAGAAGGGTGA
This sequence comes from Jasminum sambac, assembly GCA_018223645.1. NCBI lineage: Eukaryota > Viridiplantae > Streptophyta > Magnoliopsida > Lamiales > Oleaceae > Jasminum > Jasminum sambac. The sequence goes on along the minus strand of CP073643.1, from coordinate 29,266,037 downwards.
TGCGGTGGCATTGGCTTCGAGCTTTTGGGAGCTGGGGTTGAGTGAGGAGGTGATGGGAGCTTTGGGTGAAATGGGAATTTCAGAGCCCACTGAGATTCAATGCATAGGAATACCTGCTGTTCTTGAAGGGAAGAGTGTGGTTTTGGGATCACATACTGGCTCTGGCAAGACTCTTGCTTACTTGTTACCTCTTGTTCAGGTTTGAACAGAGATTGATTCTACTCCATTTAATTAATCTTCATTTGATTGCCTTAAAATAATATCGTTTGTTGTTACCTGTATCAATTATAGAATCACTTCTCTTCTCTGGTGTTCAGATTTTGCCCATTAGATATTTTTTATATTAAATTATGTGTCTTTTATATCAGAGATGTGTTGTTGATGAATTTATGATCTCTTTAATCTTTCAGTTACTGAGAAGAGATGAAAATTTACATGGTATCCTAATGAAACCAAGGCGACCTCGAGCTGTCGTACTCTGCCCCACAAGGGAGCTTTGTGAGCAGGTTTATTCATCATCTTAATAGACTTCTAAAGTGACTTAATCACGACTTCTACTTTGTTCAACAAATTAATGGTTCAAGTTGCAGGTGTTTCGAGTATCCAAGTCTGTTAGTCACCATGCTCGTTTCAGATCAACCATGGTTAGCGGTGGAGGGCGTTTAAGGCCACAAGAGGATTCCTTGAACAGCCCAATTGACATGGTTGTAGGGACCCCAGGTAGGGTTCTTCAACATATTGAAGAGGGCAATATGGTTTATGGTGACATCAGATATGTGGTAACTACTATGTTCTTGTCGTTTCACTTCTGTATGCTACTATTAACTATGTGGCATTCTTGGGAGTTTGTTAAATTCGTGTTTTGACTGGTGCTTGATATTGATGGAATTCTTTGTAGGTGTTGGATGAGGCAGATACCATGTTTGATCGTGGATTTGGTCCTGATATTCGCAAATTTCTTGCTCCATTGAAAAACCGTGCAGCTAAACCCGAAGGTGAAGGATTTCAAACTGTTATGGTCACTGCAACTATGACAAAGGTACACCTAGTTGAAAAGAAAGATGAAAATGAAGTGTGGGTTATGATGATTTTTGGGTGTTCTTGAGCTTTTTTTTTTTTTTTAAATAATAGCAAAAGCGATGTCTTGACTTTAATGTTTCTTGATCATCGAGTATTCTGGAGATTAGCAAAGGTTGCATCAAACTTAGGGACTATTGGGTTAAATTTTTATTTTGCAATAAAGACTAATTTTTGAGGTTGAATAGTAGTGGGACCACAAGATATATCAATGAGCAGTGATTTGATTTGAGATGTGTACTTGATATTCAAGTTTGACTTTAACATTGCAGTACAAATTAAATTTTAGGCAGAGAAAAGTTAAAACGAACATATGCTTATTGTAACCAGATTGCATTTTGGTGCATTTGCTGGTTATCATATTCTTCTACATTTTCAGGCAGTGCAAAAGCTGGTTGATGATGAGTTTCAAGGAATTATACACTTGCGTACTTCAACACTCCATAAGAAGATATCCTCTGCACGTCATGATTTCATCAAGCTTTCAGGTTCAGAAAATAAGTTGGAAGCATTGTTACAGGTTTATTATTTCTTCCACTCATCATTCCTTAATTGTATTACGCTTCATTCGACTTTCCGGGTTTAATATATAAGTCGAACTATGAAATTGATATATGCTAGTCGAACTATGAAATTGATATATGCATTGTTTTCAAAAACTGAGTATTCCAAACAACACCACCACCCAAGCGGCGTACATTCTTCCCTTATGACAAAGTTGTAAACATGGTATATGATTTTGCAGGTGCTGGAGCCTAGTTTAGCTAAAGGGAACAGAGTGATGGTCTTTTGTAACACATTAAATTCAAGTCGAGCTGTTGATCATTTTTTGAACGAAAATCAAATCTCTACAGTCAATTACCATGGAGAGGTCCCCGCAGAACAAAGGTGAGATGAGATTTAGTTCTTTTCTTCTCTGTGTGAGTACACATGTATCTAAGGTATATGCTTCATTTGTGTGGTCATAAATGAACAAAATAGAGGGATTTATGTAAACCTGAGGATTTTGAACTGGGAAATACCGAGATAAAAGAGTCTTTGGCTGTGCTTAAAAGTAACCCTTATATTTAAGTTGCTTGTTTCCCAATACATTATTTTCATCATGTTTCTCTGGCACAGGGTTGAAAACCTGCAAAAGTTCAAGAACAATGATGGAGATTGCCCCACTTTGGTGTGCACAGACTTGGCTGCTAGGGGATTGGACTTAGATGTGGATCATGTTATCATGTTTGATTTTCCATTGAACTCTGTAAGCTTCAGCTTTGATTCTTTTGAACATCTGTCTCTTCTCTCTCACTTACACTTCTGAACTAAATATGTAAATACTTTACTTTCTAGATCGATTACCTTCATCGTACTGGAAGAACTGCTCGCATGGGTGCTAAAGGTACCCTTTTTTTTTTTTGAAATAAAAAATAAATTATCTTGGGTTATTGAAAAGATGCTCTATTCTCCCAAGTCAGAGAATTTCTGTTTAAGTTTCTAAGTTCTGGATTACATTTTCCAAATAAATAGGAAAGGTGACAAGTTTGGTTGCTAGAAGAGATTCGATGTTGGCCACTCGCATTGAAGAGGCCATATCGAAAAACGAAAGCTTGGAATCTCTCTCTATAGATAGCGTTAAACGTGACAATGCCAGATCACGTATAAATGTGCAGAAGGAAAGAAACGAGAAGATGGTAAGGGCTTCAAACTCGAAAAACAAGCCTAAATCTTCACCAAAAAAATCATCAGACACCCGTGGCAAGACAGTAGTTAACAAATCTTCTGTCCAAAAATCTGGTAAAGCTTCTACTTTTTCCCAACCTAAGACGGGCAAGCCGAAGGTCTTGAAGACATCAAAGTCTACAGACAGTAGCAGCTCAAAAAGTATGAAGTCTGTTGGGAAGAGACAATCTGGGAAAAAGATTTCTAGTTCATCTCAATCTACCCAAAAGCTAAATGTTGTTGGATTTAGGGGTCGAAGCTCTGTGAAACTTGGTTGATATGGTATGAAAGCTTGCCTGACTTTGCTCTTAACATATTTATCTAGATTATACCTCCGTATCACGAGAAGGTGATGGTCAAATTAGTTTTGCACGAGGTTGAAATGGTGTTTCTGATATGTAACATAATGAATACACAATCTCCTTTGTATATTCTTTTCATATGGCAAATGAAGTCAATTTTATAGCTTCCAAATCATTATGTAAAAATTACTCTCACGCCACATGATTACTAGACGAGACGAATGATCTCCCCCTGTGGAAGCGAGGATAAACCATGCTCACGGCTGACGTGGCATTGTCACATAGATTGAGTGATGATATGACCCTGGTCAGTACATAAGCATTGGTGTGGCATTGCCACATCATCACTCAAGCTTCGCTATGCACATGGCTTAACCCCACGGGTGAGGAGATCATTACTCTACTGGACACAACCTTACAACAGGTGAAGGATTAAAAAGCTTTCTTATTTCCATGGAAGAGCAAGAGCACGTGGTGTTTTTGCAGGTGTGGCGATATTTCCTTCAGAGTCATATATTATCACTCCTGAGAAATCCGGGAGTTCACATTTTCCTCCCATGAGTATGGTCTTCTTCCACACAGGGGCTTCGCCACTAAAAGTACTCAAATCAGCATCTTCAAACTGGTAACTCGGGGTATCTTCATGATTGAGTTGGATAATAGGGTCATCATTTCGGTAGCCATAGCAAGCTCTCCATTTACGCCATCTGCGGGAATGACTAGCACACATGAAGAGTGCAAATGCACAGAGAAGAAGAGTTCCAAAAGTGAAGCCTATGTGAGATGCGGTAAGTTTCTTATGATCTAAGATTATATTTCGAGCCATTGAGGATATTGGTTTAATGATAATTACTGCTTGTGTTAATATAGAGAGAATGTTAGTTGGGTTGTTGGGTTTTTGGAGGATTTGTTATGTAACTTTTGACGTTTATGGCACTGGTGATTTAGCTCTAACGGTTTGTGGGTTTAGCGTGGTTGTACCTACTGTGTCTTTGGTGGGTTAAGAGTGCCATTGGTTGAGTTTTATTTTAGTTACTCATCTATTATTTTCTTCTAAACTAGTCCCTCACTTTTCGTTTTTGTTTCTGCCAAAGCATCTTGCCCAATTCTAGCGAAAGGTGGAAATGCAAACCCAATTCCCGAAACTGAGAATGGGGTTTGATTCCAAGAGGACACAACGGTTAGATGGGACTATCCCGCTTTGGCCCAACATCCTCATGTCTGGGCTACCTGTGGATTTCATGTGTAGTGGGCCCATCATGCTTGGCACCCAATGTCTTCTGTTCGAGCTTGATTTAGATTCTGTAAATAGATCACTGAAGACAATTAGACAGGCCAATGTTATGCGGGCTCAAATGGGTTTCGGCTTGATTTAGATTTCACATTAGACGCGCCCATCCCACTTGGGATCCAATGTCGTTGGTTCGGGGTAGATTTACGTTTTGCTTTAGAGGGGCCCATTTTACTTGGTCTCTGTCGTCATCGGTTTGGGGCTAGATTTAGATGTCGTCTCCGGCTAAGTCCGACTCAATCTGATTTGATCCTATAGAGTTTGCGAGTGGCCCATTGTGCTTCTACATGTTCTCCTATTCTTGATTCTTTATTCAAATAATTCTTTGTCCTTTTGATTTTCTTGTGTTACATAAGAAAGAACAGGTATGGTCATAAACCCATAGTTGATGCCTCTTGTCGATGGACAATGATGCAAGGGAATAGAATGACAAAAAACAGGAACATGACACTTGTGATATCAAAAGATTTTCTTTTGATGACTTTTGCTTTTCATTAAAGTAATGATGCTACTTATTAATAGTGTTGATTAACAGTGATGTGACTCTTTGACATTAGTTGATGCAATGGACATTTCTAAACTACGAGCTTGTTCTATACAAATTAAATCTTATTAAATTAAATATATTTTTTCTCTCTTATCCTTTTCAATCATTCATTCATTAATTTGACAAATGCTTTAAATTTTTTAATACTATATCTCCAATTTTCAACTATACATCCTACACTAAATTCTATTCCACTAAATTTAATTTGTACAGAACAATCAATGTTGAGATATCACAAAACCCTTAATCTTATAGAACCGCTTATGAATAGTAGTACTCTTTTAGTTAACATTTCATGACAGACTAGAGCGTGTTAGTGTATGTGTAAAAATTGATGTTTATAAATGTAGATATGATATAGGAGAGAATGAATGGGGTTGAATTGTAGAGATTTGTGCAGTACAGGTAAGGTTTACGAGATATGTGAATGTAAAATAGGAGAGAGAATGTATAGAGTTTTAAAAAGTATAAAAATGTGTTAAAAATTATAGACTAACACGCGTGGCGCACTTAAGTGTCTTTGCAAGTGCTTATGTTAAGAGAATTAGCAACGAGTTTTGAAGACAAGGAAAATAATTCTATTTATATATCGTGTGCACATACACCCTCTAATAGAAGGCGAGACACTTTTACTCTCTACTAGTAATGCTCTCGTTTTAATGCCAATAAGTTTACGGTGATAACTTACTACGTCGAGCGTGGGTATTGATCGAACATGAATGCAGGCATTCCCTCTATTCGGAGGTGGGTGACACATGTAAAAATTGGTATCTTACGGTACTGATTTATCAGTAGGAGATCAGTAGTTCTCCTAGTAAACCCCACTTTTCTATTAGAGGGTGTGAGTGCACTGGGTGTAGACATGGGCCATATCATTACTCGAAAAACAATCTTTGATTGTCCCTTAAATGCATGTGGGTGATGGGTCGTAGCCCACTCTGTATTCTAATATTTGGGCATATTTGGGCCTACATATCCCAAATATATATCCCTTTTGCTGCTTGCTTTCTGCAGATCTTGACCGTTGAATTCATGCACTGTGGACAAGCTTTCCGTGCATATGATTCTCGGGACTCCTTATGCATTTACGTGCATGATTTGGATTTGTGCGGGAGTAATGCCATTTCACATTAGTAGTGCTCGACACCAGTCGAGTCTAGATGGCTATTCATACTCTTACTAATTACTCCTTCCGTCTCAATTATATAGGTTTTTATTCTATTTTTTGACGTTCCAATTATATAAGTTATTTTTTATTCTTGTAACACTATACCCTTATTTAATGAACATATTTTAACGTCATTTGCTAATTCCAATAACTTTTAAAACTCATTAATAGGGGTAAAGAGAAAAAATAATTATATTATTTATTTTCCAATGAGATTCTTAATCCACGTGAAAAATGATAAAGACTTATATATCTTCGACGGAGGGAGTATGTACAAACAAAATCATTTTAGTTCCTAATAGAAGGGTATGCACTGAGAAGGGTACACCGTGCACGTAGGGGGCACTACATGAGACAGTATTGAAGTGTTTTTTTTTTTTTTTTTTTTTTTTTTTTTTTTTTTTTTTTTGTTGCCACTTAGATTTGCGCTTTCCATCTAGACTAGTACTAAACACCATCATTGAAGGATGAAGGATAAAGCTTGAAGCCAAGAAACAACACTAGAGTCACTAAGAACTGTACAAGGAAATCAAAAGACATTGTCCAATAATTATGGGAGTACTAGAACTCTTCTCTTGCTTCATCTAGCAACTACACTCCCTCTGACATTGCAAATTAAAAGAAACAAAATCAATAACTAATCCCCGCAAGATAAAAGACACTATAACCAAACAAAAAGAATCAGCTCTGATTTGAGGACTGCTTTATCAACGGCTGAGAAGTTTTCCCACATTCCTCCGGTGGACTCTTCACTTCCATAAGTAGTGCCACCACTTCCTTCATAGTCGGCCTTTCCGCCGGCGACGAGTTCACACAAAACATGGCTATTCCAAGCGTTTGGAGCATTTCTTGCACTATCTGATCTGGTAAACCTCGAAGCTTGGAGTCGAGTATCGTGATGGCTGGTTCAAAGCTTCCCATCTTCTTCTTCACCCACTCTACTATGTGTAGCCCATCTCCAACCTGAGGCTCGACCGCACTTCGTCCGCTCAATATCTCCAGCAAAACTACCCCATAACTATAGACGTCACTCTTTTCTGTTATATTCACCGTGTAGGCATATTCTGCAATATAAATCGAAGTTAGATTAAGACAATGTTAATAGAAACGAGACAAAAGTTAAAAAAAACACTAATCTTTGATTTCCCATCCAACCGTGACTGGGATTTTGAAAACTGATATTCCACCTGTGGATGGAAGATCTAGATTATAAAAAACACTTGCCTGGTGCAATATATCCGTACGAACCAGCTACTCTCGACATAGCCTGGTGGTAGTTTGGAGAATCCATAAGCTTCGCAAGTCCAAAATCCGCTAAATAAGCCTCGTACTTCGAATCCAAGAGTATATTATTGCATTTCACGTCCCTATGAAGAATGGCAGGCACACAATCGTGATGAAGATAAGCAAGACCTTGAGCTGATCCAACGGCTATCTTGTACCTCGTCTCCCAATCCAAGTTCCTATTGTTCTGCAAAAGCTGTTGGAGATTCCCGTTCGGTATGTAGTTGTATAAGAGTAGCTTAACACTCTTATTTGAACAATACCCTAGTAGTTTTACAATATTCCGGTGTCTAATATGTCCAAGAATTTGAATCTCAGCTGCAAACGAGTCTATCGGGTCTTCGTCTTTCTTTGTTTTCCAAAGCTTTTTAACTGCGATCACCTCGCCACTCGGTGTCTCCGCCTTGTAGACCACCCCGGAACAGCCTTTTCCAATGACATTCTCATCTCTCAAACAATTCAAGATGTTCTCCAGGGAGAAGTTCTGCTTTTGAAATGGGATGAAAGTCCATGGATACGAAAAATCCTCTTCTCCAGAGGATCTTGATAAACCCGACTTCTCGACTACATATCTGTGATTTCGAGTTAACAATATCCATACAGCCATAACTGCAATGATCACAGAACCCACAATAACACCAACCAAAGCTATAGTCTTTACAGACTTCAACCCTTTTCCTCTCATCGAATGAGAGGAACAAGTAGTACCATCAAGAGACACGCAGAGTCTGGAATTTTCGATCAAAGAATTCGATGATAAAGTTCGAAAAAATGGGGTCACTGGAATTGGACCTGAGAAGTTATTATATGAGATATTCAAGGAAGTGAGACTGGTGAGAAAACTTAGGATAGTGATTTTTCCATGTAATGAGTTATTCGAGAGGTCGAGTGATTGCAACTGAGTCAAACCGGTAATACTCTCGGGAATTTCGCCAGAAAATCCATTTGAGCTCAAGTCTAGACTGATTGTTAAGCTTGTTAGATAACCAATCTCAGGCGGGATTTGGCCAGATAGACTATTGGAGCTCAAATCAAGAAGAGTTAGTTTCTGCAAATGCTTGATTGACTTGGGAATTTCTCCGGTGAGCAGATTATTGTTCAAAATAAGCTTATTCAGGTAACTGAAATTCCCGAAACTCGCCGGAATCTCACCAGAAAAGCTGTTTCGACTGAGATCAAGCTGCTCAAGATTCACAAGCCCCCCAATCTCCGGCGGAATATCCCCTGTCATGTAATTATGATGCAAATCCAATAACTCAAGAACTGTAATGTTTGCAATGTCCGAAGGTAAACTGCCCGAGAAATGGTTCATATACAAATCAAGAAAGACAAGATTTTGCAACTGGCCAAGCTCCTTCGGAATGGGGCCCGCGAGCTGGTTTTCCCCGAGCCTCAGTCTCACTAGAGACTGACACCTGGCAACACTACGCGGTATACCGCCAGTTAATGAATTCCCGAGGAGCAAAAGCTTGCTTAGCTTCTTCAAACCGAAAATCTCGTCAGGGATGGGACCTGTTAGCTTATTTCTCGAGAGATCAAGCGCGTAAAGGTCCGTACAGTTACCAAAGGCCGGCGGTATAGTACCCGAAACAGAGTTACCCCATAAGAGAAAACTCTGTAAGTACTTCAATTCACCAATCTCCATTGGAATGGGACCTGATAATTGATTTTTATCAAACTGAAGAGCTGTTAAACTCGAGCAGTTACTCAATCCCCGCGGGATTAAGCCAGTGAGTGCGTTATCAGATAAGTGAAGCTGCTCAAGGACAGCGAGGTTCCCCAACTGGCCGGGAATTTCGCCGGATAAACCATTACCAGAGGCGTCAAAAACAACAAGAGATGAGCAGTTTGAAAGCTCCGGCGGGATTTTTCCGGTGAGTGAGTTTCCCCATAGAAGCATGCTAGTGAGCTTCTTTAATTTTCCTAACTGAGGTGGGATTGAGCCACTAAGCTTGTTCATGTGGAGATACAAGTTTCTTAACTCCAAACACTCGCCTAACTCGGTGGGGATCGAACCCGCGACCTCCGTATCATAAAGCGCCAATGTTTGAAGGTTGATCAAGTTCCCAAATGTAGGTGGGATAAAGCCGGATAATCCACTTGCTGCAGCTCCAAATGTTGTTAGGTTCACTAAGAACCCTAATTGGGACGGGATTTCACCGGTGAGATAAGGGTTTCCCCCAATTCTAAGCTGTTGGAGAGATGTTAATGACCCAATTTGAGAAGGGATTGACCCGTTTAGGAGATTGTCTTGAAGACATAAAACTTCTAATGAAGAAAGATTTGCGAGCTGGTGTGGGATTTTTCCGGTGAGTCTGTTTGTATTCAAGAAAAGGAACTGGAGTGACGTCAGCCGGCCGAGTTCCGGCGGGATTTGGCTGGAGAGGGAATTTGACGACAAGTCGAGGAGGCGGAGTTGGGCTAATGAGCCGAAGGAAGGTGGGATTGGGCCGGAGATGTTGGTGGAGGAGAGATTGAGGAGTTGGAGAGAGGAGAGGGAAGAGAGTTGTGAGGGTAAAGATGAGAGATTGAGGAATGTGTGTGGGAGAGAGAGAGAGATGACTCTTTCTTGAGGTGAACAAGTGACTCCTTGCCATGAACATGGAGTTGAGGTTGATGAGTCCCATGAGGAGAGGATTGGAGATGATTTCTTGTAGTAAGGATCGGCGGAGGAGAGGAGAGAGAGAAGGGCTTCTCCATCAGGGGAGAGAGAGTTCACTGAATGTGGTGTTAAATTCAAACTTAACAAGAAGAGAAGTACGAAAAATGGGAGTTTATGGCAATTTTTCTCCATTTTGTTGAAGTTTTTGAAATGGGCTCACCGGAAATGGTGGTGGTGGTGGGGGGACGCCGGTGGCAGCGGGCGTGGTGGTGGGGGAAGTCAAGTCTAGGAAACAAAAAGCATGTGACAGAGGTTTTGTGGTGGTGGGAATGCTTAAAACTCTCACTATTCTTGCCGTTCAAACTTCATGCATGTGAATAAAAGTGAAGACAGGCATATTTAATGTGAAATATTGTATATCCTTAACTTCTTACTTGAGATGGGCTCCTCCTCCTTCCATCTCCGGTGAATGAGGGGCGGCGATAGGACCAGTGCTGTTTGTTACAGTGGTGGTGGCTTGTGAACTAGCTCCAAGTTGATCTTGTCAAGCTCAGTACATTTCTAGTACCCATTTTAAGCATTTTGTTTGAATTTGTTTGCGGGTTTTCTGTGGTGGCGGCGGCGGTGGTGGAGGTAGAGGTGGGCGATTTGATTTTCTCTCTCTGTGTAACAAATTTTTTGAGTATACCAAAGTGTGAAGAGGGCATTTAAATACCAAGTAGTTTAAAATATTAATAGCCAGATTAGGGCGCCACTGATTAATTGCTCCTGCTTTCTAGACATTGTTTAATGAATTATGTTGCTAGAGAGGCTCAGGGCAATGCTACATCTTCACACACACACACATACTCCCTCCGTCCCACTAAGATAGGTAGCTACAATTTTTCATACATACTAGTATTAAGAAAACATCTTAAATATCGTTGGAATTATAAAATATTTTTATATTATTTCTATTTTACCCTTTCATTAAATGATAAAAAAATAGTGTGAACATTATTAATATCTTTGGGAGATAGAATAACTAGTTGATTTTTAATATTCAAATAATATTAAATAGGGGTACTTTAGTCAACTAGAGAATAAATCATATTCTTAATGAGAAAAGTAGACTATAATTTGGGACAAACGAAAATAGAATACAAGCCTATCTTAGTGAGACGGAGGGAGTATATATTTACAGTCACACTTATACGATATTAGAATTTTGTGAAGTGGGAAATCGACCATTTTAATATTATTATTATTTTATTTAACATGATTTTTATATTTTATATCAGTGTAAAAGAAAGATGTAAGAACGAGTATACAAATGGTATTTCTCTGCAATTCATCAGTCTTGTCATCTTATTTCACTATAACAGTATTTGCTTGTGAGACATCAATATCATTATTATCTCAAGTAGAACAGTAATATCACGGTCATCTCATTTAACCTTTTTCTTTTTCTTTTTCTCTCTCTCTTTTTTTTTTTTTTTTGTGGATATTACATCTCATTTCACATTTGATTTCAATAAGCAGAAACTAACACACGATCAACGAGGGATAACAATGCTAAATAGATTATATATGTTGGGACCAAATCTGAGATTTCACTTGTGCATTTTGTTACCTCTTGCCCTTTGGCTTACATCTTGTGAAAAATACTTTATTCTACAAAGATATATTCATTTATCTTTTTTTTAATCTATTTTAAAATACATGTCATTTTTCATATTTGTATACATTTATTTTCTTCATTTTCTATTATGGTTTAGGTCTTTTATATATATATATATATATCAGTAAAAATGCACTATCGTTAAATGTAAAGATATATTTTTTAAAGATGTGACTCAAATTTTTTTTTTAATAATCTTAATTACAGTTTTTTACTTCATGCAAAATTGAAACTCAGTCTATCTTTGTACTATGGAAGAAGTACATTTTAAACTTTTCTAAGGTGGTTCAAGTGCTAGGAATTGGTAATAAATACATGACAATGATGCATTGTTTTTTGCCGTAAATGTACTATTATTCGGTGGTAAAATATTGTTACTCGATAAGAATACATTATTTGTTGAACAATATATATTGTCTAATGGTAGACAATAAGCCAAGAATTCAACGGTGGACAACAAATCAACTTTGATATAGACTAAAGGACCCCTTGCATGAGGTATATTCCAATTCAAGAGTAAGAGCATCCCCAATAGACTATTTAAAAGTAAAATACTCTTTATTTTAAAGTATCAAATATTAAAAATTAGCTCCAATAGACTCTTTAATTTAATAATTTTAAATAGAGAGTGAGCGTGACTCTCCAAATTTGGAGAGTCAACCCCACTCTCTATATTTCAATTGTCACATATTTCAATACCCTTTTCTTGATTCAATAAATCCATAATTAATTTTATTGGTCAAAGACAATTAAGGTAAATAAGTGTTAATTAAAAATATAATATCATAATAATTATTTCTTGATATAAACAAAATAAAGAGTATAAATAAAGAGATTATTGGAGTGAATTAAAAACTTTAGTCCCTAAATTAAAATATATTCTCTATAATTTGAAATGCATTATTTAAAAATAAAGAGATTATTGGAGATGCTCCAAGGATATTTTTGTCATTGGACAATTCTTTGCAATTAGAGAGGAATTAGTTTCAAAGTTTTCAAGAGTCAAGTAGTACTCCATATTGAAAAATACATATACCATAAATGCATTGGGAAATGCATAGTTCGATGATAACAGGAGTGAGGCAGCTTAGGGGATTGTGAAAGGCTAAAGTTAATTCAAGCGTCTTTATCTTATCTTACAATAGTACCGAAAAATTAGAAAAGAATTATGTGGTCTAATGAAGAAAGGGCGTGCATAAAGAGGACAAATTAATACTACTGGTAGCGTGTGTTTTTTTACTTTAAAAAGTTGAAATAAGTGATTATTTTACTGGGTTTGAAAATTAATTTACTGTGTATTGATGGTATGGTAAAAATAAGTAAGACATTGTGTTTTGGGTTATCGAGGATGGGTAGTGGGTGTGTTTTGGGAGTAGGGCTGAGAAAATTACAGTCACATGAGTGTGTGTGTGTGTGAGAGAGAGTTGAGAGAGAGAGAGTTGAGAGAGAGGGAGAGGGGGAGATTTAGGGCAAAAATAAATGCTAGGGTTGTTTACCAATCATGTTAAAATGCATCCGAGTGTTTCGTAGTTATGGAATTTTCAGAGTGTTTTACGAGTTCAAATGATTTCCATTTTAAAATTTGAAATCAGATTTAGAATCAGGACGGCGATGAGGAACTCTAGTAATTTGGAAAATTTTTCAGAAAACACCGTAACTATCGGTGGCCACAAGCCTAAGCTTTTTACCATAATTTTGGTATAATTATAGTAGCTATAATTTTGGCAAAAAACTTTGATTGGGGCCATAGTATCGCCAAAAAATTTTTCGAGTTGCTGAAACTCCCCCTCAAGTGTTAATTTTACATCTAATCTCGGATTTCAAAACGGACATTGCATGGGCCCGTAAAACACCCCTAGAGTTCCGTAACTACGGAACACCCCAAAGCAATATATCATTCCTAGGTTTGTTACTAGGAGCTGTAATTTTTTTTCTTTTTTGTTGTGTTTAATGCCTTGATTAATTTTTGTTGGGAACGAGTTTGTAATGAAAAAAAATGATATGGTGTTATTCATAAGCAATAGTGAAAGGTCAGCATTTATATGATATTTACATATTAGTTAGTAAAGTGGTGCTTGTATGATTTTTTGAAAAATAGTTTTTTAATACAAATTAGAAATCATAAAGGTGAGAAGGTGTCTCAATCATGAAGTAAGAAAGTACATTTAACCCACATACTAGCAGATCAGCTGATGAACACATGACAGTGCTCACTAATGGGCACTAAATCATTGACTTGTGAACATAATAACACCAAAAACGTCGCTACTTTAATAATAATAATAATAATAATAATAATAATAATAATAATAATAATAATAATTATTATTATTTATTATATATATTATATATTATATTATTATATTATATTATATATATAAAACAAGCATGATTTCCCGCTCAAACTTTCATTTTTCTGGATTAAATAAATATTATTTTATTATTAATTCATTCTTAATTATTAATTGTTATTCTTAGTTGTTAATTAACAATAAAAGAAATCAAGTGTGATCATAATCTATCTAAATCTCTGCAAATCTCCCATATATATCTCACATGTGCTCATTCTCAAATCTCCCACAGTTATTATTCAAATTTCCTTATTATTATCCTAACTCATCAACACTTTTATTTCTTCCATATATAATTCTACATTTGCAATTCATTCATTATCTCCTACCTATCTCTCTTTTCACGCGCCTCACACACAAAATTGCATTTAACTATTTTTTTTGTGCTCATTTAAATTTTAATTAAATTTTTAATTATTATTACTCCCTCCGTCCCACAAAGATGATCTATTATATTATTTTTGTCTGTCCTAAAAAGATAGTCTATATCATTAATTTTTCATTTTCATAGATGTCCCTCATCTATATCTATATATATATATATATATATATATATATAAAATGAGATCATTTTCTCGCTCAAAGTTTCACTTTTCATAATTAAATAATTCATTTTTTATTTTCATTTCCCCTTTCTCATTTCCTTTTTTATCCTTTTGTTTGTTTCATTTTTTAGTATTTTTAGTATTATCATCACTGTAAATTAATTCATTCTTAATTGTTAATTGTTAGTTTTAGTTGTTAATTAACAATAAAAGAAATCAAGTGTGATCATAATCTAACTAAATCTCTGCAAATCTCCCATATATATCTCACATGTGCTCGTTCTCAAATCTCCCACAGTTATTATTCAAATTTCCTTATTATTATCCTAACTCATCAACACTTTTATTTCTTCCATATATAATTCTACATTTGCAATTCATTCATTATCTCCTACATATCTCTCTTTTCAGGCGCCTCACACACAAAATTGCCTTTGACTATTTTTTTTGTGCTCATTTAATTTTTAATTAAATTTTTAATTATTGTTACTCCCTCCGTCCCAAAAAGATGATCCATTATATTATTTTTGTCCGTCCTAAAAAGATAGTCCACTTTCCTCATTGAGATATCATTAATTTTTCATTTTCATAGATGTCCCTCATCTATATCTATATCTATATATATATATATATATATATATATAAATAAATGAGATCATTTTCCCTCTCGAAGTTCCGCTTTTCATAATTAAATAATTCATTTTTTATTTTCATTTCCCCTTTCTCATTTCCTTTTTTTATCCTTTTGTTTGTTTCCTTTTTTAGTATTTTTAGTATTATTATCACGGTAAATATGGATAAAAGAGATCTATACAAATTAGCTCGCGATCTTATTATCGCTATACTTTTTAATTTATTTTTTGAAAATCAATTCTTATTGATAATCACCAATCCTCAATTTGTTCAATTTTTTAATTGATCTCAAATCTCCTATTCTGATTTTCTTCAAATCTCCTAATTCACATTTAATTTATGGTTATCTCCTAATCAGCTCAAGTATTTTGCATCTTTTTTAATTGCTTCGACTTAATCGTCACCTCCTACCCCATTTTGAACTGTCTTTTCTCTATAATTTTTTTAAGTGAATGATCCATGGTTTTTACTTTTTATTGCTTATTTAAATGTGAAAATATTCCCCACTTCATTGAAAAAAATAATTGTATTTAAATTTTAAGATTACAAATTGAAAAATAAAAACCAATGCATCGCATGGGTGATTTGGAGTAAATATATATCTAATGAAATTATTAATTTTGCTATATTAGTTGTCTAATTTTTTTACTCTTGCTATGAGTGTTAATATATTGGATTTATATGAAATATGAAGGAAAACTCTGTCAAAAATTTTTAACAATCTTTTGTATTTTTTTCTAACGCAAGTTCTAAATCGTGTCTTGAGTATACGTCTCCCCGTGCAACGCGCGGGTGAAAACGCTAGTAATAATAAAGAAGCAATGCTCTCCAATGTTAAAAATTTCTACACACAAGATTCAAACTGCTATTGATGCAAGCTGCTAACTAATTAGTGATTTCCTACCATGCACCACCTAGCAAACCACCATCCACCATATAGTTGTCACTAGTGGTTCACAACCACCAAAACGGTAATCGCAAACCACCAAATCCACTATCTGGCGGTTTTGAATCTTTTGCTCACCATAATTGGTAGATGTAGAAGCAAACAGATTGCAAGTGCCAGAAATTAGATTTTTTTTTTTTTTTTTTTTTTTATCACCACTAGCGCTAATAACGATTATGGTAGTGAGGAATGAGAGACTAAGGATGAGCGTATGAGGGCATTTTTTGTCATATCACCACAAAATGTTGAAGGCTGTTATGAATATAATAATAATATTAATATAATATAATTAATGAGGGAAGTGAGGGAAATAAATTATTATATTTTATTTATGTGAATGACTATTATACCCTTGATGAAATTATGTAATTACGATTGTGCCATTCGAAGTTTCCCTATAAATAGAGCTTCAGTTATTAATGAAATTCATTCCTGTGAATTCCTTATAATTCATTCTCTCTAAATTCTCTCTATTATTTCTATACTTTTATAACACGTTATCAGCACGAGTTTCTAACCAACTGAGTAATATGAAGGGAGTATGCTCTACAGTTGCATCTTATAGATGATCTTCTGTATCAGAAACTGGATTATTACCAATGAATTAATTCTTCCTAATATCTCTGAATTCTATATTATAATCAATCCTATACAATTATACATCAATTCTCTTTCTTCGTCTTCTGCAAATAATCGAACACAAAGAAGATCGATGAATTCAAAGGCCCCAATTTGAGTCAAACATGGATGTAGACAAGCTGAGAACTGCAGTGGATATTGAGGATGTGAGGACGGAGGTATATATATATAATATTATTTTATAATATAATAATATATTAAACTATAACATTCGTTTTCTCGAGATATAAGGAGCATACATTATCAAAATCAAAATTTATCGACTCCATTATACTCGATTTAACGAGATCTTCGATTTGACATCAATATTGATAAGGTAAACTTTCAAAAATTTACAAATCAGTACCCCAACTTTTGAAAAAGTTACAAAAGGGTCCTTAGACTTGTGAATATTTACGTATTAATGCTTATAATGTCAAAACTTTATAAAGAGATATGTGCAGCGCCACGCACTTGCCAAAGCGGCATCGCCAAGAATCGTAGCAGCTGGCGAAATGAGTATGTATTAATGTTTTATAAAGAAATATGTGTAGCGCCACGCACCTGCCAGGCGGCACTGCCGCCGGTAACTGGTAGCGGTTGGCAGCAGCAGATATTTCGATTTACGGCTGTTTACTTTGACAATAATTATATTTTGAAGAAATAGTTAGAACAAATTTGATTCTATAGATATTTAAGTCTCACACTTTATTTATTGCAATTTAAATACTGCAATACCTCCTACCTGATGATGGGTTCAACCATCACTAAACGGAAGATTTTATATATTTATGCACTTTATATGCTAAGTGAAGAGTAATACCTTCTACTAAGCAGACTCTACTCCTGAAGAAGTAGTTAAATGTTATGCAATTTAATTCTCGCGATTTAAATTAGTAAATTTATATTTATTGCAATAATTCCCATAAGGTAGGTTCGACCACCTATTGGAGGAATTTTAATTTCTGCAATTTAAATTTACGCACTTTAAATTTCGCATATATTTCCAATGTGGTGAGTTATATCACACGATTGGTATGAATATTTTCAATGTGGTGGGATATACCACACGTTTAGAATACTTATTACAAATGTGGTTGGATTAAACCCCACAATTGGATAACTGATTTATATATGTTCGATATGAATATTCTATTGATATTAAAGAAGGGATTTGAGCAAGTGATGCCAGAATTTACCGTTGTATGTATTGATGAAATGAAATTGCTCAAAGAATCCCATTGTGATAAAAGAGAAAGAAAATATACCGTGGTGAAAAATCTCATTATGAGATTAGTATATTGTAATATGATGAGAAATGCTCTTAAAGAAGCATTTAATAAAGGAATGTTCACTTTCCACGTCTATTGAATATTGATGGAGAAAATTGAGTAAGTGGTATCTGAAGTTACCATTGGATAAATAAAATGCTCAATAGATCCCATGTTGATAAATCAAAGAAAATATATCCCATGGAGAGATTATATGAAGTAATTTCATCGATGATATGAGATTGTATTAATATGAGAATAAAATGCTCTTGAAGAAGCATAATCACTAGACTTCTGTATTTGAATAAAGCCAATATGATATTATTATTATTACTCCAGAAGAAGTACAAAACAGCCGAAGTGGAACATATTGAGAATATCAAAGATGGCAATAAACACTTGAAAATATAAAAATGCGAAAAGAAAATACATATTGAACCCATAAATGAAGGATGCGTTTCGAGAATATAAATATTCCGTAATTCTGCCACCCTCAACATCAGGGTTCATAATGAGATATTTAAAGGATCCGAATTTCTTTTTCGCTTGACACCAGTGGTCTGTGACCGACGGACCTGAGCTTCCACAGATTCTTGAACATATGCATGAAATTTGATAAGTAGTTCATCAACAGTACTAGCAGAAATAAGTATTTTTCTCGCTAAATGAGAGATAAACTTATTATCTACACTCTGATCTAGGAACGATAGTAAGCCATCAAAGAAATTGTTAATATTCAACAAACCTATTGGTTTGACATGAAAGTTCCATTGTACAACGAGGCTATATTGAATATTTCCTCCAAAGGTGTTGTAGCCGCTGGAAGGACAATGAAAGCATCACTATTATTCATCATATACATCATGCGGTTGTGGATGGATTGCGCTTGTAGCACCAACCTGCTTTGGACCCATGGTAGAACCGACTCCACCCGAGTATTAGATCCAACTAAATGGAAAGGTATTACACTCAAACTCTTATTCCCCATGATGATGCGGCCATTATAAGTCTAGCTAAAAGTTTGTTGTTGGTTCCTCCATATAGTATATTAATTTCTTGTCTCCATAACTCTTTTACGAGTCGGTTTGCCATATCCACGTATTGGATATGACCTACCAATTTAGATCCACCAAGAATACATACGGTTTTAATCAAGCGAGGTAAAGGTCGACTTGTATGAGATGATTCTAAAATCTCCATATCCATCTCTACTCCTATCTCTCTTTTGCACTATACTTTTAATGTATGAATATGAGAGATATATGAATCCTCTATTTAAAGAAAAATTTTCAAACCAATAATTGATTGTACTATTTACTTTTTGACAAATATGAAAGAGGCAGAAAAATTTTAGTGAAATGACATATACCTATCGGTGATTGAAAAATAATATATATATACATATATATATCTTAAAAATTGAAAACAATATTTACAATTACAAGAAAAACATTGATCTTCGTTATTACAATCGAACTTCCTTACATTAATATGAGAAAATTATTATACTAAATTTTTCTACTAAATTTACAAACAGGATCTTCTAAAGTAAGTTTTTCAAGACTATAACGTGATTGTTCATTTTTGAATTTGGCCCATAAGGCCATCAGCTCACCTTGTACGTGTCCACTAGGATGTGTCTCAAGAGCCTGTTGAATATCATCCAAAGGCTCCTTACTCAATCCATCCTTAATGAATGCTATCTTATCTTCTCATTACTAGACACGCACTCTACGCATTTACATCGAAAGTGTCACATGTCCACCGAGCACATTTGTAGCACCCTCATAATCTTTTTGCTCTCCGTTTCTTTGAAAAACTACTTTTACCCATACCAGGCATGTATTTAGAAGGAATCGAAACCTCACCAGATAATCGAACATTTGCTTCAATTAAACATCGAACATCTCCTGGGATACCCTTATTCATTAGCATCCTCAACCTTTCGAGTCTACCTCGATAAATTCTTTTTAGAATTTTGATCGGTAATGATGGATAGTATTTTCGAAGATTTGAGAGCATATGATCCATTATAAGATATGGACTCTTATTAGGATGAATTTTGCAATAATTTTGATGATCTATTTATAGAATAATACGACGGGTATGAGATACGACTCCGCGTTTAAATAGTAACATGAAACGTATGAGGTACGACTCTGTAAAGCGTAAGAGTTAAGACTCCAGCTTGAACAAAGAGCGATGTGATGCGTATGAACTCAGAACTGTTTGTACAGTAGTAGACAATAATTCCACCGAGACATGATGGAATATGTCGGTGAGCTATACATATGATGAAAGTAATAAATCATGTTGAGCACTATACAGATACTAGTGAAATCGATATAAGAATTTACTGAACTAAAAGTTCAATAATACTGCTTGCGTAATCCTGATCGACCATCCCGTTTAAATAATTATTGAAATCAATATTTCAAGTGAAGAATTAAAAGAATTCTTCAATGATTGTTCTCGATAAATGATGAAATCATTACTAGCCAATATTGGGAATAAATCCCAAATATATCCTGGAATAAAGGATGAGAAATATGGGCCCACTCATCCTCCATGTGGACTACTAGATATTATGATATGGATCCACTAGATAGTCACATGTGTATATGATTCGTAATTTGAAATTTGAAATTTAAATATTTGCTCACTGTATGAGCATGATTTTCAAATTTAATGATAAAGCTAGTAAATGTATATCTCAATACTTGAATAAATCCTCAAGGATTGAGTATGCATACAAGTGGGATATTATGTGGCAAATTATTTAAAGTCCTCCAATAAATTGCCAATATCGAGAATAGAATGCAAACTATATAAATTCCCATATTAAGGTGAATGATGAGAACATATATGAGTTTTAGTGTTCTAAATTTTCTTAGCATGAGGGGGAGTATTAAAGGTGAAAATGATATGTGAAATGCATCATACTATATCCTCACAATTAAAATATGAACTTGAAGTTCAAAGATGTATAAAAGATGCTATGAACAATCACATATATCAGCTTAAGATGCTTTGATAAGTTAGCACGCTGTAAGCGTTGATATTATGAGATTTCCCCAATCATATATATCGAAGCAAATTATTAAAGATGGTCTTAATAACGGAGGCATATACTCTTGAAGAGTATATAGACATAACTATATTGTGTAATCCTACAAGAGAATTGATAATGAGATATCTCGATAAGTTATGTCGATATGGGGAAAGAAATAAAATTGAAAGTGTCGACACACTATGAAAAGATAGCGCTATATACTATCAATAATAGTGAGGATATTAAAATCCATCGAAAATGCCGATGCTGAAATATATGCCCTTATGATTAAAGTGTTCATGCACGGGTTTAATGAGAAATGAGAATGAAACTCTTGAAGAGGTTTCAAATGTATTATTGTATCAGTGCATGTAACGGCTCAAAATATCTACATTGATATTGTTGAGAAATTCATATGATGTACTCTTTTCCTTGATTGATGTTTTTGTCCTAAAACGGGGTTTTTCTCAAACAAGGTTTTTAATGAGGCAACCCAATCTCAACTACTATGAAATCTCCAGAAGAGATTTAGGTATATATCTCGATATAGTGAGAAAATGAGATCGAAACTGTTGATTGCATATATACACTAAATATAACATGATATTGTATAACATCTAAAATTTCATTCACGTGGAAATGAATGAAGAGTATGAACCAATGTATATGATACTCATACAAATCTATGAAATATTTTGAAATGCTTGCAGCATACTTGTATAAAATACGCGTTGCACTCTTTTTCCCTTGACTGAGGTTTTATCCCATTGGGTTTTCCTAACAAGGTTTTTAATGAGGCAACATTAAAGGCGTATTCACATGAATAATGTACTCTTTTTCCTTCATTAGGATTTTTCCCACTGGGTTTTTCCTAATAAGGTTTTAACGAGGCATATTCATGGTATATTGAGGACAACAAGAGAAATCGACACAGTGTATCTATTGGATCAAGTTATAATAGAGACAATGCTTTAGATCCAAACAATGATGATATTGAAATCCTTTACCAGAAGTAAGGATATCGGTCCTCAAGATATGAAATCAGATGGAGTAGCTGTACACTTTTTCCTTCGATCAAGTTTTTTCCCCACTGGGTTTTCTTGACAAGGTTTTAACGAGGCAGCACGTGAATACTCTTATACCGTTGATAGATATCAGGGGGAGCAATGTTTTGATGAAGCAGTATATAACCACTCCAAGCTATCCTGCAATCGGTTTGGAAGTTTTTTCCCATTGAGTTTTTCTCCAAACAAGTTTAGAAGACATTTGTATTAATAGTCATTCAAGGGGGAGTGTTATGAATATAATAATAATAATAATATAATATAATTAATGAGGGAAGTGAGGGAAATAAATTATTATATTTTATTTATGTGCATGACTATTATACCCTTGATGAAATTATGTAATTACGATTGTGCCATTCGAAGTTTCCCTATAAATAGGGCTTCAGTTATTAATGAAATTCATTCCTGTGAATTCCTTATAATTCATTCTCTCTAAATTCTCTCTATTATTTCTATACTTTTATAACAAAGGCTAATTATTTACATTATAAATTATGTTAAGTGCACCAGCCAGACGCCCACCATATTTCAATTGGATTTAGCACTACACTAATGATGCCTTCAAATTTTTTGGTTGTATTTTTAACTAATCTTTAATACTACTACATCCGTCCAAAAAATATACTAGTAGCTCACTATTCCTTTTTCGTCCGTCCCAAAATATAGGCCACATTCCTTTTAAAGATATAGTTAAAATATTACTTATTTTTTATGTCCTCATTTAATATACATTGTTATCATCAAAATAGAGTAGTTGAAATAAAACATCTAATAAATAAGAGGGCATATTAGGAAAATAATCTTGAATTATACTTTTCCAATACTATTAATTACATTTTTCTTAATCTGTGTGAACATAAGAAAATGGCTACAATTTTGGGACGGAGGTAGTAATAAAGATACTTGGCACGTAAAAAAAGTCTATATCTAAGGATTATATTAGCATTATTTAAAAGAAAAAATTCGTGCATTGATATCTATTATAATTTATATGATTTAAAATTATCATAAATAAATAAGTATTTTGACATCCACGTAAAGAAAATTAATTTCTAGACAAATATGGTCAATATAGATAAAATTTATAATAGAAGATTAAATGTAATAATTGAAGAAAAAAATTAAGGACATAATTACATAAAAATAAATATTGAAAACTTTTAGAATAATTGACTTGGTACACTAATCAACACTGTGAATATATTTAGTATTATTGAAAATATGAGATGTTTTTGATAGTTTTGAAGGTCAACATATATTTTCTGTTAATTTGGGATTTTTCTTAATAAAAATTAGAGAATTGTTATTGATTAGCCTTATTGATTGATCAACGATTAGAGCCTGTTAGCAAACAAAACAAAATGCATTTTAATGCATTTTTTTCAAATTTCAAATTTGGTCAAATAAATCACATCCATATATTTCTCCACTCATTAAATCTCCACCATCCAACACCACTTATTTCCTCTCTTCCTACTCATAAAAATACATTAAAACTCATCCGCTAACACCCTCTAATGTGACTCGATGGTATTGATTGGTGATGAGTTATATGACAATGAGTCACTAACACCTAAGCACGATAGCAAATTAACACATTTGCAGGGGTGAAAAAAATTTAAATTTCCATATTAATTGAAAGAAAATTAAAATGTTGCTAGGACGGCCGCCACCCCATGGTGGATCTCCCACCGTTTTCACCTTTGTGTGATCACTACAGTGTCAACAAGTATCGAAGTGTCACTCACTGCCGCTCCAATTCACATTGCTAATAGGATTAGGGCTCGCCGGGCATGCTTGGCTATTAACTGATTGGCCGTAAGTTCAAATCCTACTTGGGGAGCTTTACTTTACATTTGGAAATGCACAAAATAGATTACTAAAACTGTCATGTCATGTCATGTTATGTCATGTCCATTTAGATTTATTAAATTTCAAGCCAAAAGAATTATAACATAATCCCTTTAAAATTGCCATATTGTTATGAATAATAATTGAAGAATAATTATTAGGTGTTATGAATAATTGAGAATAATGTGGTGGTTATGAATTATGAGGAATAATTTGGTGGAGGAATAATTTGGTGGAGGAATAATTTGGTAAAAGATGTAATTATTATATGTGAATGACTATTATACCCTTGATGAAATTATGTAATTACGATTGTGCCATTCGAAGTTTTCCTATAAATAGGGCTTCAGTTATTAATGAAATTCATTCCAGAGAATTCCTTGGAATTCATTCTCTCTAAATTCTCTCTATTGTTTCTATACTTTTATAACACGTTATCAGCACGAGTCTCTAACCCTTTGAGTAATATGAAAGAAGTATGCTCTACAGTTGCATCTTATAGATGATCTTAGATCGTAAACCGGATTATTACCAATGAATTAATTCATCCTCATCAATCCTAAATAACTCTCTCTTTGCAAATACATCATTGAAAATTCCCTTTTGTTCATATTCTTCTCCCACAATTCCTCATTCTACACAATCTATTTGGAGATGTCTGAAATCCCAAAATTGGAAGAATGGAGTCCAAAGAATTTTCCGATCACGTAAATGGATTGCAAGTAAACCACATCCATGGAATAATTAGAGAAAGGGAAAAAGGTAAATCATATGATTTTATAATATAATAATATATTAAACTATAAGATTCGTTTTATCGAGATATAAGGAGTATACATTATCAAAATCAAATTTTCTCGACTCCATTATACTCGATTTGACGAGAGCTTCGATTTGACACCAACATTGATAGGGTAATAACTCGTTTTGAAATATGTTATTATCAAACTTTCAAAATTTACAAATCAGTACACCAACTTTTGAAAAAGTTACAAAATAGTCCTTGAACATTTTGATATTGATAAATTGAAATAGAAAGGAGATAATTTTCAATCGTAAAGTATTGATAAAATATTTTTGACAATTTTACCTTTACGAATTGGAATTGACAATTTTACCCTTAGGGTAAAACCGACCTAATTTTGACGACAGTGAAAAATGGATAGAATATTCATGAAGAAATTCTAAATCCATTGATTATATAAAATGGCTTGAAGTCCATTTGAGTTAAAAGATCGGAATATTATTTTAACTCCCGAAGAGTTTAATTACATAATATACTTATTCTAAAAGGATAAATGTGCTCTTGTAGAAGTAATGAGTATTTGTTCTAGAAGAACAAATTTGCTCCCGTAGAAGCAGTTCAATATTTAATTCTCGCACTTTATTTACTGCAATTTAATTACTGCAATACCTCCTACTTGATGATGGGTTCAACCGTCACTAAACGGAAGGTTTTATATATTTCTGCACTTTATATGCTAAGTGATGGGTAATACCTTCTACTAAGCAGATCCTACTCCTGAAGAAGTAGTTAAACATTATGCAATCTAATTCTTGCTATTTAAATTCCGTAAATTTATATTTATTGCAATAATTCCCATAAGGTAGGTTCGACCACCTATTGGAGGAAATTTAATTTCTACAATTTAAATTTATGCACTTTATAGTTTGAGTATATTTCCAATGTGGTGGGTAATACCACACGATTGGTGTGCATATTTTCAATATGGTGAGTTATACTACACGATTGGTTATAACGAATCCTACTCCAGAAGAAGTAGTTGATCAAATATTCTAATCATACTCTCGAAGTAGTAGACAATGAGAATAAAATTACTTCCCCATATATACCGAATATTAATGGAGAAAATTGAGTAAGTGGTACTTGAAGTTACCATTGGATAAATAGACGAAAGTAAAATGCTGAATAGATCCCATGTTGATAAATCAAAGAAAATATATCGCATGGAAAGCTTATATGAAGTAATCTCATCGATGATATGAGATTGTATTAATATGAGAATAAAATGCTCTTGAAGAAGCAAAATCACTAGATATCTCAGATTTGAATAAAGCCAATATGATATTATTATTATTACTCCAGGAAGAAGTACAAAACAAGTGGAACATATTGAGAATATCAAAAGATGGCATTAAACACTAAAATATAAAAATGCAAAAAGAATATACATATCAATCCATAAATGAGGGATGCGTCTCGAGAGTATAAATACTCCGTAACTCCGCCACCATCAACATTAGGATTCATAATGAAATATTTAAAGGATCCGAATTTCTTTTCGCTTGACACCGCGGTCCGTGGCCGACGGACCGAGGCTTCCATGATTCTTGAACATATGCATGAAATTTGATGAGTAGTTCATCAATGATTTCAGCGTAAATAAGTATTTTTCTCATTGAATGAGAGATAAACTTATTATTTACACTCGATCTAGAAACGCTAGTAAGCCATCAAAGAAATTATTAATATTCAACAAACCTATTGGTTTGACATGAAAATTCCACGTGCCAACGAGGTTATATTGAATATTTCCTCCGGTGTGTTGTAGCGCTGGAAGGACAATGAAAGCATCACTATTATTCATCATATACATCATGCGCTTGTGGATGGATTGCGCTTGTAGCCCCAACCTGCTGGACCCATGGTAGAACTGACTCCAATTCGAGTATTAGATCCAACTAGATGGAAAGGTATTACGCTCGAAACTCTTATTCCCCATGATTGTGCGGCCATTATAAGTCTAGCTAAAAGTTTATTGTTGGTTCCTCCGTATAGTATATTGATTTCTTGTCTCCCTAACTCTTTTACAAGTCGGTTTGCCATATCCACATATTGGATATGGCCTACCGCTTAGATCCACCAAGAATACATACGGTTTTTAATATGGCGAGGTAAAAGTCGACTTGTATGAGATGATTCTAAAATCTCCATATCCATCTCTACTCCTATATCTCTTTTTGCACTATACTTTTAATGTATGAACATGAGAGATATATGAATCCCTCTATTTAAAGAAAAATTTTCAAACCAATAATTGAGTGCACTATTTACTTTTTGACAAATATGAAAGAGAAAAAAAAATCTGAGAAAATTTTTTTTAAGTGAAAATGACATATATCTGTTTGGTGATTGAAAAATAATATATATATACATATATATATATATCTTAAAATCGAAAAACAATATTTACAATTACAAGAAATATATTGATCTTTGTTATTACACCGAGCTTTCTTACATAAATATGGGAAAATTATTATGCTAAAATTTTCTAC
Organism: Jasminum sambac; assembly: GCA_018223645.1. NCBI lineage: Eukaryota > Viridiplantae > Streptophyta > Magnoliopsida > Lamiales > Oleaceae > Jasminum > Jasminum sambac. The sequence goes on along the minus strand of CP073643.1, from coordinate 29,238,765 downwards.
TAAATTTACAAACAGGATCTTCTAAAGTAAGTTTTTCAAAATCAGAACGCGTTTGTTGATCTTTGAATTTGGCCCATAAGGCCATTAGCTCACCTTTGTACGTGTCCACTAGGATGTGTCTCAAGAGCACGTTGAATATCATCCAAAGGCTCCTTACTCAATCCATCCTTAATGAATGCTATTTTATCTTCTCGATTTACGGACAAGTACCCCATGATTTACATCGAGTGTCACATGTCCATCGAGCACACTTGTAGCATCCTCCTAATCTTTTGCTTTCCGCTTTCTTTGAAAAACTACTTTTACCCATACCAGGCATGTATTTAGAGGGAATTGAAACCTCACCAGATAATCGAACCTTTACTTCAATCAAGCATCGGATATCTTGTGGGATACCCTTATTCATTAGCATCCTCAATCTTTCCAGCGTACCTCGATAAATCCTTTTTAGGATTTTGATCGGTAGTGATGGATAGTATTTTCGAAGATTTGAGAGCATATGATCCATTATAATGTATAGATCCTTGTTAGGATGAATTTTGCAATAATTTTGATGATTTATTTATAGAATAATACGACGCGTATGAAATAAGACTCCGATTTTAAATAAATAATATGAAGCGTAAGAGCTACGATTTCGGAATTAAATAATAGCCGGATGTGATGCGTATGAGCTGTAGCTCCGTGTTTGAACAGTAATAGACAATAATGTCACCAAAAGATGATGGAATATGTCGGTGAATTGTTTCTATGATATCATGTTGAGCACTATACAGATACTAGTGAAATCGATATAAGAATTTACTGAACTAGATTTCAATAATACTCGTTTGCAAAACCGGATTGACCATTCCGGTTTAAATAATTATTGAAATCAATATTTCAAGTGAAGAATTAAAGGAATTCTTCAATGATTGTTCTCGATAAATGATGAAATCATTACTAGCCAATATTGGGAATAAATCCCAAATATATATGGAATAAAGGATGAGAAGTATGGGCCCACTCATCCTCCATGTGGACTACTAGATATTATGATATGGATCCACTAGATAGTCACATGTGTATATGATTCGTAATTTGAAATTTACGAAATATTTGCTCACGGTATGAGCATGATTTTCAGATTTAATGATAAAGCTAGTAAATGTATATCCCAATACTTGAATAAATCCTCAAGGATTTGAGTATGCATACAAGTGGGATATTATATGGCAAATTATTTAAAGTCCTCAAATAAATTGCCGATATCGAGAATAGAATGCAAAGGGTCTAAATTCCCATATTAAAGCTGAATGATGAGAACATATATGATTAAAATCATATCAAGTGTATGGGTTTTGGTGTTCTAAATTTTCTCAGCATGAGGGGGCGTATTAAAGGTTGAGAATAATATGTGAAATGCATCATGTTATATCCTCGAAATTGAAATACGAACTTGAAGTTCAAAGATGCATGAAAGGCTATAAACAATCACATATATCAGCTACGATGCTTTGATAAGTTAGCACGCCAGAAGCGTTGATATTTCCCCAAACATATATATCAAAGCAAATTATAAAAGATGGTCTTAATAACGGAGGCATATACTCTTGAAGAGTATATAGACATAACTATATTGTGTAATCCTACAAGAGGATTGATAATGAGATATCTCGATAAGTTATGTCGATATGGGGAAAGAAATGAAATTGAAAAGTGTCGACACGATATGAAAATGTAGCGCTACATATGATCAATGATAATGAAAATATTGAGATATATTGAAGATGATGAATGGTGAATGTGAAATCTTTAACTTATGAGATGATGAGATGATGATGACTATTGCTCAAGTTTAAAGATAAGCATGGTGGTCATTATATGTTGCATGCTCATGAAAGTTAAATTACCGATCGTGTGTGTAGTACCAAAAAGGAAATTAAAGGATCGGATGAGCTAAACCCGTGTTTATGAGTACCCTAAAGGGTGAGCTAAGCCCCTGGGAATGAAATAACCTATTAAGTGAGTATTAAATGTTAAATGATATATTTTAAGTGTTAGTTAGTTATGAAGGTTTACTTATATGTTTACATGTTTTTACTATGAATTTATATGCTTTAAATTGTGTGTTTGGAGACATGTGTTCATGGTGAATGTTTTGTAGTTGTGTAAGAAAATTGATGCACTCTAAATGAACGAAGAGTATAAAACCAATGTATATGATACTCATACAAATGTATGAAAGATTTTGAAATGCTTGCAGCATACTTGTATAAAATACGCGTTGCACTCTTTTTCCTCGACTGAGGTTTTATCCCATTGGGTTTTCCTAGCAAGGTTTTTAATGAGACAACTTTAAAGGTGTATTCACATGAATATCGTACTTTTTTCCTTTATTAGGTTTTTCCCACGGGTTTTTCCTAATAAGGTTTTAACGAGGCATATTCATGGTATATTGAGAACGATATGAGAAATTGATACAGTGTATCTATTGGATCAAGTTATAATGGAGCTAATGCTTTAGATCCAAACGATGATGATATTGAAATCATTTACCAGAAGTAAAGATATCAGCTTCAAGATATGAAATCAAACGGAGCAATTGTACTCTTTTTCCTTCGATCAAGTTTTTCCCACTGGGTTTTCTTGACAAGGTTTTAACGCAAAGACGTGAATACTCATATGCCGATAGACATCGGGGAGCAATGTTTTGATGAAGGAAGATATAACCACTCCAAGCTATCCACGCAATCGGTTTGGAAGTTTTTTCCCACTTTGGGTTTTTCTCCAAACAGCCCGTAAGACATTTGTATTAATAGTATTGAGAGTGTTATGAATAATAATTGAAGAATAATTATTAGGTGTTATGAATAATTGAGAATAATGTGGTGGTTATGAATTATGAGGAATAATTTGGTGGATGAATAATTTGGTGGAGGAATAATTTGGTAAAAGATGTAATTATTATATGTGAATGACTATTATACCCTTGATGAAATTATGTAATTACGATTGTGCCATTCGAAGTTTTCCTATAAATAGGGCTTCAGTTATTAATGAAATTCATTCCAGAGAATTCCTTGGAATTCATTCTCTCTAAATTCTCTCTATTGTTTCTATACTTTTATAACACATATCAAATTACTATTATTTGTAGCTGTAAGAAGGGTGTTAAAGCAAACCAAAAAATGGGGGTCAAAGCATTTCTTAAGCTTGACGTATTAATAATAAGTGCATGATTTCAGATGCAATCTACAAAACAATGTCTGGAATCTTGATTAGTGGATAATAAGTGTTACGTTATCACTCATATAAAGTGATTATTCAACCACAATAATTCAAATCGATCCAACAACTTTGGAAGAGGAAATTGCAATAAAATCCAATTAAAATCGACAATTAACCCTTTGATCTTGGATTTGAGAATAGAAAATGCTCGCATATAAATTATTATATCAAACTATTTTTATTCTAATAATCCACCAATCAACTTCTTTTTTATATGAATTTTTTCACCGATCAACATACAAAGATCAATGACAATTGACAATTTTATAACCAAAATCGAACCATGAAAATGAAAGAAGAATATACTCCTTTCGTATCACTATGATAAAATTTATTTGACTTTCACGTGGATTATGAAATTTTATTTATTTATTATTGAAGAAAGAAATTTTATTAATATTATTAGAAAAGTAAATTTTACATGTATCTTTTCAAATATATTTGTATACTAAATGATGATAGTTTATTTTTTATTTATAACAATGTAAATAAAAATAAAGACATTTAAAAAAAATGAAGAAATCGAACACATACCAGCAAAGAAAGCGATATATATTTTGAAATTAACGGATGAAATATACATATGTATAGGAGTATGTGATCAAAATTATCGACGAGATGATTTTTATCATTAAATTCGAGAATACTAAAGAAATAATAATAATAAAAAAAAATACCTGACATGGGTCCTCTATATGCAAGAAATGGGTTAGGATATGGGGCAATTATGTAAGAAAAAACATTTAGAATAAGTCAATTAAGAAATGTATTAATGCGGTCCACCTAGCTCTCCCAGGAAGGGACCGAAATCAAACTCCATATGCTATTATAGTGTCAAGTTAGATTTTTTTCCCGACTAATTTCTCAAAATGAAAAAAATAATAATAATAGTAAAATATTTAAACCACATATAATTATTTCAAGAGTAACATAATTGATCTCTTATTTACAATAAAATAAAAAACAATCCATTGACTTATGTGACGAGCACAAATAGAAAGTGCATCAAGATGTGACAAGCACAAATACACAGTGTGTCGAGAGTGATTGTAGAAGTCTAAGTTTACTATTTTTGGTGCAAAAATTAATTTCCAACTTGATTATATATTTTTCCGAAAGTATTTTATCCAACTCGAAGAACTTTTACTCTGAAACTTGTCCCCGGCAGCTTTTCTAAAAGCTACTCTACAAATTACAAAATCAGAAGCACAATCAAACAGGCCCTTGGTCTGAATTAAGGAGAGGCTTTTTAGCTAACTTATAATGAGTTTTATGCATTGAACCCCCAACCTAATGGCACTAGGGTGAGACTGTGACTCCACTACTGCATAACTGGATTCCATCCAACATATAATTTCAAACTCACACAAGGTGTCTCCTGAATTTCATATACATGAGATACTATATAAATCAGGTGGGACCTAAGAACCCACCACTGTTTTTCCCACTTCGAGCCAAGAGATTTAATTGTCACATTCTTATGAAGTAAAATCCAAGCTTCTACAATTTAAAAGTGTAGACAAAAAGTCAAATCTTGCATACCCTTATCCATGCTAGATTCCAACTACTATAATGTAATAAGTAATAACTAGATAAGAAAGATTGTAATATCTTCAACCTGAAAAAATTTCGGCTACTGTTGTACCAAGTATCCTATAATTTTTTACCATTGAATAAGATAACCTATACATAAAAAAGTTACCATTAGTAAAATAATTTGACCCCCTACGCGAATAAGAAATACTCAGTATTGATTGACATGAATATTGATTACAATATACCAAAAATATTAGAAAAGTTCCTCAATCACGTCAATGGTGAGTGAGAGTCATTATGCAAATGCATCGACTTATTTGGGCTCGACTTACCTTGAGCTTTACCATGTTTGACGTGTGTGTACAAATTCAGATGTCAATAAAAATACAAGTTCTGTCTTTCAAAAAAATAATAATAATAATAAATACAGTACAATACAAAGGCCTAGAAGTTCAATTACACAACATGTTCAAAAGCTTATGAAACATTGTGTTTCTTAACTCGTATAGAACAAACAGATACACTGTTGTCATTACAAGGCATGCGATGGGGAAAACAAGCCTTGGGGCACTACGTTGTTCTGGCCAATTTCGTCAATGCACGGGATCAAAGTTGCCTTGATCATTGCTTTAAAGATGAACTCCTTTCAGCACGTACAAGCTCAGGGAGGAAGCTCCGCAACTAAAATGTCAGCACTGCCCTTCAAATTTAAATAATGTCTCTTTCAAATTTGAACCATTTCCAGTTAGCATACAAAGTTTCTTCGTTTCCAAAAGGTAAGCCATCTGTAGGAAGGGCTTCTACTTTACGGGTCGCTGGGACCGCTGAAATTCTTTGCCTGTATTTTTTTGCCATTTCTTCAGCTTCAGAAAACACTCTCTGCAACAAAAGGCAGGGGGTGTGTGGGGTGGATTATGTTAGATAGACACTTGTAGCTTTCCAGCAATAGAGATTTTTATGTCGTTGATATGTAAAACGAGCAAGTGACTGAATTTTTTAACATCATGTACCTCCTTGTTCGATAAAAATAAACCGGGCTCACTTTCAAGGTCAGCAATACTACATGGTCACCGGGGAAAAATTAATCAATTATGGATTCTTAACAACGTCATCTGTATCAAGTAAAATAGGTGACATTTGCAAACCAATCAGACGAGAGAGCATCATGGTACCTGACAGAAATTTTGTCCGGAAACATAGACTTCACAACGAGAACTTTGACCTTCTCATCAACCGCTAATACGTCAGAAACAGAAGCGATTCTGGCTTTGCTGATGTTTGAAATATGCAGCAATCCACTATTTCACCAATTATCTAAAGTCAGTAAAGCATAGTCTTCAAAAGAATTATAAGAACTATTGTCAAATTTATAATTTCGACTTTTTGAGACCAAGAGTTTGCTTAACATTAACTTCCGCAAGTGATTATCGGTGATTACAAGTTTGAGTCTTGTTTAGTCGATTGGCATAGTTGATGAACGAGAATAGATTGTTGTAGAACATAGCAGAAACAAGCCAAAATACCTAAAAATTAACTTCTAGTGCCCAGTAAAACTCAAAACTTCAATATCAGTTGCACATCTCACATCACAACTCATTATCTCATGCACACATCTCATGATCCCTATTACCACACAACCTAAAATGTTAATTTTTAGCATACCTTAAATTTATTCACATCTATAATGAGTTAATCTTGCATTTCACTGAATCAAGAGGAAGTAAAAACTTTACCTCCTCATAGTATCACCTATCTTTATCTGAGCACCGTATGGAAGAATTTTTCTCACAGTTCCATCTAGAAGGGTACCCTCTTGAAGATTCAAGGTCGCCTATTCCATTGTGTAGCCAAGCAATAATTATTTAAGAAAGAAGTTAAAAATAAAACTAGTTGTATTGAATAAAACCCAATAGAAAAATAACTCCCCCAAATAAAAAGACGGTCGATTGAATGGTTCAAATTGAAAGACTAACCCAAGCTTTCTTCTCGCTGAGTATTAAGTCATTGGTATCTTCGTTTATTCTGGTAATTTCTACGTATATACGCCGTCCAACCTACCACATCAAGAAGTAAATTATAAAATGGCTTATAATGCAACATTATAGCAATTTGACCATTAGCCATGATAAATATGATGTTTTTACCAGAAATACAGGAAAAAAATCTTTCATACTTATTTTACTTCCCTTACAATATTAACAATATATAATTTCTAACTCGAAGCTATTATTATACATCAAACAAGAAAAAGTACTCCATCCATCCCACTAAGATGGGCCTGTCTACATTTTTTGTCCGTCCCATAATATAAGCCACTTTCTTTATTAGTATGCATTTAATTTCTTCACTCCCTAAGATGCCCTTATTTAATGTGAATAAATTACAATTGAAAATGAAAGACCATCTTTTAATATGGGGATATAAAAATACAAGTAAAATTTACGTTTCCGATAATATTAATTAAAATTTCTTAATCGGTGTGAAAGTTAAACCATACCTATCTTAATGGGACGGAGGGTGTAATAGAAAGAAATAACACAAAAAGTATATTATCTAAGCGAAGTCCTAAAGAATTTAAACAATACATTAACATGTCAATGTACTTTTTGAAAACATTGCATGTTTTTGTGCCCAACGTGACATAGTCAGTGTATCATAAGAAGTGTCCATACATTTGTATGAGACGGAGTTACAATTATTTATCAAAGAAACTGGTGCAGGAGAAGGGTAAGAAGACATGCGTAAATGTGCATTTTCACATACATTCTCTTTCAGTTGAGTGAAATTATTTACTCGTTTCACTAATTCAGGTATTGGAAGAAACCCCCTCAGCCCCTGCAAAATAAATCAACGTCAAACATTTAGGAATCTAGAGTGGGGGGGAGAGAGAGAGAGAGAGAGAGAGAGGAGGCGGGGGTGGGAGAGGTACTTCTATTCGTGTGACGAGACCACCAGTGTTCCACTCAGTTATTTTAACCTCTATTGGTTCGTTGAGCTGCTGAATCTGCACAAGATAGAACAACCTTATACACCATGTCTCCAATAAAGAAGATATGTCTTCAAAAAGAAGAGAGCTACAGATAGCCTCCAACAGCCGAGAATTGCAGGAAACATGAGGGTGAACTTAAGAAGAAAAGCATGCTTGTGGAAAAAAAGTAATAGAGGTTGCAGGGAAACATGAGAAAACAACGTGTCATTAAAAATAAAAGTAAGAAAAAGTGATTAAATTTTAAGATTTACCGAAGAAGCTCCTAGAATAAATAAGCTATCTTGCAGATTAGCATCCAATATTTAGCCAGGCAGTTCTATGATATACCCAACATCCTCGGTACCAATTTCTGTTGACTCTTTCAGGGCCTTGATTAGTCCATTTAATCAAACATCAGCGTGAAAATTTGGGTGAACATGATGCAAATGTAAGGCATCTAACAATTTTCAAATTCAACTCATTGCCTAGGCTCCATTTGGATCCACAAGAAATGCAACGATGTGTGTGAACATTATTAAGGGATATATTTTGCAGTCTACGCTTATTTCGCTTTATTCCTTGCTGCATTCTGTTAAATTCAAGAAAGTTCCCAAGTCAATGTTTAACTATCTTCATAACGAAAATGCAAAGAAACTCATTTTTCAATTGATCGTATGAAGTATCATATATCTTTCCAAGTAATTGAGCTGTATTGAGTCATATTAACTTCAATCTTGGTTCAATTGCTCTGCCTCTTCCCACGTAGCAACTTTCTAGCCATATCTTCTATCTTTGTCATATATCAGGATGTCCCAAATGAACTTAACCTGTGTTCGTTTTTAACTTTTTTCTACCTAAAAATGAATTTCTGTTACTTAGTCAAACTTCACACATCTCGTGGTCCCCAACTCCATTAAACCTAAAAAAGTTAGTTTTTAGCAAAATAAAAGTTTACTCAAACACACGCTTACAGGTGGCTGCACATTGAGCCAACAGAATTGCTGATGACCATAAGTCCTCTCATGGTGAAAGAAATTGATTGCAAGAACAAATGTCTAAGATGGAAGTTGTTGCTCCGTGAAAGTGACAACAAAAATTCTTATTACTCAAATGCTCAAAAATCTAACGACAAAAAATTTGTAACATTCCACTCAGCATTGTCAACGACACGGTGATACCATAAGAAGTGCCTGTTCATCTTCTATATTAACCATATCTTCCTTGGTCGTTTTTGCTTAATATTCCAAATATTTGCCACTAACTTTCCAATAGAATAGCTGAACTCTTAACAATTTAATAAATCCAAATCAAGATCCAACACCAATGCACCATAACACATCCAGCCCAAATAAATAAAAAACAGTCAAATTTCCAAAGTAATCAAAAGATAAAGAAAGAAAAGAACCTGCCTCACTCGGTGCCAAGCAATGCGCCTAACAAGCCTCCTAGTCGAAAGCAAAGGTCGACCACTAAGAGTCCTTCCAAGAACCTCAGCCAAAAGAACAGTTCCGGGCTCCACAATAGGCTTTCCGGGCTTCGGTTCATAGCTTACTGCCTCATCATTCCTCACTATCCCAATCTTCCCTCTAACCATGAAGTCCTTTATCCTTATCATCCTTCTCAAAATCACACAATAAATCGTCCAACTCCTTGTTATACAGAGGCATTACCTCTTTAGTTAGCATTGTTCCTAGTAAATCTGCACCCACATTTACATCAAGCTTGTTTTCACTTCCTGAGACAACTACTCCCACCACTAAATCACCAGCTTTGGGCTCGTAATACTCTATACTAATTTTCTTACTTTCCTCCTCACTTGAACTCTCAATTTTACTTTCTGTGTCATTTTCTTCATCTGATAGCCGAAAGAATTTGTAAAAATTCTCCAGGATTTCATCCTTATCGGGTTTCTGCGGTTCAATTTCTACACCGGGATTATTACCTATTTGCTTTGGAGCTGGCTTAACGAGTAACTCGAGCTCTTCATCAGCCTCTTCGGGCGAAATCGTATCTACAGTTTCCTCAAAAACTTCATTCTTAGAACAAAACGGTAAACGAGTTCGCCTATTAGGTAATTGGAAGGAAAAACACAAGCCTCTGCAATATTTTGAAGCGAAATTTGGGGATTCGACCAGTGCAGTTTTGGATTGAATGACAGTGGAGTTAATAATCGGATTGTTGAAGGATAAGGATAGGATGAAGTGAGGGAAGGACTTGCTTACAGGATTATGAATAGGGACGGGCATGTCTCTGCTTAACCTGCGCACCCCTCGTGAACGGTTAGTGTAACCAGTGTTGTTCGTTGCTGATTGTAAGTGGAGCTCGTCGCGTGGTCTAGTGTGAGCCACCAACCAATGGAGTAACCAGTAAGCCAATTCTTCTGGCTGGCGAGTGGCGACAGATAGGCGTCGTTCAAAAATATCTCTTTCGTGCTTGTTTTGCTTATTTTCTGTTCCGGGTTCTTCCGAGGTTTTGCGCAGTGCGGACTGCCAAGGATGGATAATGGTATTAGGATTGATTTTTTTTTTTTTTTTTATGGATTTTTATGTAAAAAATGTGAGAAAATAAGTGGAGTTAAATGGTAGAAATTTATACAGTAATATATAACCTCACGATATATGATGTGAATGTGATTGGTTTGGCGAAAAGAAAAAATGGTAAAAAAAAATCCTATCACTTGCATATATCTCCCTCTTTTTTTCTCTATTATTATTATTATTATTATTATTATTTTCCCTATATTAAATTTCATTTATTCGGAGTATGTGTTGAGGGGCGTGATTGAAAATTGGAGAACATATTTTAAAAATTATAAAGTAATTGTATGTGTTGTTAAAATATAATATAATAAGAGAGAAAAAAATTAGTAAAATTTAATATGTATCGAAAAATTAGTAAAATTTAATATGTATCGAATAAGGCCTAACTTGACCATGGAAACCAGCAAAAAGAAAAATCGATGAGTGATCACTTATCGACGGTACCATACATAGTTCTTCGGACGAGCACGAATGTGCAGTGGGTGGACCCAAATGGTTGACTGTGCTAACCGGCCATAGGCGATTCCGTGTCTCGGGCCACCTATTGTGAAAGTTGAGAAAGATCCAGTGTGACCTTGAACTGAGATCTCTAATCGAGATGTTAGGTCATCTCTAATCGAAATGTCATTGAGTTTGAAGTGTGAGTTGCCAATTGTTTGCAATATATTGGCTTTGTGGAACAACTGCTTTTATTTATTTTGCTATGTTCCACTCAGAGCAACCACGTCTTGATATTCCGTTAAAGAATCAAGTTTGAGGCGCGCAAACATGATACCAAAAAGAGTAGCTTGGTATAATTTACTTCCAACATCGAACAATAATTTAACCCTTGAAGCTGCATATAAGACCATATTTTAATGGGGAGTGGATTGGAAGAGATTGGTAGAAAGATGATGATTATTTTAATTGAAAAAAAAAAGAAGTGCAAGAAAAAATAGAGGAGTAATAAAATGTTAGTAGAAAAAAAACTCTAGATGGGGACTATTTGTGGCCATTGCACAGGTGTCGAGGAAGAAAAATTGAGGAAGGATCGAAGAAAAAAATGAGGGAAAAGTGATTTATTAAAAAAGAAAAAGAAAATTGAAAAATATAGAGAAACGCATGGAACCCATGAAAAAATGTGTGTTTTTATATCTCTTCCAATGAACTTTTGCAATGAAGATGCTTTAATGAACGCATAAATAAAAATCTAAGCAATAATGATGCAAATTTGTCATTTTTGGAGATTTAAAGCGTGTGTTCATGTCATCTTTTTTAACTAAAAATCATTTCGTGCTAAAAATTAAAGTGAAACATCAATATCAATCACACATCTCATATTGTCACTCATTATTATCCATATATATATATCTCTTAGTCTCCACCACTGTCTATCCAAAAAGTTCATTTTTAATCAAATTTTAGGTAAAAATAAAATAAATAAATAAAAAAAATAATGTACATGAATACACCCTTGCAATGTGGATGACTAATTGACTACAAGCTCGCGATCTGTAATGATATCATCCATAACAATGCAATACTATGTTAGCCACAAAAGGAAGTAACTTCGTTGCACCAAAAAAATCCCATTCACACCATATCTTATAAGTAGAGGAAGCCAAGTCCATTGCACTACAGTATCTTGACTTTCTTTTGTGAGTTCGGCTCAGATACCCACAGTCGGGGAAAAAAATTTATGGGGGCGCTGAAGATGTCCCACCATTATGTATTAAGAATGTGACATTCGCCTAACTTAATGTAGACAAAAATTTTAAAAATTTTTTTGCGTGATGACATGGCGCCACCACGTAGGCATGAGGATTGGCTTATGTTCCCACTATGGGGAACAGGGCCAATCCATTCTTTTGTAGTGGGTTTAGCCTTTTACAATTCATTTGAGATTCCCAAAACACTTCATGTCAAGCGAAGATAAAAAGCAAAATCAGATGACTACATATTCTCTGGTGAATATTGAAGTGTTAGCATATAAATTAAAATATGTTTTTATAAGTAGGAAGAGAGAGAATTAGTGGAGTTGAATTGTAGAGATTTAAAAATACAGTTGATATGTGGATGTGATATGTTTGACGAAATTTGAAATTTTAAAAAAATCAATTAAAATGAATTAAAATTTATATGCTAACATGCTCTATATATATCAATCTAAAAAAATACGTCAACAACAATATAGAAAATGCCTACTCAATTGGGACTACATAGAAGAAATTTTAATATGAATGACAAATTTATTGTGAAACAAAAAAAAAAAAAACTACTTTGAATTGATTGGCAAAAGTTGATCATCATGTGATCATAGGTCACGACCTCGCTATTACGATCCAGCCATAGTGGTCATGACCAGTCCTTACCTAGGTCATGTGACTGTAAATCATGATCATAGAAAGCTAGTACTATAGTCAAAAGTATTTGTTGTGATCAATTAGTTTTCCGTCATCTGAGTTTCAGAGGTTTATCGTCGTATATAGAAATGAAATTTGATACAAAGAGGACAAACGGGTAAGAAAGACGAACTCAAATTTGTGAGATTGATTTAACTGATTTGGTATTCATAAATTATTTAATTTTGCAAATTCTTTTCTTGCACTTGGCATAGACTTAATTATGTGACTCGTTGGCTAGACTCTTAGAGTCACCAAGCCTTCAATGGATAATTTTGGATACAATCATTCCAAGGATTATCAAATTCTTGGCTTGAATCTTTAAGCCATTTCCACACCAAGCTACCAACCTTAAACCCTGTCCCAAATGCAATCATCCACATTCTATCACCCATTTTTGCTCTTTCTTTAGCCTCAAAATAGGCTAACTCATAAAACACAAGACTACTAGACGTGTTACCAAACCGATTTAGAGTCATCCGAGCTGGCTCAGTCACCTCGTCTGCCAGTTTCAAAACTCGACCGACGTTGTCAATCACCGCCTTGCCGCCTGTGTGAATGCAAATATGCTCAAACGCTTCCTTGAAATCCGGGACGACCGGCTTCAATTCACCACCGGAAAACCACGCGACCGCCACGGAGTAGGCATAAGGAATGATTTGACTCGGCGGCAGGACACGTGGGGCTAAAATCTTGATATGCTCACGTAAATTCACGCCAGCAACCCTAATCAAATCCTTGGTGAGTGAAATCCCATTATTGCCCTTGTCATCCTCCTCTTGAAACGCAGCTCTATACGAGCTGTCATCTGCCCCGTGGTGAGTCCTGAGAGAGTCAACGAGTTCCATCTTCGAAACCCGGCGGAGCCTCGGGTCGTTGGTGAGCATCACGGCGGCACAGCCCACCCTAAAGATACAGTTAGTCACCAGCATGGAGCGGTTATCGCCGGAGTACCAGTTCAAGGTGATACTCTCGGTGATGACGATAAGAGCATTTTGGACTTTTCGGCTCCCACGTATAATCTTGGCTACAAAATCGATTGAAATGACACCTGAGCTGCAACCCATACCGCTAAGATTGTATGTTTTCACATCCGGTCTGAGTTTATACCGATTCACGACGAGTGAACTCAGTGAAGGAGTAGGCGAAAAGCTTCCACTTGTAACGACAACAATGTCGATGGCTTCTGGGTTGATTAGCGTTTTCCGCAAAAGGGCATCAATGGAGGAGAAAACCCCTTCTTGAGCTTCTTGAATGGCGTAATTTAGCTTGGGAACACCATCTTTCTCAAAAATGAACTGGGGTGCGTAGGTTTCGTCACCCAGACCCGATTTGAGATAAATGTTTCGCATGAATAACATGGCTTCATAAGTAACCTGCGAATTCCGGCGAACGAAATTCTCAGCCGTTTGGTAGGAGTATTTCCGGTGAGGCGGTGGTTTGTAGCAGGCGTAGTTTAGCATGTAGACTGGGGTTCGGGTGGTGTAGAAGTGGTAGCAGAGGAAGATGGAGAAGAATGTGAGTGGTAGAGAGAGGTGGAGGTTGGCGAAGAGGAGGGTGACGGCCGCAGCCAATGTGGCGGAGGTGAAGGTTGTGTGGAGGAGAAACGTGAAGAATAAGAGTTGGAGGAAACAGAACCGGAGGTTCTTCATGTTAATTACTTGTATTTTCATTTTTTTCCCTTTCTTTTTTTAAGCTTTGAAAAAATATTTGTGCATTTTTTTTTTCTCGGCAGAATCGAAGAAGACGGCAAATTAGGCTCTTCACTAACAATTCATTGTACATGTACGTATATATATACTAGTTGATACACATTCTTTAGTCATTTTTTTCTCGGTCCAATTGTGTGTGACTTAATGCACAAAAATATTGTGGGCGAGAAGTTTGTATTTAACGTGGATTAATATGTGCAGGTGGAATGACTTTAAATTTGGGGGTAGGTAGTAGTAGTACGTAGTTTACATCTATTGTTTCGAATTTTGTATTATTAAATGTATTATTCAATTAATTGTAATGATATATATTTTCTTTAATTTGAAGACATGAATATATAATGCATGGGCCCTAAGCTTCAAATCTTTACGACGAGAGAGGGTACTCAATGCATCAATGAATTGTTTAATTTAATGTCAAAGCCTCAACTCCTCGAATTGCCTTCCTCTCTAGTCTCAACCTGTATATCACAAGTTTTAATTTTTTTTTTTCGATCCTTTACTCTATTTATTTTATTTTTGTTTTATAAAAGAGGTGTATGATGGAAAGAATGTTTAGTTAGAAAAAATAGAAATGTCAAATTTTACAGGTAGAAATAATATTCACGTACAATATAATCTGATTAAAAAATTAATATAGACATTTTGTATCAATTATATACGTTTTCCATAAATCTTAAATTAACTTTTTCAAATATGAGTTTCACGTTATGGAGCAATATGTTATATATATTTATGTATTTCACATTTTTCACCATAGACATCTCTATGTTGAAATTTTAATAACACTAGACATTCGAATTCGATAACCCACATTTGTCTAGTAACTGTATGTTTTATTGCACAAATTACATGACATGATTTTTGAATTTTTGGTTGTCTAGGTAACAAAAGCTAGCTATAAAAAATTGGCTGAATTTCGAAACTAAAGATATAAGAGCATATACCTCACTTTTGACGCAATTTCGAAGACTCATAATGCAACATATTTGATGTATTTTATAAGAATTTGTCACAAGTTGCACAAGAAAATGAAAAAAAAAAAGAAATACATTTAACTGAATTGCGGGATTGCACAACCAATATCATTAATTATATCAAGTACATAGATCGATCACATAGACAGTTATATTAGGTGTCACATTTTACACTCATAAAAGAAAAACATATATTGAAAAAAATTAATTATAGTGTCTGTAGTAATGGGTCACCTTGCTACCGGTTGGGCAGCCCAGTTTTTGGCACTTCGGCCCAGTCCACCTAGCCACCAGACAACAGATTACATCTGCTAGAGAAAAAGAAAAAAAAAAAGAAGTTAACTAAACAGGATGATTAGACAGATTAGTGATTGGCACAATTATCATATGTCAAACTTTGTATCAGGTGAGATAATTATAGGATTTTATCATGTTACAATTGTACCAATAATTGTATCAATTATCGCGTTTAATTAAATAAACATTGAAAAAAAAAAGTTAATGAAGTATCAAATAAAAATCCCCAAAACACAATACATTTTCTAAATGTTCCAACCCATCGATTACGGGAAAGTTACAAGTTTCCGTAGAGACGATATTTTCTAATACGACAATACGTAGATGCTCACAATAATACTACGTTACTTAATTGACACCGAAATTAATTGAGAAAAACAAATTGTCTACTCGTTCACAAAGCAGCCCATGTGAGAAGTGCTTAATTTATTGTTCACAACTTTCTGTAAGATTATCGAATCTAATTAAATAATTAAATAATAATTAACAATATACCACATTAGCTAAACGACAATGTACAGCTTTCCTAGCCTCCCGTACAACTCATTGATAAGAATGTGGACAATATATAGTTATACTACGTTGAAATTTTTTGGGACTTTTGTTGTGAGTATTAATATATAGGCCGGATTTTTCGGAGAAACTCTGTCGAATTCGTTAAAAAATTATATAGATTTTGTTCTATCTTTTTTTCTTTAAAAACACTGTAATTATTTGATGGACATATCTTTCTGTGTAACGTACAAGTGAAAATACTAGTAATTAAATAATAATCAACATTATACGACATTCACTAAATGACAATGTACAGCTTTCCTAGAATGTTGTTCACAAAATCAATATTTGGTTCAAGTAAATGTTTTTAGTAATTGTCAATAACAGTGAATTTATAACCTTTTTTCTTCTTTTGACATCACAGTAAATTTATAACTAAAATAATAATACTCGTACTTTGACTTCATTAATGAACTAAAATCCTATGACGAGAATCTCTATCCCTTGAGAAGCCCTATATGATGCTACCAGAATTGCTATAAATCGTACACCTGGCACTTGTCTGCCCTTTAATTAACATGTAATTTATAATTTTTTATTTAATTTTAAGTTGGTACGTGCTTTTACAATATTTTAAGAAAATATTCACGTTATGGACCGGTGGAGATTTTTTATTTATTTTTTTCATTTTTTAATTCTTTTCATTTAATATATAGGCTCTGTGAACTGTTAGTAATTGGAATATTCATAATTTGTTGTTAATTACTGGTATTAGTTAAGTTGTTAGTTGGTTAGTTGTTAAATGGTTAGCTAGTTCTGTATAGTATAGGGACCTTCATGTAAATTCCGTAGTTAGTTTAGTCGGTCTCTATTAGTTAGCTTTATTTTTGCTATTTCTTCTACACTTTGATAGATACAAACTAGAAGAATTCAATTTCCAGTTTCTTCTTCTCTCTAAATCTTCATGGTATCAGAGCAGGGAAGCCAAATCCACCGTAATCTGATCTAAATTGAACGGGAGTAATTGCAGTCATGGCTGTGAATGGAAATCGCAGAGAAGAAGAACTTGAGGATTTAGGTCGCGAAGCTCGGGGAACCCGCAATCGCGAGCAACCGAGGGAGAACCTTCGTGATCGAGAACAGCTGGAGGATAATCCACTGTTGCTGCATAATTCAGACCACCCGGGGATGACGCTTGTTTCAGCGCCACTGAATGGAAGAAACTACTTGGCCTGGAGTAGATCGATTAAAATTGCTTTGGGTGCTAAAATGAAATTAGGTCTCATCGATGGTTCAATTGAGGAACCTGAAAGAGGATCGCCTAATTTTGAGAGGTGGAATCGTGCCAACTACATGGTGACCTCGTGGATTCTCAACTCAATTTCGAAGGACATTGTGGATGCCTTCATCTATGCAGAGACTGCCAGGAAACTTTGGATGGTTATTGAGGAACGCTATGGAGGATGTAATGGCCCTCAGTTATACCAAATTCAGAGGGAGATTGCTTCAATCTCCCGAGGAAAAATGACCATAGCTCAATATTATACCAGATTGGCAAAGCTCTGGGACGAGTTAACCTTCTTACTGCCCACATCAATCTGTAATTGTAGGCCAGTTTGTATGTGTAATGCTACTAAAGGAGCTGAAGAACAAACCAAATTAAACCGTTTGATGCAATTCTTAATGGGGTTAAATGAGGAGTATGAGAGTGTGAGGAGTTCCATTTTGACACAGGACCCATTGCCTCCTGTTAATAGGGCTTATTCTATAGTGCAGCGTGTGGAGAAACAGAGGGAAGTGAATGTAGCTTTTACTGATAACTCTGAGATGAATGTGATGATGGTCAATAACTCTAAGGGATATCCTACGGGTGAAGGGGATAATAGACAAACTAAGATGCAAGGCCTGAGTAAAAGGGAGAAACAGCAGTTGTTTTGTGATCATTGTAAAATGAATGGGCACAATATTGAAGGTTGTTTCAAGATTATTGGCTATCTGACTGGTTTAAGCAACTCCAGAGACAAGAAAGGGCAAGTAACAGGACATGTGGAAATACCATGGCAAATCTAGCTGAAACACCCCTTGAGATGGATACAGGGGCAAAAGGTGAGAACACCAATGCTCAGTTGACAGATCTCATGCAACAGATGATTAGACTCATCAAAGGGAAAGACACAGCCATGGTTAATTTTGCTAATATTTCAGACTTTTCAGGTTCTTATCTCACTCTTAACTCTCATGCCTGTTTAAGTGCTTGTGATTCATTAGAAAAGGGGACCTGGATCATAGACACAGGAGCCACGAACCATGTTTGTAGTCAGTTGAATCTATTCAATACACATAAAACCATGACCAAAGAACTACCTATTTACCTGCCTAATGGGAGCTATAACTTGATAAGCCTCAAAGGAACCGTTGAGTTGAGTAAAAATATCATCATAACTGATGTACTGCATGTGCCCACTTTCAAATTTAACCTACTATCAGTTAGCAGATTGGCCAAAAAATCTAACATCAAGTCTATTTTCTTCCCTGACCATTGTATCTTACAGGACCTGAGGACTAAAAGATTATTAGCAGTTGGCTTCTCCACCAAGAATCTCTACATTCTGGACAGTAACTCCTTCACAGACAACACCCTGCAAAAATACTTTTCCTTACACTGTAACTCTTCTATACATCCCAAGTCTCTGTTTTCCTCTGAAAACAATGATTGTCTTGTAATGAATAATATTGGCAAAGATGATTTTTACCTTTGGCATAAAAGATTGGGACATAGTTCGAAGGAAGTATTGGAACATTTAGACTTTTTACATTCTTGTAATAAGACTGTGCTTTCCTTGTGATATTTGCATTTTCTCTAAACAACAATGCGTTTGTCCTTTTCCAAGAAGCACTATCCAGACTAAGAATGTTTTGATCTCATCCACATGGATGTGTAAATCATACAAACAAGCTTCTATAACAGGGCACACTATTTTCTAACCTTGGTTGATGATTTTAGTAGAGCTACTTGGACATTCTTAATGAGACACAAAACTCAAGTCTTCCATACCTTTCAAGCCTTTTATAATTTTGTCCTTACACAATTTGAAAAAGCCATCAAGTGCATAAGAAGTGACAATGGCACTGAATTTACCAATCTAGAGCTCCAGACTTTTCTTCTCGCCAAGGGCATAATCCACCAAAGGTCTTGTCCATACACACCACAACAAAATGGTGTGGTAGAGAGAAAACATAAACATCTTCTTCAATTGGGCAGAGCCCTCCTTTTTGAATCAGCTTTACCAAGAATTTTTGGGGAATCATTCTCATGGCTACTTACATCTTAAACAGACTGTCAGCCACTCCTTGACTGGAAATGTCCTTATTCTTTGTTATACCAGAAAGAACCTTCCTATGAACATTTAAGGACCTTTGGTAGCCTTTGTTATGTAACCGATAATACGCCCCATAAACATAAGTTCGATGCTCGGGGACACAAATGTGTCTTTTTGGGATACAATGCTGGACAAAAGGGTTATAAAGTATATGACATAGTCTCTAAAAGAATTCTTACTTCTAGAGACATCAAATTCTTTGAGCACATATTCCCATATAAGCAAACTTCTCACACAACTCTCCCTATTCCTGTCACGGAAACTCCTTATGATCTTCATCTTCCATCTACTTCTGAAGATAATTCCACCATTGTCACTCATATTGAAAACAACAGACAATATTCCCCCTCTCCAAATGCCCATTATCATGCCACTGCTAATGATTTGACCACTCAGGATTCTACCACAGCCTCTGATTCTCCTCCCACAGACGCGGAAATAACCCTACCTATGCAACCAGTCTTAAGAAGAAGCAGTAGGACCAAACAGCTTCCTACTTGGATGAATGACTTTGTAGTCAACTTGGTTCATTCTAACCCTCTTCCAATTCCCAAAATACCCCAGTCATCAAATTACAGTCCACAATCTTTCCCCTTTTCCCAAACTACCTGTTTTTCAACTGATTATTTGGTTTTCCTGGCAAAAGTGGATAATATCAAGGAACCCTCCTCTTTTGAAGAAGCAAGCAAACAAACAGCATGGGTTGAGGCCATGCAAGCTGAATTAGCAGCTTTAGAAAGAAATCAAACTTGGGAATTGGTTGATCCTATCCCGGGGAAATCACCTATTGGTTCAAAATGGGTTTTTAAGGTCAAATTAAAGGCTGATGGATCAGTTGATAGGTGTAAAGCTCGCTTAGTGGCCAAAGGTTTTAACCAAGTTGAGGGCATTGATTATTTTGAAAGTTTTTCACCTGTGGCCAAACATGTTAGCATCCGCATTTTCATTGCCATTGCAACGGCTTATCACTGGCCACTGTTCCAACTTCGATATTAACAATGCTTTTCTTCATAGCTTATCTTGATGAAGAAGTATATGCATCCCCCTCAAGGATATTTCAAGCCAAACCAGGTCAAGTATGTCGCCTAAAAGAGATCTATATGGCCTTAAGCAAGCTAGTCGACAATGGAATTTTGAACTTTGCAAAACCCTTGAGAATCTTGGTTTTCAACAGTCTCCACATGATCACTGCCTGTTTATTCTGCACACCAAAGATCTGTTTTTGGCTATTCTAGTCTATGTAGATGATCTACTTCTTACAGGAAACGATGAAGAAGAAATTCAAAGGGTGAAACATTCTTTAGATGTTTCCTTCACCATTAAGGACCTTGGACATGCTAAATATTTTCTTGGCCTTGAAATCGCTCGAAGTGCTGCAGGTACTTATATTACTCAGAGAAAGTATGCCATGGACCTTTTGCAGAGTAGTGGACTTTTGGGATGTAAACCAGCTGCTACTCCTTTTCCACCAGGCCTTAAATTACATGACACACATTCTCCTCTCTTTGAGAAACCAGAGCAGTATCAAAGACTGATTGGTAGGTTGTTGTATCTCAGCATCACACGGCCAGATATAGCATATGGTGTCCAACAACTAAGCCAGTTCGTGCAATCACCTTCTACTCACCATTGGACAACAGCACAACATCTTCTGCGCTATATCAAGGGCAGCCTTTCCCTTGGTCTTTACTACCCATCTTCCTCTGATTTCACGCTTTCTGCGTTTTCAGATGCAGACTGGGCTACTTGTTCCAGCACTCGTAAGTCTCTCAGTGGTTATTGCATCTTTCTTGGAGGAGCTATTGTTTCTTGGAAGACCAAGAAACAGAACACTGTTTCTCGAAGCTCAGCTGAAGCTGAATATCGCAGTTTAGCCTCCACTGTCTGCGAGCTCTTATGGATCTCTTATATGCTTCGCGACTTCAACATCACCTGTAAGCAGCCCATTCCTTTGTTCTGTGACAATCGTGCCGCTATCCATATCAGTGCCAACCCCGTATTTCATGAGCGCACTAAGCATCTCGACATCGATTGCCATATTGTTAGAGATCAACAGAAAATGGGCTTCATTCTTCCACATTCTATCCCCTCCAAGGAGCAGCCAGCCGATTTGTTTACAAAAAGCCTTCCAACTTCCCAATTTGCTTATCTGCTCTCCAAGCTGACTTTGAAGAATTTTCATCAAAGTTCACCTTGCGGGGGGGATGTGAACTGTTAGTAATTGGAATATTCATAATTTGTTGTTAATTACTGGTATTAGTTAAGTTGTTAGTTGGTTAGTTGTTAAATGGTTAGCTAGTTCTGTATAGTATAGGGACCTTCATGTAAATTCCGTAGTTAGTTTAGTCGGTCTGTATTAGTTAGCTTTATTTTTGCTATTTCTTCTACACTTTGATAGATACAAACTAGAAGAATTCAATTTCCAGTTTCTTCTTCTCTCTAAATCTTCAGGCTCCTTATTCTTCAAATGGTTAGTGTGGGAGGCGCTATTATTAGATCAGCTGAAAATAATTTACCGAATTAATTAATAATAAGTTGAAAGATGAATAAATTTTTGAATAATATACAAATAATTCTTTTTGTTTAGAGTGTATGTTATGATATATTTTAGAGTGATGTGATACATGAGTTGAGGTTTTATATTTAATTGAATTTAAGTATCATAACAATTAGAGTGCACTATAATATACACTTTAAGATGCATGCAAACAATTAATTTGCATAATAATTACTATTCTTAATATAAATAATCTGGATTTGGTCGTGTTAATATAAATAATATTAACACCAGTGAAATAGTAAATACAAGTAATGTTTTCTCTCTTATCAGAAAAATATAAAAAAGGACAAAAAAAAAAAACCAAGGGAAAGACAAAAACACGTGACGTTTTCTGTGATCTTAGAGGGTGTTAGCGGATAAATTTTAATGTATTTTTATGAGTAAGAAGAGAGAGAATGAGTGGAGTTAGATGATGGAGATTTAATGAGTGGAGAGATATATGGATGTATTTGTTTGACCAAATTTAAAATTTGAAATGAATGCATTAAAATGCATTTAGATTTGTTTGCTAACACCCTCAATCAAAATGTTGTTAATGCAAACGAAGTCTAGAATTTGTATGATTATCACTTAATCACCAGTGAAGTCTTTTCGAAAATTCTCTGTTGGATACGTAGCGTTTCACTTATTCCGCAATACTGACAAATATTGAATAATCGGATAGCCATGCAATTCGTCTGCGACATGTAGCAAGATTGACGCAAACGGTTGAATAGAATAATTGATATGGGATGATAGGATTTATTTTTTAAGGTTTTTTAAATGTATTTTTATGTAAAAAATAAGAGAGAATGAGTGGAATTGAATGTTGGATATATTTATATAATATATATAAATGTCAGAGATATATTGATATGATTGGTTTGACCAAAAGAAAAATGAATAAAAATGGATAAAAAAATAGAAAAAGTAGTAAAAAAAATACACTAGTAATTAACGTAATTAATTGTGATGTATCATAATTTTATAAAGTGGTATGCCTTCATCGCTATTATTTTATCTGTATCAAGTGTCATATCAATTATTGTGTTTAAATAACATTAATACTCTTTACAAGTATATATTCTTGTTTTTTTGCATTTTCTAATGGGAAATGCTAGACTGCCATAATGAATGTCATAATGGTTGACATAATAACAGTTGGCATATTTAATAACCATCCATCTAAAAGTGATGGAGTAGTTGAAATTATAGGATCATGCCACATGTCCATTATGTCAACCATTATGGCATCTATTATGGTGATGCAGCAAGGTCCTTTTCTAATTGTTTCACATTTATTTTCTTCTTGGATTAGTTTTATTAACGGTGACCATAGCCGTACAAAAGTTTCAATTAAGTTTCAATCTTTGCCTTAATAGTCACTCGAATTCATTATAATCCAAAATTAAAGATCATGTCATTGACTTAGGTTATTTGTGAAGCGATCATTGATTCAATTCTTCTCACACATGGATCCAATACAATGCACTCCTATTACACCATTATGATCACTCATTGTTGTGGTATCATGGATTGGATGTTAAATCATTAGACATTAGATTTAGTCCGTGTTAGTCTCCAATTTTTTATATATTTTTACATATTTTTATATATTTTTTTACATTTCAAATTAATCACATCCACATATCTTGTGGGACTTATCTGTATTATATAAATCTCTACCATTTAATTCCACTTATTTTCTCTTATATTTCACATTAAAATTCATAAATACACATAAATTAACACTTGCTTAGTGAATAGGCATTTACGGTGAAATCACTTATCCCAATGGAACGAATATGTAGTTGACACTACAAAATTGCTAGAGCCTAGTGGCTAATCCACGTTGAAGTCAATTAGCCACATGCATGACTTTTGTAGGAGATATGTGATAATGCGCAAAAAGATCATTAGCGTGTGATAATGATATTTTATAATCTTATATATTTGTGTAGATTGACATCTATCACTATTATGTTTAGATTTCATATCTGTAATCATATTAGTTTAAAGAGTAGTTTAATTGAACGAGGAGTTTGTAATTCGATTAAGACTCCATTTACACAGGTTATATGCATGAATACCGTGCAGTTGATTTTTCTTCTCGAAAACCATTTTTTTTAAAAACATAAAACCTAAATATCAACCACTACCCGAAAAACTTCTACAACTAAAGCTTTGTTCTTTTCATTACAAATTTTATCAATTTTTTTTTCTCTTATCATTTACAACCACTCATTCAATTATTTAATTAATATATTTTTCCCAAATTTCAATCACGCATTCAACACGTAAATCAAAAAAATTAACTTTATTCCCAATTAAACATACCCTGAATATGTTTAGTCGCAAATGGCATTCATCACTTAATAATAAAAATGTACGGGAAACATTGTATTTTAGATGCCAAATTATTGTGTCACATGGCTCAATATTTGATTGCACAGGGGTTACTACATGTATCATACGGGTGGGATCTATATTAGATAAGATGGGCCGACAATACATCTGAGGAAAACAGGAACTCTGTCTTCCTCTTTCATGTCTGTCGACCTTTTTCATGTCCTGGGAATCCAAATTGCAGAAAAAGGAAACAGCCATTTTTGGAAATACCAAGCTCAACTTCTACTTGTTCAAGAGTAGTGGCATCGAAGTTTCTAATTCGAGCTTTGCTTCGATAATCAATAGTCGATCACCGCCAATTTTATCGAGGAATTAACTCGGCCGAAAGGTAACATGTTGTCCGTAAAACTTACTTAAACTTTGCTAATACAAAGTTTTGTTGTTCTGTTCTTGTTAATAAAAGTTGTCATTTTGCGATATATCTTGAGTTCCTAATTTCATATTTTGGGTTGAATATACTTCCAAGAATCATTAGTCAAGTATGAATTAAGGGTTCTATAACTCGTAAGTGCGAAGAACTATACAACCTATATGCATTCAAAAAGTCATATGGGCTCTATGAATCCTACTTAAGGCAAATTGCTCTCCACATTTTTTTCTTGATTTTAAGAGATTCAATACCGGAAAAATTGTATGTAAGATTAACATTTCCACCTTATATGGTCATTGCTACCGTTTGTCCTTAATACCCTATAGGGGCAATACTGTTAATTTTAGGTGCGCATGTAATTAGGGATATGTGTTTCTGATAGGTTCTCGATTCACTTATGGTGATGACGTTATCAAAAAAAGAAAAATCGAAATGGCAATGATGTTGGAGATTAATTTTGAAAAACCACTAGATGATGTGATTTCTCAACTTACCCTCTTGACTGTCTCAATGACAACAATAAAAGAAATGGCATTTCATATTTTCGTAGTAATTTTCCTCAGGCCACACTGTTTAGCCGGCGTAACAATAGAAGTCTTTGTATTTGGTATATGATTATTGGGAGATGAGATGTGACACCTAATAAAATATGCAAAACCTATTAATATAATTCCATTAAATGCTCGGCCACTATACATTAACACGGTTGTAACAATGACCCTAACATGTAGTATCAATTTCGTGAGTCAACTAGGAGTAATTTAGTCATCGTTAACCTATCAATACCAAACTTTGTAATGTATATTACTCTAAAGATAGAATTAAATAAAAAAGACTGTTTTTTGCATAAGTACTACTCCCTCCGTCCCATTTATAAAAATTTATTTTCTTTTTCTGAATATCCCAATTATATAGGATTATTTCTTCTCTGAGAAGTTTAAATTTACAATACTTTACTAATATACTCCATATTTTTTTATTTTTTATTTTTTTGAATACAACTATAAATACAAGTACATGGGGGAATATAGGGGATGGGAATTTGAACCCTTGACTTGATGTATATAAGGCAAGTTCGGATGTCACTAGATCACATAAATCTTGGTATATACCCCATATTAATAGTCAATTATTATAACTATAAATTTTAGATTCTACTCATTAAATAAGGGAAAATGAGGAACATGGTTCATAAAATATATATTTCCAATATTTATTTAATTTTTGTGAAAAATTAAACAAGCCTGTATGTATATATGAGACGGAGGGAGAGGGAGTATCTCCATTTTGGTTCTGGGTTCGAGTTTTCAGACTCTGTGAATTGTGAAATGCGAAAATGACGTCCGAACTGAAAAGGATATTAAAGTTAATTAATTTCCTTTAAATTTATGAGTAAAATGACGTCCGAACTGAAAAGGATATTAAAGTTAATTAATTTCCTTTAAATTTATGAGTAGTTTTCATCAAAGTTATAACGGTGTGAATGAAGTAATGGATCATATTTTATTTTATGGGGATAGGGTTTGTTTGCCTTCTAGCAATATGGTGTTCACTATGTGAGTGCAATGACAAGTTAACAACCGGAGGCGGTCCTGAGCAAGCGGTTTGTAATTTTAGGATTTAAAGAGAAAATAAAAATTATCGTATACACTATTGCCAAATCCCCTTCTTTTGTTTTTTGTTTTTGTTTTTGTTTTTTTTTTGGCCTTGGTCACAATTTCGAGCTAACGTAATAATAATATTTTTAAAAAAATTCTTGGACATACAAATCTTGTCCAATATATTCTTGGACATAATGTATTGCTATCTAATTTTGTCGGTTTGCTTAATACTTAATATAGTGATGTTTGATTTGAAATTGAATAATAAAAGTTAATTATTAAATAAAAAAATTATATCAACACAAATTTAATTTAGTTGAATTTGTAAGTTGGATTTTAACGATATTAAGCATCACTTATTTTTCAACGAATAAATGTCAAATAAAAACTTATTTTTCGGTGGGTTCCGTGTAGATCCTGATACTTTTGGCCTAGTGTGTCATTGATATCGAATAAACTATTATACTATTCAATTATGTCTTCTTACAATTATATAGAGGGTTTTTTGTCAAGAAAAATGAAAAAAATGTGCGCTTGTGTTCCACAATTTCTAAAACGCTCTCTACCTTCTTTGTTTCACAAAAATACTTATCATTATCAATCTTTTTCTTGAAAATTTTGACTTCAAAGAATACTAACTGTGTATCAATATTAAAGCCTTGTTATCTCCAACCGAAATTTGATTTACTCGAATTACATATTAGATGTGTAGTTCAAAATTAGAAAAAAAATATTAAAAATATAAAATAATATAGTGATATTTGATTTGAAATTGAATAATAAAAGTTAATTATTAAATAAAAAAATTATATCAGCACAAATTTAATTTAGTTGAATTTGTAAGTTGGATTTTAACGATGTTAAGCATTAATTACTTATTTTTCAACGAATAAATATCAAACAAAAACTTATTTTTCGGTGGGTTCTTTGTAGATCTTGATAATTTTGGCCTAGTCTGTCATTAATATCGAATAAACTATTATACTATTCAATTATGTCTTCTTACAATTATACAAAGTGTTTTTTGTCAAGAAAAATGAAAAAAAATGTGTGCTTGTGTTCCACAATTTCTAAAACGTTCTCTGCCTTCTTTGTTTCACCAAAATACTTATCATTATCTACCTTTTTCTCGAAAATTTTGACTTCAAAGAATACTAACACAGTGTATCAATATTAAAGCCTTGTTGTCCCCAACTGAAATTTGATTTACTCGAATTACATATTAGATGTGTAATTAAAAATTAAAAAATATAAAATAATTATATGAGTAATTAAAAATAATGAAAGTGAAAAAATTAGGAAAACTTCATATGCGTAGAAGAGGGCCTAAATTATAAGGAGCATCAACTACTTGTCATACCCTAGCGATCTTCTACTAACAAGTTGGCACCTGATGGTGTCAATTTTTTCATGTGTCACCCTCATCCTGAATGGGAGATTCGCACCTATATTGAATTAATATTCACATATTATATGATATATTAGTACCTTACGATATTAATTTATTGATAGGAGAATGAAAGCAATTTTTCATAATAGTCAAACGTGGCATGCACATCAAAGATGTCTAACTTTATGACACCTTTACATGTACGCAGGAGTGATATACAAGTAATGGAAAAGCAATAAATTACGTAGTCAGGACCCAATTCCCCTAATATACTATGCTACAATGTTTACTACTGATGTTTAGGTGTATCTTATTCATAACCAACCATAGTTAAATTAATCAATTGTTTAACCAACCATAATTAAATTAATCAATTGTTTAATCTCAATACAAAGTCTAAATCCAAACATAGCATACCATTTGAAGAACAAAAAAATTGGTAGGTACGCAATCGTTAAAATTCCCCGCCATCTCCAAACCGCTTAAAAACCAATCATTTTCAATAATCTACTTATTTTTCACACGCTGTTTAATCTGCTTAATTAATCTAGAGTAAGAACTTTTTGAAGCATGAAGAAGCCGATTATCACCGGCGGCCACCGCCGCCAGCAACATCCGGAGGTCAGTACATTATTTCCTTTCTTTTTGGTCGATTTTGGTGCATTTGTTAAGATTTGAGACGGATTGCAGACAAATTAGGCTGAAATTTTGTGTTTTGGTTGCACGTGCTTGCAGCTTTTTTGGCCGCGCGTGGTTGTGCGCAAGTTGCTCAACATCGCCGCCAATAACTCCGATTACTCTGCCGATTCGGACTCCGGCTCAGATTCCGACCAAGGTTTGACTTACGGACGACGATCTCGTTCCACATTTCTCAGACTTTTCACTTTTTGTTTATTTCAATTTCCTTTCGCGTTTTACAGAGTACTGTGATTGGCAAAAAGAATCGCGATTTAAGAAGGAGAGAACTGATGAACTTCAAATTGATGCTAACGGTAATGTAAAACTATTCAAAGTTCAATGTATTGAACTTTTTCCATTGCTAAGAGATGGCTTTTGGATGAACTTTTGTCTTTTGGGTCATTGATTTGTAATTTTTCAACGTTTTGTTCCTATCATTTCATTTTTATCGATACAAATTTGAACAGTTCATGTTATACAAACTTGACCAAGCCTGTATTGTTAAAGAATTAAAAGTTGTTGTATTTGCACGTGATTTGGTTTGCTTTATCATAATTGAAAGTTGAACATTTCAATGTTGACTCTATTGGGGTTGCTCGTCAAAGATTGAAAAGGGATATACTGATTTGTTAGATGTAAGGTTGTGTTTGATTGCACAAAAGTTTTTCTGGAAAATGAGTTTTTCAACTTTTTTTTCCAGTTTCGGGTGTTTGATTGGTTTTTTTTTTTCAGGAAAACATTTTCCAACTTTCCTCGAAATCCGCATTTTTCCTTGTTTTTTTTTCCTTGGGGGGAGGTGGTTTTGTTTTCGGAAAAAGTTTGATACTTTTTTCTTTTTTTAATGGAAAATTTAATTTAACGATAAAGATAAGGAAAATGATCAAATTTCATTAAAAAAAACTCAAAAATAAGGAAAATAACATCATTTTCCAACTTTCAAATTAACCCAATCAAACAACTACAACTACCATTTTCCTGGAAAATCTTTTCCCGAAATTCATTTACCCGAAAAATATTTTCCTTCTAACTATTTTCCGGGTTTACAATCAAACATACCCTAAGTGTTTATATGGGTGATAGGGAACAATTTTTAATAGTTTTTTTTAAATATATTTTAATGTGAAACATGAGAGAGAATGAGTGGAGCTGAATGGTGGAGATTTGTGTAGATAATGTATGTCCTATGAGATATGTGGATGCGATTGGTTTGATGAAAAGAAAGAATGGATAAAATAGATAAAAAAAAAAGTAGTAAAAGTTTGTAAAAATGATAAGCTATCACCCTTATAATGAGTTTAAAAGCACTTTTGATTACGTCTGATAACGATTATCCTCATATTTCACAAAACTCATTCTTTTCTGTTTATAAACAGCTTTCAAACATACTCAGATTTAGAGTCCTATCACTCGTCCTCTTGTCAAATAGCACTACTTATGGATGTGGATTTTAATATTTTTGCTAAAATTTATACTTGGAACATTCCCTTTCACTTTTTGGCAATTACTTTTTGCTTTTTATCTTTCTTTTGGAAGCGATGAAGACTTAGTTTTTAGCGAAAGCAACTTTCATCTCATTAAGTGATTGCATAATGGATAGGAACGTCTAATGGTAATTTTTTAACTTGTGATTATTGACTTCTTCTCTTACTCCTTTAATTCTTTTTATTTTTGCATTGCTCTTTAATTTCCTCGTTTGCCAAGTATCATCTGAGAATGCACATTTTCAAATTCTCTTTCCGGGACTATTAAGTGAGTGAGTTTTAGGCCTTGTTTGATTGTGGGTTTAGTTGTTCCGCGCGGTATTCCGTGTAAAAATGTGTGGTTAATATTATTTTGGGAAATGTGTGTGTGGTTGAAAATGAGTATGAGGTATACGGAATTGCGTGCGAATTTGGTTAACACCAAATAGAACAAGGCCTTAGTATCAACTGAGTTTTATCTTGTTATTTATATTTCCTTGTTAATAAGCCATGTATTGTTTTCTTAGAAGAGCTGGCTCTCAATAAGACGAAAAGACTAAAGCTATAGTTAGTTTGAACAAATAAGATGATCTAAAAAGACAATTAATATTTGCTAATATACCTGAAATATATTATTTCTTTAGGTGTTTGGAAATATCACCCCACTTACCGATGTAATAATTTTTCCGATTCAGTAAAGTCAACTTTGATAATTTTCTTGCATGGTGCTTTTATCGCAGTGGCTTTAAAGTAAAACTATCTCTTACATTTTAATTCTTATTTATTTATTTATTTTTTGATCCGTGTATCTCTATAGCCATGCAGCTGACCCCAGAGGCTCTTCCCAAGCTAAGACGACGAAATTCAGAGACATTTAGATCTCAGTACATAAACACTAAGAAAATTAGGTACTTAATTTTGTGACAGTTTCAAGAAGTTGATAAGCAAGTATCATTGGAATTTTATTTGGAGTTAGTGAACAATGAGATGTTAATGTTGTCTTCTTTACTTTGCTAGAATATGTGCTGCCACATGGAATGTTGGGGGCAAAGTTCCCTCAGACGACCTTGATCTTGATGAATGGTTAGATGTTACTGAACCTGCTGACTTGTATGTAATTGGGTAAGTAAATTTCTTAGAGCAAGGATAAATACTTTTTTCCCCCTCCCCCAATATCTGCTAAGGATTAAGTGATTGTTATTCTATTTTCTTTCTATCTGCAGTCTTCAGGAGATTATACCATTAAATGCTGGAAATATATTTGGTGCTGAAGATAGTCGTCCCATTTCCAAGTGGGAAAACATAATTCGTGAAAAGCTGAACAGAATTCCACCAACGGTGAAGTTTAAATGCTACAGTGATCCGTCTTCTCCTTCGAGGTTTAGGCCATCTGAAGATGCCCCAGATATTGATGACGAGATTGTACTTGAATCAGACAGTGAAGGAGAGGATGAAATATACCCATTGCACGAAGAACCAAACAATCTTGATGAAATCGAATTCGAAAATCTCAGACAAGAACATTTTGTCGATGAACACGAGCAACAGAGATTTAATTCTCCAAAGAGACTCAATCGATTGGACTGCTTTAAGACAGACGAAGCAGAAGAAAATGCAGAGCCCACAACTACTCATTGCATCAAGACGTTTACCAAAACGCTTAGTAGCACAGAAAGGATAAGTTTAAGCTGGCCCGAGGTACCACTGGATCTTTTGGCTCAACATGGTTCTGAAAGACCTAATTCCTTCAAATCTATGAAATCTTTCACATCTTCTAAATCTTTCAGAACTTATAGTTCTTTTAAGATAAGTGGGAATTGTGAAAACACAATGCAATCCGATATAGCATCACTAGCAGAAGTTGACCTTGAATCCTTAATAAGCCGTAAAAGGAGACCTCCATATGTAAGGATATTAAGCAAGCAAATGGTTGGAATACTTATTACCATATGGGTCCGTAGGAGCTTGCGAAGGCATATACAGAACCTTAATGTATCGACTGTTGGTGTTGGTGCCATGGGTTACATAGGCAACAAGGTATGTTTCTCTTAGATATTTTCTGGGATGGTGTTTTCTTTAAATGTTAGATGCTGTCAGCTAATTGATTGTGAAGTTATTTTAGTTCGTATGTTGAATGTATCGGGTTTGAGTTCTTCATATTTCAAGGCTATCGTTTTTCCTTCCAGGGGTCAATATCAGTTAGCATGTCTATTTATCAGACGCTTTGCTGTTTTGTTTGTACTCACCTATCATCGGGTGCGAAAGATGGGGATGCAGCCAAAAGAAGCGGTGATGTTCATGAAATACATAGACGAACACATTTCAATTCACACTCTGCTATTGGACTTCCTAAGAGCATATATGACCATGAGTAAGCAAATCGCATCCTTCTTCATATTCTTTCGATTTTTTTCTCCTCCTCCTCCCTCCCTCTCTCTCACATTCTTATGAATAGTTAAGTTTTCATTTTTGTTATCTTATACTTCTAGTGTTCAATTTAAAAGTAACCAGTAACCAGTTTCATCTGTCTGCAGGAGAATAATCTGGCTGGGCGACTTGAATTACCGCATCAATTTGTCCTATGCGAAGACAAGAGAGCTGATCTCCAAGAAAGATTGGTCAACTTTAATCAATTATGATCAGGTGAAACTTGATATTTTCACATCTTTAATTGATAGAACAATTAACACTTAACTCGCTGCTCAACATTATGATGTATGATGATGTATTTTAGCGAACATGTTAACATTAGACTAGATCTGCAATATTTGTCGAAAACTATTTGGTTGATGAAATGCCATTAACAGTTATGGCCTTCTTTACTTTAGTTAAATTTTAGGTAGGAGAAAGTTAAAATCAACATAGGCGTATCTTTTGTTCCATAATGTATTGACAACTTTCTTCAATGGCAGCTAATCAGTGAGTTCAGAAAAGGCCGTGCGTTTGACGGATGGTCCGAAGGTACTCTGAACTTTGCACCAACTTACAAATACGAAACAAATTCCGAGTCTTATATTGGAGAGGAGCCAAAGGCTGGGAGGCGAACTCCTGCATGGTATGCATGTGTGCTTAATAAGGGCTTGTTTGATTCACATGAAATTTCATCAGATCATTATTTTCAACCATTCATTCATTGTTTTGTCAATTTATTTATATTTTTTAATACCTCTTCTCTAATTCTCAATCATACAGCTGAAATTAAATGGAAAGTAAATTTAATTTGATCAAATTTCATGTGGATCAGACAAGCCCTAAACGATCCTTTTCGATGGTCATCTAATATTTTGGTCTACAAACTTTTCAGGACAGTCATCTCATATTTCCAAATATTTTTTTTGGTTTATATTTTCTTCCAGGTGTGATCGTGTTCTTTCGTGTGGGACAGGAATGAAATTGCTAAGGTATCAGAGGACTGAACTTATGCTATCTGATCACCGACCAGTGAGTGCGTCTTATATGGTGGATGTTGAAGAATTTTCTTCAAGGAAGTTACAACGAGCACTCACTCTCACTAACGCCGAAATTGAAGCGCAAGACATGGCCACAGATTTTGGGATTGGTCATGGACTTAGCCTATTAAGATCAGGAGAGGTGAGTTTTGTACTGTATACAAAGTATTATAAAGCATGCCCACAACTGATGTGGGCGCGTTAGCTGGGGTGATGACGTCTTTGTCACGTTTACGTGTGGGCATGTGTTATATTCCCCTGTGGGATAGGAGATTGATATCTTCCTAATATTGTTTGCTTTATTTGATGAAGCAGGATCCATCATATTGGGACCGATGAGTATAGTTAATACACGAATTTAGGTAAGGATATTATCGGAATTTCTTATGTCAATTATCTATGACGATCTTTTTATTCATGTGGAGTACAAAGTACAAAGCATCGGTGTGTAATCTTTCCTAGGACATGCCTTTTAAGGTTGTACATTGCGAGTGGTCTGTGTAACATTATCTTTACTGTATAGTCTTGTTAGTCTAAAAAATTGTCT
This sequence comes from Jasminum sambac, assembly GCA_018223645.1. Classification (NCBI taxonomy): domain Eukaryota; kingdom Viridiplantae; phylum Streptophyta; class Magnoliopsida; order Lamiales; family Oleaceae; genus Jasminum; species Jasminum sambac. The sequence continues at coordinate 29,204,766 of CP073643.1, read as the reverse complement.
GTAATGTTGCACTTTGTCTGTAATGTTGCACTAATCCACTGGATTTGGATAGTTGTTAATGACCACGTGTCATTGTATAGTAAGCAATTTCCAATAAAAATTACGTGGTCAAATATTTGAATTATTGGATGCTGTTGCAATCGCTTTGAGTTTTTTTTGAAAAATAAGAAAATTCTATGGACCTAAATGAGCACCACTTACAGTTAATTCGGGTAAACTTTATTTGCCCTTCTAAGAATCTATGCCAAACAAGCACTATCCATACCAAACCCTGAAACCAGCACTAGACCTATGAGAACCGCTCAAGCTCGCTCGCGCTCTCTTTCTCTCTCTCTCTCACATATCAAAAGAAATTATTAAAAGAGAAAAGAAAGAAAAAGAAAAAAGAAAGTTGAAATTAGTAGAAACCACGAGATCTATAAATAATGATGAGTGATGATATAAGATATGATTTATATTAATATTTATGGGGTAAAAAAAAGTTAAAACGAATAAAAGCCCAGTGGACACAAATGTCAGATGCATTCCTCAAAGGCAAAGATTGAGTTAGAAGCGTATCAATTTAGTGCTTGTTTGGCGTAGATTGTTGAAGGGGGGGGAACGGCTTTATTTTTATTTTTTAATAAATAAAATAAGATTATGGTTGAAAAGTAATTCAGAATTGAGACAGGGCGTGAATCTTACTAAATGTATACTTAAAATGAAAAGTAGTGTCAGTGCTATTTTTTTCGGGATGGGGCGGGAATAGAACACCCTGGAAGAGTACAAGCAATCATTTTTGTGTCTTCATCCATTGACTATATTCCAAAAGGAAAAATGATCGCCATTGCTTATCCCAAAATCCCACTTTTAACACCTTTCATTCTTCACCATCAAATACAGAAATCAACAAAATCAAGCACACTTTAGCATCACATTTTTTCTACAATCAAAGAAAAACACACTAGCAAACAAGATTCCCATTTCATTGTTCATTAGGGCTCTTAAATGTCTACACATTTCATAAAAAATCATAACAATACATCACTGAAGAAGTAATTCCATTTCTATACACATACATGTATTTCTATATTTGTGTAATCTTCTACTCATTCAAGATTTCAGGCTTTCTCAACCAGTATTGCTCGAACCTTTGCCTTGCGTACTCCAAATAGTCGAACTCGATATGATTCACATACGACTGCAGTACCCCAAAACCCGAACACAATATTAAATCCAAACTTAATTAACACGAATAAAAAGAACAAAAGTGAACAACCGAAAAGGGCTTACCGAGATTAACCCCCAGAGTCCCCAAAAGATGTGGTTCGCCAGAGTGAATTTCTCTATATCGTCCTCGAGCTGCTTTACTTCAGCCTCACACGGTTGATCACCTGCATATCAACTTACATTAGACTACGCAACCTAATCAACTTACTGAAAATCTGCTACAAATCTGTCTTGTAGAAAGGGATTAGAGTTTAAGGTTCAAAGAAATTTCAACTAGAAAGTTCTTGAACATTTTTTTTTTTTTTATTGAGGGGTCATTTTCAGTCAAATGTGAATAATAGTTGAATGGCCAAGTATTGGATAAGGATGAAGTAACTTGGGATTACTCTGATTTTATCTTAATTATCTAGTCCCCCCTCAGAGTTCAGATCAAACAAGAAACAGATGTGATTAAAAGGGACAATGTGATGATGGACAATTGGCCTTTCTGCCATTCAAAGGTCAAATTTAAGAAAAAATATACATAAAATGGAGACAAATAATGAAAGTATTTCAAACCTGAAGATCTGAGGTATTCAAGTATGAATCTTTGGCGCTCGTTTTGATCTGTTGTCAAAGTGAAAAACAGTTAAAACGATCGCCATTGAGTTATACTGTTAAATCCTGTTCGTTTTCAACATAATAAAAAGGAAAAATACGGTAAAGAGAATCAAGGTACAAGCTTGGACGCAAATTTCAATCAAGTTGGTGGCAATTTCTTACCTGGATATTTGCTGTAATCCAAGACATGAGGTGTCTCCGTGTGATAATTACCTGCCATTTCGCAGAAGTGATTCGCAAGATCATAGGCAATAGGATTGTAACTGGCATACTCATAATCCTGTATAAGAAATAACAAAATATACAAATCAAAACCACACGATTTTCCTCATTTGAATGAGTTATAAGGGTCTGTTTTCTTTGTTGTTCTTAAGCTGTTTTTTCTGAAACACTGAAAACCCGTTAATTTTCATATTTGTGAAATTGAATTCTCGAAAACAGGGAGAAAACTTTAATCGACACCACAACACCACCTAGTTGATTCATTGTTTTCACCAAATATTGGAAAGAATTGAAGAACTTACAATGAAGATAATGGATTTTTCCTTGTCGTCGATCATTATGTTACCATATTGCAAATCATTATGGCAAAAACCGATTTTCTGGTCATGCCCCGATAACGCCTTCTCCAATAGGTCGATCTCTGTTTCTAAATTCGCCAACCGAAATTCCTTCACGTGTTCAGACGAGCACAAGCTTTTGGCCTCACTAAGCCAATTTCTGCCAAATACATATACTCAGTTGACATCATTCAATCTTCAAACACAAAGTTCACAGCTTCTTAATAACCATTATTTACCTCAATCTGCCCCACAAGACTGCAGTCTTTGATCCAGGCATATCAAGATAATGAAATTCCTTCATTTTTGCTGCTATTAAAGCCGACGTCTCAGGTTCTCTAAGATCAGCAGCTGATAGAGTCTATATGTGGGCCCAACAAAAAAAAAAAAAAGAAAAGATTAATTTTCACAAAGTTCATCTTCTATTTCTCTATTAGTCTTAGCTCATCAAGAAAATCAGATCATCAGAGTCTTTATGTTATCTTTTTATGTAGCCCAATGATCAATATGCAAAATAGGGTCCTTATTGCAAAATCAGTTACACATTCTCAAGAATCTTTATATCAAAAGGATCTTCTAAATTTTTAATGAAAGCCCAGAAAATTTACAATGAAAAGTAAACAGTAATTTAATTTTTACATACCCTGGCTTGAATGAACTCCTCGACCCGCCCGGTTTTGAACTGACCAAGAAGCTTAGGTCCATAACCACGAGTCGATATACATTTAAAAGTGCGAATTTCTTCATCCCGGTCGAAGAAAAGCTCGACCCCATCGCCATAAATCCGAACCAAAACTATTCTTGGTGAATCATCCATTTTTGTTGGCCAACTTATTTGATAAATCTCATTAGTCATCGCACCACTCAAATGAACCACCTTCAAATTGCTTAATTCAATCACATCTCCCCAATTTGAAGCCAGAGTTAATAGAACTTTCATCAATTCCTCAGGCAAACTACCTTCTACAAATCCATTTGTCTTCACCGCCATCAAAAATCAACACAATTTTCACCTTCACAAAAGCATAGCATTAAATCAACATCCAAAAAAAAAAAAACCCAAAATGAATACGCAAGAAAAATGTAATTCAAACAATATTTTCAACAAAACCCATATGTGCAAATTCAAGAAATGATTGATTAATTTAAGAACACAGAGAATCTCATAGAACAGAGTTGAGAACTCACTTCGGTTTTGAAATGGAAATTCGCCGGAGATTTTTTAAAGGAAAATTCAAACAAAATTAACAGGGGATTACGAGAATTTAGAATTAGAATTATAGCTCAAGGGGCTGAGAAATCTCCCCCCTATATATATAGAAAGTTATTATTTTGACTAGCAAATTTATACCGACAAAAAATTGTATGTAATTTCAACGCTCATATACACCAGGAATCTGCTTTTTCTGTGTGTGAGGGCGTTCGTAATGTATTTTATATATATAGCTAATAGCTAATTGCGGGTATCTTCAGTTACGCTTATCACACGCTTTGAAACGCGTACCATAGAGCTGGCCAATCAGAAGCGGACACGTGCGTAATCGGAGTAAACGAGCAGCTCAACTCTCAAGTCGTTGTAAATGGAAACCGCCAAAACTGACGTCGGTACGGAACTGAATCTTCTATGAGGCAATCAAACCGTTGGATGTGCGACACGTGTTCTTATACTCTCCCCAGTTGACTTAAGCTCTAAAAATTGTATTTGATTGTAAAGCCAGAAAATGGTTGGAAGGAAAACGTCTTCCGAATAAATAAATTCTTGGAAAGGATTTTTTAGGGAAAATGGTAGTTGTAGGTATTTGATTGGATTAATTTGAAAATTGGAAAACGGTATTGTTTTCCTTATTTTTGTATTTTTTCTAAAATTTGATTATTTTCCTTATTTTTATGGTTAAAGTAAATTGTCTATTAAAAAAAAGAGTTAAAATTTTCCTTAAAAATAAAAACCACCTCCCCTCCCAAGGAAAACGTTTTCCTTCAAAATAAAGAAAAGAACGAAAACCGAGAAAAGTTAGAAAATTTTTTCCCAAAAAAGAAGTGGAAAATCTGATTTTCTCCTGAAAAACACATCCAATCAAACACACCCTAAATGTTACACCTGACCCCATAGAACCTAACAATCACCACACACAGCAAAAAAAAAAAAACACTAGAAAATAAGTTCAAGAAACAGTTGTATATAAAAATTGTGATTAAATAAATAATAAAATATTTTATATATAAATAATTAGTACTGATTAATGTGAATACAAATAAGTATAAGCGCAAATACTTGAACGATTATGGAAATTCTTCTGAAATTAAGATTGGGATTTACAACTATATTTATCAATTATGTACTTAAAGGTCAATATTATAAAAGATAAGGTTTGAAATAAACGTTCTAGTCCTTGTTTTGTGAGAGAAGGTCAACATCCAAGGTGAGGCTAGAAATGAAAGTCGTGTATAGTAGCATTAAACATATTGAACATATCTAAAGTCAGAAAGTCGTTGCATCTTTTTATTTAACTATTTATTTTATTTTTTTGATTGAATATTAACTTTATATTTGTGACGCTCTTACATCACATCAATCTTGCTAAATAGTATATGAAAATCGTCAATATTTTATGGAAAATTTTATACAAAAATTTCAAGTAGAGTAATTTTACCGTCTTTTTAGAATTAAAAAAAAACGACCTTATTCCACTATATTTAATAAAATACAATCTGCAATACATGGAGTGTTTCTTTTTTTTTTTTTTTTTTTAAAGGTGATGGAGCAATCCACGGAGTGTTACTACAGCAGTTTTCTATCAATTGCACTCTTTGCTTTCAAAGACGGTAGAGTGGACCAAAAAAGGAGACGCCAACTTCCAAAAATGAATAAAGGGCCACATGATGATTATTGTTTTTTTTTTTTTTTGAATAATGATTATTGTGATTTTGGACACAACGAACGGTGGAGATTTTATTAGCAATTTCATGAGTGATGTTGGGGTCCACTGGTGGGCCATATAAAATGCCATCAAATGTCGTTATGAATGACTTTTCGATGCTATATTACTAACGGTCAACACGAGAAAGGATTAAGGGTGTCTGAAAATGTCAAGGAATGTGGGGACAACATACGTTATAATGCATAACCACCCCGGGAAATCGGCCAATTATATAAATTATTGGTGGTCAATTCGGCTAGACTAGATGGGATTGAAGATAAAATTGAAGAAAGTTAATTGTAATCTACGTTTTTAATGATTTGGGAATATAATATAATATATTATTATAGCTTTTTTTTTTTTTTTAACAATTTACATATCGCAATACAAAACGTCATAAATATTACTCCCTCCGTCCCACTAAGATAGGAACCCACTATTTTTCACACATATTAAGAAAACATCTTAAATGTTTTTAGAATTATAAGATATTCATATATTCTTCCAATTTTACCCCTATATTAAATAGTCAAAAAATAGTGTGAACATATTTTAATATCTTGGGAGATAAAATATCTATCTTGATATTTAGTATTTCAATTATCTTAAATATGGGTATTTTAGTACATGGAAAATAAATTATATATTCAATAAGGAAATTGGACCATAATTTGGGACGGACAAAATAGGAATACTTGCCTATCTTAGTGGGACGGAGGGAGTATCTAACTGAAATACATTGCGCAACAAGACCCTTTATTGGGACAGTATAACTCCTTACCGAGTACTAAATCCCCTTATCGTGGGCATTATATCCCTATAATGAGACATTATAATCCTCCTAAAATGAGGCAATAATATTCCCCTTTACGGAGAATCGAACTTGAAACCTTTAAACCTCAGGGCCTCAACTTGACCTCCTAAACCACCCGACCAAAGCATCATTGGCATATGTTATTATAGGATTGTTCTTTCCACCATTTTATTTATTTATTCGAATGACATGTTAGATGTGTCGTTGAAAATGGAAGAAAATGCAAAATAATTGTATAAGTGGTTGAAAATGATCAGAGAGAAAACGTCAGTGGAAATTTATTGTGAGGAGAACAAGCCCTATATGACACTAAAATATTTACATGATATTTTAAAAAGTAGAAATATCTATTATATGTTGTTTACCATATTAGATATATGCGATTTAAAGCATTTCGAGTGAACTCGAAGTGCTGAGTAAAGTAAAGTGTCAAATAATAAACAGAAAATGTTAATTAGAAATATTTTTAATATTACACGAGGTTGATATGACACAGAAAATAGATATTGTTACAGATTCTATATCTAGAATAATGTGAAAATTTTTAACTCAATGATGTTTTTTAATTAATTCAATTGTATATGGACGACAAATTAAATGTTAGGTAATCAACATTAATGAGTGTTGTCCAAGGGGTTGACCAAGTGGAAAAGACACCTCCTTACCGGGTGATTGGCTCAAGTTCGAGACACCACCCCACCCCTACGATCTTTATCTTGTATTAAAAAAAACATTAATGAGTGTTTGTTCAATACAAATTTTAGAGAAAATAAATTTTGAATGTGATTAGAAATTGCGTGGAATGGTGCACATAGTAGATAGGAAAAAGGGAGTGGTGATCTCCTCCCATGTGGGGAGGAAACCCATGCTACATGTCAATTAAAAAAAAAAAAAGATCCCGCCCGAGGCCCCCCTCCAATGAGGGGGACATAGGGCGTAGATTTCCTTCCCACATGGAGAGGAGATCAAAACGGAGGAAAAAGGGTTCCAAATATACTGTAAGTTATAGCTTTGGACCACATCGTCTATCCCGTCAATGTAAACCCCACCCCCTCCCCTCCCAAAAGAAAACCAAAAAAAAAAAAAAAACCTCCATCTGTCCATATGTAAACTACAATTTATTGAAGACATCGGAGGTTCTAATTCTGTTGATCGATTTGCAAAAGCCAATGATTGATAACGGTGCAGAGGTTGAACAAATAAGTAAATCTATGATACTATTATATAATAGGAAAATTTACAAAATACACCATATGTTTATAGTGTATTTATAATTTATATACTATGTTTTGAGAAATTTCAATTTGTATATTTTATTTCATTTAGCATTGACGAAACACATTTTATTGAAGAAAAATGGGAAAAATTAAAAATTACTTATTTAGACGAAATTGTCTTTATTTGTGACTAACAAATCTCACCTCATAAATTATGTTATTTAGCATTGACAAAACACACTTTATTGAAGAAAAATAAAAAATAAAATAAGAAATTACTTATTTAGATGAAACTGTTCTTATTTGTGACTAACAAATCTCACCTCATAAATTATGTTATTTAACACTTTATATAGCATTGTATTATTGTTCAAAAATATTAATTAGGGAATTTATGAAAAACACGCTCTATTTATGGCATATCTATAATTTACACACGCACGCGCGCGCACACATACACACACATAGATATATATATATATATATATATATATATATTGACTCGGAGGATAATTGGGGAGTTGAGGATTGTAGGGATGGGGGTAGGAATCGATCCTAAGCCTCTAGTCTAGAACGCAGCGTCTTACTAACTGTGCCACTTATTTGATTCATTTTATAATTTACATATTACATGCACTATTTCCGACATTGTATTTTATTTTGTGGAAACTAGAAACACATTTGGCTTAAAAAATAAAACATAGTTATAACCACTTTTAAATAAATTAAAGAGACTAAACCCTTTACTAAATCAACAAATTACACCTTTAATATTATGTTATGTAGTACATTATTATTATTATTGTTATTATTGATGTTTTGGAAATACTTCAACTAACAGAATTTTAAGGCCCGACAAAGCCAGAGGGTAGCTGGACTCAGCTCTAGCTTGGTGTTGGGAAAGAATAATTGCTGGATTGTGAAACCAAATCATATATAGTTGGTTAGTTGAGTTGGCTAATTGGGGTGCTTTCCACCTTGAAGGCTAGAGTTCGAGCTATCACATACAATTGTTTTTTAATAACTTTATATATGATTACTATCCCTTCCCATTAGTGTTGGCAATGGATTGAGTTTGGATCGGATTGGCCAAATCTAAATCCAAATCAATCATCCCGATCTAAATCCAAATCCAAATTCCTCAGATCGGATTCGGATCGGATCAAGAAAAAAATCCAAATACGATCCATATTGGTATAGGTTTTTATAACAATATAAAAAATAATAAAATTAAAATAAAATTAAAAAATAAAAAATAAAAAATCAATTCGGATCGGATCGGATCAAACTTGATCCGACCCAAATCCAAATCAGTTTCGGATCGACCGATGCAATCCAAATCCAAATCCAAATTCCTCAGATCAGATTCGGATAGGATCAAGAAAAAAATCCAAATACGATCCATATTGGTATAGGTTTTTATAAAAATATAAAAAATAATAAAATAAAAATAAAAATAAAAAATAAAAAATCAATTCGGATCGGATCGGATCAGGCTTGATCCGACCCAAATCCAAATCAGTTTCGGATCGACCGATGCACGGATCAACGATCCACGGATTGTCAGATCGGTAAAAAATTACTTCATTCGGATTGGATATCCATCGGATTTGGATTGGATCGGATTTTTCTGCCATCACTACTCCTCACTCTTCTCTCATATTCTCTCTGGTGGGCTGGCTACATTATTATTATTATTATTATTATTATTATTATTATTATTCTTCTTCTTCTTCTTCTTCTTCTTCTTCTTCTTCTCCTCTCTCTAGTTTAGGTATTTCATTTAAAAAAAAATATTGTTTTTCTTCTTGCAATCATTATTTATTTTTATATAATTATTACTCTCTTTCTCATTATAAGATTTGATATTTAATTTATTAAATTGTTACCTCGGGGTGATCTAGAAAAATAGTTCTAAATATTTTTTATAATTTTGAAAAATAATATGACATAATAATAAATTTCAATTTTAAAGTTCAATTTAAATATCCAATAGTTAGTTCTATTTTTGCATAAGTACAACATTGCACTAGGAAACAAACCTAATTTAAAAAACAATCTATTAAAATCAATATACACCAAAGCAATTAAATTTAATTGTAATTCATATTAGTTTGTGTATATTTTACAAAATCAATCTAGAAGATCATTATTTTAGATAATATTTTATGTAAAGAAGTTTTATATTGAAAACCTTTGAAACTAACGTTGACACTTCATCATGAAATCACTTGTTAAGGAAAAAATACTCCTTAAAAAAAATTCGGGATGCTGCCCCTGAACCCCCAAATAAGCTTGGTGCTCTTACAATTCCTAGCTTCGTCTATGTTTTAAGGTATTTGTTATATATTTTTCTTTGAAAACTGAACATTTTTCTTGAGTTCTAAAATTTATTATATGGTCGTTCATTCATTGAAACACACAACAATAAAAAACTAGGTTTCAATAAATCAATCACATTTTAGGAAATAGAGATAAACATTATTCAACTATATAAAAATGAGGGGAAATATGAATTTGTTTATAATCTTTGGTAAATAAGTTTTATTCAATAAATAAGAAAAATGAAATTGAATAGTACACAATATTTGGTACTATTTTGCAGCTTAGTTTTTTTCCTTTTAATTTCTTGTATTTTTAAATTGTTATTTACGGGTTATTTCTTTAAACAAGAAAACTCAAAAATCAAAGGAGGAAAATTACTTTTATGGAAAAATCAAATATTTGTAATAGTATGGTAGAATGTACGATAAAGACAGCAATTACAATTCCGTTTTAACTTTACAAAAATATTGTGGAATAAAAGCAAGAAATTAAGAACAAAATTGATAAAATAATTGTTAATTAATGTCGTGAAAAATAATGGTTTGTAAAGTGTTGCATTATAAAATATATGAGGTGTAATTTGCTAATCATAATTAATGGTAATTTTGTCTTAATAATTATTTTTAAAAAAAATTCAAATTTTTATTCAATAGAAGATGTGTTTTGTTAAGAATAAATGAAATGCATTGCGTAAAATATAATTTCCTATAACACTGTATGTAGATTATAATTATACTATAAATGCAGGGTGTATTTTGTAAATTTCCTTATATAATCTATATATTATATATTTTTGGGTTTCAATTGGAAGTTGTAATTGAAAAGTAATTGTTTGGATATTAATTTAGTTATAGTGGTTTTGGACATGTGTTTGCTCTTTATTTTTACATGTGACTAATAGTTGGTTTGGTCAAATAATTTTTTAATGGCCACACCCACATTCCTAAGTTCTTCATTAGAAGTTTTATTTGTTCTTTTTTTTTAATCGTCAATGCTTTTTTTTTTTTTATATAGTACTTTAGGGCTTGTTATATACACAATAATTTTTTTCCATAACTTTCATTAACTTTTTATCTCTCATAATTTTCAACCACTCATATAATTATTTTATATTTTTAATATTTTTTTCAATTTTCAATCACACATCTAACACGTTATTTGAGTAAATCTATATTATTGTGTATAGAACCAAACCTGAATTGCCACTACTTAATTCTATGATTTTTCATTTTTATGAAATATACTTAACTTTATGAATTAACTATGCCATCTTTCTCCTTCTACATATTTTTTTTTTCAATTGGGTCTGTTGTATTTTAAGTATTACACAAATATGCTCAATTATTATAGATTATTTATTTATTTACAATAAATACATGCAATTACAAGTTTGATAAAGGCTTTCTTTGTGTATGATTTTGGACCTGGTGTAAACGAATTGGAATTTATTTTTGGTTGTTTCCAATGAAGCAACCTTTGATCTGCAAAACAATAAAATAATAAATTCATCATAAGTGTTTAGGCCTAATTTGTGTTACTATTAATAGTGTGAATGTTTAAATAAACACTATAGCATGAGAATTATATTAGAGAAACCAAACACTAAAAACCGCAAAAATAATACCCGTATTTTGAGAATTTCAAGAGATAGTTTTTTTAATTTGATCATTCTTTTTCTTCTTCTTATTCTTTGCACAATTTTGAAAATATAATTTTTTTACAATCAAGGAAATATAATATTATTTTTGTTATGTTGTTTAATTATTGAAAAAGTCAAATTAAAACTCTGTCTACTCTATGCATTTTGTTTTGTATTTGCTTTGAATTGAGAAACGTAAAAGTTAATATTTAATGTGTGTGTGTATATATATATATTAAATTTATTGAGATAAACAAAATCTAAGAATTGAAATAGCTACTTTTATATGTATTACATATTGTATCATTTTGTATATAAGCAGCTTCTCTCTTATGTAAATCTTGATCTTAAAATTTTGATATTATATATATAATTAGCCATAGTTTTGCCAGTAAGCATGGCAATATATATGTTAGCCAAAAAGCATATAATTAGCCATAGTTTTGCCGATAAGCGTGGTTATATATATGTTAACCAATAAGCATGGTTATATAGTAACATTAATAAATATGGTTCATTCTCATCTGGTTGTTATTATTATTTGTTTGTACTCACAATTAATATGGTTCATTCTCATCTGGTTATTAATTTTTTTGATCTTCTATTTTTTATTCTTATTTTTGTTTTCTTTTTTTTTTGTGTTGGATGCAAATGTAAGGAAAGAGTAAGTGGGTCGGTTTTCCATAAGTTTTGGGCTGTCTTTTTATTTTTATTTTTTCCAATAAAATGTAATTTGTTATATTACTTATTGATATGGCAAGTGAGGGTAGTTGTTCAAAATGGAAAAAGATTTTTTTGAAATGGAGATGTAAAAAGATTATTAGTTATTTATTTTTAGTAAATTTATTTCTTAATTATGATTAACTTTACTTTTTATTAAGTTTGTTTTAAATTTTTTTTTTATCTTTCTTATTATAAATATATAACGTTGATGAATGATACATGTTTTTAAAACAATTATAACCTGAAATTTTAATTAAATTATTTTGCAAATAAAAAAATTAATACCGTGATGATTCAAACTTTATTTAATTAAAATAAAATAATTGCAAAGGTTTCACATTCAATGAATTTATACGATTAATTTCTTTTGATAATACATTTCACTTTGACTTAACATTTTTTCATTTATATCAATGTATTTATTTAATTTGATACATTAATTAAATAATTGTTAAATTTTTTTTCCGTGCAACGCACGCGAGCGAATACTAGTATAATATATGTACAACATAGAAATCCATATATGACCAAATGGGAAATTCGACGCCTCCAAGGTTCACCAAAGTAGGCTTCCAGGCTCGACATGGGCCACGTAATCAAGCTAAGTCAAGATTTTAACAAGGGCCGAAATAGGATGACTTCGTGCTTGTTTGGATGGAGGTATTTGAAAAAAAGGGGGTAAAAAATTGATCTGCAATTGTTGATTATTTATGAGATTTGACTATTTGAGATATTTTTCTTTGCTTGTTAGAAAAAATAAATCCGTCCTTACGGCCATGACTAGTCTCTCTTCTTCATTTTTTTTTTTTTTGTTGTTTGAATAGATGACTATTCTCACTTTTGTTTATTGACTTAAGCTGCTCTAACTTAAAGGTTAACAAATAATGCAATTCTAATTTTTTTACGCACTATGTGATCTTTAAAATCAACAATCACTATACGCTTTCATATAATTTGTTTGTCATTCTACTGCACTGAAAATGTTGAAGTGCTATTCTTCTTGTTCTTTTTTCTCTCTCTCTCCCCCTCTCGCTGTTCTTCTTCTTCTTTTTTTTCTTTTTTTTTTTTTTTTTAATCCTATTGAATTTGTAAAAATTCTTTCGACACCCTGGTGTATGCCAATGTTTATCATTTTAGAAGCCTTGTTTAATGTGCTTGGTGATTAGTGTTAATCTAATGATTTTTGATACAATTTTGTAAATCACTGTCGATAAAGATATAATACAATCAATATTTTTAGATGTTGAATCTCATTTTTTATCTCTGCATCTATATATATAATATATGTTATACTCCTTTCCGAGATTTTATTTCTACCAAACATACAAATGGATAACTGTACAAGAATTATGAAGAAAGTAGAGTTCTTCACTGAATGTCGCATTCCAACTACACTAGCTAAGTAAGAAAACGCATGACCAGAAAGGCTAATAAGTTAGCTTTCTACATGCATGTAGGTGCTTCCTTGTACCTTTGCCCTTTGAGTTGTGTATTGTACGTGCATGTTTAGACTGCATATATAGGGATGTATTGAGCATTGTTCATGTTTAATTAGATTGTACCGGATTTATTGATAAATAGATTTTTTGGGTTAGAATGTATTGCTTGTACTATTTTGACAAGGGGTTAGGTATTAAGCCCCCCCCCCCCTTCATTATTGTAACGATCTCTCAAATATTAATAAAATTTTTATCTCGGGTTTGGATTTTCGAGTCGGGATGGTTTCAAAAAAAAAAAAAAAAAAATGGAAACTTCATCTTTTAGTGTTATTTTCGTTCACCACCGTGCAAAATGAAAATATGGCAACCAACATTATGGAATTGGCTAACAACCAGGAAGTTGATACATTTTTCTTATTAGAATGGTCGAAAAAGTTGATGATTAAATTATTGATCAAAGATTATTGCCTGATTTGCATTACAAGAAACATGTGTATAACAAGATTTATCGAATTTCTACTCTCTAATAAAGTTGAATAACGAAAGAAGAAACACGAAGTAATTGAGGAGCAAATGATCCAAAAGCCAATTGCATTAGTCACATACGACAATGATTTTTATCGCTTATTTATTAAGTTATTTTTTTTATAATTTTTTTGTTTAATTTCAGCCGAATAAGCTAAGTTTAAGAACATTACAAATTATATCCTAAAATCTTTTGAAAACAAAGGCATAATTAATAATATTCCAAGAATGACAAGCCGGCCGGCCGGCCGGCTTGTTATTTCCCCATCAACCAAATGGCTTACATTTGTTCAATTCTTCTTCTTGTTCAATGATGTTTTAATCAATCTCACGTTCTTATTCGAAAACTTAGCATTATTCGAAAAGTTCAACTTCTTTAACTCGAGAGAGTCGTGTAATCCCCTTTTTCGATATATGGGTTGTGCTCAAACGAAGCCTTCCATCGATTCTCCTCCTCGAGGATTAGCCAAGTTGAAGATGCAGAACGGATATGTCAAAGCAAGAAGATCGACCGGTCACAGATATTACAATAAGGAATCGGTCGGGTTTTGAGGCCAAATACCGAAAAATGGAAATTTGAATTATGTTGGCAATGGGAAGTCGAGTTTAGGAAATGAAGGGGGTCGAGAAGGGAAGACAATGACGGCCATGGATGAAGGGAGAAAAAGTGTTACCAGAGGTAATGTCGTTAACGATAAAGTCGGTGATGGAAGAAAGAAGACCGATGAAGATGAGCTTGTCGACGGTTGGCCTAAGTGGTTGACCGATAATATTCCGAAAGAAGTTTTGAGAAATATTGTCCCAAAAAGTGCGGAGTCGTATGTAAAGATCGATAAGGTTAGCCATTTTAGCGTGTCAAGATTAGTAACACCTTAAGCATGACTCAACTTAATTGGATTCGATAGGACAGGACAAGACAAGACAGTACTGTACACACAAATTTAGCTTTATAAAGCTTATTTTGATAGGACTAATTAATGATGTTTTTGCATTGCAGATAGGACAAGGAACATATAGCAATGTATACAAGGCTCGAGATAAAGACACTGGCAAGATCGTTGCCTTGAAGAAGGTTCGTTTCGATACATCAGAACCGGAGAGCGTAAAATTCATGGCACGAGAAATCACGATCTTATTAAAATTGGATCATCCAAATATTTTAAAGCTTGAAGGATTGGCGACTTCTAGAATGCAATATAGTCTTTACTTAGTTTTCGAATTTATGTGCACGGATTTATCCCGAATTCTATCTCGACAGGACGAAAGGCTCACGGAACCACAGGTCGAAACTCGAAAATTATCTTTTGTAATTTTTAATTAAACAATTTCCAATGCTAATAAAAAACGTCACGTTCAGGTCAAGTGTTACATGCAACAACTTCTTTCGGGGTTGCAGCATTGCCATGAGAGGGGAATTTTGCACCGCGATATTAAGGGGTCGAATTTACTTATTGATCGAAATGGGATGTTGAAAATTGGGGATTTTGGACTGGCGAAATTTTACAATCCTGAGAAAAAACGTCCACTAACTACTCGAGTTGTGACGTTGTGGTATAGAGCGCCCGAGTTACTACTAGGTTCTACGGATTATGGCGTTGGTATTGATCTTTGGAGTGCTGGATGTCTCATGGCCGAGATGTTCGCCATGAGGCCGATTATGCCTGGTCGGACAGAGGTAATGTCCCATTCGAGTATTGTTCAGTTCAACTTACCAAACATTAATTGTGTCAGTTTAATTATCCACTAATGGTTATAGGTTGAACAAGCCCATAAAATCTTCAGACTATGTGGCACTCCACCAGATGAGTATTACAAAAGATTGAAGCTATCAACAGCCCTAAAACCTCCACAGACATATAAGTCATGTCTTCGAGAAGCTTTCAAGAACTTTCCGGCTTCTTCTTTGGGCCTTTTAAGCTCTCTCCTAGCCCTCGATCCTGCATTTCGTGGGACCGCCGCGTCTGCTCTCGAAAGTGATGTAAGAAAATGTGAATGATGAATACATGTTCTATGTTACATTATTGTCCTATAGTACTTGCTAAACAATATTCTCTACATGTTTGTCGTGGTTGTAGTTTTTCCATACAAGTCCTTTACCATGTGACCTTTCCGGTTTACCGGTAATTTACACCGAGGATGACGACCAGGATCAGATATTCGAAAGGCGAAAGTAAGTAATCAACCTCTTAATATGACCAAACAATGTTGATTACACAGTACTCAATAGTACTAAGAAACGCTTAATTGTTATTTATTACTTTGTTCAATACAGTCTGAAATAAAGTTATATTATACAGGCATAGAACATCTAAACAGAAACAACGCTCACGTAGAGAGCGTATGAAGAAAAATCTCGATGCTGAGAAAGATAAAGAAGACGCAAATATATCCAAACAGGTATAGTTATCATGAAAAGATCGAACACGAAAGACGAAATACGTACAATTTTCATTTAATCTTACCAAAATATGTATTTTATATGATTCAGGATGTACAGGAAAGTGGAGATACTGCATCAATCTTTGGCCTAGAACCGGGTAGTAGCACGACTAATAGTACATCGAGTGTCAAGCGGTCCGAGGAAAGAGTTAAGCCCGCCTCATTTACCTTCTTCGGAGAGCGAATCGCATACTAGTGCTACCAAGAATATAAAAAACCGGCCACCCTTGCCCAATACAAGAAACCGCGCGACAAACTACAAGAATTACGATAACATGTACAGATTGGATCAATTTCAAAGGTCGATTTCGACTAGAGAATTTCGGAGTGTGGAAAGGAAAAGCCTGTTGAAACCACATGCAGTTGATGATTAAGGGTTGTTGAATGATTTAAGTTAATCTTCTTGATTTAACTCTACTTAACTTTGTTTCTTTCATTTTCTTTTTGCTGCATATTGGTATACTGTAAACATTTTACACATTACAACATTGCTTGGTTTTCTTCATCAAAGGGATGAGAAAATTTCTCATAAAACGGTCCTGTGATTTCACGTGGTATGATATTCTACTAAGGTGGTTGTTAGTTGTCACCAGAAAGGCCGCATTGTCAAGTCAATATAACGAGTGATTGAAAGTTGTGACAAAAAAAAAAAAAAAAAAAATTGTGCCAAACAAGGTCTTAATCTTTAGTTTTGACTTTTGAGCATTGAATTTATGGGCGGTGTTCTATTTTAGTGTACAAGAGAGGATAATTGGTGTTTTTCATGTTTTCAACATTTATGTTTCTTTTTACTAAAAACCCTCGTAATGATTGAGAGTGCGTTTCCGAAAATTTGAAAATAAATAAGTTTTCAGCGTTTTGAAATTTGAAAACACCAAAAAAAAAAAAAAAAAAAAACCCAAAACAAGGGGCCCTTCAAGATTGAATAATAAGTTGTAAACCATTAAGTAATTTAGCAATAGAGCTTACAATTTGTATCTAATGTCATCAAATTTGCTCTTGATCCACTTGAAGCTCTCTCTCACAGATGCTTTAACTTTACCTTCTGTAGTAAGCATGTTATATGCCGCAATCCTCTTCTTCCTTTTCATCTCTGGATCATTTGAAGCCGCGAAAGCTTCGTCTTTTGTGCTAGGCCCGTTGAATGAGTAAGAATTTGCACGATCTTGAAACCCGAACCCGAATTCGGTCGCGCAAGAGGATGAATAATGGGGATATGATCTGCTTTTCTCCATGCTCATCTTTCAACTTTGATGACATTCTTTGCTTCCCATCATTTATGTAAGCGAAAAGGCGTGAAAACAATCCGTCTCTCATGCAAAATAAAGTTGCAACTTTGGGGTCACGACTTTTTAGATTAGAAAATTTGCCCAAAAGAGAAATCAATGAGTGGAACTAATAGGCAATAAAGTATCACTATTAGTATGTTTCATGTGAATATATTTGATAATGTTATTATAATTAGAGGACAAGTCGTTTCTTTTGTTCAAAGTTCAAATTCTTTAATGTCTCACTAATTGTCTTAATCTTTAGTGAAAGGACAAAGAATAAAAAGAATAATCAGTCGTAATAAATTTGGACTCTTATATTTTTTCTTGGGCTCGTTTAGTCAGTTCTTTTTTGTAATTAGAAAATGAAAAAGATGCTTTAGTATGATTGTAGGTAAAAAGTGAAAAAGAATCACAGGTAAACGCCAATAATGATTTTTTTATCATTAAATATATAATTGAAAATTAGCTAAAAAAATAATTTGGAAATACTATTTTTGCAAAAAATGCTTAAGCGGGTAATGTTAGGAATATACACAATTAACATACCATATAAATGTCACACTCTAATAGAGTATGGATTCCCTAGAGCGTGGATCTTCCCATATTAAAAAAATAAAATGATAATTTTATACTACACTTTATTAAAATATAATATTTATATAATATGCTAATTTTATGTACAGCTAGCATTATCCTATGCTCAAACTAGCTAGCAATGTGGGGTATGAGTGAGCTTGAAATGAAATTGCGGGGCATGTGATTGGTGTTGGAAAGACGTTAGGTTTTGGCGGCCACGCTAGGAATCATGAGGGGCAATGGGAATGGGGACCAAGTGTCTAGTGAAATGAATTCACATGGTAGTGGGACCCTAGACCTAGAGGCTACATTTTTTTTAATAAATACTTTTTAAAAACTAATTTTTAAATGTAGAGTTAAAAATATTGAAAAATGATAAAGTGAATCTTAAAAAATACAGGAAAATTGTCACATTTATAATATTGTGCTTAAAAATAATAATAATAAAACTATTGTGAAAAAGCTATCCCAAAGAGCATGTTCTAAAAGGCTGTAAAATGCGTTGTCTAACTGTGAGACTGTGAGAAAATGCCTCGCATAATAGGTAGGCGGGTCAAAAAGATGGTCAACGTAAAAGTTGACCGCCTAATACGCGCCTATATGGACTTAGTCGAGTTTAGGCGTGAAAAGCCGCGAGCCTTTTATTTAGGTCAAGTTTTTTTATCCTTTTATTTTAGTTTTTAGATTAGTTGTAGTTGTTTCGAAGTTGGGCCGAATTATTAAAAAGTTATCTTTCACTTGCATTTATTTTGTAATCTAATCGTAGGAATTGATAGTATTTTATTAAGTATTTATAGTTTTTAATACTTTAAAAATTATATTTTTATTAAAAATTAGAAAATATATTGAAGTTTGTATAAAATTTGTCAAGTATGAATAGTTTTACTTATTTATCATTCTGAAATAATTAAAATAATTAAAAAATAAAAAATATCTTTCTACGCCTAGGGTTTAGCTAGGCTTGTATAGACTTCAAAGTTTTGAGGTTTGGCCTCACTGCTCTGACGCGCCTCCAGCTTTTTAAAACCTTACCCAAAGACATGCAAAACCATTTTAACCTTCGGTGTTCGGAGGGTTCTTTTGAAATTTAGGAAGTGTCAAACGGGTTATCATGGCCCACACGATGAACATAATATCGGTCCATTTGGACATTACACATAGGATAGGTCCACGAAATGAAAAGTTTGCCAGCCCAGTGGCTCACTGTTCTCTGGACAAGCCACAACTTGGGCTAAAAATGCACATACGTGTTAGTCCACATTGGGCTCATTTTCCTCTTTTAAAACGCTGCTAATCCATTTGGGGTCTAGGTTGTAGAAGTGGGTTAGAAAACACAAAACCGACCCTGAATCAGAAATATTAGAAAGAGAAAAGTGGAAAAAGATTTTTAGGTTCGGTGACGCTATTTATAGAAAGTTCATTTGGCCTCACCTAAATGACGTTTAAGTGTGAAGTTTGATTTGTTGCTTTGCCTTACTCTTCGCACTATATGTTTCCTCTCACTAACTCATAAAAATTCAAAATTTTACAATACTGTTTAACAGCAACTTACACTTTTTAGAATATGCCATATATGAGATTCAAAATACTAATTTTAAAAAAGAAAAGAATCTTTTCATTGAATGAGAGACTTTTTTCTTAAATTTTTTTTCCATATTAGATACATCAATATCAACTACACATGTATCGAAATAGTATGAGCAATAAATGAACTCTCTTTCATTGCAAGAGCAGAGGAGGGTAGCTACTATCAAGATCAAAGTCATGAGAGACAAACAAACAATATACCATGTCACCAACATTTGATTTTCCCAAATTGTAATGAACTAATGATCAGCATTCCACCAACAAATAGACAAACATATTGTAATACTTGATGATAATTAATCAAGAACATGATTAAGAAAGACAAGAACTATACAATACCACATCCCTCAACTGTAAATTTCACCTCTAGCAACATAGTATGCAGCTAAATTATCATGTACAATTATTACCTTATTTACTTTACTCGCATACTTTTGACCAACTAAGTATTCGACTCGAGTACTAACTACTACTACTTAAAATCTTATCCAACTCTTCGCCAACTTCTTTCATAGTAGGTCTAGACTTGATGTTCTCATCAGCACATCTTAAGCCAATCTTGATGATCTCCATTACCATACTTTCATTTAGTCCATCTTTCGAAATGCTAGCATCCACCATTTCCACATATCGTTCTTGCTCGACCATTTTATCAATCCACTCCCTTAACCTCACTTCTCTCCCGTCTTCTCCAACGAATGGAAAATTAGGCCTTCTGCCCGTAACAATTTCGAGCATTAATATACCAAAACTGTAAACATCTCCCATAACAGTCACCTGCGTAGTGTGAAAGTATTCAGGTGGCATGTATCCTATAGTCCCGGCTATTTGAGTTGAGACGTGAGAGTGGGACCGTTCGATTGTTCTAGCCAATCCGAAATCTGCGATATGTGCCTCGAAATTTGCGTCCAATAAAACATTGCTTGCCTTAATGTCTCGATGAATAATTGGTGTATCCAAATTGTGCATAAATGCAAGCCCTTCAGCCACTCCCCTAATGATTTTGATTCTCGTGTTCCAAGATAACGGCAACCATAATTCCACTTCGCCGGAGTTGTATTGTTCCTCGGACGATGACGTGTCATAAAGCAATTGGTCAAGGCTCCCCTTCTCAATAAACTCATAAATCAAGACCCGTTCCGAACCCGTCACACAGTACCCGAGAATCTTGACTATATTCGGGTGGAGAATCTTACCTAGGGTTTCCATCTCGGCCCGGAATTCCCGGAAGCCCTGAAAAGCATCGGCGGAGAGTTTTTTAACGGCGACGATACAGCCGGAGTTGAGTTGGGCCTTGTAGACGAGGCCGAAGCTGCCGTCGCCGATTATAAGATCCGCCGAGAAGTTCCGGGTCGCGTGGATGAGTTCTTGCATGGATATCCGGTTCAGGGTCGGATCAAAGCTCGCGCTTTCATCGATTCCGACTGAGGAGAGCTCTGTCTTCTTCCTTGTACGGGGCCGGGCCCGATTACGGGATCGGTCCCGAGAAATCGAGCTCTCAACACGGCGTCGTTCTGAGGCGCCTCTACAGATGACCAAGATGGTGAATAGGATTAACGAAACCGCGAAGAAACTGCCCATGGCAGCTAGAACTGCTTGAAGGGGTCGGTCCATTTCCGATGGAGATTAAAAGTATAGATTTAATTTATGGGTTGAGAAGGTTTTGTGGTAGTGAAATTTAGGCGTTGAATGAGAAGATGGGGAGCTGCCATTAACGGTGGGCGACTGTTTAATGGTGAAGCCTTGATTTCTCGTCTGCAGTGTAGACCAAGGTGGCAAGTCAACGGATTCTTCCGTATGGCTGAAACTTTGGCCCTTTTTGGTAATTTTAATGCAAAGTAATTCCCAAAATCAATGGGTAATTATATTAGCACCACATTTTTTAATAATAGCACCACATTTAAATTGTAATAGAATTCCTCAATTTTTATTTATTTTTGTATTTATATCCTAAATCTTTTTTCATTTTCATTCATTTTTGTATTTATATCCTAAATCTTTTTTCATTCATATTCTTACTTATAAACTTCAATTAAATAATAAAATCATGTCTCAAATCATATTTCTTAATTCTCTA
The DNA here is from genome assembly GCA_018223645.1 of Jasminum sambac. Lineage (NCBI taxonomy): Eukaryota > Viridiplantae > Streptophyta > Magnoliopsida > Lamiales > Oleaceae > Jasminum > Jasminum sambac. The sequence goes on along the minus strand of CP073643.1, from coordinate 29,182,847 downwards.
AATATTTCATATCCATACATTCAATAGAGGTGCAACTACTTTTTCAAAGTTTTGCTTTAGTTATTTATTTTTATATTTCAAAATTACAATAAGTACAATAATAATATTTATGCTAGCTCTCTTTACTAATTTATAATTAAAAACTTGCACTTCAAATATTTTGTACCAATTAGAAGAAAGTTGATGCATGCATGATAATAATTTGATTTAAAAGTTTGAAGGGTGCAAGTGAAAAAATAAAATGAAATTGAGGATGTTTGTTACAATTATAATGTGGTGCCTCCAAAAAAAATTGTAGTGTATATATAATTATCCAAAATCATTTCTCACGGTTGACGGGTCTAGATTTATTTATTTATTTATTCCGCTAGTTATTTTATTGGAACTTGGGGTAAATAGTTAAAAAAAAAAGGTCATTGCGAGTCCGATTGGAAATAAAAAAATATAGCGAATTTGTTAAAAAAAATTTTGGTCCCCACTTAGTCTAAATGGATAGAATCCATTAATTTTACTGTTAATTACTTCAATTTTTCTTATTTTACGTTTTTCAGAGGGCATTCCGGTGATTTAACTTAGGGCATTTCACAAAAGGTTCCAATCTTTGGAGGTTATTACAATTAGATCTTAAAGTTTGAAATATGTATAATTTAGTCCAAAATTTTAGTTAAATTGAATAATTTTACCTTTTATTATATATCTATATATATTTATTTATTTGATCATAATTGGTTTTATCGAATACATTTGGTTCTAATTAAATAGTTTTTATCGAAAATTTTTAACACTGTAGCATTGGTTCATATTAATATCATAACTTTCGAAAATTTTCTTCAGCATTAGATACACACATTTTGAATTTAACCAATAATTAACAGTAAATCTAATTATTGTATGTATATAAAATTTTATTAGGAATATATTACTGTAAAAAATATATTGAATGTAACAAAATAACAAACTAAAATAAAAATAAAAAATAAAAAATTCAGAAAACACTCCTGCCTCCCCCCATCCCCCAAGAACCACCAGCAGTAACCACTACCAGCATTAGCACTAGCACTACTAGTAATAGTAGGCTGTACATACTTATGAATCTTCTTCTTCCCAAAACAAACACCAGTCCACAAATAGTAAATCACAGTACAAATCCAAGCAAAACCTCCAACTGACCCAACAATGGTGAATGCTAATACCTCCGGAGGGTCTTCTAACCCACGAGGAAGGGGGTGGGGGAAGGGAACTATTTACGGGCGGTGAAACAGAGGCTGTAACATAACAAGGCCTACAAATATGGCCATTTCCAGCGAGGAGTGATTAGGACTGAAGATATACATTACATTCACAGGTGTTTCAACACAGGGTCCAAGAAGAGATCTCTGTAATGGAAGCTCGAGCTTGTTGTTAATCCAGAATTGAACCCTACAAACTATAGATTCAAATGAAATCCCATCTGTAATGTTGTTCATAGTTGGAGAAATTTTACCCCAACAAACAACTCTTGTGTTCAATCTTCTGATTGCATAGCTCTGATTCTATCCTAGGGCACTCCAACTGTATTTCTATGAAGAAGATGAATGTGATGGCACATTCAATTTACCGTTGTCGTTATTTCCTTTGCAGATCGCAAATCCAGAGGTATCAATTCCACAAGCATGTCTTCTGCCATCGTGAATGCTCAACATCTAAATATTTGAAAATTCAAATAAAATATATCACTAACCGCAAGTGCTGGTGGTTGTCGAAAACCACCACCAAATCTGGTGGTGTGGTGGTGTTCGAACACCACCAGCAACTTTTGTTGGTGGTTCTTTGGTGGGGGGAGTGGGGAGGGTTTTTTTTGAACTTTTTTATTATTTTATTTTATTTTATTATTTCTTAAATTCGATATATTTTTTACAGTTATATATTCCTAATAAAATTTTAGGTAGGTATGATAATTAGATTTATTATTAACTATTGGTTAAAACCAAAACGTATGTGTCAACATTTTCAAAAGTTATGATATTAATGCGAATAAATGCTATTGTGTTGAAAATTTTCGCTAAAAACTATTTAATTAGCATTAAATTAATTCGATAAAATTAATTATAGGCCAAATAAATATATATAAAAAATAGAGGCAAAATTATACAATTTAAGTAAAATTTTGGACTAAAGTAAGTATACATATTTCAAACTTTGAAATCTAATTGTGATAACCTCCAAGGGTTGGGACCTTTTGTGAAATTTATCTAAGTCAAATGATCAAAATGCCCTTAGAAAGAAGACAAAATAGCAAAAATTGAAGGAATTAATGGTAAGATTGGATGAATTCCATTTATTTGGACTAAATGCGCACTAATTTTTTCATTTTATTTTTATTTTTTTATTTTTACCAATCACGCTACTTTTTTTTTGGGGACTAAACTTGTAGTAACTATACTTTTTTTTGACTATTTGCACCCATTTTCCTATTTTATTTTATCAAACTAAGAGCATCTGCTCAACCTCTAGACAATGTTTAGATGCAGAGAGAGTGGTAGATTTTTTTCGTTGGTCCCGTGCTTTTGTAGTTTTATCTTTAAAATTCAATTTTTGAAAATCATTTTTGCTTTATTTATCCTACTTTTTCATCATTTTTTTCCTTGCTTTCCCACATTATTATTATATGTAAAACCACATATCCACCACACATCCTCTAAACGTAATTTTATTATTAATTTATTTTTAATTTTATTTTTCTCATCTTTTTCACTTTTTCCACTTTTTTTTAATACTTCAGTCTATTTCACTTCAATTAGAATAACCATATTCTCTCTATCTCTCTTCCACTTCATTCTATACTATAGTTGATTTGCTAGCATTGAAATCAACGGCTTCTGTCACAAAAAAAAAAAAACTTATGTGTGCACATGTAAAAGGTCAAGGATTTGGGTGCTAAAAACTGTATGTTCGGGACTCCATCATCAAAACCTCCAAAGCTTTAGGACCCCCTATTATAATTTTTCCTTTGCCTTTTGCTTATTTTATGGGAAATGCTAGACTACCATAATAAATGTTATAATGGTTGATATAATGGTAGTTGATATTTAATAACCGTCCATCTAAAAGTGATTGAATGGTTGAAATTATAGGATCATGCCGCATATCCATTATGTCAATTATTATGGCATCTAGTATGGTATTGTAGCATGGTCCTTATTTTATTGATCGACACAATGTTTCATTTAATGAGTTAGTATTTGGCTACTCTTTGCTTAAACGACGGTTTGGAAAGGCATGCAATTCTTTCTATTCAATAATAAATATAAATTCAATGTGAGACTTCAAATTCAAATATCTTTTCTCTTTATCTATTAATCTAAGGCATGCATGTTATAATGCCAGTGCTGGGAGAAAACATTTCTCCCAGTGTTAGCCAAAATAATTGCCCCCGGCCGTAAGCCCCCCAACATTTAGGGGAACTATGAGTAGAATGTCAGGGCCGGGAGATAAAAATTTCTCTCAGTTTTAATTTGGTAATGTAACTTCTTCGCAATGTCTAAAGGGAGTTAAAATCAGTTGTTCCCTCTTCATGTCCCCCTTGCTGTCCAGCCAATAATATTATGTATTTTAAAATTTACATGTCAGTATTTTATGAAATTATAAAATACCTGATTTAAAACACTCGTCATAATATTATTGGCTAGACAGCAAAGGGGACAGAAAGAGGGAACAATTGATTTTAACTCGTCTAAAGGATCCATACAAGTATGTTAATTTACTAATATATTTGTTTGAATTAAATGAGACAACTAACAAAATATAAAATAGGACATCAAATCTACATTTCAAAAAATATACGCAAATACATGCATGAGGACAAACGTGTGATTGGTGACGAGTAGAGAAATCTCCTACGTAGACTAAATTGGTAGGTGCCGAGGATTTCAGGTAGAGCACCAAATGCAAGAAAAATGCCGAAAATAAATAAATAAGAGCACCTATATAGGATCAAAGCAAGCATGATAAAATATTTTTAGCACACCTATGGTAGCTTTGTTCTAGTGCATTCAAGCGTGCTATAGTTATGGCATTTGCGAATATTTTTCGGTTTCATATAATCTCCGTTGGGAAAATCGAGATCAGATCCAGAATCAGTACGGCAAGAAACTCTAACAATTCGAAAAATTTTGGTGATCCCATTATCTCAAAATTAAAGTTTTTGATCAAAGTCAAAATTTTTTACCAACACCCCTAGTAGTGAGAAGAAGTTAACAAATGTTGGCCATCTATCTAAAAGAGATCATTATTTCTTAGATAATTTATGATCAGACCAAATAATTTTCGTCGTTTTCCGTTTAATAACTCTAAACAAATAATTTAGGCCACATGACTCTGACTTCAACAATTCAAAACCAAATTGAAATGTAATTTTGGCAATAAGTTTTATATATGTGTGTTGGGGGGGGGGGGGGGGGGCACGTCTCCATTTGATCAAATCCAGTATGGTCAATGGGAATCCCTTGGTTTTTATTATAATTAAGGACTCGACATCTTGGTTTTCTTTTCTTTTCCTTTTTCCCCTCCTTGATAATTAAAGTTTGATTAACAGTTAGCAGAAAATACATTTATTTACTATTTTAATTGCTCTAATTACATTCCCTCACTGTTACACATAACGTCATTATTTATTTGCTTATAAACTAAATAAAATTTAATTACTTGATTAATGTGGACTTTAAATGTTTTAATAACTGTCATCTTATGGTAACAACATATATAAAGCACGGAGTGTACCAAAGCTTTTGAAAAACAGAACCGGACAAGGTCCAGCCGTCAATATTGTTGATTAGGACCGAACCGGACCGGGACTGAAAAATACGCAAAAACCCGGCCCAAGTTATGGAGTCACAGAAGAATGCAGTACTTATTGCTGTATGCATCTTCTTCCTTTGCCTCCCAAAGATCTCTCTTGCTTTCAAACCTAAAACCGAACCAAGGGCGGACCATCTAGCTTACCACAAACCCGAACCCAAGCCAGCTCCTTCACCATACCAATTTTCTGCTACAAAACCTAAACCTAAGCTAAACGAACCAAACCTAGCTCCTTCCCCATACCAACCACCAAAATCCAAACCTAACTCAAAACCTAGACCTGAACCGAAGTTAGCCCCTCCTCCAACCCAATTTGCCTCTCCCAAACCTAAACCAAACTCAGATCCTCCACCATGCCAACATTCTATAGCAAAACCTAAACCTAATCCGAACCTGAAACCCAAGCCCAAACCCGAACCCGAACCCGAACCAAAGACAGATCATCCTCCATACCTATTTTTCCCTAAACCGAAACCAAAGATAGGTCCTCCAAAGCATCACTCTTCTACCACAAAACCTAAACCTAATCCGAACCTAAGACCCAACCCAAAGCTGACTCCTCCACCATACCAATTAGCCAACCATTTCTGCATCCACAAAAGATTAAACGTCCACAAAACATTCTGTCTTAGGGTTTTACGATCGAGCCCAAAAAGCGCGAAAAGCAAAGACATTGTGGATCTCTTACAAATCGCCGTAGATTCAGCAATCAAATTCGGTAATAAAACGCATGTTTTCTTGAAAAACCTGTCCAAAGACAAGAAAACAGTGCCTCATTTGAAGCCTGTAATTCGAGGATACTGTTTGCCTGCATATGAAGGTTTTGTTTCACAGTTTAAGGGTTTGATGGTGGAGGCGAAAACCGAGCCTGCAATGGCTACGTATGATCCTTTGTTGGCTAGAGAAGAGCTGCAAAAATGCAGTAGTGCTTTGGATTCTGTCAAGAATAAAGAGATTTTGGTTAGAAATAAAATTGCAGAAAATCATATTAAGCTATGCCTAAGGATTGCTGATTTTTTGGAAATTTAGATTTTGTTGAAAAGAGTAACGAAGAATTTGTTGGATAAATAATCTCGCTCTTTTATTTTGATTTTTGTTTATTTATTTATGGGAAATTAATAATGTTTGCATCAAATAGATATCAATTTTATTTTGAACAATATATCTTTGCTTCACATTAGATTTGTGTTTTTAATTATCAAATTTCAAAATTATAAGACCAAATTTTATATGCAAGAGAGCCTTTCGAAAATAGATGCTCAATGGTCTCCAAATTAGAACAACACAAACATTTAGAAGCCATAGAAATTCTGAATTTAGATTGAATCGTTGGATTAGATAAAAAGCTAGCTTTTGATTAATTACTTGCATCAACATTGTTAAATATGAATCAAATCGGGACTATTGTGCGGAATGACTCATATTTATCACAATTTGGTGCTGTTTTGTTATACTTGAATACCCATTTATACAGAATAATAAAGAGATTTGGAACATTTGTTTAATTGTTTATGAGTGATCGGTGTGACTCTCATGTTGCGTGTACTTGGAATATGATAGTCCACACATTAGTCTTTCTAAATTTTCAGTTTTTTTATGCTGTTGTTTGGATTGATTGTATTCCACGATTTATTAGCCCTTTTGTTTCATGAGGGCATTTTAATCTTAATGTATACGAGTCTTTGTAAGAACAAAAGAAAAAAAAGAAAAATATTAATACTCAGAGGATTTCATAAAAGTCTTTAAAAAGCAATAGAATTAAAATTGAATACATCATATATAACTTTGTAAGCCTTTTAAAAATCGTGATTTAATGACCACATGAATTTTTTGGACTTATTATTAATAGACTTTTAATGAGTTCCAAAAAAAATTAGATTTGAATATCTCAAGATTTTAATAGATTTTTAAAACACTACTACAAAATCGACTTTAAAAGGCACACTTTAGGCGGCGGTTTTAAACAAATACGTTGCCTAAAGGCAATAATAAGCAACACGTTGTGAAAGCCCGCCGCTTATTTGTATTTCAACCGCTTCTTAAAGTTTAAAAAGGCATACTTTATGCGGCGGTTAAAAGGACCGCCGCCTAAAGTGTTTTAGGAGACGATTTGGGATCCGCCTCCTAAAACAAATCCTTCAAAATTGTAAAATTCCATTCAAAGTCTTTAGGAGGCGGTTTGGGAACCGCCTCCTAAAGATTTTGAATGGATTTGTTTTAGGAGGCCAAACCGCCTCCTAAAACAAACCCTTCAAAATTGTAAAATTCCATTCAAAATCTTTAGGAGGCGGTTTGGGAACCGCCTCCTAAAGATTTTGAATGGATTTGTTTTAGGAGGCGGTTCCCAAACCGCCTCCTAAAACAAATCCCATCTAATTTAAGTACAGCAACTCGGTAACTCGATCCAGTAGGCTACTCCATTTTCACGAAATTCACCAGCAAGAAGGAACCTTTCTCCATTGCTAACTTCCTCCATAGGAAATTCTAGCTCAAAAATCCACAGATTCCAACGTTTGGAAGCTTCATTTCTTGCAAAGAATATACTTGGCTACTACTACCGAGTTCAAAATAAGGTAAAATCTCATTATCTTCAAAGCATTTCTTAGAATTTAGGGTTTTTTACTTTTAATCATGTAGATCTTGTACATTACAGACTTCATTTCTCTAATAAAAAATTTGACGAAATTTGTACAGAGCTGAGACAATAGTGAAAGACACGATCGGCATGAAGCTTCCTCTCAAGAGATTTATTTTCTTCACCAGATCTTGCAATTGTTTCTGTAAAATTTCTATAGATCTAGATTTGGAAAAAGATCTCACTCATATGTGTTCATGAGATCTAAAAGTATTTTTAACTCATCAACAAGCTAACTTGATCTGCAAATTGTATGGCTTTGTTGTTGCAAAGAAACTGGGCAATTTGGAGCTCAACGAGCTGCATGCTTCGATTGCAATTTTTTTTTAAAAAAAAACAACTTTAGGCGGCGGTTAAAGCTACCGCCGCCCAATCTTCACTTTAGGCGGCGGTCAATAACCGCCGCCTAAACCTTTTGGACCTCTTACAGTTCCTTCAAACGAGGCGTCACTAAACCGCCTCCTAAAGCCTTATTTGACCGCCGCTTAATCCCTTTTTTGTACTAGTGAAAATTTTACTAACTGAACACACCTTGATATTTTCAAATCCATTAAATTCCTTAAAAATCTTAGGGTGTGTTTGATTGCATTTATTTGCCATAGAAAATGTCCAATCAAGACAAATTATTTCCCACTTTATTGTTTGATTAAGAAATTTTCTATAAAAAATATTTGGAATATACAATCATTTGAAACTTATTTTTGCCTATTTTCCATAACAAAATTTTTCCATCACTCCGCCAAGAAAATCTTTTCCATATGACAAGAAAAATATTTTCTTTTTCACACTCTCAATGTTTTAAGGTTTTAATTTAATACAACCACCCCTGTTCCCAAGAAAGGGTCCTATATATACACTCATTACAATTATTCATATTTGCAGTTATTCATTTACAATTCTGCATATCAAACAATGACTTCTTCATTGATCATCTCTTTAATTGTTATATTCTTTTGCCTGTCGTCCTCTTTTTTCTCACCTGTGGCGACAACGGTTGCCGCCACTTCCATTCACCCTTCACTTGGCGGTGGTGGTGGACTGGTGGTGGTGGTGGGTTGCTTCAAATTGCTTGCAAAGTTGATGCAGTTGTACCAAAACCAAAGGCTTGGGATTATGACTTCTGCATTAAAGTTCTTAAATCCAACCCCAAGGTTGCATCTTCACAAGATCTTCCCACCCTAGCAGTGAACTTAATCAATAGTGGAATTTTCACCATAACAACGACAGAAAGATACATACAAAACACATTGAAGAGACAAGTCACAGGATCTCCTCTTATGAAAGCTCTCAAGGCATGTGATGAATCATATGGACTCGTTCTAAATGGATTCCAAAGTGATCTCGAAGAAGTTGGGAGGGATATGTATTATGATGCCGCATATGATCTTAATCTATCTCGTAGCAATGATCTAAACGGCTGTGAACAAGCATTAGCTTCTTATAAAGTTAGAGATCGATTTGTTTTGAGTGGAAATAAATTTGTAATCTTGTTTTCTGCAACTGCAGCTGATGTTTGCACTCGTCTTGATAATGTATGAACAAGGGGCTTAGTGTTGTGTTCTTAGTACTTTGATTTTGTCGAGATGGTCACGATAATAATATATAAATGAAACAATATTGATGTGTAGTTTTTTGTTTTTAGATTAATATATTTAATTTTCAAACATACTCCAATTTGTTAAAACTTAGAAATATATTTAATAAAGATAAATGTACGTACTTTTATTTTCATAAATTGTATTTAATATTGTTTATAAAACGAGTTTCATCTACAACTATTTTTCAAAAATGTCACTAAATTAAATATATAGTAGATAATTTTAATTAATAATAATATACATTAAATATAATCATATTATTAAGTAATTAAATACATTATCGATATATAGGTCAAACAAATTATAAAAAGATAAAACTTATCTTTACAAGAGGAGAAATAAATATGGATCCTCAAACAATGTGATCAAATAGATATATACTAGCAAAGATCTATTGTTTTATTTTATATTTCATTAATTGATTGTCCTTCAAATCAAAATGACTCACATCACCAATCCACATGTAATAAAGTACATCAATATGGTAACTTGTATTATTTTAGTTGGATTAACAACTAAAGAAATATGAAATTATAATGAGGACACCATATCGCAATATGACAACTAAAGAGACATGAAATAGCGAGGATAAGATATTAAAATATATCTTTGATAACAACAGTACTATTCATTATTTACACATGAATAACCGATTAACATTTAATGTCCAAAATTTTTCCACAATAACTATTGAATTCACCACTATCCCCCAACCAAAGGGTCCTATATATTCCCACAACAAATTTTCATACTCAAGAGGTAGTCACTAACAATCTCCACATCACACAATGGCTTCATTGACTATTTCTTCGATTGTTAGGTTCTTTTGCTTGTGCTCTCCTTTCTTCCCTGTGGCACGAGTTGTTGCTCCCACTATTTACCACCATCTTTCATGTGGTGGCGGCGGTGGTGCTGCTGGCGGCGGCAGCAATGGATCACTTAAAATTGCCGGGACGTTCTTGGTGAAATCATGTGGTTCCTTTGGGACCCTTGGGACTATAACTTATGCATTAAAATTCTTAAATCCAACCCAAATGTTGGATCTTCACGCGATCGTCCCACCCTAGCAGTGAACATAATCAATGCTGGAATTTCCAACACATCGAACACATACACATACATACAAAGCATATTGAAGCGACCAAAATTAACACCCTCTCTTGTAAAAGCTCTTCAGGGATGTGGTGCTGCATATGAAGAAGCTCTTGAAGATTTGAAAGGTGCATTGAGATATACTCAGGATGACAAGGACGATGATTTATGACAATACTTCTTCTAATCTTTCTATAGCTCGTATACACGATATTGGCTATTGTCAAGACGAATTAGCTAAAGTTAGCGATCAAGCGATTTCAAATGGAAATAACTGTTTGCAATCACATTATTCATTCTTCTTAGTATGGAAGAAAAAGAATTTCTATGTTCACTTGTATTTCTTCAAGCAGATAAAAAACTAAATGGAAAGGTATTCAAGTGTTATATTTTTATATTATTAAGAGTTTTGTATTCAATAAATAGATAAATAATTTTATTAAGTTTGCAATATAGTTAATTATCATCAAAGTTGATCCGTGCACTTTAGGATGTATGATGTGGCACACCTTGGAGCAACGTTAATTGCACATCAACCAGAGTGCCACATTAATTGAGATGCTCTATAATGTATATCGTATCCAAAAGTACACCAAATCATCTTTATAATTAAAATGGTAATGGAGAGATGATTAATCGAAACATTAACTAAGGATGGAAAACGATTATATTCTCAACCCTAATACAAGTGTAGAATCACCATTAATAGAGCTTATAATATGATTGATAGAACGAATTTGGTAACGTAACTTAAAAGTTGAATAAGTAATGAGATATGAAAAGTATAATCGTTGTATAATACTACAATTTAAGAACGTGGTCACCATTGTATATTTATAAGATTATATAGTTCATTCATTCTATACAGCTAAATTTAATTAGCTTTCCTTTCGCTAGGATTGAAAAATTAATGACATTATTAGTAATTAATGTAGGTTTTAGTTACACTTTTTTTTATGTAATGGGATTATATAATGATAACATCACAACAAAGCAAATATATCTTTGTGGGATGAAAGACCTATTTAATATAAAGTATTTTTAAAACCAAGTATTAATGATAAGTATTTATTTAATAATAAAAGCTCCTTAATTATTATTTATATTATTCATTTAATTCTTTTTCCGTGGTAACACCAATTGAGAGCAAAACAAGATTTATCAAATATTTATATTCATATATTTGCCTTTTTCTATATAGTTAATTAATGCAACCAAATGCTAGACTTAATTACATGTTATTGTAGTTTCATATCTAGCGAATATCAACTATAGTGAAATATTCAGGCCAATAAAAATAAATTTACTTCTATTTCAATCTACATGTTATTGTAGTTTCATATCTGGCAAATATCAACTATAATATATGAAATACTCAGGCCAATAAAAATAAATTTACTTCTATTTCAACCTACGTAAACAATAAATTATATCTAATATTTTTATAAAATTAGTTTTACGTTTTTTCAAATATGTAACCACATTAAATATCTACTCCCCTCGATTCCATAAAGCTAGATAGGTACATTTTTTTCTTTTCACCGGTCTTAAAATGTAAGGTCCTTTTCATATTTATGTGCATCTCATTTTTTCATTATACTTTATTTAATGTGTATTGTTATTAATTAAAAAAATACACTATCATCATCATCATCATCATCATCATCATCATCATCATCATCATCATCATCATCATCATCATCATTTAATATATAGAGATACATTAAAAAAAATACAACTCATATTTTACTTTTTCAAAAATAGAAATTATAATTCATTAACATATATATTAAAGCTATCAAATTCGATCTACACCTTTATGGACCTTGGAAACTAATAATTAAGCGTCTCTCAACTCACACTTTGTTTTTCCCTCTCTGTTTAAGAATTTTCAGCTATACCGAGTGTGAGTAGAAATGGCAATGCAGATCTTGAAGAAATGGATATCTCTCTATTCGTTCAATTCCTTGCTCCTTTTGCTGCTAGTCACTGGCGTTGTTTGTGTAGTGAACAAAGATGAAGCCTTGAAATTGGGTATTAATGGAACACAAAGGGCGGCTTGGAACACCACTGAAAGACGAAAACTTGGAGCTTTTACATGTGGGACCGGTAACCGTATAGACGACTGTTGGCGATGTGACCCCAATGGGCCCAAAAACCGCAAGAACCTTGCCAATTGTGGCATTGGTTACGGCCGCAATGCCATCGGCGGTCGTGATGGGAAATTTTACGTTGTCACTAATCCTGGTGATGACGATCCAGTGAACCCTAGACCTGGCACTCTACGCCATGCCGTTATCCAAGACAAGCCTCTGTGGATTGTCTTCAAGTGTGACATGGTTATAACGTTGAAGCAAGAACTCATCATGAATAGTTTCAAGACAATCGATGGCCGTGGAGCTAACGTACATATCGCAAATGGAGGGTGCATTACAATTCAGTACATTACCAATGTTATCATCCATGGTTTGCACATCCATGATTGTAAACCAACGGGAAACGCCATGGTTAGGAGCTCGCCGTCTCATTATGGTTGGAGGACCATGGCCGACGGTGATGCCATTTCCATCTTTGGATCGAGCCATATCTGGATTGATCACAACTCACTTTCTAGTTGCGCTGATGGTCTTGTTGATGCAGTCGTCGGCTCCACGGCGATTACCATCTCCAACAACCATTTTTCCCATCACGACCACATTATGCTGTTGGGGCACAACGATTCTTACGAGAGAGACAAGCAAATGCAAGTCACCATTGCTTACAACCACTTTGGAGCAGGTTGTTGAGCCACCTCATCTAAATATTTAAGTTAATTACATTACTTTATTAATATTATTTTCATTACCCATAACCTAATACGTACACAATTTATTTAAATAGGTAATTGAGAGATTCTGATACAGGACTTTTTAATGTTCTATACCATGTTGAACCACTTTATTTAAAAATTTAAGGTGATAGATATATTTAAGTTTAGATTATTTAATTAATATTATCTTCAACATAGGTCTGACTCAGAGAATGCCAAGGTGTAGGCATGGATACATCCATGTGGTGAACAATGACTACACTCACTGGGAGATGTATGCCATTGGTGGAAGTGCAAATCCCACAATTAACAGCCAAGGAAACAGATATAGTGCCTCGTCGAACCCTTCCGCAAAAGAGGTGACAAAACGGCTCGATTCTGCACAAAGTCAATGGAAACATTGGAACTGGAGATCTCAGGATGATCTGATGCTTAACGGGGCCTATTTCACTCCGTCCGGAGATCAACGAGGTTCTTCTGGCAATGCTAGAGCTGATGGTAGTAAAGCCATTTTTGTTGACCTGCAAGATTGGTTACCTCATTGCTTACCTATTAAGTTGACAAAAAAAAAAAAAAAAAAAAAAAAAAGGGATAGTCAAAAATTGTGAGCCACCAACCCCATCTCCACCGCCTCTCTATTTCTATAAATTGGCAAATGAATTCTCATTCTTTGCATCCCATTCTTGAATTACAAGCCTCATGTAATCCCTTGTAGTGAGTTACAAATCCTTTGTAATCTCAACAATTAGAGATAAAGAGAGAGGTTTAGAAAACTAGAGAGAAAACAAGGTGTGAGATTTCTCCTAGTAATTCGTGTTCTTTCCTTTATTGAAGAGAGAGTGTTTTCTCCTATTATAAGAGAGAGTTATCGTCAATTGTACTCTCCTTATATTAGAGAGAAGTTGTTGTAATCCTTTTGTCGATAGTGAAATCCTTCTACCGTTTGCCCGTGGTTTTTACCCCGAATTAATTTGGGGGTTTTCCACGTAAAATCTGGTGTTTCTCGTTTTTCTCATTTCTACTTCAGTTGTAATTGTGTGCCCAGTTCCACAACCGATCCTAACAAGAGCTTCAAGTGTAGGTGCCAGATCTTCCTCAATGGTTGCATCAATCACCGCTGGTGCCGGACCCCTTGTTAGCCGCCGGCGTCGCCAGTGCTGAGAGACTTAGTTATTATTATTATCATAATCATAATGCCTCTCTTTCATTTCTCCATTATCATAAGAGGATTCAAAATGCTCTGAGAGAGATTTGGAATATTTTGGTACATCAAGCAATTTCTTATTATTTTTTCTCTATAGCTTGTACTGATGATCTTCAAGGTTGTTGACAAGCATTGGTTTCTAATAAAGTTCAAGATTTACCTGTTTTAAGTGGGAATGAATTTGTATTATTATTTTTTTTTGCAACTGCAAATGCTATTTGCACTAGTCTCTTTTATATATGAACAAGGGTCAAGGGGATCGATGTTTTTAATTTTATTATGTTGAGATGGTAAAGAAAATAAATGAAAAAAATATTGAAGTGTAGTTTTATGTTTTTACGCTAATTGAATTTTGCTAATTAATGATGATTTTGATAGACAACAAATTAATTAACGCTTATTCAATTTATGATGGCATAATAAAATAACATTAATTAACATGTTAATTGAGAGAGGATTAATTGCAACATTAATTGAACAAAAAATCAATAACACAAAATAAGAGTCAATCTAATATTGATTATATATTTTCACTACATAGAGACACAATATTGTTCCACATCACTGATGAAGAGAATAAAATCTCCTCTTGGGAGAAGAATCGAAGTGATAATTAAAGTCATATATCTATAATTAAAATTTAGGTTAAGAAAACATTACAAATTATTAAATATTAATTATTAGATGAAGTTTGGATGATACATAAAAATAGTTAATAAAGTATGCATGTTTTTAAATGATAAAGTATACAATTTCTTCCAATTTTAAATGAAATATTCAGTAAATATCATATGCTCAACAGAATGATATGATGGATTTATTATACAAAAACGTGCTTTAATATGTAAAAGTTTATTTGTTTGTTAAATTTTCCAAATAAAACATATTCTAAAATTAAAATTATGACTCAGAGAAATCTGGGACCAATTGATAGAGGGAGACGACCTTACTTCAATTGTGGCTTTAACTTTTGAAGAAAATGCAAGAGCACTGGAAATGGCGAAACCCTAGAATTTGGGAATTTCAAAATCTAGCCTAAAAGTAAACGAATCTAAGAGCAATAGAAAGAGGAAACTTACTTTACTTCAATTGCGGCCCCAATTTGCAAAGAAAATTAGTATAAAATCCTATTTGTGTATCATCATTTGCAAGTTTTTGCACTTGAGAGGAAAAAAATGCATAAGTAACATTGCAGCTCGCGTTATTGGTTTGAATGAATTAATACTGGTTCAATCAAAGGATGACGGCTGTTAAATAACAACCGCCACGTAAATATATTATACATTTTTTAAATTTTAATTTTTTTCAAATTTTAGGTGGCGGATGTAGTATACAACCGCAACCTTTTTTTTAATATAGGGTGGCCATTTCTTGCTACAACTGCCACTCTTTGTTTTATTTTTTATTTTTTTTAAATTTATATTCACTTTAGGTGGTGGATTTTTGCGATAACCACCAGCCTTTGTGTACCATAAAATTACAAACCATGCTACTAGTAATTTCGGGTGGCGTTTAAAAAAAAGGCCACCCAATGGGTGACACCCAAACTGAATTGTGTACCAGTGAGTTATAATATTTGTTTAATTCTTTTCTCAATAACATTTATTGAGAGTTAATCAAGAGTTATTAAATATTTTCTCGTGATATCATAGTATAATATTATGAAATGCTGGAGTTTATAATTAAAGCATCTCTAATGCACAAAATATAAATATTATTTAAGAGATAGATGTACACAAAAAAATAGTTCTTTCTATTTTTTAAAATTATTTTTCACTCATTTACGCTACATTTTCACCATCATTTTCCACAATCTTGCATAGGAAATCTTCATAATTGTCTTTTAATTTAAAACTAATATATGCTCGTTCTCAGTGTTTTGAGATGTGACAAAGTGTGGAGCGCAAGCTTCAAGCGGTACTATGTATGGTAAAAACGCTGTAAATGTGCAACAAAACGCAAGGCGTAGCAAAATATATGGAGTATGCAATCTTTAATTAAGCATAGGCGAACACCAAAACATGCTTTTTTGAGCCGGTGATGGGCCAATATCATATCCCTTCAGCCCGTACCCATTCCCAAACAAAGGAACCATGGTGTATTGCAACCAATATTGTAATTCAATTGTAATATTAGTCATTTACATATAGAATTGTATCTCCCGTATAAATAACAGATTAAACATTTAATGTCTAAAGCAAAATTTTCTACAACATTTATGTCCCTATATATCCCCCAACCTTAGGGTCCTATATATGCCCATAACAATTATTATTCATATTTACGAGTAGTCCCTTAAATCTCCCATCAGACATTGATGGCTTCTTCCTTGACCATTTCTTCAATTGTAATGTTCTTTTGCGTGTTCTCTCGTTTCTTAACAGAGGCACAAGCTATTGCTCCCTCGATTTCCTACTATCTCTCACGCGGTGGTGGCGGTGCCAATGGGTTAATTGAAACTGCATGCACAATTACTGACACTGCAGACATTGAGATCCCTTGGGACTATAACATATGCGTTAAATTTCTTAAATCCATCCCAAATGTTGCATCTTCATCAGATCTTCTCACTCTAGCAGTGAACTTAATCAATACTGCACTTTCAAATGTGACCAACACATACGCTTACATACAAAACACATTGAAGCGAGGAGGCCTAAAACCTCCAGTAGTGAACGCTGTTAAGGCATGCGAATTTTCATATGCACGCGCTATGGGAGATTTCAAAGGCGTTTTGATAGATCTCAAGAACGATAGAAATTGTAGAGCAGCTTCTTTTGGTCTTTATTTTGTTCGTGCAGATGACATTGATAGTTGTAATAAAGCATTAGACTCCAACAAAGTTAGAGATCAAGCGATGTCAAGACAGAATAAATTTGCATACTTGTTTTGTACCGCTGCAGATGCTGTTTGTACTCGTCTTGGTAAAGTTTAAATAAAATGATTACAAAAGTAGAATATTCAGTGAGCATAATTTTGATTTCTTATTGCACTATTAATTGAGAGTTTCAACATGAATATAATCGAGAGCTTCAAGTATGAACTATTCTTAGTCATACTTGTTTTAGTTTCTTATTGCACTATTAATCGAGAGTTTCAATATGAATATAATTTTGATTTGTAATTTTTGTTATTTTGAAAATTGCTTATTTTACCGATAAATAAGTGACTTGATTTTTAAAATAAGTGTTATTTAAGGTTGCAAAAAATATATATAAAACCTATACTCATATGAAATTCTCTGTACCTAGCCTTTTCACCCCGTGCATTATACAGGAGACTAATTTTCCAACAAATAGTGAGTTTGATAAATATTAATAATATGATATTAGCACCACTAAAATAAATTGAATATCGATCTGAGTACTAAATTTAATTAATATAAAATAATAAGAGAATTCTATAAAAATCTCAACAAAGTTTTCCTATATTGCGTAGGAGACAATTTGTAATAGCGATTGTGATCATATAAATGTGAAATAAAATAATATTACATCAAACATTACAGTTATCATCAAAATAATTACACTAAAAAACTCTACTACTCTTCGTAGTGCTTATAGTTTCTTATTTAAAATTATTCTATATTCTATTAGATTCAATTATAAATTCGCAAGATATAACTATAGACCCGTGCGATGTATTGTATTAAGAATAAATATGTGAATAATAATTTATATAAGAATTGCAATAGGATGTGGTCTTTTTATTCCCTATCCCCGCCCCTGCTAAGAAAATTTCAATCTACATTCCCACTCAATTGTGATAATATAATCAGAAACTTTTATGTGTACTTTTATATGTATTAATTAATAACATATAATTTTTCCAATACATATCTTCTAAATATACTGAACACGAATATTAACATATTCGATATAAACTCAACAGTTTAACATATTCGGCCGGTATATTAATATTTTTTTTAAACTCATCAATTTAAATAGACGACTTAATCGATAAACTTTAAAACTTATATAAAATCTAAACTGACAAAAATCGGTACAAAATAAATAATTTAAATTTATTTATTATAAAATCTTAGATCTATACATAAAGAGAGGCACATTTTAGAATTTGGTTGGAGCCAATTTTTCCCGCTTATAAAATTTCACTTTTATTGGCTCTTTTGAATTTTTTGGGAACTATTTTCCCACTCATAAAATAACATAAATATCCTTATTTCATCATTATCCTTAAATAACCATTATCCTACCATAATAATTATCTATATTCTATAATTCTATATTGCATATCTATATTTATACAAAAAATTATTTACATTCACCTTTTTTTTGTTTATTCGTAATCTATATCTATATATAAATTTCTATATATAAATATATATATATATATTAATAAATAGAGATCGATTTCGGAGGAAATGTTCCGCTCATATTTTAATTTTTTTAAATTTGGTTTTCCCGCTCACAACACATTAATTATATTTTACAATAGATATATAGAATATATTAAAATGTAGAATAATAATGATTAATCATATATATTAGGAGTCGGATTCTATCCTTTCTTTCGTTTTTTTAATCCAATATTAACATTGACTATATATTAGAAATCCAATATCTGTCTTATTATCTTTAGCTTATCCTCATGTATGTATTGAAATATTTTATTTATAAATAAAGTAAGTATAAATTATAAATAGACGTATGCGTAAATTTTTAACAAAAGTTAGATATAATGTAATTTATTAGATATTCCGTCAAATTCTCTCCTCTTTTCTTAGGAAAATTGCAATTAAAATTTAAAAATTATGATAGGCTCATTAATTTATTTTAGAACTAAATAATTATTTTTAAAAATAATAAGCTACAAAATGAAATTTAATTATTATTAACAATTTCGCTAAAATTTAATTTTGTGGAGATACAAAATTATAATTCGTTACATTTTTACATGAAAATTAAAAGAAACGTGCAACATGAAAATTAAAAAATTAGATAGATCCTTTTAATTAGTTTCATAAATAATTAATTATTTTTAAAAATAGAAATAGTTAAACAAAATTAACATTAATTAAAATGAGTAATTTTGCAAAGATTTAATTTTAGTATGACAAAAGAAATATGTAATATCAATTTTTGTAATTACTTGAATATATATCTATACCTATATCTGCATCTATATTTTTTTTTATTGCAAGATATCTTTTTAATTAGGCTTATTAGAGCTATAAGAACCCGAACTTTAAACTCGTTGCGCAGTAATAACCTATTTTTTTCTTGGCAATTCAGTAACCAAACTTGATATTTGCTGCGCCATAAGGACTTCCATCAACTTTCCACCATTAAGTGGCCCTATGTGATCCTCACGTGCGATTTTTCAAATCCAAAATGGTCCAAAACTTTGGATATTGTTACAATCAAGTCCCCAAATATTGAAAAATGTATATTTTAGTTCCAAATTTAATTAAATTTGATTAAATAGTCACAAATTTAGTTAATTTTAGTCCCAAATTTAATTAAATTTCTTGAATTAATTTGATACTGATTAAATAGTTTTTATCAAATATTTCAATACAGTAATATTTATTCGGAAATATAAATAATATCACCAGTTTCCAAAATCTACTTTAGCGTTAGAGACGCATATATTTTGATTTTAACCTACAAAAAATAATTATTGTGCATATGTAAAATTTTATTATGAATATAATATATTACTGCAAAAAAATATCGAATGCAAAGAATTAATCAAATCAAATCACAAAAATATAAAAATAATACAAATAATACAAATTTTTTTAGCATTATAGACGAGCACATTTTGATTTTAACCAACAATTATTAATAATAAATGTAATTATTGTGCCTACTTAATATTTTATTAGTAATATATTACAATAAAAAAATATTTCGAACACAAAGAATTAATCAAATGAAATAAATTTTATCAAAAAAAGGAAAAAAAGAAAAATCTTCCCCACCCACCCACTCCCCGCACCTCCCCAAAACCACCACCTGATTTGGTGGTGGACCTACCATCACCACGACCCGGTCCGGTGGTGGTGTTGGGAGAAGGCGGGTGGGTGGGGAGGATTTTTCTTCTTTTATTTTTTATTTTTTGGTAAAATTTATTTGATTTGATTAATTGTTTGTGTTCGAAATATTTTTTATTGTAATATATTACTAATAAAATTTTAAATAGGTACAATAACTATATTTATTATTAATAATTGTTGTTTAAAATCAAAATGTGCGCGTCTATAATGCTAAAGAAAATTTTTGAATTATTTTTCTTTTTTTATATTTTTGTGATTTGATTTGATTAATTCTTTGCATTCGATATTTTTTTTGCACTAATATATTATATTCATAATAAAATTTTATATATATACAATAATTATGTTTTTGTAGGTTAAAATCAAAATGTATGCGTCTATAATACTAAAGTAGATTTTGGAAACTGGTGATATTATTTATATTTACGAATAAATATTACTGCATTGAAATTTTTTTATTTATGTTTCGGATCATTTTGGCCTTGAAAAATAGCAGATGAGGAGCACATGGGATGACTTAACGGTGAAAAGCTAACGGTAGTCCTTACGGCCTAGCAAATATCAAGTTTGGGTACTGAATTGCCAAAAAAAAAGCATATGTCCTTAGTGCGCAGCGAGTTCAAGGTTCGAATCCTTCTGACGCTAATAAGCCTTTTAATTATAAGATATCTTTAAAGTTAGATTTGTACAATTCTTAAAATTGAGGTTATTAAGCTAATTACTTTGGAAATTATTAATTCTTTTAGAAATAATTAGTTTTAAAATGAAAATAATTTAAAATTATTTATATTGCAATTAATTATTATTAATTATGTTACTAACATTTAATTGGACATTGTTTCAATGGACAAAGATTAATTTAAATTAATTATATTTTCAAAGGGAAGAAATATAATTAATTTAAAAAATAAAAATTAATTAAAATTCATGAGATTGCTACAGCTAACAAGATTTTTCCTAAAATTGAAATAATTTTTTTACATTATAAGATATCTTGAAAATTACAAAATATCTTTAAAATTAGATTTATATAATTCTTAAAATTGTAGATTTCAAGCTAATTATTTTGGAAATAATTAAATCTTTTTGGAGATAATTCGCTAAAATTAAAATTAATTCCGTGATGATTTAATTTGTTTCAATTTCATTAGATAGAAATTTACACAGTTTTTTTTATGAGAATTAATCAAAATTAATTATATTGCTAAAACGGAAAAAATAGTATCAATTTAAAAAAATAATTAAAAATTAATTATATTGCAATCTATTGGCAAGATTTCTCCTAAAAAATGAAAGATATCTCTTAATATCTTTAAAATTAAATTCATGTAATTCTCAAAGCCGTGACTATTAAACTAATTACTATAGACATAATTAATTCATTTGAGGAATAGTTAGCTTAAGAATTAAAATTAGTTAAATAAATTATACTACAGTTAATTAATTCATTCCGGTGTCACGATCATGATGCGGTATGGATAGGAATGAGAATTTTCTAGCGGAGGTGGTGGACGAAGAATGGGAAGTTCCCTCTTATTTCATTTTCACTCGACTTCGATTAAATGAAGATATGACCGGGACAATAAGAAGGACAAGATCGGGGTATTGGGTCTGCCAAACTGTACCTACTACATTGTCATTTTTATAATATATTTATGTGTTGATTATATTTCACAATAAAATTTTTGAAACTATTATTCATATATTGATTGTCAATACCATATATCACATGGGTGCATAATTAATATCCCTCGAATCTGTATTCGAATATAATAGAATGCAAAATAATTTCAATATATATATATATATATATATATGTATATAAGCTCAGCAAAAGTTATTAGAGTTTTTTATTTTTGTTATTTTAATAATTATAGCATTTAATTTAATGTTATTTTATTTTATTTTGCATTTATATTATAGAATTCTTTCACTATTATATTAATTAAATTTAGTGCTCTAACCAATATTCAGTTTGTATTTTTTTGTTATTCTATTTTTATACTATTAATATTTATCAAAACCTTTATTTGTTGTAAATTAAGCTTTTTTCTTTTTGGTCAGTTTCGTCTTTGATGTTTGCATGATGGATTAGTATGAAATACAAACGAAATTCTATCAAAATTTTTATAAAATAATTTTATTAGCTATATTAATTAAGTTTATTGTTGTGGCCCATTATTTACTTTATCATCATCGATGTCTTATGGATTGCTTTTGTATTTTTCAATATTAATGAGATTTGTTCTTACTTGTGCTATTGTAGGTTACCATGTGTATCAATCATACACCCATTCCTTACGCATTGCGTGACAAGAAAGCCATGAAGGAAAGAATACCACATATTATCCATTGCGCATTCACGATTGATGTATTTATGAATTTTATAGTATGCTTGGTATTATTGTCCAATATACTTTTGTGGATCATTAACGAATATTATTATTGTTGGATACGAATGTAAAATTATGTTGTTCATGGATATTTTTAAAATGTTGATCGTTACAAGTTGTACAAATATTTATAGGTTGGAATTGAAACTCCGTTGATTTTTTTTTGTTTTTCAAAAGTAAATATGCTTTACTTAAATCGTGTGATGTTTTAGATTGTAGTGTTATTTTTTATAATTATTTTCAGTACTAATAATTTATATATGTATTATTAGGAATTACGTATCAATGTACTCGACTCCCCGTACAACGCACGGGTGTTACTGCTAGTAATAATTTATATAAGAATTGCAACAGGATGTGGTCTTTTTATTCCCTGTCCCCGCCCCCGCTAAGAAAATTTCAATCTACATTCCTACTCAATTGTGATAATATAATCGAAAACTTTTATGTGTACTTTTATATGTATTAATTAATAACATATAATTTTTCCAATACATATATTCTAAATATACTGAACACGAATATTAACATATTCGATATAAACTCAACAGTTTAACATATTCGGCCGGTATATTAATATTTTTTTAAACTCATCAATTTAAATAGACGACTTAATCGATAAACTTTAAAACTTATATAAAATCTAAACTGACAAAAATCGGTACAAAATAAATAATTTAAATTTATTTATTATAAAATCTTAGGTCTATACATAAATAACATTTTTTTTATAAAGAAAATCTTGAGATCTTAGGAATTGTAAAAAATAAAGTCAAATATGCATAGTTATGATAAATTTATATATATATATATATATATATATATATATATATAAACACCATATTTGTAGTTTAATTGGTTTTCTTTCTTTTTTGTCAATCATTATTTTAAATATGATGTGATTTGTAACATTTGAAATTGTAAGATGTAACTATAAATTATCGAAAATTGATTTTTCAAAGAATACGAACATGAGAAAATAAATATCCAACTCTAAAATATCACTAATTATCAGTCAAATTGCAACCAACTGCAACTAAAAGGAATAATTATAGAAAATACAAAAAAATATGAGAATCAAAGAAAAAACATATTTTAATAAAAGGATGCTATCGAAAAAATAAGTGAAGCTAATTAAACACTAATGATCAATCGATTTAGTCTACAATAAGATATAACACCTTAATTCCAGAAATCCAAAAACTTATAAGTGTTGTCTTCAGATTGTTTTAAAATGTTGAATAAGATAAATTAATTTCATAAATACATATTTATTCCCGTGGCAATCTAATTAATTTTAATCATTTTTCATTTTTAAATTAATAATATTTTTCACCTTTTAGTAATTTAATTAATTTTGATTAATTTTTCACAGTGAAATTCTGTCAATTTTTGTGTAATGAAAATGTGTCCAATTAGATCTTAGAAATATAATTAATTGTAATTATTTGTAATATAATTAATTATAATTAGTTTGTGCTTTTAGCTAAAATAATTTTTTTATTTCTAAAATAATTAGCTTAATAGCCGCAATTTTAAGAATTGCATGAATCGAATGTCAAGATATTTTAGAAATTAAAGAATACCTTTCAATTTAAAAGATATCTTTCATTTTAAGAGGTTATCTTACGAATCCATAATAGTATATTTAATTTAATTTTTTATTTTTTTAATAGGATGATTTGCAAATCAGTTCTAATGAAATCAAACTTTCCAAAATTTTCTTTTATATGAATCTAATTTTAAAGATGTCTTGGAATTTAAAATATATCTTCCAATCTCGAACATATCTTTTTTAAAGTGAAATTATGTTAGCACATAGTAATCTAATTAATTTTTGTTATTTCTTTATTTTTTAACTTAACTATAATCTTGATAAGTTTCTTCCATTGAAATCATGTCAATTTTCATCAAATGAAACGGCCTCCAATTAAATCACATCAATATAATTTATTTTGATTAATTTAAATCTTGGCAACATATTAAATTCTAATTAATTTCATTTTAATTAATTTTAATTTTTAGGTTATTATTTCTATAATAATTAGTTTAATATATGTAATTTGGGGGAATTGTGTGGATCTAATTTTAAAGATGTCGTATAATTAAAAAAAAGGGTGAATGGTGATGGTATCTCCGGCACATCTCCACGATATATTCAGAAAAAAAAAATCGACGGACAATGTTGGTATCTCGGCACATCTCCTGCGTCATCTTTCTTCTCCTCAGGAACATCTCCTCCATCTTCTTTCTTCTCCTCTTGTATATCTCCTTCTATTTCTTTCTCCTTCTTCTTCTTCTTCAGCACATTTTCCGATAGCACACCACCTGCTATTCCTTCTTCAACAAACCTTGCAGGTATTCTTCCATTTTTTTATTCTCCCAAGCCCAGTCCAAAACCTCTTCCCCAACCGGTTTGATTGCCTCGCTTTATCGCCGGATAAATTTGTAGTTAGTTATTTATAAAAAAAGGTATTATTCTATATATAGCTATACTCTTTATATTTAGATTAAAAAACAATAACAAATAATTATCAATACTTATGCAGGAAAACAACATTCAGATTTAATATTTAATAATATAAATAATAATTTATTAATTTGTTTGTTATGATTGATTATTAATTACTAACAAAGAAAAAAATCAAAAGACAAAACTTGTAGAAAATGAGTTTGAATTAGTGGAGATTTGAAAAAAAATCCAATTTTGACTATACGCATTTCTTTATTTTGGTGATGATTAGATTTAATATAGATAATACTTAGTTAATTAATTCGTTTGTTAACGATTGATTATTATTAATAAAAAAGGAAAAATCGAAAGACAAAAAGGGGATTGGTTACGTTTTAGGCGGAAAAACTAATTAGTTTAATTTAAAAATAGGTTAAAAATTCTCTACCTTTTTTTATAATATATGGAAGATTGTAATGTGAAATTAAAAAAAAAAAAATCATATTTGTCGAATTTTTAGACATAAAATACATCCTCCAAAATAACGGTCACTATTAGTATTCTGAAAAGCTCGCCTATATGACACTTAATTGGCAACTATGCTCAAAGCTTATATATCACGCTTCACCATGTTTTGCACTTTATTACGTATTGATCGTGTTTTTATCACTCATTGCAACGCTTAGGCACATCTAGACTTAATGCTTGACCTTGACTTTTTTCACGCATTAAGCTTTTTAATTCAGAACCTTGATCATTGTAACCTTTATTTTTGAGGGTGAATAAATTCCACAGCTCTAAGTGTATAAATACCTTTTAATCACCTAATGAATCTAAATCAAAATGTCATTTAAAAATATTAACATTTTTATTGATTTAAAAACATTAACTTAAAATATTTATCTAGAATTATAATTAAAACTAGTATTTACCCGTACGATGCACAAAACGGTTGAAATTGTTTATTCACATAAAATAATATTAATACAAAATAAAAATAAGTCATCATATATAATATTAAAGATTTCAATAATGGATTAAAAATTTTGATTCGAACCATTATCTTATAAGAAAAAATATCATATTAGTTATCGTAATTGATGATTTTAGGCATTAGCAAAATATTTGGGATCAAAATTTAATTTAGACAATATTGATTTATTTGAACAAAAAGAAATGCTCCTTTCAAAATGTTTATCATAAATGTCCTTTAAGTAGCTAAGCCACAACGATATATTTGAACATGATTTTCCTTTTTTGGAATAGTGAACATGAATTTTTGAATATTAAATTTTGGAAAATTTATGCGATGTAGATTGTGTATTGTATGAAATGATAAAATCTCCAAACAAAGTATTTATAAGTGAAACTCTGCATATTAATTTTTGATAATAAAAATTTGTGTAAAAGAATTGAGAAGTTTACTCTTATTCGATTTTCCTTTAATTAAATATATACATATTTTATAAATCTTTGAGTAACTGACTTTTATCAGTATATTTTATTTTTGAGTAATTGTGGAAACTAACATTAAAGAAATTTTTTTAGTTTTTTAGAAAACCAGTGAATTTCAACTGGTATAAACGCACGAATTCATACCCCATTTGTAAAAATTGCATTCATTTAAATTTGTTTTCCATAATTAAATGATGCTATGATTATTACTAAGAATAATCACAATTTCATTTTCTTTTTTCACTTACGCAAATATTTAATGCCTCATTATTCTCATTAAATGCATTAATTACTCTAAAACATAAATTATAATTAATGCATTTTCCTTTTTTTTATTTTCTTAGCATATATTCCATATTGGCACTGTCCAACGTGGCTCTATTATTTTTATATATAGTTAAAATTGGAAAGTTATTTATCCATTGTGAATAAAATGTTATTTTTTCATAATTAAATGGCATACAATGAAAATTATAACTTCAAATATAGTATTTACATAATTCTTTTGAGGGGCAAGACTCATCACGTTCTCCCTTGCTTGTACACTTCTATTTTTAGTAATAAATTTCTATCGCAAGGTTGGATTTTCAAGCAGGGATAGTTTCTAAAAAAAAACCCATAAAATCTATACTATTATAAAAGCTCTTCCACCCAAGCAATGTTTTCCGGTCAAAAGTTCCTTTTTTTTGTTTTGTTTTTGTGTGTGTAAAAGGAAAGCAAAATTTCAAACGCGTTTATCATGTATCTATTTATGGTATACACACATTTTATCATTTAATATATCCCAATTCATCATAGATGAATGACATATATCTATTTAAGTAAAACAAGTTTGAGATGAATCTAAATATGTTAAATGCGTTAGAAGATGGTAATCAAGTTGTCGGTTGGCTCATTAAACGGGTTGAGTATTTACATTGGATCAGTTTATCGGATTATTATAGTGGGTTTGTCGGCTTGTTTATTGGGCTTGCAAATCCGATAGTGTATTATGTAGAGTCAAAATAATAGGCCTCCCAATCAATGTTTTCCCGCCAAAAGTTTTTTTTTTTGTTTGTGTGTGTAAAAGGAAAGGAAAATGTCAAACGCATTTATCATGTGTCTATTTATAGTATAGATGCATTTTATCATTTAATCTGTCCCAATTGATCACCATAGATGAATGATATATATATATATATATATATATATATCATTAAGTAAAGCAAGTTTGAGATGAATCCGAATATGTTAAACGTGTTAGAAGATGATATATCGGGTTGTGGATCTGGTCATTAAACGGGTTGAGTATTTACATTGGGTCAGTTTATCGAATTACTATAGTGGGTTTGTCGGCTTGCTTATTCGGCTTGTAGATCCGCTAGTGTAATATGTAGAGTCAAAATAATAGGTCTCCAAACGGGTTGTATAATCTGGGGCAAGAACATTAATGTCTGCTAGCCTGAAATAATTTATTTTTGAATTGTACATTTTGTATTTGTTTTAACTGTTTTTCTTATTTTTACTTTTTCCAAATAGTTTTTCAATTTTTAGAAAATAATAATAAATATTTTAATATTGTTCATTTATTAAAAATTTATATATTTTCCAACTTTTTTTATCCTCTAAAAGAATTTTCATAAAAAATAGGTTTCCAATTTTGGCCTCTTTAAAAAATTTATAAATGATGATATATATGGTTTAAAAAGTGACGTAAAAAATAGAAGAATTAAGTTTTTAAATATGTATTTTTTTCCAACATTTTCAAAATACTAATTTGTGTTCAAAATCTTAATTCCTTGTGTAATATTATTAATTTTCTAATCTATATATTAATAAAACGAGTACATTTGCCCGCCATTTAATTTTCACCTATTTTTCTAAATTAAAAAATCAATTTTTAATTATGACAACGAGTTTTACCGCTTCTACATGTCTTTTCCAACTCGACTTCTTTTTCAGCGTGTATACATATATACACACATCGCGTCCACCTATTTTTCTGAATTAAAAAAAATCACACCATTAAAATAAGCCAATCCATGTGCAAGTTGGATCAATTGTAATCTAATACATGCACCTAGTATTTATATTAGAAAAAATGACCAGTAACAACCTATATATGTCTCCCCGTGCAATGCACGGGTAGAAACACTAGTTTACGTAAAATGGGATCTCAAAAAACTTGTCTATCAACTTTTGCTATGGAAATAAATGAAAATGCTTCTTTGCAATATCAAACAATATCTCAAAATCAAAATCCTAATTTTAGGAGTCCATCAAGTACAATAAGTACTAATAAGTCTATATAAATATTTGTTTTTCTTAATTTACCCCGTAGCCTAGTCATATTCTTCATTATTATTCATTTATGCTAGCTTGTGGTTTCCTCAAATGTTCGATTGATGCACATGATTGATCAGGTAAATGCCGAATCTTCTACACCCTATGCAAAAATTTGAACTGATGTAATAGTTGGGTAAAAGTAATAGCAATAATCGGTGAATTTATATATAGGACGAAAGAGATGACAAAATAACTGTGCCGCTGACATTATACGAACACATCAACACAAACGAACTTCCACCACACCGACTTTGAAACATATACTAATAGTCCTAAGCATTTTTTCCGTTTTATTTATTATTTTCTACATATTTTGTTCCGTATATTTTTTCCTTATAAATAATTTTTATTTTAACTATAATTTCGCATGTTAGCCGCCTCATTTTGTCACATTTTTACAAAATTTTATACATTTTAATTCATTTTTCATTTTGGTGAAATCAATCACATCTACATATTTTGTGGGATCCACATGTACTACATAAATCTCCATCATTGAACTCACTCATTCTCTCTCCTATTTTATATAAAAATTTATCAAAATTTCAAAAAGTTGACGGCTAACACCCTGTGAGTTACATATTTGGAAGTTTTATTTCTAATATTAAGCGTTACTCATTGTGCATGTAGAGAAACGTAATTATGTCAATTTCGTTCCAAAAGTCCTTACAGCATAAAAACCATGAATATGGGAACCAAAATTCGTTAATTTTAAAAGTGGGTCTTCAAAGTGTTGCGAACACCCAAGTGTTGATTGGGTTAATTACCGCAGAGAATAGTATTAGGTTTTGCGAGGAAAAAATAATAATAAATAAATGTTGGATGAAAATCTGATGAAAGAAAGGGCAAAAGGAAAAAGTAGGAGCACGGTGACAACCGTAATTGTAACTTGATAATGTAAGCTATATGCATTAAACATTTTTGAATCCCCAAGTAGTCAACATTTTTTTTTATAACCCATATGGGAATTTTTGAATCCCCAAGTCAAGTAGTCAACATTTTTTGTAACTTGATAATTGTAACTTGATGTTGAGTGATTATAAATACGAGACGATATATCAATGATCTGCTGCAAGAGCTATTTGTGTGATTTCATGGACCTAATTGGAATTTCTCGTGGAGGGTTATGAAGACTGAACCTAGAACTGAAAAGAGAGAACAGAACGACAATGTTTGGTGGAAACATTCTTCGAGAGTCTGTTGCCTTCCTCTTCTTCCGAGCCGTTTTCACACTGGTAGTTATGAGTCTTTACACGATTTATAAGCTGCTTATTTTTTGTGTAAGATCTTACATTGGTTTGCAATTATTTATGTTTATTTGTTGTAGGATGATGAGTACAAATTCGAGATGATCAACCATGGGCTTCAAGAGGCTTTCTTTTCTTTTTTCTTTTTTTTTTTTTGTGCTATTATGGTCAGAATAAGGCCTTGTTATTTACATCATCTCATTTTTAACCACACACATAATTACTTTATATTTTTTAATATACCAGCTCTCATTTTCAACCACACAATCTACACGAAATTCGAGTAACTTCTACTAACATTAATTTTATGGTGGATAGAGAAGGCCTAAGAATTCCTTATATGGGGGTAACGAATAACAACGACTATACGATTGAATTCAAAAACCACTTATACAGAATGTTAAATGATTATCATTTGCGACTTGCAGAGCATCGATGGTGATTTTGGTTCTCCTTGAGAATATTATTAAGTTCAATGTCTCACTTGAGATGTAATTATATTTAATTCTACTGATTAATGATTTTTTCCTTTCCATTTTATAACCCCCAAAGTAATAATTATTTGGAATTAAGGTCTCTTTAATTAGTTTGTATGGCAAAATGAACTTGCCAAAGTAATCATTATTTTTAATTAATAATTATTTTTAAGTAGTTTGCCTTTCGATGGTGTTTGTATACTCCCGTTCCGTTGCCAACTTGTTGGCGTCATAAGACGCCAACATCCCAATTGGCGGGGGGATAGGGCGGGTGAGGCCCCACCATCAAAAAGCGATTATGTATTATTCATCTCATTTAATATAGATTCCAAACAAAATTACAAAATAAAAAAAAAATTGAGCGGTGACGTGGCGCCCTGTGAGGGTGCCATATCACCCTTGTTGGCAACTTATGTTGCCAACAAATTGGTAGGTGATCATTCACCGGTGTTTGTATGCCTTCTCATCTCCAGTCTTTATGTTTTAGTTTTTAATTAATAATTATTATTAATAATAATGAATGTCGGCAAAATGAACTTGCCTGTGTTTGCTTTATATGGACGGTGTTGTCATTTGGTTTACTACACAATCTACCATGAAATACTAGATCCAGAATGGTTTTGTCTTTACTCTATTCCCTTCTTTTTATTTTGGGTGCACATGGTCCAATTTCTCTATAATTATCTTATATCGATTATCAATTTTTGGTCTTCGTATTATTACTTAATCTAGCACAAAAGAACAAAGGAATCATGGCAGAAGTTGAGAAATAAGTCGAGCACATAACCCAAAATCTGATGCATCCTTCGATCAACCGAATGAGTTAGGTCATCGATTTATATTGAAATATATAATTATTTTTTCCCCATATGAGAATGTATTAGTACGCTGTAACATAAATTTGGTTTTTACTTATAGGAGTGTTACCACCCATGAAGGATGAATACATCTTCATCAATGCGTTGAATGCATATGAGGAAGAATCAACTATAAAGATCTTAGTGCTAAACAGATCAAGAATAATTTTAAATATTACTACCTCGGTTGCGGTTCCATGTGCAATGCACATGCAATACACTAGTTTTTATTGAATAACGAAGAAGTGTATTAAATGATAAGTGCATAATACTTAACTATTCATCATCCAATAAAGAAGTGAGATATTGGAACGCCATCTAGCTAATATGTCAACTGTTAGTTGATTAGTTAGTTTGTTAGTCGATTAGCAGGTATATTGGTGATTAGTTAGGTTGTTAGTTGATTTGTTGGCTACTTCAATAAAGTTTAGGGACCTCTCTTGTAAATACTCTAGTCAGATACCTAAAATTTGTCTTTGAACCTTTTTTTTTTTTTTTTGGCCTAATGAGAATATATCCTGATAATTTTTCTTCTTTCTAAATCTTCATGGTATTAAAGCGGAAGGAAAGTAAAATGGTGGGGCTAAATGCACCCACCACTTTACTAAGTGCACCCATTGAATTTAAAAAAAAAAAAATTTAAAGACCGAATTGCCCATCCTAAGTGCACCCATATTCCTTTTTTTTTTCTCTCTTTTTCTTGTTCGCTGCAAATGCAGTGAACAGGCTTTGAGCTTGTTCGCTGCAAATGTAGCGAACATGCTAAAAGGCTTCGCTGCAGTCACAGCGAACAAGCAAAAGTTTGTTCGATGTGAATGCAGTGAACAAGACTAAAAAAAATTGAAGAAAAAATGATAATTTTTATCTGATTTTTCGTTGGTAGATATATTTTTACTATAATTTTTTGCAACCATTTTGACAAGTAATTTTGAATTTTCTTTTAAATTTTTTGCAATTACTTTGCCAATGAATTTCAAATTTTTTTATGATACAGTAATTTTATCCGATTAATGTAATTTTTTACAATCACTTTGATCATAAATTTTGAAAATTTTTTGATGATACAGTAATTAATTTATCTGATTAGTATTGAATATAATTATTAAAAAAACTTTGAATGATTTCAAAAAATTTGAACAAAAAATAATAACAAAATTTTTTATTAATAATTCTTTCTTTTTTAAAAAAATTATTTTTTAAAAATTATATGATGTTCGCCCAAAATGGGGTGAACACCCACATGAGGTGTTGGCCCCAATTGGGGGGAACACCTCTTTGGGTGTTCGCCCCGTTTACAGCGAACAATCTTTTAGGTATTCGCTTTCGAACACGCGAACTATTTTTTTAATTACACGAGAAGGTTGGGATAGAGTTGGAATATTAGATAAAATTATTGTATAAAGTGAAGTGACGGGTGTATTTAGCGCCACCCAAAGTAAAATTGATTGAAGAATTCTCGCTAGAATTTGACTCGCGAAAGAGCAACCATAATCATGGCTGCCAACGGAGATCATGTGGAAGAAGTGTTTGGAGAATGAGGCTGCGAAGCTCAGGGAATTTGCAATCGCGAACAAAAAAGGGAGAACCTTCGTGATCGTGATCAGGATCGAGAGCAGCTGGAGGATGATCCGTTGCTTCTTCATAACTCAGACCACCCAGGGATGAAGCTTGTTTCAGCGCCGCTCAACGGAAGGAATTATTCGGCTTGAAGCAGGT
Organism: Jasminum sambac; assembly: GCA_018223645.1. NCBI lineage: Eukaryota > Viridiplantae > Streptophyta > Magnoliopsida > Lamiales > Oleaceae > Jasminum > Jasminum sambac. The sequence goes on along the minus strand of CP073643.1, from coordinate 29,149,730 downwards.
CAATTAAGATAGCTTTGGGAGCTAAGATGAAATTAGGTTTCATTGATGGTTCCATTGAGGTGCCTGAAAGTGGTTCGCAGAATTTTGAGAGATGGAATTGTGCGAATTATATGGTAAACCTCGTGGATTTTTAATTCAATTTCTAAAGAGATTGTGGATGCTTTCATCTACGCAGAGACTGCAAAGAAGCTTTGGGTTGAAATATAGGAACGCTATGGGGGATATAATGGCCCTCAATTATACTAGATCCAGAGGGAGATTGCCTCAATTGCCCAAGGAAAGATGGGTGTAGCTCAATATTACACCAAACTTACAAGGCTCTGGGATGAGCTTATATTCTTACTGCCTTTATCGATCTGCAGCTGTAAACTAGTTTGTGTTTGCAATGCTACCAAAGGAGCTGTGGAATAGAGTAAGTTGCATCATTTAATGCAGTTTCTAATGGGGTTAAACAAAGAGTATGAGGATGGAAAGAGCTCGATACAAAGAGAAATGAATGTTGTGTTTGCTGATAACACATAGATAAACGCCATGATGGTTAACTCTAAGGGATATAACAGAGCTGCGGGAGACAGAATGCATAACAAGATAACTAGTCAAAAGAAAAAGGAGAGAGAGCATTTGTTTTGTGATCACTGTCGTATGAATGGCCATACAATTGAAGGATGTTTCAAGATCATCGGCTACTCAAACTGGTATAAAGAGTTGAAGGGTAAGAGAAGGCTGCTAACAAGGGAAATTGGAGTACTATGGCAAATCTTCTTGACACACCACTTGAGATGGATACAGGGACAAGAAATCAGAACAACAATGATCAGTTGACAGATTTAATGTGGCAAATGATAAGACTCATCAAAGGGAAAGACACGGCCATGGTCAATTTTGCCAACATCTCAGATTTGTCAAGTCAATGTCTTGCTCTTAACTCTCGCGTTTGTTTGAATGCCTGCGATTCACTATGAAAAGGGAATTGGATCATGTTGGTAATAAGTTGAAATTGTTTAACTCACATAAAACCATGGTCAAAGGACCACCTATTTACCTACCCGATGGATGTTTTAATTCGATAAAACACGAGGAACCATTGAGTTGAGTAAGAATATCACCTGCAAGCTGTCTATTCCTTTATTCTGTGATAGCCGAGCAACAATCCATACCAATGTAAACCCAGTGTTCCACGAGCATACCAAACATTTTGACATTGACCGTCATGTAGTTAGAGCTCAACAGAAGCTGGAGTTCATCATCCACATCCTATTCCTTCAAAGGAGTAGCCATCTAGTTTATTTACACCGAGCTTAGCCGCTTTCGAGTTTCACTATCTCTTCTCCAAGCTGACTATGAAGGATTTCCATCGACAAATCTGCATTCTCTGTCATCACATAAATTCTCTGACAAATCCGCATTCCCCAACGCTTAATGGGGGTGTGGCCCCCCCAACCCCCACCCCCAATTGTCAGGGAGCTATATAGTCATTTACCACACCCTCTTTTAGGGTGTGGAGATCTCCACATAAAAAAGTGTGTGGAGACCAAGATTTATCCATACCAAATTTGCAAACTTAATATTACTAGTCAGCATGTACGTACGCCGCACATGTTATACTAAACGACAAATGATACATATAATATTTTTGAAGTATTAATATTTTTGAAGTAAGAGTACAAGAAACATATTCTAATAATATAGGAAAAGTGCTTTTATATATAATGTGAAAAAAAAAAATAGTGGATATTGGTAAGATGAATAAATAAATTACTAATTGTATTCAGATAACACTTCGATCTCTAGTTTTCTTATTTGTCTCATCTTCCTCTTACAAATATACAAACAAAATATAAATTCTCACTAATAGAAATGTGTTAAAGAAGCAAAACAATTAAAATAACAATTAAAAAACCTCTATATTAATCAAAGTAGAAGAGATTTCTATGCGATTGCATGTTTAGGAAAGTAAATTATATCAATTAATAAGTATGAAGTATAACTTATTGATAATAGTTAAAAGTATTGTTGATAATAAATATAATTAATGACAAAATTGACTGATGAATAAATTGGTAAGGATAATATTGGAAATCAAAAGATTTCCCACTATCCACACTTAATGTAGTATAGATATAAATGCATTTTATTTTTAGAGTTAAATTAAAAAATGAGATCGTTTGTTTAATGCAAAAATTATTCATATTGAACAATTGCAATTATTTCCTTTTCGAATAGGCGCGTGCCATAAAAATAGAAGAATATGCCTTTTTTGTGTAACTCATCACTACATGAAATATGCAGAATTAATATCATAACAGCTATTTAATTTTGAAGTTAAGTTTAAAAAAATGGAATGGACAATTAGTTAATGCGTGATCACAAATGAATTACAATTCCGAGTTTCTATATACAGATTTGTTTATAGCATTTTTTTAATTAAAAACAACCCGCGTGCCAATTGGGCACTGCTAATGTGGCACAGTGTAATTAGTTGGCACTTCAAATTTTATAATATAAATATAATAAAGATCAGATTGAATAATACTACACATTAAATACAATCATATATTATAGAGAAAGTAACTAAATACGTCATCATCCACAGTACAAACAAATTACATAAACAATCTTTTTATAATTATATAAAAAGATTACATTATTTAATCTATTGTAGATATCCCGTCCATGAATAATCGATTAAAATTTAATGCCCAAAATTGTTAACAATGATTATTAAATCCACCACCATCTCCCAACCGAAGGGTCATGTATATGTATCCTCATAACGATTATTCATAATTACAAGTAGTCAATTGCAAATTTACAATCTCCACATCACACAATGGCTTCTTCATTAACCATTTGTTCATTTGTTATGTTCTTTTCCTTGTCCTCTCTTTTCTTCCCTACAGCACGAGCTGTTGATCTCCCTATTTCTAACCAGCTTTCGCGTGGTGATGGTGGTGGTGGCGGCAGCAGACGCGGCGATAAATTACTTAAAATCGCTTGCAGAGTTGACGATGTAGTCCCCGGGATCCCTTGGGACTATAACTTATGCATTGAAGTTCTTAATTCCTACCCAAATGTTGCATCTTCGCCAAATCTTCCAAAACTAGTACTCAACATACTCGATACCGGAATTTCCAACATGTCGAACACATACACATACATAAATAACACATTGAAGCGAGGAAGCTCAAGACCATCTGTTGTGAATGCTCTTAACGCATGTGGTGGGTCATATAAAACCGCCATAGGAAATTTCAAAAGTGCTTTTTCAGAGGTTAAGGACGACAAGGAGTACGAAACATGTTCTTATGATCTTATGTTAGCTCGTACAGATGATATTGATAGTTGTAACAATGCATTAGCCTCCAATAAAGTTGTAGATCAGGCGATTTCAAGTGGGAACAAATTTGCATTCATCTTTTCTGTTACTGCGGATACTGTTTGTAGTAGTCTTGATAAAGATGAAATATGACAAGAAAAGCAGAATCAGCATATTGGGCTTTCTTGCTTCTTCATTTGCATCATTACAATCTCAACACATCAAAGGAGCAAGGATTTTCCATGTCCCTTGTGTTTCTTGGAGAAAATAAGAAATAATTTAATTAATTTGGAATCATGCTTGTTAATTCTATACATGTTAAACCTTAAGAGGTTACGTTTGGTTTTCAATATGTGAGTGGTTGAAAATAATGAGAAATAAAAAAATAAATTTAATTTAATGAAATTTAATGTATGTAGAATACAGTATTTGTACAAGAGACCCTTTCTTTTTGAAATAAATAATCTATTTATCTTTAAAAGTAGAAACCTTATATTCAAAAAAAAAAAAAAAAGTAGAAACCGCTGACCGAAATACTGACCAAAACATTAAAAAAAATAATAAAATTAAAAAAGAACAAAGAAATGACGAATGGCTTTATTGACTCTATAAAAGTTTAAAACTTTATTATAAAATTTTAATTTGGGACAATAACAAATTAAATAATCGATAAACGACAATTTTCATCTTATTCTTTAAGTATCTTGAATGTGATACGAATGACTTAAAACCTGTTAGCGAACCCTTTTTAAATGTTTTAAACACTTTTTATCACTTTTTATCCATTCTTTCTTTATCCTAAATCAATCACGTCCGCATATCTCATCACATCCACAAATCTCACCCACCCACCTCCATTCATTCTCTCTTATCTTTTACATTAAAAACCTTTATAAACTACTCCCTATCACCTTATTAAACGCAATGTTTTAAAAAATGCTCTTAAATGCCGCTTAAGCTCAAAGCGTGCATGATACGCTTCGCTTTTGCCAAAAGCTTGGAAAAAATGGTCAACTTTGAACGTTAACAAAAAAAAATGTGCGATGAAGTGGGCTTAAGCTTCCTTTGGTTTTTTTTTTTTTTTTTGTGTGTGTTGCTTAATCACTACTTATAAAGTATTTGGTAAAAAAAAGTGAAAAAAAAACTTTGTTTTGTATTTAGATAATATATAATAAATATTGTGTTTGAGAAAAACCCACAATATGAAATTATTTCTAATGTCGCACGCATAATTGAATTTGAAAGTAATATTCATAATCCATATTATTGTATTTTTCATTTATATATTATGTTTAGTTAATCCTGACATCATTTATTATATATGCGCTTGTTATGCATTATTTTAATTATTTAATAATTTTAGATTGATTAAAAATTTAAAATAAATAAATAAAAATTAAGAAAATACTTTTTCACGCTTAAACTTATAAAACTTGAAATTCGGTGTTGATGTTTCGTCATGCTTTCAATTATATTATATTATATTATATATTTATATATATATATATATATATATATATAATCAAAAAAATTACAAATCTCATAAAAAAATTAGAAATGGAAATTTCCTCCCAGCCGCTCGCTGGTAATAGAACACAACCCTTATTAAAATTCTTTTTATTCCATTTTAGAATTTGAAAATTGTACTATTTTAGAATTGAGCATTGGAGTTGCAGCCGAATTTGGGCACACAGTCGTTGACACCTTCTAGAGGATTAGAGTCAATCATTCAATGCGCCATGCTTAATAGAGTGCTTGCGGTTACACGATTCCACCTTCAATCGCAAAAGGTTTTGAACGATGATGCAGGGTTATTAAATGATGGCTCGACCTCGGCTCCTAGCAAGAGTTATATGAATTTGTATTTCTTGGAGAAGAAAAGAAAAATTTTATGAATTTGGCAATCTTAATGAATATCTTCACTCTGGTTACGTTGTATAAGGAACCATTTCTTATTTTGGAATAAATGATCCATTTTATATTTGAAATTAGAAATCTATATGACCAAAACATTGACCAAGGTTTTGACTTTTCCCCCCCTTCTTTAGTTCTCTTGACTTTATGGCAGCAATTCCTTTTTGCTGCATTTTTGCGGCAAAAAAGAGGGCAGTTGCAGTAATTTCTGCTAGCAAACTTCCGAATTTTCGACAGCATTTTGCTAGTGGAATTGGCTTTAGGGACCGAATGGAGAAAGGGGAGGGGATTATTTTCAATTTTAAAAAAATATATATTTTGCATTTTAAGAGATAAGGGTAGAAAAGTAACTTTAATAGAGTTTAATAGTGAAATTGGATGTTTTTCGTCAGTAGGGGGTTTTGAGATAATTAACTGAAGGTTGGGTTCCCATCAAGACGAACAAGATGAAAAAAGGGGGTTGAAATTGTTACAAAACTTAAAGGTTGGGATCCATTTGTGAAAATAACTCATTAGTTAATTAAAAATCTTAAATTATTATCTCTTAAAAAAAATTCTTGGCGAGTTAGTTTTTTACATTAATTAATTAACATAAATTAATCATGATACTAATATAAGATCTAATTAATATAAATTAATTATTGTATTATTATAAATCAATATTGTGATTGATATGCATTGGAATGTACTTAAAATCTGCTGAACTAAAATATTCCAAAATAAAAAGAAAATCGTCCCAAAAATTTTGCGACACTAATTGGTATAAAATAATTATTTTATTCATATAAATAATATTTTTATTTTTCATCTTATATGTATAATTTAGGATTTCATTATTCAATTTTAAGCAATTTTTTACAGATTGCAAATGTTGTGCATCACGCGGGGGTAAATCTAGCCATGGTTTACAGCGAAAACACGACTTGTCGTTTGTGATCATCGCATTTTGATGTTAAAATTGTGGGTTTTGGCCCTTATTTTTCCATTTTCTTGATACAATCATGATTTTTGAGGCAACAATGACGAAATTACCTTATTTCTAGGAATGGCAAAATAACCCAATCCACCTTGAACTCGCCGGCAACCCAGCCTGAATGGGTCGGAATTTTGCAGACCCCCGTTGGGTCACAGGTCGGTGGTGACCCAACCCAACCCGCCCAAAATATATATATTAAAATTTATTATATTTGCAAAGTTATTAAACTACCAATCCAATTCTATTTATTCATTATTCCAAAAAAAATCTAATCCCAAACTCAATAATCTAATACTTAAATACTTAATAGCCCAATTTAATATTTCAATTCAATGGATAAATGATGGCTAAATCCCTAGTTTATATCATTCGGCAATTCAATTCTATAAACAGTGGCAGCGAAGCGAGGAGCCAACTACTAGATAACTTCATTCTTTCAATTAAAAAAAAAAATTCGGGTCAACGGCTTGACCCAAGCCAGCCGTGACCCTAACCTGATTATTGGAGGGTCATGGGCTGGAAACGGATCAAAATTTAGCCCATGGGTTGGCCACGAAAATAGCCGATCTGACCCGAACAAGACCCGTTGCCATCCACACTTCTTTATAGTAAGCAATAAATATAATTGATTACAAAACTTTTGAACATGCGCAAACTGGATCTTAAGTTTGTCTTAAATTATACTATTTTAATTTGAACTTTGACATATATATTTTTATTTTGACTCATAATTTAAAAAAATTAACATATTCAGTCATATTAAGTAGTTATAGAATTTTGTCAAAATGTTAGCACGTATTTGTGCCTTTGTGGTAATATTTAAAATTTTGAAAAAATTCTTCTATAGTGTTGAACATTGCCAAATTTTCACCATATCCCATATAAATCCATTTGTAGTTTGAAGATCGACATGTTTCCAAAGTTGCTTCCATCAAATTAAAATTGAATTCAAGGCAAATAATTCCACACCGTGTAGCAAACAGAGAAGCTCTAAGAAGTAGAGAGAAGATGTGGTCCAAAATGTGTCATAGATGATTGTTGATAAAGAAATGTTGAAATCAAAGTTAGCATTTATTATTAAGGATTGGGAATCCATTCAAATGGTTAAGTCAGCATCTATCATTTACAACTATTTTCCTTTTGAAGCGAAATAAAATGACAAAATTAACGTTTCAAAAAAATGACAAAATTAACTAATCTAGTGTTATTGCAACCCATTTTGCTTCAATTATAATGGGACTATAAAATGTGTAAATAATATGATTAAAAATATTAGATATATCATTAAAGTTAAATTTTGATCGAGTAGTAAAAATAGATTTCTACTTATAACAACAGTTACGTAAAATCAAAATAGACCCAACATAAAAAAATCTGGGAGTTTGGTTTAGGGGATTAGGTCATTTATACCAAAATACAAAATACCTATTATCATTGTATATGTTCATTGGACCTTGTTAATTTATTGATTTTAGGCAAATTTTACAGTGGAGTCAAAACCTACCAAACCAGCCCAAGTTTAATTAATTAGTTGTCTAACCATTTCGAGACATTGCCGGTCCTTCAACTTGTTTACGTATACATGCTAATTAAATAAGTGTTTGGTATGTCTCTAAATATTGTTGGGGTATAATGTATTGCACACACATGCGTGACAATTACAAAGATATTTTCATGTTTTTTCTTTTTTTTTTTTTATCCATTTCACTTTCACGATTTACCTAGCAAGATCAAAGTAAAACTTCCTTACGTAATTGCATGTATCTTCGTGTAATTTCAGGTTCTTTAAACAATGATTTTTTTTATTTTATATTTTTTAATAGGACAATGATGTTTAGTTTAAGATCTTCGTGACATTTTTTCACAAAAAGTATATTTTGAGACTTCGTTTTGATCATTCATTTTACTAATTTACTAATAATTTTTTTAATATTTTTTTGAAACAAATCTCCATTGTTTAATTATATATATATATATATATATATATTTAAAAATTTTATTTTATAAAATCTACAGCAAACATATCAATTGTGGTGTAACCATAAAATATATGGCTAAAAATAAAGTTTATTTTGTGAAATTCCCTTCGGATAATACGTTTTAAATAAGTCTAATCATTAGCGGGAACCTTTATTATATTAAAAAAAAAAAACAAAAAAAAAAACAAACAAACAAACAAACAAACACACACCATTAGTGGGAACCCGCAACGGCCTCTGGAAGTTGGAGAACCATCTGGACAATATGTCAAGTTGAGATAACTTTTTATTTCGCTTTTTTTTTCAGTTCTATTTTCCTAAATATGCACACATATATAGAATAATATGTATATATATACACATACGTCACACGTGTTCATCTATTCAATTGAAACCCATAATTAAATAAAGAAAATTAAAAAAAAAATTATAATAACGTTGTACCTTCTCTTGGCCGAACAGTGTACGTAAACAACCGGTACACAGAAAACAACCACAAAAATAAAATATAAAATAAAATAGTAAAGTAAAAAAGAAAAATGAACGCACTTGATGACGAATACAAAGAAAAGAATACGGACAATTACCACTTGGGTAACAAAACAAAGAGCAGAAGCAACTTGTCTCGCTGCCACGTGCAAGACGCACGCATGTCCACTGTGGGTGACAAGAATTCGTACACGTGTGCACTGCACTTTGTCGAAGAGGAGAAAGGGTTTTGTTTTGTGTCTCCTTCCTTTCGTTATTAATTAAGGGTATAATAGAAAATGAGAATAAATTAAACTAAATATATATACAAATAAAAAATAATTTATATTTTCAGACAGTTAAAAAAAATCTATCTTTAGTTTTTGAGATAGAAAGAGTAATCAACAAATTTATCATCTAAATAGGTCAAAATTGACTATTAAAAAAAGAAAAAAAAATCTGTCAAAATTGTCAATCACATTCTCAAAGCTAAACAATAGGACAAATTAGGTCCTTATAAATTATCACGAACCAAATGGGGAAAGACCTAGTTAAAGTGGAAATGATAGCTCGATCATTGCATTCCTCGGTGGATTAGCTGTAATAAACAAAGTGATCATTACAACGTTGACAAGTCACTATGTAATCCATCTTTCCATTTTATTTTCGATTGGTACATTTACCATGTGTGCTCATTAATTTATGGTTTATGGTTTATTGGTGCAAGAAGGACGGCACAAGAAGGACCTAATATTTTAGGCCATTGCACTTTAAGAAACTATTCCTTTTTTTTTGGAATTTTCATCCTTAATCTAACATTTTCTTACGACATCGAGACCTTTTAAACCAAAAAGATAAGAATACCATTTTATTTACATTAAATTAAATAAACAATATCTATAATTGATCAGTACATAATATAACATTTCAATAAACACAAACTAATTTTATTATTACCTAAAATTATCAGTTACGATAAACGATATGATATTTTTTCTTATAAAATAATGATTCGGTTCAAAATTTATAAATCATTATTGATATTTATAATATTATATACACTTTGTTAATTTTATTTTGTGTTAACGTTGTTTTATGAAAATAGATCATCTTAACCATCCCGTATATCGCAATGGAGCAATACTAATTATATTAATAATATATGTTTTGAAATTAAGAGTTTTAAAAAGTACCAAAAGGTCTTTAATAGAAATCAACGGAAATTCTTTTAACTCTCAACAAATCCATAGAAGTCCTTTTTTTTTTTTTTTTGAATAATCCATAAAAGTCATTTAAAATCTCACAAAAATGACCGCAGTCACCAACTAAAAAAATCTTTGAAAATTTTTGAAATTGATAATTGAATACCCCGCACCAACTGTAATAATTAATTTTATTCAATTGTAATACTCAATAAACATCTATTCAAAAATATATATATATATATACACAACAAATATAGGTACATTAAATAAGGAAATTAAGGATCATGCTATTGTACAAGGGAAAAGGCTAGGGTGCCATAATTGAAGTAACATATTGACCAGAATAAGAGCAAAAGACCAATTTATTATTAATGAAATCAAAATCAAAATACCTGATTGTGTGAGTAGGGGTATAAATGTCAGATTTTTTATTATGATAATTATGAATAGCCAGAATATGGCTTATACAAGTTGTTGACAATCAAGTGGTGTTTCAATATCATGTGAAATTAAGAGCTTGTTCTTTTGGGGGTAATTTTTATTTGCACGTAATTTTATATAACTACATACACATTTTCAATCACACACACCTCCCAATATAATATTAACCACATATTTTATACGGAATACCGTGCGGATAAAATTTCTACTCAAAAGAACAAGCTCTAAATGTCATTATCATCCTAATTTTACCGGTTACCCTATTATGATAAAGTTGTCAACTAAAATTATACAAATATCATTTTTCAATTGGACAAATCAGCGCAACAATATTTAAAGTCCAAAATTTTCCATTATAATTACTAAATTCACCTTGACCTCCTACTAAAGGGTGCAACAAATCCGGACTCCCTATATATACTCATGAAAATTATTCATATTTAAAGCTACTCCCTTGCAATTCTCTCCACAACAATATAATGGCTTCTTCATTGACCATTTCTTCAATTGTTCTACTCTTTTGCTTGTCCTCTCTTTCCTTCCCCGCAGCACCAGCTGTTGTTACCACCATTTCGTCCCACCTTTCACATGGTGGTGGTAGCAGCGACTCTGACGATGGTGGGTTGCTTAAAATTGCTTGCACGGTTGATTATGACGTCGCTGATCCGGAGACTTGGGATTACAATTTGTGCATTAAAGTCCTTAAATCTAATCAAAATATTGTATCTTCAAGAGATCTTCCCACCATAGCAATAAATATAATCAATATAGGAATTTCTAATGTATCGAACACATACGCATACATACAAAACACATTGAAACGTAGAAGCATAAGACCTACTCTTATGAACGCTCTTAAAGCATGTGACGAGTCATATCGACTCACTCTTGAAAATTTTCAAAGTGCTTTGAGAGATATAAAGGTAGAAGGGATTATGAAGCTGCTTCTAATGATCTTTCTGCAGCTCATTCAGATGGTATTGACATTTGTAGAAACGCAATAGCTTCCAATAAAGTTGGAGATCGATCGATTTTAAGTGGGAATAAATTTGCTCAGTTGTGTTCTGTTGCTGCAGATGTTATTTGCACTCATCTTTTTAGGATGAACAAAGATTTTCTATCTCAACTTGCATTTTTTCAGGGTGGTAAAAAGTAAATATTGAAAGAAAGTCTTGAAGAGTTGTAATTTCTATATTAAGAGTACTTTTATATTCAATAAAATAGTTAAATTAACTTTATTACTTTGGCAATCTTGAAACTTGCTATCCTCACTCTGGTTGATATAAGAAAGGACCACTTTGTTGAGAAAATATTCCCTTGTATCTTCTACTTATGGAAGGAATGTTGTATACGTATTTAGTTACCTTTTATGTCCCATTGTACAGTTAGCTAATTGCTTGATTGTAGGATCTTAGACTTGCAGACAAAGTCACTGCTTGTATATGTACATCTTTCTGTATCAATGGAACTTACCTCACCCAATTCAATTCATAATCATTCTTTACATGGTATCAGAGCAGGACTAAATCCTGACTCCATCTCAGCCGCACTCTACTTTCTCGTGCAGTTCATCCTTTGGCCACCATGAGTGACGAGAGCAATCTTTTTGCAACACAAAAACCAGAAGACTTAATGACTGGAAAGAAGGTCATCTCTGCATCTTCATCAGACGCGTCAAAGTCTGATCTTTCAGATCCGTATTTCACCCATCATTCAGATTAACCCGGTTTGGTTCTAGTTTCCAAAACTTTGAATGGAGACAATTACTCTGGTTGGAAGAGGGCTATGACTCTAGCCTTAAACTCCAAGAACAAGCTCGGATTCGTCGACGGCTCAATCAAGGCTCCTTCACCAAAAGCGGACCCAGAAGGTTATGCGACTTGGTCGAGATGCAATGATATGGTGCACTCATGGATTATTAACACCGTCGTCCCAGAGATTGCAGACAGTGTAATCTATTATCCTACTGCTCACGAAGTTTGGGAGGATCTTTGTGAACGATTTTCTCAAAGGAATGCACCTCGAATCTTCGAGATTCAGCGAGATATTGCTTCATTTCGACAAGAACAACTCTCTGTCTCAGCCTACTACACGAAATTGAAGGCCTTATGGGATGAATTGGCAGCACTCGATCCAACTCAAGGAGCACAGGCAGATCAACAAAGATTAATGCAATTTTTGATGGGTTTGAATGAGACTTATCAGGCCATACGCGGACAAATTCTCCTTATGAATCCTCTTCCTACTGTTCGACAAGCTTTTTCCTCTATCACTCAAGAAGAAAAACAACGCCTCATCAGTTCAACACATACAGCAGCAGCACCTACGGCAGAGGAATTTGGTAGCGCCGCCATGGCTGTGCGATCTGGGAATAAACCCATCTCCTCGGCGGAAATAGGGAAAGGCGGCTGGAATAATCAATCATATGGATCTCACGATTTCCAAGCAAATTGTGGGAATAATGGAAGAGTAGATCGCAGCCATGGAGACAAAAATCAACGTCGTTCTGGCTCAGAAAGAAAAAGACCTCACTGTTCATATTGCAATCAATTGGGCCATTGGGTTCAAACTTGTTATCAATTACATGGGTACCCAGTGGGCCATCCAAAGGCAAAAAACAATTCAGGCCCAAGACGTTATAATGATGATCACAATAACAAGGCTGCTGTTAATAATGTATCAGAAGGAAGACCTTCAGTCTCAGTATCAGAGGACCAACTCAAACAACTATTATCGCTTATTAATATTCAAGACGAGGGCTCTAGTTCCAAAGCAAATGCGGTAACAAAGCCAGGTTTGTCTAAAGTCGCCTCCCGCAATTGGATTATTGATAGCGGGGCGACTGATCACATTACTTCATCATCACAATTATTACATAAAGTTGAAAATTATTCATTACCACCTGTATCGTTGCCTAGTGGAGAAAAGGCGAATATTGCTGCCAAAGGGTCTTTACCCTTGAATCCCGTCTATTATCTACATGATGTGTTATCTGTGCCTACATTTAAGGTTGATTTGATGTCTGTTAGTCGTTTGACGAGAGGTCTGAATTGTTCAGTAACATTCTATCCTTATTGGTGTATTTTGCAGGATCTGGATACGAGGAGGACGATTGGTTTGGGTAAACAACGTGGCGGCCTATACTATCTGGTGGCACTAACGACAAAAAAATCTTCGACCAACCGCTCCCCAAACCAACCAGCCTGCAACCTTACCACCTCTACTACCAAGCTCTGGCATAGTCGTCTAGGCCATGTATCACCTTCCCGTTTGAGTTTTATTGCCAAGAATTTCTTGAATTTTTCTGTTGAGTCTCATAATGCTTGCCATATATGTCCTTTGGCTAAGCAAAGTCGTTTCCCTTTCAGCGTTAGTGTTATTTCTTCTACAAAACCCTTTGAGATCATTCATTGTGACATTTGGGGTCGTTATCGACACCCTTCTCTTACTGGTGCTCATTATTTTCTTACTATTGTCGATGATTATACGCGTTTTACTTGGATATTTTTGATGCGACAAAAGGATGAATCACAAGCACATATAAAACGCTTTTTTAGCTATGCTTTCACACAATTTGAGTCTCGCATTAAAACTTTTCGAAGTGATAATGGTGGAGAATTTCTGTCTCTTCGCCCTTTTTTTCACGACAATGGTGTAATCTTTCAGCATTCTTGCGTTTACACGCCTCAACAAAATGGGGTTGTGGAACGTAAACATCGTCATATTCTGCAGGTAGCAGGAGCCTTGAAATTTCAAGCACAACTCCCCACTCAATTTTGGGGGGAATGTGCTCTCACCGCTGTCCACATCATCAATCGATTACCTTCGCCGGTACTTTCTTTCAAAACCCCACATGAATTGCTTTACTCAAAACCACCATCTTACTCACACCTCCGCATTTTCGGATGTTTGACCTATGCAACCAATGTTCACGCATCGCACAAATTTGACTACCGTGCCACTCCATCAATCTTTATCGGTTACCCCGTTGGGCAAAAAGGTTACAAATTATTTGATTTAGCGACAAGGAAGATTTTTATTAGTCGAGACGTCAAATTCCATGAGAATATTTTTCCTTATGCCTCGCAGCCCAATACTAATCTACCTTTGCAGGCCCAAAATCAAGATCCAATCCTATTTCCTTCATCCCTTGACCTTTCATTTGAATCTTCTTCTGACCACACACATGACAACCTACAAACTCTAATTCCAGAAACCAACGATATTTCTTCTTCATCCACCGAGCCTACCCAACCTCTTGACTCTAATCCATCTTCTCCGGTACCATCTTCTATCGTCCGTCCATATTCGCGACGCCCCAAACCTCCATCCTTACTCGTCGATCTATCAATCCCCTCATCACCTCCCGTAGCTCAAAAATCACCATCATCTGTTGTCCATCCGGTGTCTCCTTCATTAGCATCGCCATCCTCTTCAATCCCCTCTGATTCCGCCGCCTCACCGCTCCCTTCGCCTCATATGCCAGCCGAACCGACCGTACCCACTGAATCCATTAGCCCACTATGTCTCTTATCACAGATATCAACCTGCATATTTACATTTTGTTGGTCATATTAGTACTGTCACAGAACCTCGATCTTATTCAGAAGCCGCCACACATCCGGAATGGCGGGCGGCCATGCAATCCGAATTGCAGGCCCTCCAGGCTAATGGTACTTGGTCCCTTACTTCACTTCCGGCCGGAAAAACACCAATTGGCTGTCGATGGGTATATAAAGTTAAGCATCGTTCAGATGGTTCTATTGAGCGCTACAAAGCCCGATTGGTCGCTAAAGGCTTTACTCAGCTCGAAGGTGTCGACTACCAAGATACTTTTTCACCGACTGCCAAGATAATCACAGTGCGTTGCTTACTTGCTTTGGCTGCTGCCCAAGGCTGGTCCCTTCATCAAATGGATGTCAACAACGCATTTCTCCATGGCGACTTACATGAAGAGATATACATGTCTCTGCCGCCAGGGCTTCGGCGACAGGGGGAGGAAAACTTGGTATGTCGCCTCCACAAGTCACTATACGGCCTCAAACAAGCCTCTCGCCAATGGTTCGCCAAGTTTTCAGAGGCTATTCGCTCGGCTGGTTATGTACAATCCCGGGCTGATTATTCCTTATTCACCAGAAAACGAGGCAAGTCATTCACTGTTCTATTGATATATGTTGATGATATCTTAATCACTGGCAATGATCCTCAAAGTATTGCTGCCACCAAGAAATTCCTTCGTAGCCGGTTTCATATTAAAGATCTTGGTAATTTAAAATACTTTCTTGGCATTGAGGTTTCTACTTCAAAAACTGGGATTTTTATTTCCCAACGTAAGTATGCATTGGAGATTATTGAGGATGTCGGCTTGTTAGGCGCGGCTCCAATTGATACACCTATGGAACGAGGATTAAAGTTGTCGGATAAAAGTGATTTGCTCAAGGATCAAGTTCGTTATAGGAGATTGGTTGGAAGGCTTATATATCTAACGGTGACAAGGCCAGATATTACTTATGCAGTACATGTATTAAGTCGGTTTATGCATCAGCCAAGAAAAGCTCACATGGAGGCGGCACTTAGAGTGGTACGTTACCTCAAGAATGCTCCTGGTCAGGGTCTCTTCTTCTCCTCCAATAATGATTTTAGATTGAGGGCCTATTGTGATTCAGATTGGGCAGGTTGTCCGCTTACTAGAAGATCTACTACGGGCTACTGTGTATTCCTTGGACCTTCATTGATTTCTTGGAGATCAAAGCGTCAGAAGACTGTGTCACTTTCGTCGGCTGAGGCGGAATATCGAGCCATGACTGGAACATGTTGTGAGTTGACTTGGTTGCGATGTTTGCTTACAGATTTGGACATCACGCATCGTGAACCTGCTTTACTATATTGTGACAATAAAGCGGCGTTACATATTGCGGCGAACCCCGTTTTTCATGAGCGAACCCGACATATTGAAATGGACTGTCATTATATAAGGGACAAAATTCAAGATGGCTCTATTGCTACAAGATATGTGAACTCGATAAATCAACTAGCCGATGTCCTGACCAAAGCTTTGGGTAAAGAAACATTTGTTCCTATGACTCGCAAGTTGGGAGTGCATGATATCCACTCTCCAACTTGAGGGGGAGTGTTGAGAAAATATTCCCTTGTATCTTCTACTTATGGAAGGAATGTTGTATACGTATTTAGTTACCTTTTATGTCCCATTGTACAGTTAGCTAATTGCTTGATTGTAGGATCTTAGACTTGCAGACAAAGTCACTGCTTGTATATGTACATCTTTCTGTATCAATGGAACTTACCTCACCCAATTCAATTCATAATCATTCTTTACACACTTCTTATTCTGTAACAAATAATATTCGACGATAGTATAGTGTTAGAAACAAGATTTAGCGGTTTTTTCTAACATAGTGTTCCTTATTGAAACAGCAATGTCAATTTGTATGGTTGATTTTTTTTTTTTTCTAAAGAAGAAAGTTAAAAAATATATATAAAGATCTTGTGACATCAACAAAACTAGTCTACGAATACGTGTGTTACACATCATATGTAAACGATAATGAATATGCATAATGTTTTTCAAATAAGGTACACTTTAAAAGTCAAAAAGTAGTTGAGGTAGTTGACATGCACAGAGAAAGCTAATTGAAAGATTAATGGAGTATTTTTTAAAAATAAATTGTGGAATAATGTAGAAAGATTGAGACAATAGAATTTTTAACTAAATAAAATTATAACAGCAAATAGAATTTTAGAAAAATCATTAAGGATAAATATGAAAATGAAAATTTTTCAAGATATGCACTTTTAATATAGTCACTAATGATCCAAGCCGATGATTGACATGTGTCCTCCCTTAATGGGTGATCATGTATCAATCATTGGCCACCATGATTGGCATGGCATCATGTTGCTAATATGATCCAAGTTATCAATATGTTGGTATTGGATCTTTTACGATAGTTGTAAATAGTAAAATAGAATTGCAGTACTCAATAAAAATATACAAGAAATAATGATACGAGTATGGTAATGAGCGACCTCTATGGTAGAGGAAAACAATAAATCAAATGTTGAGTGAGTTATAAAATATCAAATACGTCCAATAAGAAAACTGATTTGGGGTCACATTTTATTTTTTCATTATTATTTATTTATTTATGGGAAATGCTAGACTGCCATAATAAATGTCATAATGGTTGACATAATGATAGTTGGCATATTTAATAACCATCCATCTAAACGTGATGGAGTAGTTAAAATTATAGGATCATGCCACATGTCCATTATGTCAACCATTATGGCATCTATTATGGTGATGTAGCAATGTCCATTTATTTATTCATTTATAGAGTGATCAGCATGACATATTGCAACATAAAAAAGTGGAACTTGTACAATAATAATAATAATAATAATAATAATAATAATAATAATAATAATAATAATAATAATAACCGCTCTTTTTTGAACGTTATGGTTACAAAAGAGAATAGAATGTTTTTAAAATAAAATTAAATTAATTCCTCTAAATCACTAATTGTGTGATTGACAAAATCTATGCAATGAGTAATTATATTCACACTACATGATAATAATAATGCTAACCACTCATTTTTGGATATCATGGTCAGAAAGAGAATAGTTATTGTTTTTAAAATAAAATTAATGCTACTAATGATATTATTGACAAAATCTACGGCCTGGATAATTGTATTTGCATCACACCTTTTAGTGATGGCACCACATTTAAATTGTAATGAAATAAAATTCTTCAATTTTCACTCAATTTTGTATTTATGCCTTCAATCTTTTTCATTCACATTTTTATTCTCAAACTTCAATTAAATAAGGACATCTTGTCTGATATCACAATTCTTCTATAAATATTTTGTGAACATGCATTTAATTGATGTGCAAATATTTTCTCAAATTTTTATTTTTGTTATTTTTTTCGTTTTCAAAATTACAATAAAAATTAACTATATTTATACTTTGTTGACTAGTTTAAAAAGAAACTTGCACTCCAAATAATGTGTGCAATTAGAACCAGGTGATGGCAAGAATTTGAAAGATGAAAGTGAAAAAATAAAATAAAATTGAGGATTTCTAATGCAATTAAAACTTAGTTCTACCAACAATAATTTGTAGTGTATGTAAGCCTTCATGGTTAAAACTTCTCTTCTACTTAAAAATTAATTACTATTATCAGTCAAATTCAAATATCAATATCAATCACATATCTTAAATTAATTATCACTCATTATTATATATCTGCACATCTTCTGCTCTACACCACTGTTAACCCTTAAAATGTTAGTCTTTAAGTTTTAACTTTAAAAAAAGTTCACCCGAACACCGTATTGTAAATCGCAAAATTGAGATAGCTCATGGTCATTGTAAGCTTCATTTGGCACCAAGCCGCCTAGGCAATGCGCGATCCCGGTGAAGTTATTGCAGTAGTGCCACCCTTCCACCAGTCCTACTATTTCCCATATATTAGGGCAGGTAACAACACAAGATGTTTTAAAATGAACATGGATGTCGGTGTTCGTCCCGATGAATCCCATGTGACGATGTACGGGATTATAGAATGTGTAAATCATAATAAATGATATTGTAATATGCATAAATAACATTAATATTTAACTAATAATAAAAATTAATTTTGGGAGAGAAAAAATATCAAAAGGTAAAAAGGCCAAATTCATCGAACTTGATTAATTTATTAATTTAAAATGCCTAACCATTTCTAGACATTACCGGTCCCATCAACTTGTGTAACTAATTAAATAATTGTTCGGTATCTATATGTGATGTTCAAATGTCTTGTTTTGATCGAACCAGACTACCAAGAGAAGAAAGCAATTTTATTGGCAAAGGAGCGTAAAGGCCTCCAATTTAGGGCTTGTTTGATTGGGGGTTTAGTTGTTCCGTGCGGTATTCCGTGTAAAAATGTGTGGTTAATATTATTTTGGGAAATATGTGTGTGGTTGAAAATGAGTATGAGGTATACGGAATTGCGTGCGGATTTGGTTAACACCAAATAGAACAAGGCCTTAATTCTTTTTGTTGATACGAAGGGGGTCACAAAAAACACACTCAGAGACAAAAAAAAAAAAGAAAGGGGGGGTTCAATATTAAATTTTGCAAGAGCCCTCAATATTTCAAAGCTATCAATACTTGTTGGAGATGATGTGATAATTAAAAATAAATTTTTATCAAGTTTTCTTTTCTGTTTTTCTAAAATACATATTAAATTTTTACCAATTTTTCTTTTTGTATTTACACCATAACTAATTCAATACATACTATATATAATGCACTCTGATGCATGTAACACTTAAATTTAATTGATAAAATATTTCGATTGATGTGCCACATCAATACACAATACCCCATAGTGTGCACCAAATTATTTTCAATATCGGCACGTGTTCATGTATTTCACTAAAAAGCATAAAGAAAAGTAAGAAGCTTCTCTTGGCCGAAAGAAGTGTAGGTAAACAACAACTCCTACATGCCAACCTCGCAAACTGAACTAACTTTATTTTAGGAATAAAAGGAAAAGAATAATTACCTGTTGAGGAAAGCCAAACGAACAGTAGAAGCAGCACGTGTCCAGCTGCCACGTGCCAAACGCATGCATGTCCATTTTGTGTGGCACGTGTTCTTACACGTGTGCGCTGCACTTGTCAAAGAGGAGAATGGATCTGTTTGGTGTCTCTTTTCGACATTCAATTCAGCCCAGAAAGTGACAATTGTCATTCAAATCTTCTGTTGCAATTCAGAAGTCGTATTAAATACCGTACGTATACGGTATACCTCAGGCTTAAGGAACTCTAATAAATCATAAAATATATTTAATTTGTGTTTGTGTTGATTTTGTACAACTTATTTGGCCAGTTCTTGCTTATTGTTTGTTTAGGTTATTTTCTGGTTCAGTTGACTGAGTCTTCTCAAAGAAAAAGTAATTGTTTTGATGATAAATGTGCAGTTAAAAATATGTATATATATGTAAATTCTTGTGTATTACATTCCCTGTCTACTAATTCAGTGCATTATTTGAAAAGATTGAATATTATAAACTTCAAAAAATAACTTCTTATTTAGAGTACTGATAGGAAATAGTTTATAAATGTTGTTAATGGATTGTAATATAAAAGATGAGAGAGAATGAGTGAAGTTGAGTAGTGAAGATTTGTAGATGTGATGAAATATGTGGATGTGATTGATTTAGAGTAAAAAAAAGAATTGATAAAAAAAAGGTCAAAAATGGTAAAAAATTTTAAAATAGATTTGCTAACACCTTTATTATCAACCAGTTTTATAATATAATTAATAACAATATAATACTACATGATGTTAATTATATCAAGCGTCGTCTTTATCAAAGCTGTATATAGTAAGCTACAAATCATACTATTCTAATTTTGAGGATCAATATATCATTTCCAAAACTCTCAAACTATAGAATCGGACAAAGTATCTTCTTATAGATTACCATCCAATGTGGGGAAAACCTAGTTAGAATGGAAATCATTAAGAATTAAGAATAATTCTAAATTGACATTATAAATTAATATTTTTAAATGATATTGTGATACGCAATAATCTTTTTATTTTGATATATACCCTTTATTAGATGATAAAGATGTGCATGTATACTTATGGCTTAATACACATTTTCGACCTCTAATAGAAAATATGTCACACATTTACCGGATCACTTAATAATGTCAATTTTTAATAAAGACTGTCTACAATTACTCGATGATAAATCATTATTTTAAAATTCAAATTTGTTATTTCGAATCTTGCCTTATTGGTTACTTCATTCAATGGCAACAAACTGCATCATAGTTAATTGTATTAATTCGACCACGCAATTCTTTTTTGGTCTATATACTATATTTCAATGAATGAAATGAGTAATAAGATAAAATCCGAATCAGCAGTTAAGGAATCATTAAGAAGATTCACAAGTAACTATGAAGTAGTCCAATTACATTTTCGATTGTTACACTTACTATGTCTCAAGCAATGAATTCATTGGACCAAATTCGGGCACAAACCCGTTTGTTTCTTACACGCCTTTAATTTATAGTACAAGATAACAAAAACAGTGATATGATCAAACATCTCTGAGTAAACGTTCAACGAAATCTTCGTAACTTTCTTCATTGATAAGACTACATTAAATTGTACCCTTCCACCAACAATTTCCTCGAAACCTCGTCGACCCACGTCCTACTAAATGTTAAAATCCCCATTTTAAATGAAAACAATTGAAATGTACGTACTAATAATTAAAAATATAAATTATAAAATACTATTGAAAAAATTATTTGTACGTAATTATTGATATAATATATATTTGCTGATGTGCCACATTAAATTCGAAAATGTGAACCCTTGATGTCCCATTGATGATTTCACATATATAGAATATATATTATTATATAAATCATTATATCAACCACTATATCTGTATAATATGAATCAATACTATTTTCTATTGACTTAGAGAAATGATATCCATAAAATTATATTACTATTTGACACATACAAACTCCAAACATACACGATATATCCATATAACACATTGTTCTTACGTTCTCATCAAATTAAATTAATTAAGACATCTAAAAACTCAAAAAATGAAACAACAAATCCAATGTTAATATATGAACAATGAAACAACCGATCTGATAATAATAAAGGCTTTACTAAAATTTCAATAAATATATAAATGATTGTCCATGCTACAACTCGAAAGCTAAAAGAGAGACAAACCGACAACTAGTTGATTGCTACATCTTTGCTTTTTGATAATCAAAATAAAGAAGACACAAAAACGTCAAAATCTTGGCACCAAACTTGGAACCTAAATCTGCTGTTTTGTTCCTTTTAATAATGTGCTTAGCATGTAGGTATCAAAATCAAAAACTGTAAAAGAAATGAAAAAATGTATATTTTTTATTTTCAAGAATAACACACCCCAAAAATAAAATAAAATAAAATAAAATAAAAATCAAGAAGAGGATGATGGAGGATAGTAACTAGAACTGGTATTCCATGGTGGTATAGAAAAACTAGAACTGCTTCCTTGTGTTTGAGTTTGATCTCCTTGCTGCTGCCCAAAATGTATTGTTTGTCCACTCGAAAACAATGGCGGATTTGCAGAAGATGAAGATTGTGAAGAAGATGAAGTAGATAAAGACGAAACCATTGATTGTGAATATAAACCAGCTAATGATGAAGCATAAAACATTTGTTGTAACAACGTTGTAGAATGTTGTCCACGGATATTCTCAGCGTTCTGAAGCAACTGCGAGTAATCCCAGTAATCTCTCATAGCGTTAGACATATGGGGCGGCAGCGGGGGCGGCGGAGTTTGGAACAACGGGGTGGTGGTCTGCGGAGGCGCTGTTGCGGCGCCAGCTGAGGCGATGGCCGGTGGTGGTGGCGGAAGATTTGAGACTGATACACGTGACTGGGATGGATTTAGGAGTGCGACATTTTCAGGGAAGTTGAGTTTGGCTCTGTTACCTCTGAACCGGAGGGCGGCCTCGTCGTACGCTCTGGCGGCGGCCTCCGCCGTCTCGAAGGTGCCCAGCCACACTCTGGCGGCCTTGTGTGGGTCCCTTATTTCCGCAGCCCATTTGCCCCATGGCCTCTGTCGAACTCCCCTGTATCTTCTTCTTCTTTCTCCTGTTTCTTCCGTTGAAGTGGTGGTTATTTCTGCTTGTGGCGGCTGTGATACGGCGACCGGAGGAAGGGTAGCCCCCGTGGTTGGTGTTGCCAAACTTGTACCCGTCTCCGGCTCTACAAGTAAATTACAAAAAGATATAAAAATATTAAGAAATTGTTTACAAATTAAAAAGAAAAGTCAAAGAAGAACTTTCAAAAACAGAGGATTTAAAGACTCACCAGCTTTGACGGAAGAAGACGACTCTCCAAACCGCAGGTAAACAGACGGGATTTGCTCCGGCAACTGCGTAACACTATCTTCTCGATCACGTCTTCTTTTCTGGCCGGCTAAAGAGCCAGAGCTGGAAGAAGAGTAAGCAGAGGATGGAGAATTGGCAAACTGAATATTCCCAGCTCCACCTCCAGCTGCCGCAGAGAACGGCGGTGCGACGGTGAGCTGCTCAGAGGTCAACCACCTCTCGCCGCCGTACGTCTGCCCGGAAACCACATGCGTTAAAGCATTCACCATAGCCGACATCTCTGGCGATTGACTATACCCAGAAAACATCTGCGCCCCTGCCACCGCTGATAACAAATAATCCGGTTGCTGCGGCTGTTGCATTTGGTAATACGGATCAGTGTCGCCGCCGCGGCTGCTGGCTGCGGAAGCGGCTACGACGGTGGTTGTGGCGGTGGAGGTAGATGTATCTGCTGGAAATCTAACATAATCATCGCTTTCCCGTTGATTCGCCACCTTTATTCTTTAACAAACACATGTACCAAATTCCAAGAAATTGCTGAGACCCTTTTCAATCAATTCAACAAGAACCCTAATTGAATCAACCAAATAAGACTATGAGAACCCTAATTAAAAATTGATCAAATATTTTGCATGAAATAACATGCAAGAAAAACCCAGATGGAAGAAATCAAAAATTGACAGCGGCAAAGTGGGGACCTTGGAAAAATCTTACAAACGGCTTTATAGAAATGGAAACAGAACAAATTCGAAGCCGCCAATAGAACAGTAATCTTCGTGTGTGCTAGAACTTTCTTCTAAATGTGCTTAAAAGCTATTTATAAGTACAAATTTGAATAGAAATTTGCTATTTGTTTTGATTTAAAGATGAATTTTTTATGATGCCCACAAGCCGACTAGGAGACATGTTCACACCGTTTGACCGATGATGGCAAGATTGCATGTATGTGGTCTGTCTCTATTTAGATATCGGCCTTGTGTCTGTTTTTGGCTTTTGAGTTTAGTGCGTGTTTGTGTGTGTGTGTGAGACAGAGATAGAGAGAGAGAGAGATCGTCTTCGATTTGAGTTCTTTGCATCAGCAGATGTGATAAACAAGGAAAGAAAGAAAAATGAAAATTGATGTTAATCTTGATTTTAATATACCGACAAGGTACAGTTGTGTTGGAGTAAAACTTTTATTTTTTTAAAATTTAAATTTTTAAGCGAGATCTATTAATAAATGTATGAATAATAATAAATAAATAATAATAATAATATCAAATGAGTAACTTATATTAATATTTGATTTTAATTAAATGGTAATAGATGATTTTTAGGTAGAAAAAATTTTTAAACAAATATAGACTAAATGTGGTTTTCGAATTCGGGTTATCAATTATGTTACAACAATCAAAAATCCTAAATTACTGTAATACGTAACATAATATGTGATATATATAATGATCATTTATTCAAAAGTAATGCGATAGATAAAATAATTCATAGCACCTTGTCAAGCGTCTATTATAAATGTTTATAAATGTATAAATGTGGTTTCTAAAAAAAGGCTAGATTGCCATAATGGATAAAGCATTTTGGTGTATTTGGTCCAAAAAAGAGTTGTCTGAGTGTTTTTTTTTTTTTGTTCAAATTAAAAAAAGATAGAATATTTGTTGGTCCATTTGGATGGAATCCATCCATTAAGCTGTTAGTCAAAATCAACTTTTGAAATTTTTGGTGTGCGTTTGGTCCATTTGAGTTGAGATAAATTGCATAAAAGGTCCTCACCTTTAGGTATTACTACAATCAAGTCCAAAAGTTTGAAAAATATATAATTTAGTCCGAAACTTAGTTAAATTGAACACTTTTAGATTTTATTTTTTGTATGGGTGCTTATTTGGTCTATAATTATTTTTATTAAATTAATTTGATACTGATTAAATAGTTTTAATCTAAAATTTTCAATACGGTAGCATTTGTGCGTGTTAATATAAGAAAACAACTTTCAAAAATTTTGTTTAGCATTAGAAACAACATATTTTAATTTTAACCAATAGTTAATAGTAAATATAATTATTATACCTACATAAAATTTTATTAGTAATATATTACTGTAAAAAATATCGAATACAAAGAATTAATCACAAAAATAAAATCAAAAAATAAAAATTAAAAAAACCACCGAAACCACCATGCACGCTGCTGGTGGTCTTTAAAATTTTCTTTAGCATTAGATATGCGTAAATTTTTATTTTAAACAACATCTAATAATAAATATATATTATGAATATATCACTTTAAAAAATACACCAAATGTAAAAAATTAATCAAATAAATAAAAATAAAATAAAAAAGCCACTCCACCCCAACCAACTCCCAAAAACACCACTGCCATCATGGTGGTGGTGTGTTTTGGACCAAATGGACACAAATTTTTTTACCAAATACGTTACCTTTTTTTATTTAGACAAAAAACACACTTAGATAATTTTTTTGAACCAAATGCGCCAAAATCCCTAACGGGTAACATAGAAATCAATGTAATGATAAATGGTCTATGTGACCATCTTTTTCAAAACAATGTGGTGGGCATATAAAAATAAAATATTGTCAAGTATATTATATGTGTATAGCTTTATGTCATATGTAATATCATATCTGTATATTGCGTTAGTAGAAAAGTTTATGTGAGGTAAATAAAATTTAAGTTTTTGTTTTTATTAAAAATGGTTTTGAACATATGTCAACGAGTGATGACAGGTGTTTAACTTTATTTAAAAAAAAAAAAAAGTGTATGCGGCAATCACATAGAGTTTAATGGTACCATCATTAATGGGTTATCTATTTACAATTTTTTAAGGCACATCGCTAAATTCGAAATATGGTATTTTTCTAGTGTCATCGATAGCATCCTCGTTAAGGTGCTATCGATGGTATTTTCAGGTTCGCTTCGATATTCATTTTGAAATTCGGAATCAGATCTAGAATTAGCACGACGAGGGAGAGTTTCAACAATTTTCAAAATTTTTCAACGATACAATGGCGGCCGGTCAAAGTTTGGGCCATAATTTTGACCCAAATTATGGCCAAAACTTTGAGCGGCACCACGGTGTCGGTTGAAAATTTTTCAAAATTATTGAAGCTCCCCCTCGCCGTATTGATTCTAGATTTGATCTCGAATTTTAAAACAGACATCAAATCGGGTCCGAAAATGCCATCGATGGCTCACCTTAATTAAGGTGCCATTGATGGCACTAGACTAATGCTGATTCTAAGTAATTGAAATTTATAACTAAATTATTCCTGTCAATCATGTTAACATATTTAGGGATAAATTAATTATTGCTTATACACACTTGTTTATAAAAGCTTACTTATGTAAATGTGTCAAGAACTTGTTACTTGCGACAATCACCGAAAAAAAAAAAAGAAAAATTTGACACGATAAGGCGATCTCCAATGGATGTTGTGAATTACGGATAATGTGGAGGAGGGAGATAGAAAGAAGATAATTATTTTATTTAAAATTGAATGAAAAGAAATGTAAAAAAAGAGGTGAAGTGTCAAAGAGGAGAGGGATAGAAATAAATTTAATAATAATAATAAAATAGTAATAATGATAAAAGAATTCTGGATGTACGTTTATTTCTAAATATAATATGAGAATTTATTTTAAAAATAGAATAATTAAAATAAAAATGATTGAAAAATAAAAAAATTGAAAAATATGAGATTTATTCGCTAGTTATGTTCCTCTCTCTCTCTCTCTCTCTCTGAAATCCATGTGCGCGATTACCGGCTGTATTTGGAGATGGCCTAAAAGTGTTGCGTATAATTTTTTAACAAATGTGACATTCTCTGTGAGTACGACGAAGAAGAATTTAGAAATGTGTTGAAAATACAAGAGGCTTCTCCTGTTTGGTGGGGTAGGGTGGGGGTGTGTGTTGTCCTCGGGTTGGTGGGTTGAGAGGGATGTACATAGTACTTTTTGTATTATCATCTATATAAATTTGTGATTGAGAGAAATTTTATGTATTTATAATTTTCATCTTACAAACTTGGCGGTGAGGAAAACATTCATTATACTAATGCTTGCTTTGATAGGGCGTCTAATTTCATGCTTTGAAGCATGTTTGTTAGTTATTTATACATTGTTTTTATCTGTATTTTTAAATTCAAATTAAATTATTTACCTTTAAAATATATATATATATATATATATATATATATATATATATATATATATATGAGCGTATTGAAGCATGAGATCTAACGACTATTCTATTCAAAAAGTTATTCTGTTCAAAAAGATCGAACTACTATTAACTGACATGCATATCAGAAAAAACTGAGTCAAGTCTAGAAAATGGGCATTGGTAACAGTACAATATATTCGATTGAAGACAAAAATGATTAAATCGTAAAAGTTGAAAAAGACGGTCAAGGGAAATGAAAAATGGAAAGTGTAGAACTAAAAATAGATTAAGTCATGTTTTTCATTGTCATAATAAATGAATATCTAATACAAATTCTGAAGTAAAAATGGAAAATTTTACAGATTATATTAATTTATAAATAGATTACATAGAAAGTATCAAAATACACATAAAAAGAAATCCCTAGATAGATCAATTATCACTTAAGCAACAAAATGAAAGCAAAAAATTCCTTAATTAAGAAACAAAATAGTATAACTGTATAACTATTGTTTTTATTACAGTTTCACTCATATAATTAAATAATTATTACAAAGATGAGGGCATAATTATTACCTCCAACTCCAAATATTGCAAAAGAATAATTCTATACAAATATCTAAGTATCTAAGTATAAAAATAAAAGAGCCACCCAAGCACAGTACCTAGGTGGCAGTGCCACGTTTGGCTTTATTGGGCTTTAGTAATTAATTATTTTCATTATTTAATTTATTCTACTTTCCGTATTTGGTATTATTTTCTTTATTTTATTTTTATTTGTATTATATTTTATTTATATGTATTATAATTCTAATTTTTGAATTGATTTATTTTTTTAAAATTTTTTATATTTAGTGTTGCATGCATTAATAAAAACGTGATAAGATTTTCTGCTTTAGAACAAAAACCTTTTTACATATTTAAAAAATTAGATAAAAAAATATTTGTTTCATTTTCACCATTTTGTAAAGGTGCTTTTAGATAGTTTTCATGGATAATGTGCATTGAGCGGTTCAAATAGCGGATAATTTTTTTAAGATCGAATAATAAATAATTAATTAATTATAAAATAAATAGAAAATGATAAATTTCATGTCACATTTCATCTTTCCGAAAGCTACTTAAAAAAATAATTGTTCAAATTTTTATTTAATCATCTCTTCATTTTTGTCAAAAAAATTACAAGTATCAAAATTTAGTTTTTTTTTAAAAAAAATAGTATTGGATGCATTAGTGGTTTTTAAAATTTTTTTCTCAATTATTCTACATAAATTTTTGTTACCGAAAAACCAATATGCTGAGTTTCACTTAGAAATATTTTGTATAGATATCTTATCATTTCGCAGTACACAATCTACATCGCATAAATTCTCTAAAATTTAATATTCAAACATTTGTGTTCAAAAATATCGTCATTGCTTAGCTATTTGAATGACTTTGATGATAAAAATTTGGCAAAAATTTTAATAGAAGCATTTCTTTTTATTCAAAAAAGCATTGTCTAAATTTTAATCCCAAATATTTTGTAATTGCCTAAAATTATCAATTACGATAACTGATATGATATTTTTTCTTACAAAATAATGGTTCAGATCAAATTTTGTAAACTGTTATTGAAATTTATAATATTATATATACTTTATTATTTTTGTTTTGTATTGCTATTATTTTATATAAATAAATCATTTTAAAACGTCATGTGCATCGCACGGAGGAAATACTAGTTATATCAATATTAGATTAGTACTACAACATCAATCAAAATTAAAATATCACGTTATTAAAAAAAATTAAAATATCACGTCATTACTGATATTTCGAACACCAGCAATTTTCTTAGCAAAATTCAAGCATATTTTTATTATAAAGAATTAATGTATGTATACAAATGAACCTTTACGCAATATTTACAGAAGTGTTGTAATAGTTTCGTATTACTTTTGATTCCTGGTGTTGAATAAAGCAATTATTACCATTACATAAGTCTCTTAACAATTCTGTATGTACAGTATCTGTAAAGATTTTATATGTGCGAATTCATATTCCGAATGCCTAGATAGATAATTGTTTTGTCAAGTCATGAATTTAATACCTTTTTGACTTGATCCCTATCTTAGATTTTAGTTTACTTGGCACCCATAAAAAGTCGTTTCATCCCCACCATTTTGCACGAATGGTATAGCATTTGAATTTGTTTACCGAGTTCAGCCCACCCCCAACGAATATTGTGTTGGTCAAAGCACGTCTCTTTTCTGACCTTTTAAAATTGACTAATTTAGAAGAGTTGAATATAATTTTTCGTAACATGCTTTGTAAACATTATCGGATTAAATTATCCGTATATATATAAAAAAATGATATTCAACTTCTTTTTCTTATTTTAAGCATGATTGGCATTTGTTTTTTCAAAATTTTTTCATTTTTTTCCACTTTTTTATACATTCTTTCTTTACTCTAAATCAATCACACCCACACATCACGTCACATCCACAAATCTCCACCATTAAATTCCACTCATTCTCTCTCATCTTTTACATTAAAAACCATTAAATGATATAGATTTGTTTTTCTACCGGCAGTAATCACGACTTCTTCATTTTCAAATGGACAGACATTTATCTTTGCGAATATCCTTTACATTCATTTCTTATAGTGAAAATAGCAAATTTACTATTAAAAAAAATGAATAAGAAGAAAGTAAAATAAAATTTCCAGAAAAAACTTCGAATCTCAAATCTTAATCTTTGTCTTTATATAAATAAAAAGAAGAAGTAGCTCCCATATATATAACTGCATTTTTCCACCTAAATGATATAGATTTGTTTTTTTTTTTTTTATCTTTTTTTTTAAATTTAATATGTTGTTCTTTAACGGTGGCAGACATCACAATGGGAAATGTGTTAAGGCCGGTTGCCTCTTAAATGTGCAATCGCCTTTCATTTTCCTTCTTGAAATGTTTGAGACATATATTAGTATATACGTCCAAATTATTATTCTTCTTAGAGAACGATTTTTCTTTTAAAGTGATTGTTTTTAAATAATTTTTTTGTATAAGTGTTTTTCTTGCTTTCTAATTGGCTGTGTAAATTAAATGTTAAAGATATTAAAAAAATTTTGTATTTTTTTGTTGAATTAACATTTAATGTCACAAAAAATTTAGATAATTCAGTAGTATGGAAACCTTTTGCTTTTTAGAAAAAATGAATTTGTCAATATATTTGGATGTGCAGTCATTTATGTTCATCAATGAGCTTCTTTAAATATAATATATTAAAAGACAATGTGATAGAAAATTGAATATAAGCTAACAAGTGAGAGTAAACGATAAAAGTTTTATCTATGAAGTTATAATTTGTCTTTTCTAACTTTTCCTCTATATATATGACAATCTTTTTAACATTATTTAAGTTTTAAAACAGTAATAAAATGTAAACATTATATGAAATATGGAAAAATTAAAAGTCAAGTTGCAACATTTTTTTTCTTTTATAATTATGACATTAACTTAAAGTTGAGAAATATTTTATTTTGTAATCAAATCGAATATCTCAAATTACACTTTTGTTCTAAAAGCAAAAATTTTCTAGAGATTTTATATCTCATACATTGTAAAAAATTTCATATAATAAAATTTTCAAACCTACCATGCAAAAAAAACACAAGGGCTACAAAAGTACAATTTTAATATTTTGTAAATGGGAGTCGTTTGCACTCCAAAGCCATTTGAGAGAATTGTTGCTGTTATGAATAATTGAGAATAATTTGGTGGAGGAATAATTTGGTGGAGGAATAATTTGGTAAAAGATGTAATTATTATATGTGAATGACTATTATACCCTTGATGAAATTATGTAATTACGGTTGTACCATTCGAAGTTTTCCTATAAATAGGGCTTCAGTTATTAATGAAATTCATTCCTGAGAATTCCTTAGAATTCATTCTCTCTAAATTCTCTCTATTGTTTCTATACTTTTATAACACGTTATCAAGACTGAGTCTCTAACCCTTTGAGTAATATGAAAGAAGTATGCTTCTACTGATTTGCATCTTATAGATGATCTTCTCAGACGTAAACCTGGATTATTACCAATGAATTAATTCATCCTCATCAATCTAAATAACTCTCTCTTGCAAATACATCATTGAAAATTCCCTTTTGTTCATATTCCTCTCCCACAATTCCTCATTCTACACAACCCGCTTGAGATGTCTGAAATCCCAAAATTGGAAGAATGGAGTCCAAAGAATTTTCCGATCACGTAAATGGATTGCAAGTAAATCTCATCCATGGAATAATTAGAGAAAGGGAAAAAGGTAAATCATATGATTTTATAATATAATAATATATTAAACTATAATATTCGCTTTCTCGAGATATAAGGAGTATACGTTATCAAAATCAAATTTTCGACTCCATTATACTCAATTTAACGAGCTTCGATTTGACACTAATATTGATAAGGTAAACTTTCAAAATTTGCAAAACAAAGACTTCTAATTTTTGAAAAAGTTACAAAATAGTCCTTGAACATTTTGATATTGATAAATTGAAGTAGAAATGAGATAATTTTCCAATCGTAAAACATTGATAAAATATTTTTGATAATTTTACCTTTGCGAATTGGAATGGACAATTTTACCTTTAGGTAAAAGCGACCTAATTTTGACAACAAAGGAAAATGGGATAGAATATTCATGAAGAAATTCTAAATCCATTGATTATATAAAATAGCTTGAAGTCCATTTGAGTTAAAAGATCGGAATATTATTTGAACTCCCGAAGAGTTCAATTACATAATGTACTTATTCTAGAAGGATAAGTGTGCGCTTGTAGAAGTAATGAGTATTTGTTCTAGAAGAACAAATGCTCCCGTAGAAGCAGCTCAATATTTAATTCTCAGACTTTATTTACTGCATTTTAATTAATGCAATACCTCCTACTTGATGATGGGTTCAACGTCACTAAACGGAAGGTTTTATATATTTTTGCACTTTATATGCTAAGTGATGGGTAATACCTTCATCGAGCAGATCCTACTCTCAAGAAGTAGTTAAACATTATGCAATTTAATTCTTGCTATTTAAATTCGTAAATTTATATTTATTGCAATAATTCCCATAAGGTAGATTCGACCACCTATTGGAGGAAATTTAATTTCTGCAATTTAAATTTATGCACTTTATAGTTTGAGTATATTTCCAATGTGGTGGGTTATACTACACTGATTGGTTATAACTAATCCTACCTGTAATAGTAGTTGATCAAATATTCTAATCATACTCTCAAGCAAGAGATCGATGAGAATAAAATTACTTCTCCATATATACCTAATATTAATGGAGAAAATTGAGCAAGTGGTACTTGAAGTTACCATTGGATAAATAGATGAAAGTAAAATACTCAATAGATCCCATGTTGATAAATCAAAGAAAATATATCGCATGGAAAGCTTATATGAAGTAATCTCATCGATGATATGAGATTGTATTAATATGAGAATAAAATGCTCTTGAAGAAGCAAAATCACTAGATATTCAGTATTTGAATAAAGCCAATATGATATTATTATTATTACTCAGGAAGAAGTACAAAGCAGTAGAAGTGGAACATATTAAGAATATCAAAGATGACAATAAACACTCGAAAATATAGAAATACGAAAAGAAAATATATATTGAACCCATAAATGAGGGATGCTGCCTCTGAGAGTATAAATACTCGTAACTCGCCACCCCAAACATTCGGTTCATAATGAAAGATCCAAAGGATCTCTTTTTCGCTTGACACCGATGATCTGTGACCGATGGGTTTCACTTTCCATGATTTTTGAACATATGATTGAATCTTGATGAGTAGATCAAAGAATCTGTATTAGCGTAAACAAGTATATTTCTTCTTTAACGAGAAATAAATTTATGTTCTACACTCGATCTAGAAATGCTAGCAAACCATCGAAGAAATAATTAATATTCAACAAACCTATGGGTTTGGTATGAAAATTCCACTGTGCAAATGACGCTATATTGAATATTTCCTCTAGCGTGTTATAGCCGCCTGGAAGAACAATAAAAGCTTCGCTATTGCTCATCATGTACATCAGGCAGTCATGGATGGATTGTGTTTGTAGCATCAATCCAGTTGGACTAATGACATTTCTAACTCCAATTCGACATCGCCTTCCAATTCGATGAAAAGGTATTATACTTGACACTCTTATCCCCATAATTGTGCGGCCATCGTAAGACTCCTTAATAGTTTGTTATTAGTCCCTCCATATAGTATATTGATATTTTGTTTCCTAACTCCTTACAAGTTGGTCTGCCATATCCACATATTGGATATGACCTACTAGTCTGGAGCCACCAAGAACACATATAGTTTTTACCTGGCGAGGTAAAGATTGACTTACATGAGATGATTCTGATATCTCCATCTCCATCTCCACTTCTATCTTTCTCTTTCAACGAATGAATGATAGATATATGAATCCATCTATTTAAAGAAAAATTTTCAAACCAATAATTGAGTGCACTATTTACTTTTTGACAAATATGAAAGAGAAAAATGCAGAAAAAATTTAAGTGAAAATGACATATATCTGTCGGTGATAGAAAATAAACGAAAAAAAATCGAAAATCGAAAAACGATATTTACAAATAAAAGAAAAATATTGATATTCTATATTACATAAATTTGTCTTACATAAATATGGGAAAATCATTATACTAAGTTATTCTACTAAATTTACAAACTGGATCTTTTAAAGTAAGTATTTCAAGACTATAAAGTGCTTGTTGATCTTTGAATTTGGCCCATAAGGCCATTAGCTCACCTTATGCGTGTCCACTAGGATGTGTCTCAAGAGCAGTGAATATCATCCAAAGGCTCCTTACTCAATCCATCCTTAATGAATGCTATTTTATCTTCTCGATTTACGGACAAGTACCACAGATTTACATCGGAAAGTGTCACATGTCCACCGAGCACACTTGTAGCATCCTCCTAATCTTTTTGCTCTCCGCTTCTTTGAAAAACTACTTTACCCATACCAGGCATGTATTTAGAAGGAATTGAAACCTCACGGATAATCGAACCTTTGCTTCAATCAAGCATCGGATATCTTGTGGGATACCCTTATTCATTAGCATCCTTAATCTTTCCAAATTACATCGATAAATCCTTTTTAGGATTTTGATCGGTAGTGATGGATAGTATTTTTCGAAGATTTGAGAGCATATGATCCATTATAATGTATAGACCCTTGTTAGGATGAATTTTGCAATAATTTTGATGATTTATTTATAGAATAATACCCACGCTTGTATGAAATAAGACTCGATTTTAAATAAAGCGTAAGAGCTACGATTTCGAATTAAATAATAGCCGGATGTGATGCGTATGTTTGTAACCTTTCAGTGTTTGAACAAGAGTAGACAATAATGTCACCAAAAGATGATGGAATATGTCGGTGAATTGTTTCTATGATAAATCATGTTGAGCACTATACGGATACTAGTGAAATCAATATAAGAATTTCTTGAACTAGAAGTTCAATAATACTTTCGTTTGCAAAACCGGATTGACCATCCCGGTTTAAATAATTATTGAAATCAATATTTCAAGTGAAGAATTAAAAGAATTCTTCAATGATTGTTCTCGATAAATGATGAAATCATTACTAGCCAATATTGGGAATAAATCCCAAATATATCCGGAATAAAGGATGAGAAGTATGGGCCCACTCATCCTCCATGTGGACTACTAGATATTATGATATGGATCCACTAGATAGTCACATGTGTATATGATTCGTAATTTGAAATTTCTGAAATATTTGCTCACTGTATGAGCATGATTTCCAGATTTAATGATAAAGCTAGTAAATGTATATCCCAATACTTGAATAAATCCGAAGGATTGAGTATGCATACAAGTGGGATATTATATGGCAAATTATTTAAAGTCCTCAAATAAATTGCCGATATCGAGAATAGAATGCAAACGGTCTAAATTCCCATATTAAAGGGTGAATGATGAGAACATATATGATTAAAATCATACCAACTGTATGAGTTTTGGTGTTCTAAATTTTCTCAGCATGAGGGAGAGTATTAAAGGTTGAAAATAATATGTGAAATGCATCATGTTATATCCTCGAAATTGAAATCTGAACTTGAAGTTCAAAGATGCATGAAAGGCTATGAACAATCACATATATCGCCTACGATGCTTTGATAAGTTAGCACGCTTAGAAGCGTTGATATTTCCCCAATCATATATATCAAAGCAAATTATAAAAGATGGTCTTAATAACGGAAGCATATGCTCTTGAAGAGTATATAGACATAACTATATTGTGTAATCCTACAAGAGGATTGATAATGAGATATCTCGATAAGTTATGTCGATATGGGGAAAGAAATGAAATTGAAAAGTGTCGACACGATATGAAAATGTAGCGCTACATATGATCAATGATAATGAAAATATTGAGATATATTGAAGATGATAAATGGTGAATGTGAAATCCTTAACTTATGAGATGATGAGATGATGATGACTAATGCTCAAGTTTAAAGATAAGCATGGTGGTCATTATATGTTGCATGCTCATGAAAGTTAAATTACCGATCGTGTGTGTAGTACCGAAAAGGAAATTAAAGGATCGGATGAGCTAAACCCGTGTTTATGAGTACCCTAAAGGGTGAACTAAGCCCCTGGGAATGAAATAACCTATTAAGTGAGTATTAAATGTTAAATGATATATTTTAAATGTTAGTTAGTTATGAAGGTTTACTTATATGTTTACATGTTTTTACAATGAATTTATATACTTTAAATTGTGTATTTGGAGACATGTGTTCATGGTGAATGTTTTGTAGTTGTGTAAGAAAATTGATGCACTCTAAATGAACGAAGAGTATAAAACCAATGTATATGATACTCATACAAATGTATGAAAGATTTTGAAATGCTTGCAGCATACTTGTATAAAATACGCGTTGCACTCTTTTTCCCTTGACTGAGGTTTTATCCCATTGGGTTTTCCTAGCAAGGTTTTTAATGAGACAACTTTAAAGGCGTATTCATATGAATAATGTACTCTTTTTCCTTCATTAGGGTTTTTCCCACTGGGTTTTTCCTAATAAGGTTTTAACGAGGCATATTCATGGTATATTGAGAACGATAGGAAAAATTGATAAAGTGTATCTATTGGATCAAGTTATAATGGAGCTAATGCTTTAGATCCAAACGATGATGATATTGAAATCATTTACCAGAAGTAAAGATATCAGTTCTCAAGATATGAAATCAAACGGAGCATCTGTACTCTTTTCCTTCGATCAAGTTTTTCCCACTCGGGTTTTCTTGATAAGGTTTTAACGAGGCAGCACGTGAATACTCATATGCCGCTGATAGACATCAGGGGGAGCAATGTTTTTGATGAAGCAGTATATAACCACTCCAAGCTATCCTGCAATCGGTTTGGAAGTTTTTTCCCACTGGGTTTTTCTCCAAACAAGTCCAGAAGACATTTTTATTAATAGTCATTCAAGGGGGAGTGTTATGAATAATTGAGAATAATTTGGTGGAGGAATAATTTGGTGGAGGAATAATTTGGTAAAAGATGTAATTATTATATGTGAATGACTATTATACCCTTGATGAAATTATGTAATTACGGTTGTACCATTCGAAGTTTTCCTATAAATAGGGCTTCCATTATTAATGAAATTCATTCCTGAGAATTCCTTAGAATTCATTCTCTCTAAATTCTCTCTATTGTTTCTATACTTTTATAACAGTTGCTATATTTTCTTCTTTTTCTCGTCTTTTTTGTGTGTGTTAGTGTTTGTTTCTTAAACGATAAGAATAAATTTGCCGTTTTATAAAGATCTACAAATGAAACTGAATAGATAGAATAGGATACTCACGATCTGTTGCTCACGTTGCCTATATGTGCTTCCGATAGGTGATATCCGTCCCCATCATTAGGGGGTCCAAATCTGAACGCGTATCACCAATCGAGGCACATGTAAGTTGCTTATATGTGGGCAACGAATCTTTTGAGTAGGACAAAATGTACAAAAGTAATATCAAGATTTTAAAAATAAAAAATAATTTATACAATATGAGTTTTAAAAAAATGGACGTTTTGCACCAATTAAGTACCCTAATTTACGCCATTTTTTATTCACAATATTTTGTGAAATTTCTTTTCACTTTTCATGTATTCATATCCATACTAATAAAAATATATATGATTATAGCCTCCTAGGTATACTAACTTACTAAGTAGGCTTGTTTCAAAACCAACGCTAGTTTTGGGATATAAAATCAGCATGTCTTTTTTAGGTATGAAATCAATGTTAGTTTCTAAAATCTAACACTAAATTCTAGAAACTATAAAAATGATACATTCACAGTGTTGAAGCTTTGTTAAAGTTCAAATGCTTGACGAGGTGGTTGTCTCTTGTTGTCATGTGGCAGTAAGGTTTACTTACCTATCCCCCTATTGCTACGTGATAGTGTTAGGATGGGTCATATCAGTGCTGGAACTTTAACAAAGTTCTCGTATTAGAAGTGTATCATTCCTTCTATAAACTAATATTTCTTCTGTCCCAAAACAATAGATCCACTTTCTCTTTTTATTTATCCCAAAATATAGCACTTACTAAATCAAAAATGTTTTTAATTTTCTATATTCATATTATGCTCTTAATTAATTTGACTAACTTAATGAATAATTTTTAAAATTCTCAACTATTTACATTGAGAATGTAATACATATCCATTTTCTCATAGATTAGCTCATAGAAATTTACAATTATGTAGGGGGTATATTAGGAATGTTATGTAAACATTTCATTTCTCCAATATCATTAATCGATATTTCTTAAATTATGTAAAAAAAGGAGCGGGTCCATTATTTTAGGACGGAGGGAGTATTAATTTCTTACCTAAAAAGACATGTTGATTTTGTGATACAACATTAGCACTGGGGCTAGATGATGGCTACTATACTAAGAGCTTGTTTGAGAAAGATATTAAAAGAAAATGTTTCTTGAGGAACTGTGGTTGAAAAATGAAAAAATATTATGAAAATTATAAAAAAAGTAATTATATATATATATATATATATATATATATATATATGTTTCTTTGATTTGAATAATACTTTATTTCATATTTGGATTTTCGAGTTGAAATAATTCTTTGTAAAAAATATATATGTGTGTGTGATTAATTAAGCATAAAATATGTTGGTTTTTTTTTTTTATTGATGGTTTGTCAAACGAGCTTAATTTTTTAATTGAACAGCTTACTTTATTATTGAACCAAGATGAAAGTCGTTGAATTCGATTCTTGCCTAACTTTCTCGTTCAACCGAACTACAACCATGTGGGTTGAATTCATACCTCTTTTAGAATCTAATAATTATTAGCAGTTGAAAATCACTATATAAAAGAAGCATTGATTGATGGGTAAATGCCTTAAAATTATATTGTAGAGGTACTCAAATTAAATCAGTGATTCATTTCTAAGTTTCGTCATGAAATTAATTAATGGCTTAGCACCGGCAATTAGTTTAGGGTGAAAAACTCAACGATGACAATTAAACACGAGGATTGACAAACATTTCAATTTTTTTTTTTCAAATTTTCAACCTAAAACTTTAAGGCCTTGTTCTATGGAGAACAAAATTTATTTACTCGATCGAATTTCGGTGTAGGTTGAGGATTGAAATTTGAAGAATGTATATTAAAAAATATAAAATAATTATATGAGTGGTTGAAAATAATGAAAGAGAAAAAATTAGTAAAAGTTAATGGATTTTATTGTGTATAGAACAAGCCCTAAGATTTTCTAGCTAGTATTCTTTTATTTTGGGGAAAAAATTTTTAAAAAAATTGGTCAACGAACAAGCGAACCTCATCCACCTCAAACCATGAGCAATCCTAAATCCCTGATCAATATTATATGGTATGTCAATATAAGTTGATATTATACTGTCCATATTAATGCAAACACTATAATATCAGTCAATATTGATATTTCATATCATGACTTTCAATCAACACAACCGGTCAATAATAGTATTTATATTAGTATAATTAAGAAGAGATTAATTCGTGATTTTTAAATAAAACGATAGGATTAGACTTGGTAATGGATAATATCAATTTGGACATTAGATTAGGCGGCTTTAATGTGACACGTGGGAATGATAATGATAATAATAAAGAAAAGTAGGTGGCCTTTAAAAAAATAAAAAATGAAGTAGAGTAGTGCAAGATTAGAGCAGTACGGTCAGACTTTTGGTAATAATCCCACGCATAAGTATGCCTCCACATAATTAACCATTAATACTAGAAATAATTGAGACAGTATAATGGCAGCTAATTATCGAGTTTTGTGTTTAACGGTAATGATCTCCTCCCCACAGTGGGGAGGATATCATACCCACAAATACATGACTGTGATTGGTGGGAAAGTTTGGTGGTGGGATTTACACACATGGCCTCCCACCAATCAAAGAAGCATGTGTTTATGGCGTAATCTCCTCCCCAATTGTGGGAGAGAGATCATTACGGTTGTGTTTAATGTTGCCGCTTTGTCCTTTTGCTACTTGGAGCCGCTTGATTTTGTTAACGTGGCTATGAGAATTTTACCCTCCAGAGAAGGAGGAAAAAAAAAAAAAAAAAGGACAAACTCTTGAAGAATTTTCGTTTTACATTAAAAAGTAAATAATATTTACTATTATGTAAGGTCGTTAGCATTTAATTTAATATAAAATTTAGAACGACAGTGGAAAATAAACCAATTTGATTTGGCGAGATGGTATTACTGTATTAGTAA
Source organism: Jasminum sambac (assembly GCA_018223645.1). Taxonomy (NCBI): domain Eukaryota; kingdom Viridiplantae; phylum Streptophyta; class Magnoliopsida; order Lamiales; family Oleaceae; genus Jasminum; species Jasminum sambac. The sequence continues at coordinate 29,109,434 of CP073643.1, read as the reverse complement.
TAATTATCTAACTCTCGAATACATAATTCAAGATGAAGTTAAAAAAAGATTTTAGAAATATTTTATCAAATATGTTCATATTTTTCTTAAAATGCTATCAAACAAGTAGTTAATAACAATTTTATGCTTGCATAGTAAATAGATTTATGAATTACTCCCTCCGTCCTACTAAGATAGGCACCCACCATTTTTCACACATATTAAGAAAACATCTTAAATGTTCTTGGAATTATAAGATATTCATATATTCTTCCAATTTTACCCCTATATTGAATGGTCAAAAAGTAGTGTGAACATGTTTAAATATCTTGGGAGATGAAATATCTATCTTGATATTTAGTATTCCAATTATCTTAAATAGGGGTATTTTAGTATATGAAAAATAAATTATACATTCAATAAGGAAATTGGACGATAATTTGGGACGGACAAAATAGGAATACTTGCCTATTTTAGTGGGACGGAGGGAGTATATGTGATACAAAAGTCATTTTTTCTAAATATCAGGTGTTTCAAAAATTTAAATTACTGACATACAAAAAAGGCTCAACCCAAATAAAGCTGGAGACCCCATGAGGGCCTGGTGTTGAAGATGAATCATTAAAGGGTGCCCAGAAGAAGGAAACGAAGCTCAACTACAAAGTAAAGACTAAGGGTTGGGGGAGTGATTAATGTTAATTATTAAGAACAAGTTATGTGAAGTAATGGGGGGTAACATAAAGAAGATAGCTGCCAACGTACAAATAGAAGGGGAGATCAATCAATCACTCCGAAGAGAGCATGTCATTAATTTCATTTTATTTCCAAGTTCTCCATTTTGCCCTTTTTTGTGGCCGTGCGCCTTTGGATGCTAGTTTGTACACTACAAAAAATTGGACTTTTAGGAACAGCTCTATCGTCCCTATAGCCTCATGTCTTTGGAATAATATGAGCGACGTCATTGCTATTACTCTACAAATACAACTATGTCATTGTTATTACTCTACAGACAATAACAGACACGAAATTATATAAACGATTGTCGCTTTTAAAAATCCTATTTTTAATAGCAGTAATCTTTTGATCTTTCCATGCGAAATCCCTTTGTTGGGGCTTGGTCTAAAAGCAATCGTTTGCGTTTCAATATGTAATTGTTTTGCTTTGCACGAACAAGCAAAAAAAGTTTCTCATAACATGATATTACTTACAAGTTATATAATTTCTTGTTTTAACTATCTACAATTTATATTTCTCGTAGTAATTGAGACCATACACGTGTCACTATCTTAATCGAGTACCAAGTTGATATAGATCCAATGAACAATTAATCTTGCAACAGTAATCTTTCCCACTAGGTAGTTTACATTATTGTCCTACACTACTACGCAACTCAAATTTTTTGGGGAAAAAAAGTGGTTCCGACACAGGCAATAATGCTTACAAATTTTTTCACTAAACACGCTTTAACTTAAGTCCCAATCTATGCTTCTAATACAATGAATTCTCTAATCAGCTTTTTAGAGATTAACAAAAGCATTTATGATATTTCAAGAGCACTAAATCTTGTTATGTCGTGCTAATCAATCAATACTGACTATCTACGTATAACACGTCACATTATTTATTTAATACTACCCCCATCTCATAAATATAACCCATTTTTATTTTCACAAAAATTAAGAAAAATATAATTAATCATATTGAAAAAATAAAATTTAAACTTGTTTTCCTATTATGCCATTTCATTTATTGGATGTTTTATTTTCACTAATATATTTTGGTGATAACAAAGTATATTAAATGATGGCATATAAGACAATTAATATTTTAACAATATCTTTCAGAGAAATATGGCCTAATCTTTGGGATGGACGAAAAATAAATAGTGATTAATAGTATTGGTCTCAACTAGTAATAAATTCCCCAAATATTGAGGTTTTTTAAGATTAAATTTTTTTTAAAGGAGTTTTTTTAAAGATTAATTAGTAACTTAAAGTGAACATTAATATTTTTAAATAACTTAGAGAACGGCGATGGGACAGCGAAATAATGCCTCGTGCGTTAGCGTTGCTTGAGATCCGATGGTGACATTGTGGTGGATTTTCTTTTACTTTTTATTCTAAGCACCGTATTAATTTTTCTTGTCAACATCGAAATTTTCTCTTTTCACACGCCCAATTATGGGGTTTTAACTTAAGTGATTCTAGTATTTAAACGTGGACTTAAAATAGGAAAAAGTAAAGGAATTTGAAGAACCTAATGCTGCCAAAGAAGCGAACATATTGAGCGCAAAAGTTGGTTTTACGGTTTGCGGCTCGTGAGCTAGATGTGGACTTGTGCATCATACACACTTTATAAAGTGTGAAATTGACTTCTTGTTTCGAATCCAAAAGTGCACATATACACTGGAAAAAAATATTAGCCGCTGAGAATGTACGATCAAAATAGAATAGGCCAGCTACACCGCTCATCGTACCCCACACTTAATCATATAGACGCACAACACAATTACGAACATACTAGGCTATACTAGTAATTTGTAACACGCGGCCAAGCGAATTTCCATGATTGACTTTTAAAACAGTTGTCCTCATGTAAGACGGCGCTTCCGATGTAGGCTGAGACTCGATAGTACATTTAAGAAAGATGGATGACTCTTAAGACGGTTGTGTATAAGTAATTAAGACAATAATATGATCAAAACGCATTGAAAGAGTTTGACCCTATTTAGAGCATTTGAGAAAGATAGATGGTTGGACTCTTGATTAAAGAGGAGCTGTAATGACGTGACACTTCGTCCTGAAGGAATATTTTTTCAGCACACGAACAAAGTTTTACATCGATTAAATTTGAAATAGGGAATGAGTTTATAAGCAATTAAGTTATTCTTCCCGATGAATTAATCTTTTGAGATAAAACTCCAAATTCTAACATTAGAAATGTCGGAGATAATTACTTCAAAATAAACTTATTTAGTATTTAAGGATTATATTCTCGAAAGCATAAAGCGATAAATAGACGCTGTAAACCTCCCGCATTGAGGGTGAACTATTAAATTGTATATTCTTTTTGTTCTCCACTGTTCGCATTTGTCTTATTATTGTACTCAATTGCATGCATGAGAACTAGGGCCCTTTACTATTCACATATTTGTTTTTTACATGAAATATGAGAAAGAATTGTGTGATTAAATAGTGAAAATTTATATAATATAAATCCCCACGAGATATATAAATATAAGAAAAAATTTAAAAAAATGGTATACTTTATATTTGAAAAGACATTGGAAGCAATTTACTTTTACAAAAGACATAAATGAAATATATTTCTAATTAGATGGACCAAAGCACTCTCATCTCTATCCACCCCCACCCCACCCCACCCTCAACTACTCTACTCACACCACCCCACCCCACCCCACCCCATTCCCCACCCTCAACCACCACCTCAAATCTGCCATGGGAAAAAAACAATATATATATTATTAAACATCATTTTCACCATTTTTTCCAGCATGGAAGAATAAGAAGGAGCGGTTTTAATTTAATAGATTTGAAAATTTTTCCACCCAGTCTTTTACTTGATCCAGTTTTTATTTGATTTGGTCGGAGATGATGAGTTTGACTGGAGATGATGAAGATGATGAACGATCAATAATCGCTGAAGAAGATAAACTATTCACTGGAGAATATGAATAACGACTAATTCTATATTTTATAATATAGGATATAGATTTTGAAAATACGGTCAAGTTTCCAACAACCATCACACCACGGTGTCAACTCTCTACATAGTACAAGTCAAATCAGGAACAATAGGCGGAGGGCATTAACAACATTGCATCTTGAAACATCTGCTATATTTGGGTTTTGTAAAATTAAATTGATGTCAATGAGATTTTCAAAAAGTAAATTGCCAATTTTGTCTTTACCCCTAAATATAATTAATTTTATCAAATTTAATTTTAAAAGAAAATGAATTAATTTGGTGTGTTTGATTGGAATTGGTTTTGCATGCAAATGTCAAATCGTGTAAAACGTTTTATTGCAAGTTGTAAAATGAAATGATTTTACAAGGTACAACCGTTTTTAGCACGATTTCCACCAAAAGCATGAAAACGTTTTCTTAAGGGGTAGGTGGTATTTCGTTTACCACGCAAATATTTTCCCGCTTTTCCTTCGCAACCCGTCAATCAAACACACCCATTTTTTAAAACTAAAATCCTAGCATGCACTTAACTCTTAAGGCTCTTAAGCTAATCTCGAGGAACACCATGCATGTAAGAATCTTCGTACCGTATCTGGTAAAGACTTGAGAGGGGTGAGCCCAAATATGAGTTTGGAGCCCACAACAAAAGAAGCCCGCTGAGGTAGCCTGCCTGTTTCCATAGAAAGGTCCAATATGTTTGCAGCGTGTTCTGACTCTTCCAACTAAAAGTTAACTTTTATTGTATCATTGTGTTTGAATATGTAAATGAAGTGGTCGCTATGTAATGTATCAACATCTACAGGATGCAAGGCATTTTTCCTTTTCAACCAGGGACGAAGGCAGTAATGAGCTAGACTGAGCTGTGGCTCGGCACCAGAAAAAGGTTTAGTACAAAAATGTTCAGTTTCTGTCACTTCTTGTCTCACTAATTAGATACTTGAAATCTACCCCCTCCGTCCTGCATATATAATCCACTTTGGTATTACACAATGATTAAGAATGCTTATGAGAAAATAAATTATACAACCAAACTTTCCAAAGTGTCCTTATTCAATGTTTAACATATTCCAAAGGTTTGACAAATTTAAAGAAATTCACATTTTATATTTTTTAGGATTAGTTAAGGATATAATTGTGAATGAACAAAAAAATTATACTAACTATGGAAAGAGGATTATATATTTGGGACACCCCAAAAATAAAATGTGGACTGTATATTTGGAACGGAGGGAGTAATATAATTGGTGGTGAGTCGGAATCCCTCTAGTTACTAACTTTTGCTTTTTATGGCTATTTTTAATTTTATGCATTTTTGTGCGTTTTTAAAAAAAAATTTAAACAAGTTTTTAAAATCTTGAAATCTAATATAATAGGTGGCGAGTTGGAATCCTTCTAGTTACTAACTTTTGCTTTTTATGGCTATTTTTAATTTTATGCATTTTAGTGCTTTTTTTATTTTTTTTATTTTTAAACAAGCTTTTTAAATCTTGAAATCTAATATGATAGGCGGCGCGTTGGAATCCTTCTAGTTACTAACTTTTGCTTTTTATGGCTATTTTTAATTTTATGCATTTTAGTGCTTTTTTTTTATTTTTAAACAAGTTTTTTAAATCTTGAAATCTAATATGATAGGTGGCGCGTTGGAATCCTTCTAGTTACTAACTTTTGCTTTTTATGGCTATTTTTAATTTTATGCATTTTAGTGCTTTTTAAAAAAACAAGTTTTCTAAATGTAATTTAAAACAATTTGATTTTAACATTTTAAAATTTTTTTCCATTTTTATTTAAAAAAGTTTTATTTTCATATGTTTCTGTATTTTCAAAAACCTTAAGTAACATTATATTCGCTTATAAATTGGTTATAAGTAATTTTTATGATTTAAAATAAGTAATTTTTATGATTTAAAACTCTCTCATTTCAACATTATAAGTCTATTACATTATTATTTTAAAAGTTGAACTTGGTCCAATAACTAGTTCATTTTTCTTAACCTCAATAGTGCATTGTACAAAAAACCAATTACAAAAATCAAATCAATTAAAATCAACATGTAAATCAATCTAGTGGATCGTGCCCTCTGCCTCGTCCTTAAAATTCAGCTCAGTGTTGTATCAAATCCTGACTTCTTCCCTCTTTTCAATGCTAATAGTGAACTTAAAATTACAAAATTTTTAAAGTGATTAATTTAATTAAACATTCATATGATCGTTTATTGTAACCGATTATTTCTCAATTAGACTATGCTTGATTAATTTTTGACAAACAATTTTTAAACAGGCAATATTAATTTTAATTTTCAATTTAACTTTTGGTATTCATTGAAAATTAAATGGCAATCTTACTATACAAAAAAATATAGTATTCCTGAAATACCAATTCAATAAATATTGATCATCTATTCACAAAGAACCTGTGAAAATAAACAAGAGTTAATGTATTCTTATTAGAGATTATAAATTAAAAAATTTTTAAGTATATGAACGAAATGCAAAAAATAATAATAATAATATAAAGTAAAAATAAAATAATTATTAAATCAATCAAAATATCAAATAGTCAATGCAAATAAAAGTCGAAAAATGACTTTAATTTTAAATTGGGGCAGCCACACTACTCACTGGATAAGTTTGGTTCTAAAACCATCGATGATTATGATAACTAGCGACCATCGATGTCATTTGGTCCGATTCGGCCTCGTTTTGAAATTCAGGCCAGGATATAAAGTCACTGATGGAGAGTGAATTTAGAATTTTTTCCGACGACTAGATGATCAAAGTTTAGTCAAAATTTTGGCCCAAAATGTTGCAAAAACTTTGACCGACGGTCACGGCGGGCAACGTGTCGCCGGAAAAAATTCGGAAAATTCTTGGCACTCCCCATCGTCGTGCTGATTTTAGATCTGATTTCGAATTTCAAAACGGGGGTCGAATCGACCCCCAAAATGGCATCGATGGTGCCGTAATCAATGGTTTTGGAAAAGGATTGCACTGTTATATGTCAATGCTATCAATTTTTTGGAATAAAAAAAAGAATAAGAAAATTATCACATGCAAAATTTTCCTCTTATCAATTAATAATATCCTTTACATCCCATAAAGATAGATTTGTATTTAATTTTTCATTTGTCCCAATTGATTTTCAATTTCATTTACACTTAATTTTTCCATTTTTCAATTATACTTTTATTTAATATGCATTATTATTAATAAAATATATTAATATTATTTAATATAAAAATATATTTAAAATAATACCATTAAAATTTACTTATTCAATAATATTAATATTAATTATAATTTTCTAAATCATCTAAATATCAAACTAAGCCTCTCTCTGGGACAGAGGGAGTAATATATAAATGGTGCACAAGTGTCACTTTCCGTAATTTTGAGGGTTAGTCGAAATTACCCAAATTGCTTCTGTTAGGATTCAACGAATTTTGCTGCGAAATCTTCCAAGAATCTGAATCTATAGCAGGAGACGATTTGGAGTGAAATGGCGGAGGATAGTAACAGTCGCGCTAAGAAAGAGTCAACACTATTGCCGAGTTCTTCGAATTCGCCGCGTCATATCCAAGACATTGAAATTGAAGATCCCGACGATCCCGTTAAATCCCCTCCTAATTCCGCCAATAATTCCTCTACTCGCGAGGTCAATAATCAACTTACTTCCCCTTTAATCGTGCTTATGCATGTATAGAATTATCTTATCATTATTTATTTATTTTTAATTCTTCGCTGCTAGGTTTTCTAATAATTCTTAAGAGTACGCGATTTGGAGTGGTAATAATGATATAAACGATTGGGAATGAATAGCGAATTGTTATAAATGGACGGGATTCTGAATTAACTGATTGAGATTGAAATTGATTTGTCAGAGACAAGAAGTTTACGCTTATTTTGGGAGCTAAGGAAATTGATTATGTTTCAAATAACATACTTGGGTTACCATAAAGCAAGAATACTCCATTGACAGAGTAGTGGAAATGGGAAAATATTCAATACTTTCTAAATCGAGTTAGTTTGCTTAGCATTACGGAGTAATTACTACCTTCGATGTCTGTACATAGAAGGAATTTCATTGAATACCAGCGGCCTATATGTATCAATTGATCCTTGCTGCAGGGAGACAAATGTAATGGATGAGAAGGGAAAGGATGATTGACCATCGCCTTAGGGATTTTTTTGGATAACCGGCATAAAGAGGGAGTGGAGTGATTTGAATAATTGTATGAAGAATATATGTAACTAATGTCTTAATCTGTAAGTTCACTTATGGTACATCTTTGGTTAGGTAGTAGCTATGCTGTTGTAAATATGCATTTATAAAGCGTACAGTATGCCAAACGAACATGGTGTTTTATGGAATGATATGCGCAGGCCTATATAAACTGTATTATGTTTCAAGAAAGTGACGGAAATGAAATGTTTGCTTTTGCTGAGGGTGGAAGAGGATTTTGAATGTTGAAAATACTTAGATCTCTTCCCGGCAGGAGAGGCATAAGACATGACATTTCTGGAGTCATGCTAGAGTGAATTTGCAATTACTGTCATAAGTTATCTCATGTAAGCTATGATACAATCAAAGTGACAAACCATTAATCACCCTTTAGCATAAAGGTAGAAAAGAGTGGAACAAGACTGAAACATGATGAGGCCACAAGAACCTTAGTGAAATGATAATAATTGTACTGAGTGATAATCTAAAGCTTACGTGATGATGTGTTTTCATTGAGAAGCCTATTGCTAAAGCCTAAAATTGTTTAATGCTTTAGTATCCGCAAGATGGCAAAATTGGAGTTTCAGTAGTGGGATGTATTAGCTTGTCAGCTTTTTTTATTTATATTAAACTACCATTCATTATTGCCCATACATTTGTGGGTTCCACTATTTCTTTTGCTATTTTTTGTTTTTTATTTTTAAATTTTTTTGCTTTTAGCAAAAAAATGTCTGGTTTGACTTTTGAGCACACTTTGATCTCATTTAAACCATATCGAAGTACAATATTTCTTTCATTCTGCATTCTACAAGAATTTTTATGAGAGCCTTTCATTTGCTTCTTTTCAATGAAAGTTTGTTTTTTCCTGGCTGTGTTCTAATTTTTTGCCTAATTCATCTGATTATTCTTCAATCACTTCAACCTCTCTTTCCATTTCATCTTCAGCAAATTTAGAAATGAGAATAGCGGCCTTGTTGTTTAGATGGAAGGAAGAACCTATTATCAGCTTTTCGGGAAATTTCCATACGAATAATCTCGACTAAATCTTTCCGTTTCCATTTTCCTTTTTTTTTTTTTTTTTTTTCCTGAGTTTAATATAAATTCAAGATACATAAGGGACTCTAACCATATTTTGACTTTTGATCAATCCATTGATAGTGATGGAAAATAAGGAGCAACTCAAAACAAGTATACGTTCGAGCATCATTAACGAACTCCTTGTTAATCTAGATTCGTTTCAATATGAACGCTAATTCAAGTTATTCGAATCTGACAAAACAAAAGGGAATATATAACTAATAGATCAACCTAAAGCTAACGCATTTTCATTTTATACTGGAATTTGAATGAATATTTATGCTTTTATATCTTGCAAGTTGGGGGGAGCATTGTGATAAATACTACTAATTATTCTCAGTCAACCTGAAGAGGAGATACTAGTTCTGGCAAATAACCATTCATATCTACGATGTATTTGATTTGACTAAATTGTAATACTCTGTTGATATGGATTTGTAATAATTGCTTTATGAAGCTCCTGCATAAATTCTACAAGGCAATCATGTCAGTTTGTAATATTGCTGGTTCTGGTATTTGGTCAGGCTTGCTATGCTGTTCTTCAGAGTTGGGTGTCAAAGAAGTTTATGACTGGATGGTAACGCACTTGGCATGTGTTTGAATTTGTACTTTTTTGGGTTTCCTTCTCTTTTACAACTTTTAATGTACCACATTCTGCCGTTACTTCCAATGTGCAGTGTGGTCCTCTTTCCTGTTGCTGTGACATTTTTCGTCACGTGGTGGTTTGTTCAGTTTGTTGACAGTTTCTTCAGTCCTATATATGAAAGACTAGGCATTGATATATTTGGTGAGTCATCAACACCATGTGATGATTATTTTACTCTGGCATCAACTGCAACTTTCTCTAATGTTGCTTGCTTTCTTATTAGACTCATTTGAATGGTGGAAGTCATCAGAATGACTGAAATGAAATAACTGAGCCAAAATTCATTTGCACTTAAAGCCTGAGTTTGCTCTCTTGTCGAATATGTTTATTCATAGAGTTTTACATGCTGCTGTATGAAGTACTTATTTCATTGAAGTTTACGGTTGAGCCATAGCTAGATTGATTATTTATGAAATTTCCATTTCTTCCCCTGTAATTATTTTCTTTTATGGTGCAGGTCTTGGATTTATCACATCATTAATCTTCATTTTCTTTGTCGGTATATTTGCTTCCTCGTGGTTGGGTGCCACAGTTTTCTTGATAGGAGAATGGTTCATAAAGCGAATGCCATTTGTCAAACATATATACTCAGCTTCCAAACAAATTAGTTCTGCCATCTCCCCAGGTAAACCATTTTCTTACTAGTGTTTATTTGACACATTGTAAATTGAATTTTGTTGATGAGAAAAACAAAGCAAAAAAGAACTGAAATGTCCATTAACCATTAACTGGAGTGCCAATGCTCCTTCACTAGGACTCTATTAGATAGAATGCCACGACAAGAAATCAGTAGCTATATATCTTCAGTCTTTTGTTAATTGCTTAACTATGTACATTAGCAACATGTCTATTGTTATTCTACTTGCTGCTTTCATGTTTCGCATCTTCATTGTAGTATTTTGTTGCTAATACATAGTTTACATGATTTTCTTGATACTAAATTTTCGAGGGAGATAATAGTCAGAGCCCTCCTTTTCTTTTTTTTTTTTTTCTTGTGGAGGTGCTTGGCAATTTTGCTCATCGTCTTGATGGTATTGAGATTGGCAACCATTATTTCTGTTTTTGAACAAAGATGAGATTATGCCAGAAATTCTATCCATTGGAATATTGCATTTTAGACTGGGGTCAATGAAGGTAGCATTAATGAATACATACAATATATATCTGTAAAACATCATTTCATTTATTTCAGATCAAAATACCACAGCTTTCAAGGAAGTTGCCATCATTCGTCATCCCCGCGTTGGAGAATATGCCCTTGGTTTTATTACATCATCCGTAATTCTTCAGGTGCCTGAAATATCCTGCCATTCAAAATTCTTGCAAATACTTTGTAGTTAACAAATGAATAATTTCGTGTATCATTTTCTCGTATACCAGGGGCCAGAAGTGCTTCTAAAGTCTGCTGTCTGGTTTATTTGTTGTGTTTTCTTGGTTTAATTTTCTCATTTTCTGTTTGTCAATTACAGAGAGAGAACGGGGATGAGGAGTTATGCTCTGTTTATGTCCCTACAAATCATTTATACATAGGTGATGTATTCCTGGTTAACTCAAAGGAGATCATTAGGCCAAATTTATCTATCCGTGAAGGCATAGGTGAGTGATCTTCCTCTCATTATTTGCTCCATTTTATACATAATATATATTTTTCTTCATTCACCTCTTCTACTGAATCTTTCAAATAACATGTGCGATTGAAATTAATGTTTGACTTTATGTTTGACTTTGACTGAATTTTATGTTTACAGAGATCATCGTGTCAGTTGGAATGTCAATGCCGCAGGTGATTGCTCCCTTGGAAGGGATAACGCACCCCAACAACATTGTACCTCTGAATAGAATGATGTAGAAGGGAATACTGTGGTCAGAGAATGTTCAACTCTTTGTTTCACTAGCAATTACATCCAATTTTATTCAGAGGCATAGTTGCATCTTTGCCCTTTCAAATTGTAGTGAAATACTCGGTAGTGAAATACACAGAGCTAAGGCTTTTCATGGAGGTGCCATGTGATTTTTTTTTTTTTTTGTGTAATTACAATTTATGTAGAGAAAATGATGAGAGACGTGTGTGCCTACAGCGACGTGTTTGGATGCGAATTAAAGTTTCGATCGCTTCTTGGGATTGAAGTGTTCTTTAGTAGTATATGTTCGGACTAGTGTGGTTTTTTTTTTTTTTTTTTTTTTTTTTTTTTTTTTTTTTTTTTTTTTGGCGGATGGAAATTTATCCCATTGCGATACAGGAATCTAGGGAAACTGTATCTTTAGATGTTCAGAGTACCTCGGCAAAATTTTGAGATTTTTATTTTGTCTTGCTCTCTATTACTATAAATTTATTAAGTTTTAAAGTTCTTTAATTATTTGAAAAATGTAGAAGCATTTTGATATTTCATTTGATTGTTAAGGAAAATATATATCCAAAATAAAACAAGAAAATACAGTAAATGTTTATGACAATAGGAAAGTCATTGGTGTGGTTGAAGTTCATTAAAAATAAAAATAAATAAAACAGGTTCTGCAGGGTGGGCGTTAGTGGGCACAGTCTTTAACAGAATTTGCGTATAAATATAAAACTTTCTATATAGCAGGCAGGTCAGCTGGAATAGCTCAGTTGGTTAGAGCGTGTGGCTGTTAACCACAAGGTCGGAGGTTCAAGCCCTCCTTCTAGCGTTTATGAAATTTTATTTTTATTATTAAATTCTTTCCTGTTTGCTATTTTTGAGATCCTCAACAGTTAAATTAGTCTTTACACATATATAGACATAGCGTTGGTCCTCTTAACATTTGGTGTTCAAAATAGTTTAAATTAAGTCTACACTAATTAAAAGTTAAAACATGGGAAACGAAACTTATTGGAATTTTCAATTTTCTATTGACTCTGCTAAGGAACACATATTAATGCTGCGTTTGAACCATTCACAATGGAATTTCATTGCCAGATCGAGCATTAACGTCTACTGATTTTGAGCGATTTTCATTGGGTACCAGCGAAAGCATTAATCTCCATTGATTTTGATCGATGTTCATTGGAAATCTTTAGGTTGATTGATGAATTTTTACTCAGAAATTTATTTGATAAGGTTTAGAAACATGACACGAAAATTATTTGTCATAAATCAAGGGAAATAAAGATCGAATTACAAACCGTTCACGTAATTAATGACTTTTAAATGTATAATTGAATCACTTATTAGACGTACTTTTACGAGTAATAAGAGAACTTATTTTGCAAGAACAAAACCTGAAAAAATTAATTAAAATACTCCCTATGTTTAACTAATTGACCAAATGGTTGAGTCACAGTCAAATTCAAATGCTTCATCGGTCCCATATATACATGCTTGTTTTATTTTTTTAGATGTTCCAAATATATAGACTTGTTTCTTTTTTAAGAAGTTTAATTTAGAATATTTTACTACTTATATGCCCCCGTTTAAGATTTATTTATAACTATTAATTTTAAATTCTACTTATTAAATAAAGATAAATTAAGAACACTGCTTGCAAAATATATATTTCCAATACTTTTCTTAGTAAAAAATAAAATAAACATCTATATGTATGTATATAGGACGGAGGGAATAAGATATTTTGATTGGTCAATTTCGATTGAATCTTTTCATGATCTCTCTTTCTTGCTTCGAGGAGTACTATTTCACGGGTAATGTGACGCGTACAACTATAATTGTATTAATGTGAGATGTTAGAATTCTCTAGACAGAGATATCAATATTATTTTCATTTTACTTTATAAGATTTTGACGCTTTGTATAAACAAAGTTGTAAGAATAAGTATACAAATAGCAATTTTCTTACTCCCTCCCTTCCAATTATATATTTTTGTTTACTTTTTCACAAAAATTAAGAAAAATTATTGAAAAATTAAATTTTATAACAAATTTCCCAATCTACTTTCATTCAGTGAATAATATTAAAAAAATAATGGTTATAGCTTGACAAATTAAATAAGATTATTTTGATAAATGAATAAAAACATATTTCTTAATATAGAAAGAAGATTATATATTTGGGTCATCCAAAAAAAAGCATATATTTGTGGGACGGAGAGAGTATCAATTTAATAAAGTAACTGTCAAGGCAACAATCAACAAACATTCATTTATGAATAGATTTAACATTTTTGTAAGGATAGCGTATGTTAAATTGTAATGTCTTTTAGTAAACATGAGTCGATCGGCAACTTTGAATATGGAAATGAAAGTCATTACACGCTAATATGCCGTACCAAGCGTTTCAAATGTACTATCTCCGTCCAAAAAATATAGTTCATTATTTTTTTTATCCGTCCCCAAAATATAGGCCACATTTCTTTTAAAAATATAGTTAAAATATTACTTGTCTTTTATGCTCTCATTTAATATATATTATTATCATTAAAATAGAATAATTGAAATAAAATATATAATAAATAAGAGGGCATATTAGGAAAATAATTTTAAATTGTACTTTTTCAATACTATTATTTGTATTTTTAATCTATATGAAAATAAGAAAATGACTATAATTTTAGGGGAAAAAATTCTAATCTCAGAAGACCTAATCCCTAACTGAATTATGCCCACATACATGAGAGCCACAATTAATAAATAAAGTGCGATTAAATAAAGTGGTTATATGTGTGGGTGAAAGATTCGAATGCTGAGACTCCGAGTACAAAATTTTTTCCAATTTTAGGACGGAGGTAGTAATAACTAATGTCTCTCTTTATTTGTTCGTTTAAAATTTCGTTACTTGCTCCAAACAAAGAATTGCAGCTTTTGAATTGTAGTAGTAACAAACAGACATTTAAGGGTAAAAATTTCATCGAAGTAATTACGTCTCTCCTTTCTATGACCTTATAAATGAGGTAGTTGAATTCCACGCGGAAGTAATTGCATCTCTCCTTTTTACAACCTTAAATTGCACTTTATGCAATTTCCACAATTTAACAAGGATGCGTTCAAAAAGATCCATTATGAAGTCCTGATTAGTCACATAATTGTATTGATATAATTAGTTATTTCATCAGTTCCATTTTGATAAGTTTAATTTTCTTTTTCATCAATCTAAAATATAGATTATTTTTCCTTATCAATATAAATTTAACTTTTTCATTTTCTAATAATTATCCCTATTTATTAATAAAAATAAATTTTCATATTTAATATATGGGTATATTGAGAAATAATTAAATAAGTAAAATTTACCTGCTCAATAAATATTAATTTCAAATTCTTAATTCGGGACGGATGGAGTATATATGTAACATGCTTTTATTAGACGTAACAACCAATGAGATAGGATTTGGGATTACTAATCTCAACTCGTCATTGTGTACTATATTCGGGATTGCTAATCTCAACTCCTCATTATGCACTGTACTCACCAGTTCTCTAAATCAAAACAACTCTAATTAATACATAAAAGGAATTACATTATTTAGTTAATTATCTTTCTATTAAAAAAATTGAAGTATCAACTAGGCACTGTGCCATGTTGGAGTTGGCACGCATTTATTTAAAATTTAAAAAAGAAAATTTTATTTTGAAAACAAAAATTAAATATGCATTTGTTATTTTATTTTCCTTATTTAATTTATTTTACTTTCTTTACTTAGTATTTTTTTCTTATTTTATTTTTTATGTATATTTTAATTTTTGATATAAATTTTAATTTGCGAATTATAAATATAATTTAAAATGAACTATATGCAAGCACTAATGAAAGCGTGATATTATAAGGTCAAAATTGTAAATTACAATGGTACTTGAATTATTTCAAAAAATAAAAATTAATTTTTTATATACATTTTAATTTTTTAATATTATATTTTCAATTTTTATACATACAGTTTAATTTTTGAAATATGTGTGTATATATATATAATTAATAAAAGTTGGAATATCAACTTGGTACAGCGTCACCTTGGCAGCGATTTTTTATTTAAAAATTATTTGTATTTATTTTTACCATATTAAAATGATAGTTGTAAATAACTTTTACGGGTAATGTGCATTGAGGGTTCAATGATCAGAAAACGAATTTTGACTTCAATTGGTACTT
The DNA here is from genome assembly GCA_018223645.1 of Jasminum sambac. NCBI lineage: Eukaryota > Viridiplantae > Streptophyta > Magnoliopsida > Lamiales > Oleaceae > Jasminum > Jasminum sambac. Next base: position 29,093,745 of record CP073643.1, on the reverse strand, counting down.
GTATTTTGGACCTTAGGCATTTTTTTTTTAAGCTGGACCTTAGGCTTTTTAAATATATTACTTCATAATGTTTTCAAATATTGAACTTAGATAATACCTATTATTAACCAAATTCAATATATATGTGGTCTTTAAATAAATTTTTCAAAATTTAAATTGTTTAGGCATGCTTTTAAAGTTTTAATCGACGTCCATACCTATTAATTAGATATTATGCATATTATTATTTCGCCTTTGGCTTGATCGTATAATTAAAAAAATTTTATGATTTCTTATCAAAATTATTTTTATAGATAAAACTCCCGGTGTATCGCACAGGGAAAATACTAGTAACATTTTAAATCTTGCAGTAGTTTTTCATCACTGCGGATCCTATGTACCCCACCTTGACAATTAGGTAGGGTCATTCATGGGGTGGGTAACACTACTACAAACAAATAGCTCAGGTGAGGCTTATGTCTATTTAGTCCAAAGTTTTTCTCTCTAAATTTTACTGTCTTTATAGTTTTAAAGATCGTTACAAGCCATGCACTATCGTGTAATGAATTGGGAGAAAAATAAACCATATCTTGTAATGATCTTAATACAACTTGTGTACGCGGGATTGGCTTTGTTCTCTAAGGCAGCCATCACACAAGGGATGAATCCTTATGTGTTTGTAGTTTATCGTCAATCATTCGCTGCACTTGCATTATCCCCTTTCGCCTTTTTAGCCAAGAGGTAATAATCTTGATTTGATTTTTACCCATAATTTATGTTCATGTAATAAAAATTGATTGAAAACATTGTTTTGATTGGATCAGAAGTGATAAAGCTCCTCAATTATCGTTCATCCTTCTTTGCAAGATTTTCTTGGTTTCTTCATGCGGGTACGCGTGGTAACACTTATAATTTAGACTCTATGGAGCCTAATCATATTTTTAATAATTGAAAAATATAATTTTTAGTACGGGATTCTTATCTTGAATTTCAGACTCAGCATTAGCTTAAATCTCTACTATTTCGGATTGAACTATGTCTCTGCGACTTTCGCTATGGCCTTCACTAATACTATTCCAGCCATAACCTTCATCTTTGCTGTCTCCTTCAGGTACATTGGGAAGAAAAATTTTATTATGTTGAATTTCCCTTTTTTAAAACTTGTAATCGGATTAATTTTTCAGAATGGAAAGGTTGTCTATAAGACAACGGCATGGAATGGCTAAGGTGATGGGCTCTGCAATGGGCTTTTGTGGGGCTCTACTGTGTTCTTTTGTTAGAGGGCCGGCCTTATATCCAACAACCCAAAAGACAACCTTAAAGGGCCTGCCTGAGAAGCATCACTCAAAAGCTGATTGGTTAAAGGGTTCATTACTCATGCTTGCAGCCAATGTAGCATGGAGTTTATGGCTAGTCATGCAGGTGCTGTTTTCTTATTTCTTTATTTCTTTATTTATTTTTTTAAGGAAGAAATATTTTTAACCTTTGATTGTTATTATCTTGGTAATTTTTTAGGGTCCATTGATTAAGCAATATCCGGCAAAACTCCGGCTTACGGCATTGCAGTGTTTTTTCTGCTGTTTGTCATCAGCAATATGGGCAGTGGTGAAAGAAAGAAGCAAAGAAGCATGGAAACTTGGATGGGATGTTAATCTTCTTTCCGTGGTTTACTGTGTCAGTAACTTTTTTTTTACTGGTTCATTAGAGCTAAAAATAAGTAATTAATTTTTACCCTTTTGACTAAACAGGGAGTAATTGGTACTGGATTTACTTACTGGTTGATGGCTTGGGTGGTCGAGAAGAAAGGGCCAGTTTTTACAGCTGTGTTTAATCCAATTGCACTTGTCATTACTGCAATTTTCTCAGCAATTTTTTTTAAGGAGACTCTTCATTGGGGAAGGTTAGTAAGCTTCTTCACTAGTTATTCACTACTTTTGATTAATAAATTCTGGTCATCTACTTACAAAAGACCACAATTAACTAAATAATAGGAGATTGTATGTACAGGCGATTAATACTAATTGACCGAAACTACAAAAAAATAATAATAATAATAATAAATAAATAAAGAAATAAAGGGGTAAAAATAGTTCATTTGCATTTTTGTTTAATATTTCATTACACCCCCTTTTCTTTTTTGGGTGCAGTGTATGTGGAGGTATACTGCTGGTAATTGGTCTCTATGCAATTTTATGGGGGAAGAACAAGGAGCAAAAGTCCGGAACAAATGGAAATAAAGTAGAAAATGAAGAAAACATTGAAGAAAAATCAGAGAGTAATGAAGAAAAAGTGTTAGAGGGTATAACATGTCAGAAATGATTTCTTCTTAGGGTGACATTAGGAGTGCATGTTTTATAGACTTATTATAGTTCAATCTTCAATGCGTTATATATCAACGACCTTAAATTCAATTTCATGTCACGAACATTTAGCAAGTAATAACGATGGTATTTTAACGGCATTTTAAAATTGAGGTATTGTAATACTTAACAGAGAACATTGACAGGTATTTATGGCGACGTACATGCCCTAGATAAAATTATTCCGTTCCATTCTGATAAGCATGTTTGTTTTTTCATGCAGATTAATAAGACACAATTATTATAGTTGGGAATATAAATTTTTTATGCAATTTTTCTAAAATACTCTCCCCATAAATAAATATACTAACAAACTATCTAATAAATAGGGGTATTTAAATAAAGTAAAACATAAATTAAATTCTTACTATGGAAACTTGCTTATAATCTTGGGTAAAATCAAAATAGAAAATATGTTTATCAAAATGGGATTGGGGGTGTATAGTTTTTAAGAAGATGATGAGTCAAACATCTTTAATGTTTGAATTTCTTATTGTGTGTCACAAATTACAACCATTTCTTAACCGCACATACTCTTAAGAAATTCAAAACTTGTCATTAAGAAGATGGAAGAAGCTCTAACATTAAGAACAAATGCTATTCCCACCAGTCTTGTCATGTCTGAAAAAGAATATGCATATAGTTATATCGTAGTTCAACTTATGCACAGTGCAATATATTTGTTGAGATATTTGATATTTTAGTTTACTGTTTACTTATACTTTGATAAGAATTTAGGGACTTCAGTTGCAATTAGTTTGTTTAGCTTATTAGATTTGAGTTGGTTGTAACTCTCCTATAAATACTTGGGCTTGTAACCTTTCATATTAAGAAAATCAGAAAATAGAAAATTTTTCCAAAATCCTCTTTTGTTATTTATTTGTTCAATTGCTCTTATCATATTCATCATCTTTTTCATATAATCTTACATTTTAACATGGTATCAGAGCAGGTGTAATCTCAAACACCATGGCTCCATTTTCAGATGGTATAGTCTAGATCTAATCATCTAATAGATTTCCCGATTCAATTACAAAAAAAAAATCTGAAAAATGAAACAAATCTCCCATTTTCTAGATGTTCATCTAATTTCTCGATTCCATTGAAAGCGAAGTCGATTTAGGTTTTGTTCCTCTCAATTTTTATTATGAATCTCGTTTTCTCCCAATTTCAACTATGAAAAACAAAAACAAAAATCAAAAAGGATCATCACGGTAGTTTCTCAATCGTTTCTCTCTCTACAAACATATATACATACAAAAAGCGGAAGAGTTCAATCCAAATGCCTTGAGGAATTTGTAGATTTGGAGTTTTGATTTGGATCTGCTCACAATGGTTCCAAGCGATGATCTCTTACGCGGAAATATTGTGATCTCTATGATCCAGACCTCTGATGGGTGGAAGTTGATAAGCAATTGGTTATGAAAGATCTCTTCGTGATGGAGAAGCAAAATCACACCGATCTCTCATTGTTTGAAAATCCAGGAGGTTCGAGGAGGTGTCAATGATGATTGAAATGCAAATTTGTGGAATCTAGAGAGTGAAGTCATAGATCGATCGAAAGTGTGATTTGAAGAGTCCTTTACAGCTCATTTTCTTTCGAGATCTCGGAAAGTATTACTTGGACATGAGAGAGTACCGTTTCTTCATATAGTTACAGTCTATGATGGGATCCATTAATTCATTGCACAATAGTTTTTAAGTCTTTTGTTTGTGTTGATTTTCTAGACGATCATATAGAATAATTGAGGTTAACAATTGGTATCGGTAACTTGTCATGGAGGCGTTTTACGCAACTTGGGTGGTGATGTAGATATTGTCTTTGATGGGGCTTTTGAATATATGAAGCACTGAATTGGTTTTGTGCGATCATTACGTAAATGTGTATGGTTGGTTATGTGAACTTCCTACTACTGCCATTTTTTGATTGCTTTCAAGGAGAATGGTAAAGCCTACAAGAGAATATGGGGTCATGGTTGCTGCTGTTTCTCGTGGGGGTTACATATCCTCAGAAAATTATAGTGGAGTCACTTTAGGAAGTTAGAAATTGATTTGATTGAAATTGCATTGGAAGCTTATTTGTTTCTTAGCTGGAAGTCCTTTGTGATAGTTGTTGGTTTGGATATTGTCTTAGAGGGTATTGATGGTTGTCATGGAGATGTTGCCTCTGATAAGTTTTTTTTTCTGGATATTATGAAGGCATGGAATTTTCTCTGTGTTGCTGATGTTAAGTATTAGTGAAGGTGTTCAACCTTGTGATATGGTTGATTATGTAAGTTTTAATCAGATTGATTGGGGCTTTTGCCTGATAAGAGAATGGTGAATTTTGAGCAATTGGACAATGCTCATTATATATTGAGTGGGAGATTTCCTACTTGGAGAATTTTGATCGGTTAGTTTCAGGTTTGATTGATTGATTGGCGTTGCAAGGATGTGACGTTCAATTTATGGAAGATGAAGGCGCAGTTGTCTTTGGTATTGCCGAAGGGTGACGGATTGATTGGGCGTTGCAAGGATGTGACGTTCAATTTGTGGAAAGATGGAGAGCCGCAGTTGTGCTTTGATTACGACTTTGTACGAATCGTGCTTTGATAATGACTTTGGCCCGAAGATGGTTTGTTAGCATGTTAGGCAATTTTATTGGATTTTTTTAAACCACGGTAGTGACTTGAATGATGAAATGAAGCCAAAATGGCTTTGGCGATTGATAGAATTTACTTGATTGAAAGCTGATTGTAGCTTATCACCGATGGCGAAGCCAAAATGGCTTTTGCGGTGATTGTATGGCTGTTTGATTGACTCTTGGTGGCGGATGGCTCGATTCTTAGCAAGCGTGGTATCCGGCCGAGCGGTTTATCCTTGGATTTGTCGACCTATTTTGGTTGTTTTGACTTGGTGACTTCCATATTTGGAGTCATTTCTTTGAGGGATTATGGATTTCCCTTTGGTCTCTCTTGTTCAAGTTGGGTTTGGTCGAGTCGACCAAACTCCAACTTGAGGGGGGATGTTGAGATATTTGATATTTTAGTTTACTGTTTACTTTTACTTTGATAAGAATTTAGGGACTTCAGTTGCAATTAGTTTGTTTAGCTTATTAGATTTGAGTTGGTTGTAACTCTCCTATAAATACTTGGGCTTGTAACCTTTCATATTAAGAAAATCAGAAAATAGAAAATTTTCCCAAAATCCTCTTTTGTTATTCATTTGTTCAATTGCTCTTATCATATTCATCATCTTTTTCATATAATCTTACATTTTAACAATATTTACCATTATTATAAATAGATATTGAAATTGTTCTTCCTTTATGTGAATTCTGTGTCCTTCTTTTCTCTATTCTGTCTACATTTTGAAACCTTGATATTTTCACTATGTTGTTCCAATGGTTTATATACTTTTTCGGTAAAATACAGTATAACTTATTCATTTAACACATTGAGCAGTATTATGTCTACATGACATACGTCATGCCAAGATGATGTATCTGTAGATATAATAATTAAATTGTGCTCGCATAGATATTAGATCACCGTAGTTAAAAACATCTTACAAATGTCGATATGCCAAATGACTACAAAATGTTATTTAACTTTAAAATGAGTTTAATGAAATATGCACATCCACTAATTATCACATTAAATAACAATGTGTATACTTAGGATTTAAAATTTTCGATTAAGAGTGTGTTAACGGATGAATTTTAATGTATTTTTATGAGTAGGAAGAGAGAGAATGAGTGGAGTTGAATGGTGGAGATTTAATTAGTAAAGAGATATATGGATGTGATTTGTTTGACCAAATTTAAAGTTTGAAAAAAATATATTAAAATACATTAATAACTTCATGCTAACACCCTCTACATCTAATATACCGTCTCTGTTGTCAATCGCTGCTACAACCACCACAGTTGAGCTAATTCAGCCAACCCATCATTCACCACTGTCACCAATTACCCTCGTCGCGCCACTCTCACACCAATAGGGAGGGCCTCCCCACCCATCACTCATCCAATGTAAAGTATTGCTTAAAGCTCTCAATATTTCTACGCCAGCACTGATCGTAGATTCTCTAGAGAATACGTTTCTGATTATATTCAACGTACCATCTCCAGTATCCATTATTATTATTTTATACATTTATAAGAATCTCTACATCTCTATAAATGAAGAATTTCCATATTCAAATTTTCGGTAAAAAAAGAAAAAAGAGAGAAAATTTAGGGTGGAATCACTTGATCATGCAGTTCATGCATGGCTATAGAATGAAAAGAAATAAAGCTACTCTTGGCTATTGAAAGGCCATTCCAAGCAGGGCCTTGTTTGATATAGATTCTAAACTTTTCAGAATGGAGAGTGCAAGGATTGAAGATGAAAGGTGAAGACGAGGCACCAATGGCGGACGTGTGATCTTGAGAAACGTGTGTACAGAATGTCGGGACCGATTGCAATATTGAAGAAGGCTTATTCCATTCATTTTGAGATGATACATTCATTTATACAACTGTTTAATTTAAGGGAAATGCTAGACTGCCTGACATAATAACAGTTGACATATTTAATAACCATCCATCTAAAAGTGATGGAGTAGTTGAAATTGTAGGATCATACCACATGTCCATTATGGCATCTATTATGGTGATGTAGTAAGGTCCTTAATTTAATCCCACTTCTGGTGGGTCACTAAAGGATAGGTACAAATATAGGAAATTACAAATGATAAGAGACATATGAGATTGGATATCTACGGAGATAATACAAATGATCGCTAGTGTTCAGTTGCCCACTATGGGTAATATAAGGCCAAACCCATGCCGACGTGGGGCCATTTCGTGGCCCCACGTCATGGACCAAATTAAATTTTTTTTTTGGTATCTACGTTAGGTCAAATAAATAATACATAATTGCCCCCTGATGGTGAGGTGGCACACAAGCTCACATGAATTTTTTTCCCCGAAATGTGGGCATTAGATCATAACTCTACAAATGATACACAACAATCACTAATACACCTCTAGTTCTAATAGGATTCTTGAACATGCACTGCATGGGCGTGCATAGCGTGGAAGTGGAGTGGGTTTAGCCTAACATGCCCCCCTCAAGATGGAGGGTGGTAACACTCCAATTTTGTTATGTAAGAGAGGCTAAACCGGCAGATTAGCGCTGAGATACATAGTGCCAAGGTAGTCACAATAAATAACTAGCATGCCTGAAATGGTGAGCCCAATTTCATGGAAGAGGAAACAAGCCATTGGATTGTTGCTGCTGCGGATGCGACTGAGTGATATTCTATTTCAGTAGAGGAGCGGGCAACTATAGCTTGCTTTTTGGAGCTCCAAGAGATTGGTGTGCTTCCTATGTAGATAATGTATGCACTAGTTGAGGAATGATCTTCAAGATTGCCTCCCCAATCTGCATCTAAAAAGGCATGTACAAACAAGTCCAATGATTTTGTTATATGTAGTCCACAATCAATAGTGCCACTCCAATAGCGCAAAATTATTTTTAAAGAAAACCAGTGGGATGTGGCTGGTGTGTGTATATATTGAAACAGTTTATTAACAGAGTATGAGAGATCTGGCCTGGTAAGAGATAAATATTGCACCTTCTTAGTAACGATCTGTACTCCCGTGCACTCTCAAGGGGTTGGCCAGTGGCAAGGATGGATGAGAAGTTGGTGGAAAAGAGAGTGGATGTGGGTTTGGCGTTGTCATGTTTGCATGAATAAGCGAGTCATGAATATATTTATGTTGTGTAAAAATGAGACCACGGGGTGTATATGTGACCTCGATGCCAAAAAAATATGTCAAGCCACCCAAGTCTTTGAGGGAGAATTGTTTAGAGAGCTAGCAACGAGGTTGGCAAAAGCATAGGGTAAACTTCCACTGATGATGATATCGTCAACGTAAATGAAAACAAGAGGAATGAGAGGGCTATTGGAGTAGATGAATAAGGATGTGTCTGTTTGTGATGGTTAAAGTGAAGGCGAAGGAAAAAGGTTTTCAATGATTAGTACCAAACACGAGGAGCCTGCTTGAGCCCGTACATAGATTCGTTGAGATGACAAACAAAGTCTAGGCGTTCAGGGTCTCAAAACCCAAGTGGTTGTTACGTTTCATATAGGCATCTTCGACCAGGTGACCATGTAGGAAAGCATTATTAACATCGAGCTGGCGCAATTGCCAACCAAAGTGGACAACTAGTGTGAGAATTAGGTGAACAGTCGTAAGTTTGATAACCGGGCCGTAGGTTTCATCGTACTCCAATAGATGCTATTGTTGGAAGCCACGAGCAACAACCCGAGCTTTGTAGCAATCCAATGAGCCATCCGACTTTTGTTTAATATGATAGACCCATTTTGAGCCGGTAACATTTTGTTCCAATAGTGGAGGAACAAAGGTCCATGTATTGTTGAGCAAAAAGAGTAGAGTACTCATCAAGCATTGCTGGTAACCAATGTGGATTAGTGAGGGCTTGTTTGAGATTTGTTGGTTTACGAGAAGTGATATCAATTTGAGAGTGTACGACTGTATGTAATTGTTTGGCAAGAGCACGAGTTGTAGTGGGATGAGTGCATCTGGGTGGTGAAGGTAGTGTAGGGGCAGCAGTGATGGTAAGGGACAGTGGCACAATCGATGACGGTGTTGAGGTAGAAGAGGGTGGGAGATTCATTTGTTGAATTGTTGGTGGCGTCATAGGTAAAAATGGTGCAGTTTGATCAAGTAGATCGGAGAGTCAATGCATGGGTCGAGTGATGGGGATAGAGGAGGCGGACGATAGGCCATCGCTAGATGAGGAAGTTGACGCCAAAGAGAATTGTGGATATGGGATAAGTGTCCATGGTGAGTGCAGATGTGAAGTTTGACTTGGGAAAGATGTGTTAAGAGTAGAGGGCACATGTGAAGATGTAGGATTAGTTGGTGTATGAGAGTAGGGGTGGGGGTTTCGGGTTCAGTTTCAAGTATTAAACTACCGGAATCGAACCAAAAATTCTGGTTCTCCAAAAAATGGAACCATTCGGTTCCTTTGGAGCAAGATACTCGTTCAGTTCCGGTTTCATTCGGTTCCAGTTCAATTTTGGGTATTTTAATGTTATTATTTTATGGTTAAATTCTCATAAAAATATAAGTTACCGCGGCAAATAAGGGTGGATAATAATTAGGTAACTTCCAACTACAATACTTCATTTCTTTTAATTTTTAAATACACGTGTTCCATATGCATTGCTCGATCATCTATAAATTTGAATTCATAATGAATGTATTAACATGACAATTAATTTATTACAAAAAATATGCAAACTTAACTTTCAAATCAAAATTATTCGATTTTCGTTCGGTTTTCGATTTTTAACGAACCATTTTTTTGGTTCCAGACCAGTTCCGGTTCTTAATTTTTTTTTAAAGAACTGTTTAGTTTCAGTTTTTTCGATTTCGTTTTGGCTCTACCCGCTCGGTTCCCATTTTTTTGTACACCCCTAATCTTCCCTACAAAATTAGATATGGTATTCAATATTCCTTAGAAAAAAAAGGGTCTGGCAAAGAGAGAATATTATTCTTTGGCCTTTTTGTCGCCAATTCCAATTGACAATTATAATTGTGACGGTAATTAAATTTGACCCTATTTATTTAGAAAAAATGGCTAGTCTTCAGTCTTTCCTACGAAATTAGATATGGTTTTTAGTATTCCTTAAAAATTGGGATGGCAAAGGAAAGATATTATTCTTTGGCCTTCCCTGTCACCAATTATTATTGACAATTATAATTGGGATCGTAATTAGATTTAATCATATTTATTCAGAAAAAATGACCAGTTTCGATTTTCCTTGCTAAATTAGTTGTGGTCTTGAGTCTTCCTTGGAAAAAAAAAAGTGGTTTGGCAAAGGGAAGATATTGTTTGGTCTCCCTACTCTCACTGCCAATTGACAATTATAATTGGGATGATAATTAAACTCCTATTTATTCAGAGAAAATGGTTAGTCTTCAATCTTCTCTACAAAATTTTGGTATCACAAATAATTGAATTAAGGAATTGGAAGTTTTGGAGTCCAAGGAGTTGGAGGTTTTGGCAGTCAAAGACTTGTGTAGCTTGAGTTGCAAGGAGGTGGAGGCTTTGCCGGTCAAGGAATTGTGTACCACTGGGAGGTGGTTGTGATCATGGGCATGGCGTGGGAGCTGTCACTTTTGGTTAGCTGGGCTTGGACGTGGGACGGGCGGCGAGATGCCCTTTCACTGTTGGGGGTAGGTGGCAGAAAGAGGTTTCTGTTGCTCTGTCGAGTCTAATCAACAAGACCCACAAGTTCTCTGAAACCTTAATGGCTTGCAAAATTGCACAATCCTAAAGGGAGTTCTTGCTCCTGTACTGTCCAACTCATTGACTGCCAAAACCTCATATTCTTTGTGGCTCTAGCTGCACAATTCCTTGACCGCCAAAACCTCCAATTCCTCGCGTTTCAAAGCCTCCAACTACTTGACTGCCATCCAACAAGTTGATGACAAAAGTCAGAGCATCAAAAACTATTGGGACATCGTCACCCGATAAACTTCCCCACACTAGTAGTCATCTACATTGTCTTAAGGAGTTGATATCCATGCTTGAGGTGGATATATAATTACTTTGGAGTTATTATATACAAGTATAGAAGTTGGGCCCTTAGAAATCAGGTTGCCAAAATGTGTGAAACATGAATACATAAACACACCCTAATTGTTAGACACTATGTCATACTGTAGGACGGGTGATATATCTATCAACCTTACCCACGAATATGAAATATCAAAAATTTCGTTGGATGTGCGTAATACTCATGTCTTTTATTTTAAATTAAATTGCAATTCAATTGCAAAATGACATTTATGAGAGATCAATATCTATGCACTGCTGTACCTGAGATTTCAAGGGCCTGACTTGAAATATAGAAAATGACCCCACACCCTTTTATTCAAGAAATTCGATTAAATCTCTCAACTTCAAATACATCACAATAATTTCAATGATACAACTTAAATATTATTCCAGTAGACAACCAATGATTAAAAGCTTAAAGCCGAAGTAAAAAAAAACTCTAATCAAATTATACTACAAACAAAATGCTAAAATCTCTAAATTTCAAAGAAAACAACCAATAATTGTATCAGAAAAATATAAGAAATTAATGAATTGGAGAAGTTAACCTTGTGTTTTTATGGAGCAAGAATTTATATTGCTTTCGACTGTCAAAACATAAATTGTAATATTCAATATATTAATTATAATAGCAATGAACTTTAACAATCTTTAAAAATTTGAGTCGCAATAGATATTAACTAATATGACATACATGAGTACTATCGGTTTTCGTCGTATTCAGTTTGCCATAAAAAAAGAGGTATGGCAAAGGGAAGATATTGTTCTTTAATCTTCCACGCCGCGAATTCCAATCGGCAATTATAATTGGAATGGTAATTAGATTCAGCCTTATTTATTCGGAAAAATGACCAGTCTTCAGTCTTCCCTACGAAATTAGATGTGATTTTCATTATTCCTTAGAAAAAAATGGGGCATGGGAAAAGGAAGATATTGTTCTTTAGTATTCCCTGCCGTTAATTTCAATTGACAATTACAATTGGGATGGTAATTAGATTTGACCACATTTATTCAAAAAGAGGCCAGTCTTCGGTCTTTAGGAGATGATGGCGAGAAAGCCAAGTTTGATGGAAAAGTAGTGGAATTAGGAGTGTACTCTTGGCTTGAATGCTTGTTGGGCTCCAAAGAAGCGACATGTTGTTGACCACATGAATTGGCCAAAGGAATCGTAATGTCATCTGAAGGTGATGGAGTATGATGCATGGAAGGTTGTCATGTGCATACAAATGGAAAACTAGTTTCAACAAACACCACATACCTAGATGTAAAAATTTTATTTGTCTTCCTATCATAACAGAAGTACGGACTTTGAGTACTTGAGTAACCTAAGAAGACACATGGGTTGGAGCGAAACTCTAATTTGTGGGTTGTATATGGACGAAGCCATGGGAACCACAAGCAACCGGATACTCTAAGTTTACTTAAATTTGGGGGGTTTGGCAAAAAGTTTTTCAAATGAAGAGAGTTGGGAAAGATTGATTTTAGGCATTCGATTGATCAAGTAAATAGTCGTATGAAATGCATAGGGCCAATACTTGTTGCCATATGCGTGATGAAGCAAACTAAGTCATGTTTCAATGACAATGTGCCAGTGACGCCGCTCCGCCCATTGTGCTAAGATGTGTGAGGTGGAAATGTTAAATGTGTTATTCCATTTGTGGCAAAAAATGAGCAAGAACAATAAATTCACCCCCGTTATCACTGTAAAAGCATTTTATCTGTGTGAAGAAAATTTTCGACTAATGCTTCAAATTGAATAAACACATTTGTAACATCTGATTTATGTCGTAGTGTATATAACCAGATATAGCGCGTCAAATGGTCAATAAAAATAACATCTTTATATTAAAAAAACTGAAGTGCCAACTAGGCATACTGCCATGTTGGCACTCCTTTAGTTAAAAAAAATCATATTTAGAAACAAATATTAAATGACATTTAATAATTTCATTTTCTTATTTAATTTATTTTTATTTCCATATTTGCTATTTTTTATTTATATTTCTAAGTTGACACTAATTTATTATAAATAGGAAAAAAAACCTAATTTGCAAACAAACATTAAATGTACATTTAATAATTTTATTTTTCTTATTTAATTTATTTTTATTTTCTTATTTAGTGTGTGTGTGTATATGTATATATATATATATATATATATATATATATATATATTAAAAAATTTGAAGTGCCAACTAGAGACTTTACCACATTGGCGGTGCCTAGCTGGCACACGATTCTTTTTTAGAAAAAAAACTAATTAAATGAATTTGTAAGTACTAATTGTCCATTCAATTTTTTTCCAAAATTAAACATCCGTTATGATATAAATTTTGTATAACTTATATAGGGATTAGTTAAATAAAAAAGGAAGATTTTTCTATTTTCATGGCACGCGTCTATTTAAAAAGTAAATTTCAATTGTTTAATACGGATAATTTTTGTTTTGTATTAAACAAGTGATTTCATTATTTTAATTTAATTACAAAATGCATTTATCTTTTTATTATTATTATTATTATTATTATTATTATCTAACTATATATAAAAATAAATGAGGCATGTTGGATGTGATTTCGTTATTTTAATTTAATTATAAATCAAACTTTATCTTTTTTAATTATTATTATCATTTATATATAAAAAAGAAATGAGCTACGGTGGACAGTTCCAACTTGGTCGATGTTATTATTATTTTATTTAAAAAAATAAAATATTATTTCATATTCTAACTTTTAAAATAAAAATTTTTATATTAAAAAAACTGGAGTGCCAACTTAGCTGTCATGTATTAGCAGTCTGCCAAGTTGTACGCATTTATTTAAACAAAAAAAAAGAAAGTTTTATTTTGAAAACAAACATTAAATATACATTTATTATTTTGTTTTCCTTATTTAATTTATTCTACTTTCTTTATTTAGTATTTTTTCCTTATTTTCTTTTTTATGTTTATTTTAATTTTTTATACAAATTTTAATTTGGGAATTATTAATATAATTTAAAACGAATTATATACAAGCATTAATGAAAATGTGATATTTAATATCAAAGTTGTATATTACAATGGTACTTGAATTATTTTAAAAAATAAAAATTAACTTTTTTATATACATTTTAATTTTTGATATATATATATATAATTAATAGAAATTTGAATGGCAACTTGGTACAATTAATGTCACCTTAGCAGTTGATTTTTAGCTTTAAAAATTATTTTCTTGATTTAAAAATATTAAATAAAAAACCTTTTTTATTTATTTTTACCATGTTAAAATGATAGTTTTAAATAACTTTAACGATAATGTGTATTAGGGGTTCAATGATTAGAAAATAAATTTTTTATTTAGTTCAAACTTTAATATATTTCCACAACCATTTTCTAAAACTTCTGCCGGTTATACCCACACAGTAAACCATATATGGTTTACAATAAAAATCAAAAATATTTATAATAAATCACATGTGATTTCTTTTATAAAAATATGTCCGGGGATCGAAATATTTTCACATATTTCCATTTTCTAATTCTTCATTTAAAATTATTTTAGACAAATTATAATTTCCCCGTGCATCGCACGGGTGTAATACTAGTAATATTTAAATCCTTCATTGGAGACAATAGGAGATGTCTAGACATTGGAAAAATTAAATCTAACGGTCTAGAACTAGTAAGTGTAGAAGGACTAAAAGGAAGGTTTTGACTTTTCATGCAGTGACAAGATTCGTAGTCAAATGTATTAGACTTAGATGAAATAGGCAATTGTAAGGATCTAACTAAATGACTTAACACTTTAAATGATAGATGACCTAGACGAAGATGCAAAAGTGCTATTGGGATAGATTGGGTAGTCAACGCAAGCTTGGAGTCCAAACGAACCCTCGGCCAAACGTTCACCCCATCCTCAACCTCTCCTTGTAGAATAGACTTCCCCATTCGCAGATACTTCACAAAAAGTGGGGGTAAGAATTCAATTGATGCATTATTTTGTGAACAAAATTTAGAGACTGAGATCAAATTCTTAGACATTTGGGGAATACACAAGACGTTTTCTAAAGCAAAATGTGTAGTGGGTATGTGAAGGGGTTTAGGGCCCATATATGTAATTTTTAAACCTTTACCATCATCGATGTGCACATCGTCAAGCCCGAGATAGTCAGAGTGTAAAGACAGGTTATCGAGATCTATGATAACGTGGTGAAAGGTCCCGAAGTTGAGCAGCCACTCATTTTGTGAAGTAGCATTGGGAGCAGCTATGTAGGCATTTTGATTCTCCGAAAATAGGGATTTGCTCGTGGTTTGGTGTTTAGGTTAGGGTTCGGGTCTGGGTTGCTTGGACTAGCATTATAAACGGGTATACTGAGCCACTTTGGACAGGTGCGGGTTGAGTGGCTTTGTTCTCGAAAAAGTTGGCACTTGCAGAGATAGGGTTTGGGTGTGTAGGTGTTACTTTGGGAATTTTGGGAAGGTGGCGGGTTGGAGCTTCTATTTATGTTTTACCAATTGTACTTGGGATGGCGTTGAATTCATAGTTTGGTATCACCAGATCGTATGGTGGCAATTGGATACGGGAGAGTTCCATCAACGTATCCCAAGAGATCGAGTCCCACTAGGAGACTATGAATTTAAGCAAACCATCCAGTGCAAGCTTGCATTCATTACATAAGGGCCTTGTAGGAAGTCACTAGTAAAAATTACTTTTCCGATGCTATTCTTAATCATTGTAAAAGAAACAACGTGGAATATATATATGGGACGGAGGGAGTATATGTCAATATTCATAGAATCAACATTGACGTGACACTTCGATATTAGTTGATGTTGTGCTATCAATATACTTGTCATATGGTCATTACAGAACCATGCCATGTAATCAATGATACTCATGAATAATATCACTAATTTGAGTGTTCATTTTGCAGACATATATATATATATTGTTAGGTCTAGATCGAAAAACACAAGAACAAGATCTAAAAATTAATCGCCCAATCAACAACGAAAAAGCAGTAAAGGAAGGAACACAAAAACACAGGGATTTTTCGGCCGTTAGGCCCCGGAGGTTCGGCAACGCCTACGTCCCCCGTTGAGCTCCACAGATCTGTGGATAGTTGCTCAAATCCACTAAGAACTTCAAGAATCCGGTAGCAAAGATTACAATCAACAGATCGACAACTCTCTCTTCAAATCACTCTCTCTATCACACGTTCATTCCACGAATGAACCCTATCTAAGTATTACACCGTATCACTAACCACAAATCAGGGATTTGCCTCTCTAGGATACACACACTCACACACACTTAGATCTACAATTTACAGAGAGAAAGAAGAGCAACAGTCGAGTTCTTCGTGTGCCAGAATGAAGAGACGAAGCCACTATATACAACCATCTCTAAGGCTCACTAAATCTGGGCCAACTCACAAGCCCAGAACACTCTAGCCCAAAATAACAAGCTGGGCCATTTAACTGGGCTTCCAAGAAGTCTGGCCAGCAATCCCAACATATATATATATATATATATATATATATCTGTGTGTGTGTGAACTTATCTATTAAATTTCTATGTTGTGTTCAAATATTGTAGGGGAGAACAAAGGGCCTGTATTCACAGCTGTGTTTGGTCCATTGACACTTATTCTTACTACGGCAGGCACCATTTTTCCCCATATCCCCATTTTACGCTCAGCCTCAAAAAAAAAAAAAAAAAAAAAAAAGCGCCTTGCTTGAGTCGACCACTACAGGCCAAACAACCCTGGGGAAAAAAAATTACCGGCCATATTTCTGCCATTTTCGACAAAAATTAATACAATTTCTGACAATATTTGCTACCGAAAATTGCAGCAAAAGAAGCTACCAACTGTGGCATCTTCTTCATTTTGGCTACAATTTCCAACTTCTTTTTCTTCTTCCTTTTTTTCTTTTTTTTTTTGGTTGAGGATAAAATGGGGATATAGGAAAAATGGGGTGTGTTTAGTAAAAAAGGGGGAGCGAGGGGTGCATTTAACCCCACCCCAACTCTATACTTGGTTAGGGAGAAAATGTGGAAATAAATAAAATAAATTGCAAAGTTAGATATTTTTTTAAGGAATAATAATGAAAAATAGCCTCTCAAAATCATTTTTATAATTCTCTAAGAAAATATACACAACTTTGTTGTTTTGAGAAATAATATTAGTCGCAACCTTGATGATTTGACAAAAAAAAAAAAAAAAAAAACTATTCCTTTGAATGGATATCGTCCATTTTAGAAATATAAAGGTTGGGGACCATATTGTTTTAAAAAAGATTGAAAATAAAGGTAAAAATGAATTCAAATGTTGCGAGAGTCCAACGTAATTTATCTTAACCTATTATTATAGATTGAACGGGAGGAACATTGTCTTTATTTGGTACATGTGAGCTCAAAATGATTTCTTTGAGAATATAAATGATCAGGAAATAGTATCAAAAAGTTGAAAATTTATAAATAAATCATATCATGCTTGTGATTGAAAATAAATTTTTTGGTGATATAGTTTTCTGAAATAAATTTTGCAAACAATCACTAAACTCTTGCTAGGCACCCGTGATTTTCAAGACAAGTGAAAATTGACAAGTCCATCGATTTCATAGGTTGATGTAAACATTGTTGTTTGATTCATCTTTTACCTGATAGAATCTGTGAAATAATAAATTCATGTCGCTTGTCATTTTGTATGACTTTCTAAGTCTGTATACACATGTAACAGGACCCGAGCTAAGAAAACACCATAACACTGAAGTTTTGCTGTCCAACATAATCATTCCGCAAACAATAACAACAACAAAGTTCAAGATTCCAATATCTGAGTTTTGAAAACAAGAAACTGAAGAAGTTCTTGAAATTTATAAATATAAAGGACAATCCTGAATGAAAGCCCTTATTGAAAAGTGACTTACAATTTATGCAACCAAAAAAAAAAAAAAAAAAAAAAAAAAAAAAACACTAACTTTATGTTCTTTCAAGATTACAGAACACAAAAAACTATCCAAAGAATCAATGAAAATTTGCAGAACAAATATAAAGTTTTTTCGAGGTCCTTTTTTTCGGTTTTTTCTTTATCTACACACATATCGGCTCTCGACCCAGCCATGTATATCATCTGCTTCACGTCCAAATGACCAGAAAGCCCCCAGGGGCGAGAGCGTCTTTTCACCCTATAAACTCGGAAACCACATAAATCTTTAACCTTCTTTATCTAATCACAATCCAGCCCACATACTTCTAATACAATTCCATCCCTGGATAGAAACGGGTTGATCCGGACCCACAACAGTGAGAAGATAGAAGCCAGAAGAATAGACCACACTATGATAATAGTAGGTACCCTGTCTTGCTTCCCCATGAACCCTTTGAGGAAGGGGTATAAATGGACAATCACCCATAAGGCGAAGAATAGCCGACCGAAAAGTGGGCCCCACGACTCATACCCATTACTTATAGCATCCGAGACCCCTACTATGACCCCGATGATGTTGATGATCAAGAGTGTTAACGGTGGGATTAAAAGTGATGTCCACTTGAAGAGGTAAAGATCAGCAAACTCTCCATCATCCCCTCCTTTGGATGTGACTGTGAAGTTGGTGTTCACACCAGCTAATACCTTGAGAAGACCTTGTAATAGAGCGAAGAAGTGCGACGAGACACCTCCGATCACCCAGAACTGCTCGTTTCTCCACCAGTCGTCAATGCCAACTCCACCCCATTGCATCTCGAGGATACTAGTTGCAGCAATTGATATAAACATCCCCATGAATACTAAACTCGCGTAATTACTAATCTGCAGAGGAATCCAAGAAAACGATAAGAAAAAACCAGCGACTCGATAGTTGAACTCAGTCTTCATTTATAATCTACCATTCAGGCAAATCAAACGTACCATATTAACTGCAAAGTTCAAATCACTATTAGTTATTATCTACAAAGCTTCTTATCCCAATCAGTGTTCAACCTAAAAAGTGACAATCTGTTGTCTGTTCTCTTTGTTGTTTTCAAGCCGTTTTCAAGTTGCTTTCAGTTTTTCGAAACACTGAAAACTCAAATTTACTTTCATACTTTTGAAAGCGCATTTTCGGAGACAAAGAAACATTTCATAAAAGACCCTTGATTTCTCTATCCACCCACAAAAAAAAAAAAAAAAAAGGGAAAAGGAAAATGAATTCAAAACTGAAAACTGAAACACAGATACTAATAATCAGGCTATATATGGAATGCAAAGAGCTGACCTCGGGGACGATAAATTTTCCGGTGAGGAGGCAGACAGCCGGCAAGGTGCAATAAGCTATCAATGGAACTGACGTCAATGGATAGACAACGGAGTTTATATACGAAAACCTCTCCAGCGGTTTCAACCCGCACCCATATCCATACCAGATAGGACAATGTCTGCTCAATAAAATTTCAACTGAACCCAAAGCCCAACGAAGAACTTGGTGCAAACGATCAGAAAGATTAATGGGCGCCGACCCCTTGAACGCAGGCCTTCTAGGGATGCAGTAAACTGAACGCCAGCCATGACAGTGCATCTTGAACCCAGTTAAGATATCTTCAGTAACAGATCCATAAATCCATCCAACCTGGTTGTGTTGAATTGTTAGAATTGATGAGTATAATTTTGATATCAATTTTTTTTTTGGAAGATTATACAGATTAATTATACCTCTTTTCCCCAGTCAGTTTTATCTTCATAGCCACAGCTAATTACATGAATTGCTTCTTTCAAGAGTGATGCAGACGAGGCGCCTGGTGGAACCCCACCGTCTTCTAGCAAGGTCGAAGCTATGAAAACTGGTGATTGTCCAAATTTTTTCTCGAATTTTACTTGGGGCATGAGAGCTGATTTCTCGCTGTCAATTCCTGAAAGAGAATATTCGTATTAACTTCTACTACCCAATCAAAGCTAAACTTAAACTTCAATTTTAGCCAGTCACGGGCCTCATAAGTCATATCAAAACACATTATTATCACTAAAAAGTTTCTTTTTAGCAGAATAAATATTTATAGAACACACTTACATTTCAAGAAGATTTAGGCTAACAAGACGAACATAATGATATTATCTTTGATGCCCTTTGATGTAAATATTCTTACCTTCAATTCCTTCTTCAATATTTTCGAGAGCATGAATCTGGGTAGAAGTTTCCCTGCCCTTGGTCGTCTTCTTTTTGTCCTTCGTTTTGCTTTTCTTGCCCTTCTTTCTTGATCGACAACAACCGCAACACAATTTTGGCCAACAATTGCACGTTTTTCCTGGAGGCTTTGTCTTCTTCGGGGCGTCATATCCATAAAGTGCTTGTCTTCGGAAGACACATCCTGTTCCAACGTAAATCGGACCTTGAATCCCGTCAAGCCCTTTCATGTTTATCTGTTTTCATCAATTAAGATTTACAATATTATATAATAAAAATATAAAAAGCATATAGAAGCTCGTAAATGGAGTAAATTAAAATATATGAGACTTAACGTACGTCAAAAAAGACGACATTGCGATTTGAGTATCGATCGTGTCTGTCAATTCCATCGAATCTTTGAGGGAATTGCACGTAGCAGATTTTCTTTCCGGCTTGTGGGTCCATCAAGAAACACATACTCTCTCTCAAAGCCTTACTGTTATTTATATAGTGATCACAATCGACATTCAGGAGGAAAGGCGCATTTGAGATGACAGCTGACACGCGCACCTGCATGCAGAGTCATTAAAAGAACCAAAATTAAGAAAAAAGTGATTAAATTTTAAGTTTTGCCAAACCGGCTCTAAGAAGAGGATTGGATAGAGGGAATTACCAAGGCATTCATAGCACCAGCCTTTTTGTGGTGCTCAAATCCAGGCCTCTTCTCACGAGAAACATAAATAAGGCTAGGTAGCTCATTTCCTTCAATATCATGAACGCCATTATGGCCGAGGAACACCTATTGAGGAAAAAAGGAAAATAATTTTAAATTAGTTTAAATTATTTAATTAAAATAATACATGTATACAATGGTAAATATATACCTGAATCATTCCAGGATGATCTCTGACGTTGTTTCCTGGCCAAGGAGTGCCGTCTTGCATTGTCCAACCCTCCTCGGGAACCTTTTGCGCCATTGCAACTAATCCATTTATTCTAATTTTAAACTCTTCATATTCTCTCTACAAGAAATGAGATGAATAAAAAAAAAAAAAAAAGAAAGAAAGAAGAAACTTAGTAGTCTTTAAAAAAATAAGAAATAAAAAAAGGTAAATTTTTTGAATAGATGAGAGGAAAAGTGGCAAACCTTCATTGCACGACGTTCACGCACAAATGTGGGTTCCACCTTGTCTCTCAAATAGTCAACCTTCTGAGCAAAGTACCATTCGGGTGCTCGAGGCTCAATGTTAAATTTCTTGCAGAATGGGACCCACTTTCGGGCGAATTCAGATGTCTCGGAAAGGGCTTCAAAAGTAAGCATGGCAGCACCATCATCTGAGACATAGCAGGCAACCTTGTCCACTGGATAGTCACAGGCAAGGATGGAGAGAACTGTGTTTGCAGTAATAAGTGGAGGTTCTTTCATTGGGTCGACTGTACTCACAAACACATCGACCGGAGCTAGCTCAGATGGTTTTCCTTCTTTCTCGTACCTAGTAAAAGCCAAACCCGTAAAAACTCAGCATTTGCTTGTTTTAAGTTTTTTCTACCTAAAAGTTAAATGTCAATATTAACTACACATCTCAAAAGTACTAATTATTATCCACTGAGGGAGATAGTACCTGAGTGAGAGACGATCTAAGTATGTTTCTCGTTCAATGGGAAACCACTTGGGGAACTGATCGAATATCCAAGAAACGGCAAACCAAATCTCACAAATAATTGATGTAAGCCACAATCCGTATGCATCATTGACAGGGTGAAGGATTCTGTAGTGGAAGAATAGCCCAAGAATTACCATTCGTAAAACAATGATAATTCGGTATGGACTTATCTTGCTCGAAGGAATTGGCAATTTTCTTGAAAGTGGTTGTCTTCCTTCGTCCATCCTGTAAGCATACAAGCAAGTAAGTCAAAGTGTCAAACCCATTTGCTGTAAGTTCCTATTCATGAGATTATCATCCCCTTGATCATTCAAATAATACTTAAGTTCATTATCAGTAAGGTTTTTGACAACGTGGATTGAAATCAAATCATGATGACATCATTTCTACCTGACATTTGCAGAGTAAACATGATTGAAGTTTCTTGAATTACGTTACCCAATTTTCAGCGACGTAAACAAAAAAATTATGCTTTCCCCAAGTAAAAGAAGTAAAAGTCAAAGCACTCATCAAATGGAAACAAAGTAAAGATAACAACACTATAACCTATAAAGTAAGATCACCGACAAAACTATAACATATATACTGCTTAAAAAAAGCAAAAAGGATGAACCTACTTGGGTAAATCAGGATCGTCCAATTCATCTCCACCATTATTACCACCTCCTTGATGCTTAACAACTTGAAGTTTCTCATTCTGCTTCTTCTTCCACTCCTCCATTCTTTCCTTCCAAGCAACAGTTCCGTACCCATACACAGCTAAATCTTTCTTCGGATCCATCGGACGAGGTGGAACTGTCGTATAATTACGTGCATTAATAATTAACCTTAAAAATTAACCTTTTACCCTATCTCATCAAGTTAATTAAAGAAATGTAAAGTAAATCTCAATGAATTTACCAGTCATGGAAGAATCAGAGAAAGGCACAGGATGGATTCGTTTTCCTCGACCCATAAATGGTGGGATAATGAGAGCGTGCTTGTCGGCTGAGATCGTATCATCCTTCAACAAAATGTAAACTTTCATCAAGATTTTGGTTGAAATTTTCATTTCTAAACTACCCTTAAAGCATATTCAATACAAGATCAAAGAAAGGTTAAAAGTTAACTCTGAATCTACCTCTTGACCATAAGTAAGCAGTGGAATTTCAGAGCCAATGGCTGCATCCATCTCGGATGGAGTGGTAATTCCAGAGGCGGTTCGACCAATATGAAGGCGAGTCGAGAGTGCTGCCTCAGACATCTGATTAGGATCTCTTCTCTCATTCCCATTGTAATCAAATTCATTCTCCAAATCATCAAATTCGTCCTCATCTTCATCTCCATCAACTCTTGGACTTCCTGAAAAAGTAAATTAAGCAATTAACTCTGTTAATAACACCATTACCTAAAAGAAAACTAAAAAATGACAAGAAGCATCTGTAAATCCTAAAATTACCTTTTATGCGCTTGTATCTGGTTTTGCATTGAGGACAAGCTTGATTACCCTCTCTTCTTTCATACTCATAGCAAGGTCTACAAACAGGAAAAGCACATTCATTGCAAGCAACAAATGGCTCTCCATCAACAGTGAATTCAATCTCATCTCCACAAATCTGACAAATCTGCCCACTCAACTCCTTCACAGATGTCACCTACAATCAGATCAAGAAATTTCAACATTGTTTAGAACTCTATACTTTCATTTCAATTTTTTCAACTTTGTTTGGGCAAATCTGAGTTAATTGAAGGAATTAAGCCAAAATGGGCTGGGCCCATAAAAAGATTTAGCAGAATACATATCTATGAACCCTAAAAACACGAATTGGTACTAATTAAGAGTAATTTATGTACTTACTCTTCCAATCTCATCGGCATTGATGACTACAAACTCATTCCTGTTATGAGAACCAGCAACAAGCCTCCCTTTAGTATCCATCTTAAGAAGATGAATCAAAATCTCAAAACCTCAATCTCCCTTCTTTAACACAGTCACTCAACACAAAGAGAAACAAAATTTGCAGCACTTTTCACAATCAAGAAAAAGAGAGCAAAAATAAAAATGACTCAAAGCCCATTTGCACACGTCAAAGAAGGAAAATGAACGGCCCCTTCAGTTTCTTCTTGTCTTCTTAAACACAACCCTTTGACATTGAACAATCACTGAAAATGATACATTAACAGACCCATAAAAAAATTATATAATAATATTATCAAAATCAAAAATGTGGGTTAAAAAGAGAGAGTGTTGTGTGGTTTTTCTGATTCTTTGAGAGAAACCCCCTTGTTTATGATAAAGGGTCTCTCTCTGTCAATTATTTCTCTCTAATCTGTGTTGTGAGGTGTGGATCAGAGAATCACTTAACACGGGGTTGAAGAAGGGATCGACAAGGACAAAAAGATATACGTATGTATAATAATAATGTATGTACGTATATTTTTTCTTTAAAATTTTGTTTAAAATACTACGGAGAAATGAAAAAGAAGAAGAGAAAATTCAACGCGTAATGAATAAGGAAAACGGATTTGTATTTGGTAGATGGATCAAGAAATAGGGTAGAGGGAAGGCAAGAGGCGCTGGGGTTTTGAGGTGGCGGGCCCCACCGTCAAGCGGTGCTGCTTGGAGGCAGCTGAGAGTGGTATTTACGTAAATTGAATGACTTTTTATCCTTTTTGGCTTTTTAGTTGAGGGCATTTACAACTCTCAACAGTTGTATTTTAGTGATTTATTAAATGAGTCGTTTCCTTTTGTTTTTTTTTTTTTTGAAAGACGAATAAATGAGTTTTTTAATTGAGCCAAACAGGATTTTAGAGAATCAATTTTTAACTAATTAAGTAAATTATTTTATACACAAATTAAGTTTCTCTGTCAACAAATTATTTAAATATTTTTTGTATATCTCAATTTCTATGGGCTACAAATGTAATTTTGAATTTCAAATCGTTCGTAATAATGTATTTTTTATTTTTGGTGTATAAAGAGATAGCAACTAACATTCTATTTGAACAGTAATATTTTTGTTTAATTTTTCTCCTGTGATCTTCAACTAATTATTCATAACACTCGAATTATTATAATTTTTTGATTACTTATAATATTGGCAACTTATGAAAAAATGTAATATCAAATTACGAGTCGAGATTTGGTGTCTTAGATTTGTCTCTTAGTTGTTTTATCCATTTAAAATAATCAACATTATTTAACCAATACACATGATTGTATATGTTCATTATTTTAATTGGATTAGACTATTTTCTGTACGTTTTATAAGCATAATAAGTTAGTTTATAGTTTATTTGGAAAAATTATAAGCCCCTCCTAGTCAAATAAGTTCTATTTGATTTGAAGAGTTTATTTGAAAAGTTAAAACTTATTTGAAAAATTTTTTTTACTAGACTTCAAATAAGCTCATGATCTTTTCATTTTTTATTCCATTTATTTTTTATTCAAGTTTTACCCTTTTTGTAAAAAAAGAAATATAATTATTTTAAGCATTTCCTTTTCGGTTATTTTTTATTTTTAATCTAACTTTTCAGTTAATTTTGTCAAATATTAATATTTAAATCAACTAAGTTACAAACTATAAGCTTTCAGTTGGCTTATAAATTATAAACTAACTTATCAGCTATCAGTTAACTTATCAACTTGTTCAACCAAACATATCCTTACAGAATAAAATTTGAGATAGAAGATTTCAACTCTCAAATTACTTGGTACATATTTTTGTTCCAAAAATATATATACCATATTATAAACAGCTCTTGAATAAGAATGTTTAACAAAAATAATAACAATAAAAAAAGAAAATATAATGAGATCCATGTTTCTTTTTCTTTTCTTTTCAACCCACCCCCGGTGCCCTTACCCCCACCTAAATACCTAATAGATTGACCAAAACGACCCTGTTTCAACATTCAAAATGGGGAATGTTCATTAAAAATCATTTTGCTCTTATCTCTTATTGATATCATTGATGATAGTATATACGTTAAAGTATAGATATACTTCAGTCTCGAGTTTTTTCCCCCTTTTTTCTTCTTCATTTTTCTGTGACCATAGTGATATTTAGTAGTATTTCTTTTTCATTTTAACATAAATACTGTCTCACGACTCGCACCAAACATTGATACCCTTAATCATGATTTTATTACATTTGGAAAGAGGCACAAAGCTTGGCAACCCAATCTCTTTATTTTCGGAGAATATAAATGTTAGATCCACAATTAAGACTATTAATATTCGCTTTTACTGTTAATTACAGTTAATTTGACCATTCAAATTCATACAACTCTAGTTAATTAAGCTTGAAAGAAAAATGTACTCCATATAAATAAATATTTACTCCATCATTTAAATGGATCAATTAATTACATATTCATATAACAAATTGCTTTTCAACCAAAAAAAAAAAGAAATGACTAAATTCAATCTAATTAAATGCATTGCATTAGTATACTATCTGTCTCTGTCTCAAAAAAATTGTCTCATTTTGAAAAATATTATATTGCATATTATCTGTCTCTGTCTCAAAAAGATTGTCTCATTTTGAAAAATATTATATTGCATACTATCTTCAGAATGAAAGGCAGTTCATATTTTGCATTGACAAGATAGCATGCCACTGGTTGGCAAGCCAAGTACAGAGCATTCATCAGTACTTGGAATGAGAGCATTTCATGTCTTGCGTTTTTTTTTTTTTTTTTGTGTACTCATCTCAAAATATGGACAACTTTTTATATTAGTTTTCTTAGTTTCTTAATATGCACTTATTTAATATGTCATATAATTAACGAAAATAAAGTATCATCTTTTAATGTATGAATATATTATTATCAAAGTGCAAGTATATTTTACTACTTTAACAAAATTAGTCGCATTTATTTATCACTTCGAAAGTAAAAGCGAAACTATCTTTGTAAAAACAAGATAGTACTATTTAATTGTTGGATACAATACATCGAAAAATTAAATTCACATTTTTTGTTAGTATAATTTATACCAATATTGCATGTCTAACATGTCAGTAATTTAAATAAAATAAAACGTTTTCAGAAAAAGAAAGTGATGGGGTTCACCATAACTGGACTCCAGTAAAATGGCTGAGAGAAGTAAATTGCTTGAAGGGTGAGGTAACCCCACAAACGTGCTATTGTGATGGTGCTTTTATTCATTTGACAATTTGGCACCATATAATAGTCTTCTCTTCACTTGCACATGATTTAGGACACATTGGGGCCATTTTCCATGGCTTCACCCACACACATTTGCATGTGATAAAGAGAGTTAAAATCTATCCCTCTCCCTCTCTCGCCTCCTTCTAGATTCAAGAGAGTCTACGCAGCACAATAGACGATTAAATGATTAATGTTATTAATAAACAGTGCTTATATAGGTAAGTGGTAACATGACATTTGAAGTTCTATATTAAAAATGATAAATTAATTACAATCAGTCAAATTCTCATTCCAGATAAATAAATGTTGATAACTAAATAGGAGTATGATACAAAGTAAACAAAAGAGCAAGAATCGGACACGAGGAAATCGAAAATCGAATGAGGTTGTGTATGAGATAATTTAACTAGAATAGGAAGGTGAGCGATCAAAATGAATAAATTAGAACACCCAAAGTTGTTTGTTAGAGTGTGTTAGAAGATGAATTTTAATGTATTTTTATGAATAGAAAGAGAGAGAATGAGTGGAGTTGGATGGTGGAGAGATATATGGATGTGATTTGTTTGACCAAATTTAAAATTTGAAAAAAAAATGTATTAAAATACATTAACAGTTTCATGCTAACACCCTCTAAATGGGAACACGAAGAAGTGGGTAAAGAGTTGTACAAATAAAGACATTCCATCACGAAGAGAGGACCGGAGAGTGAGAATTGTAAACAAAAGGAAAAATTAGATAATCATACGCACACTGTTAGAGCAATTTTGTTTTTCATAGTTAGGAAGAAGATGCGAGAACATTAAAAAAATATTATGTACTGAAATTTTCTCTCATTCAATAAAGTATTTTTCTCCTATAGATAATTTAATTTTATCGAACCACGTTTAATTGGTATTTCTTTCTTTCTATCTCTTTCTTTTTTCTTTTTTTTTTTTGAAAATTATTTATCGTGTTAAAAATGTTGAGGGTTAAAAAAAGGGACAAGAAATAAACGATATTGTACAAATGTTATTGTTGTTTGTATGTTTCAATCAATGCAAATATAAATGTATATATGTGATTGAGAGAGGGGGCCATGTAAGGGTTGCCAAAGCATGCTTGTTGGAATCTTAGGGCAATAATGCAAAAAAATATTAGTTAGAGATGTTGCAAAACCAGGCATGTGTTACAGGAATGCAACCACATGCCCTATGGGTTTTTTCCTCTTTTTTTTTCCCCCGTTAAATAAATTATTAATTAATGAATAGTATCAAATATAAAAACACACACACAAGTGTGTCTGTATTTTTTGTAATAAAAGCAAGTGGACCATATGGATGCTTCTTATGCAGATATCCTGTCAATTTACATTTAGTGAGTATAGCAGCTATACAGACGTGCACATATATCTCATATAGTGAAAAAATTTAGTACTCCTGAATTATTGTATCATTAATCTAAATATATTAATGTTGATCATTTGTACATTAAGAGTCACATTATTTAATAAATTTTGATATGATATGAATATAGGTGGGAAATATTTAGTGACCATGAATGCCCAATATTCGGAACACTAGGAATACTTCAAAATTTTCATCGACTTAAAGTTTGTAACAAAATCTTTGGAAAAATGAAAAGTAATTTTTCGAGTAATTGTGTGGTTAAAGAATAAGTAAATTTATAACAAATGTGAAAATTAATACCTTTATATGGTGTGTGTCTCTGTGTGTTGAAGAATTTTTAATCCCCATAGAATATTTATCTTCTGTTGATTATTCTTTTTTTTCTTTTTGGCCAAGTGTCGACATAATAATGAATGATAGTTTTAAATACGCGATTTAAATTAAGATTCAATTTTTAGTGAATGCTAAGAATAACTTTTAGTCAAGAAAAAGTTAAAACCAACTCTAGCATGTTGACTTATTTTTAAAATAATTACGATTCAATTCTTTTTTCTTTTTTTTTTTTTGGATTACAAGTTGCATGTGATTAACTAGAGGTAGAACATGACAGCCAAAACACGTTCTAACAAGTTACCAACTAGCATGTTGACTTATTTTTAAAACAATTTTGTATTTTTTGTAAGTTAACGTGCATAATATTTTTAAACCAGGTAATATATAACTGGTTAAGTAAATGAATGGATCAATTAACTTATTATTAATCCTCTGTATATTGTCCATCTTAAATATTCTTACAAAGGACCACTTGCTGGAATTTGGAAGCCCTTCCTATGGTGTAGTAATTAATTAACATGGGTGGTTAACATGGAATTTTCTAGTGGAAAATAATTTAATTAACTAGTCAAATTGAATCTAGGGAATTTATTTTATTTTATTTTACTTTTTATTTATTAAAGCATGGATCGATAAAAGTTTAAATATTAATGCTGCATTTTTATCAGTAACTCCAATTGTTTATTTTTCTTAGATGCAAGGGATCAGGAAAATTATTTGGGAAGAACTTACATAAGTTTTAATAAAACCTAGTGACATTATCAAAGTTTCATTTGATCTGAATGTTTGAATGAGTGATTATCAAATTTTTGTTGGTTTTTTTTTTTGCAGTAATATATTTCCTCACAATAGTTCTTGTCATTTATTTCCTCTTAAGATAAATCATTTCTTCCTGCCCAAATTACAAACATATACAACATCCGTCCCAAAATTATAGTCAATTTCTTATCTTCACACATATTAAGAAAAATGCAATTAATGGTATTGGAAAAGTACAATTCAAGATTATTTTCCTAATATAACCTCTCATTTATTAAATATTTTATTTCAACTACTCTATTTTGATGATATCAATGTATATTAAATGAGGGCATAAAAGACAAGTAATTTTTTAATTACATCTTTAAAAGGAATGTGGCCTATATTTTGGGACGGATAAAAAAGGAATAGTGGACTATATTTTTGGGACGGAGATAGTATTTAAGATGCACAGAAAAGAATTTATTTTCACATTTCTTTTAACATTTTTGCATTTTAATGATTTAATCATACTCAGAAAAATCACTTTTTGCATCGAAATAGCGACTTGTTAAACAACTACCATCAAACGTGGACCCATTTAAAGTTAAAAGTAGTCCAAAATGTAAACATGAATTTTCTTTAACAGCCCAAATACACACAAAAAGGAATTCGTCAAGAACTACACCAATATTAGCATATTAATTACCACAAAAAGTTTGGCCTACGTACATTCGACCCTTTGGTAGATGATGAAATTTTTACAACATGCCATTTAAATTACATCAAATCACAGTAAAAAAAAAAAATCAATAGATTTTATCCTCTCTGCGTATTTATTCCATATTAGAAATTTTTCCACAGAAGTAAGGGTGTGTTTGATTGCAAAGCCGGAAAATGGTTGGAAAAATGGTTGGAAGGAAAATATTTTCCGGGTAAATGAATTCTGGGAAAAGATTTTCAGGGAAAATAATAATTGTAGGTATTTAATTGCATTAATTTACAAGTTGAAAAATAATATTGTTTTCCTTATTTTTGTTTTTTACCATAACAATGATTATTTTCCTTATTTTTATGGTTAAACAAATTGTCCATTAAAAAAAGCGGTAAATTTTTTTCGAAAAACAAAAACCACCTTCCCCCAAGAAAAGATTTCCACCAAAATAAGGAAAAGAGCAGATTTCAAGAAAAGTTGAAAAATATTTTTCGGAAAAAATGCAATCAAACAGCCAGAAAAAATAGAAAATGGCGAGAAAAAATGATTTTTTCCTGAAAAATTCTCCCAATCAAACACACCCTAAACTTCTATTAGTAAAAAGTTCACTCTCTCTCATACATTTCTATACTATTATGTGAGGAACGCTTTTAGATTCTAGTAATTAGAGCTCGATAACATTATTATTTGCTTACTAAAACAAGCAACTAAGTGAGTGCTAATACCTATAGAAAGTGTAAACTATAGACCTAATCGAGATTAGAAACTCTACCCTCGCTTTTGCTCTTGCATCGGATGCTTCAATTTGACTAGGTCTCTCATCATTGGATAATTTATTAAGCTTAAAAGTGCATTATCCATAATAAATCACCTATTGTTTAACACGTCTCACACCCCAAATGACTTCTAGAGTCATCAATCAGTAACGACAAGAATCATTTGCATCACTCTTAAACGTAATCACTCCATTTTTTTTTTTAATAAATGAACACCAAAGATTTCTTAAATTATCGATTGATGCACAATTTTAACCTCCTACGATTCACTAACACAGCTATGAGACTACTAATACGACATAATCATCTCAACAGTTCACACGAAAAACTGAGAAACATGCCAAAGGGGCCCCGGGGGGTTAGGAGATCAAATTCGTATATAATTGGTATTTGGTACAGCAAAAAATGGAAAAGGGACAACCAGGTTAGCATTTGGACTAACATCGATGGTACCAGAAAGGGCCCACGTGTAACTCTGACAGACAAGTAACAGCTGGCACTATCGCACTGTTTTCGTCGGTGGGACAATTAACATAAAAGAAAAAGGGAAAATAAATATGACGTGGGCCCAAAAGCCCAATTACTCCACTATAGGCGCCCAAAGAACCCACTCCCGCCGACAGTAAAACAATCTGAGATCCAACGGTGACGATCGACCCACGTGTCGGCCCATTAGGCCTTCGATACAGCTAATTAAAAACTCACTACAACTCCACAAGTGAAGTTGGTCCGTAGCTTTCATGAGCTGTCGGGCAAGTTGTTGAATATCATGACGTTGGAAAAAATTAATTATTTTAGTAGTTACTTTATCTTTGGCCTTTTATAATTATTAAGCATTTTAAATTATTCGTTAATTTGGAGAAGTGGGACATGTTTTGTTTGATTCTTTGTGCTTATTTTCGACTAATTTTAGAAAATCTCAATTTTAGATAA
This sequence comes from Jasminum sambac, assembly GCA_018223645.1. Taxonomy (NCBI): domain Eukaryota; kingdom Viridiplantae; phylum Streptophyta; class Magnoliopsida; order Lamiales; family Oleaceae; genus Jasminum; species Jasminum sambac. Next base: position 29,061,957 of record CP073643.1, on the reverse strand, counting down.
TAATTGAGACTCTCTTTACTAAAATTTGTCAATTGTTGTTGTTTGGAGGTAATAACTAGAGCGTGAAAAATATTTTTGTATTTTTTAATTCAGATGTGTTGAAAAGTTTTTGAACTACGTTCAATATTCAAAATTGAATTAACGTGATGTTACGTATAACATTTCGGGTTTTTGTTAGTTTCTCGTCCAAGTACTTGTGATTATTATTTTTTTAAATTTCACCCTAGCATATTTCCTCTTTACCTTTATTTTTTTTCTGTTTTTTGTTATTTCATGGCAACTTGCTAAAGTTACAAACATTATAGAGTGAAAGTATTTAATTACATCGAACATGTTACGTCGAGGTCTCAATTAATTGATTGAATAATTATCCTAAATTCTATTTACATATATACATATAAAACTTCCGTGAAATACAAAACTAACTAAAAATACTTGTTACAGGAAATGGATCGATGACCCGAATTTCCAATTTCTCATTTCATTGTTATTATTTATTTGTATGGTGCAGTGTCACTCTCGTTGTATATTATGTATAGGGAATTTCTAGAATAATATTTTAATAGTATTTTTGTTGAATACTAAAAATGAGTCAATTTCGATGATTGAGGAGATTTTAGAAAGAAAATTTTGTGGTGGAAGCTTGTTTATAACAGGGAAATCATCTTTTGCCGACACTCGTTCGAGTCACGTGTTTGGACAATTCCCTTTTTCATAGTCAATTTTTTTTTTTTTTTCCCATTTTCGTTTGCTTTTTTTGGAGCCACCGACGCTAGTTTGTATTAGCCTTATTATCTTATTCAAATCAATCATTGAGAACATTGTTTAGTCATTGTTGCTACTGCTTTTTTATTTTTTATTTTTTAAAAATTTACTATTTCTGACTCAAATAAATTAAAAAATTAATTCAATAACTTTATAGAAAAATTTATTGTAAGGCCTACAATGCTCAACAATTATTAAGATGTTCAACGGCGAAAAGATTTTACGGATAAAAATGAAAGTGGAAACAAAATTAACTATTATTATTGAATATGTGAAAATTTACACGTCAAATTATTTTTTCTTGGATCATCATTGACCCAATGAGATGCCAAGTTCACACTGCTGCACTCCTGCATGGACGACTTGCCCAACGACCCACATTGTGGGGATGACGGCTGACCAAGGATGGGTGACATATCCCGACATACTGTCGGCTAGGTCTCATGGTCGAGCCCATCGCCTGACCTATGGTTGGTCATTTGCAAAGCTCAAGGACATTCTATTATCGACTTTTGAACTCGTTAAATCCCTCTAAAAATAGAGTTGGGCAAAACCGAAGCAACAAGACAAGGTTGGGTTGGTTTTGTACTCGGTTTGGGTTGGATTGTGTAATCAGTTTGGGTCGATTTGCGGGTTTTACTAAAAAACCCACTTAAATGCAATCCAACTGTTATAAAATATTATTCATGAGAGCCTCGAGGAGAATAGTTTATTATATTATATATATGTGAATGACTATTATGTCCCTGATGAAATTATGTAATTACGATTATACCATTCAAGTTTTCCTATAAATAGAGGCTTCAGCTTATTAATTAAATTCATTCTGTGAATTAAGCATAATTCATTCTCTCTAAATTCTCTATTATTTCTATACTTTTATAACACGTTATCGATCTCTAACTTTGAGTAATATGAAAGAAGTATGCTTTCTGATTAAATCTTATAGATGATCTTCGAAGCGGATTATTACAATTTGAAATACTCAATTTTCTATAAAATCTCTCTCTGTCCCACTCTCTCTAAAGCGACAAAGACACCACAGCTCAGTTATAAAATACCTATTCACTGCAGGCGATCACAATACCAATGTCAATTAGTGGAATTTTCCAAGCCAAACACGCGAATACGGGTTTCAAAAATTAAGTGATAAAATGGAAAGGACGGAAAGGTATATATTATATATATTATATTATTATTTTATAATATAATAATATATAAAACTATAACATTCGTTTTCGAGATATAAGGGGCATATATTATCAAAATCAAATTTTCTCGACTCCATTATACTCTATTCAACGAGATCTTGATTTGACACCAATATTGATAAGGTAAATTTTCAAAATTTACAAATCGATCTCCAACTTTGAAAAAGTTACAAAAGGGTCCTTGGACTTGTGAATATTTACGTATTAATGCTTATAATGTCAAAACTTTATAAAGAGATATGTCAAATACGACTTGCCAGGCAACGCCACGCAAGAATGTAGATGGCGGCAAGTATGTATTAATGTTTTATAAAGAAATATGTGTAGCGACACGCACTGAGCGCGTACTAAACAGCTAATAGCGGTTGGCGACAGAGATATTTCGATTCTGATCGTTACTTTGACAATAATTATATTTTGAAGAAATAGTTAGAACAAATTTGATTCTATAGATATTTAAGTCTCGCACTTTATTTATTGCAATTTAAATACTGCAACACCTCCTACTTGATGATGGGTTCAACCATCACTAAACGGAAGATTTTATATATTTATGCAATTTATATGCTAAGTGAAGGGTAATACCTTCTACTAAGCAGACCCTACTCCCGAAGAAGTAGTTAATCATTATGCATTTTAATTCTCGCAATTTAAATTCCGTAACTTTATATTTATTGCGATAATTTCCATGTGGTAGGTTCAACCACCTATTGGGGAGAATTTAATTTCTGTAATTTAAATTTACGCACTTTAAATTTCGCATATATTTCCAATGTGGTGAGTTATATCACACGATTGGTATGCATATTTTTAATGTGGTGGGATATACCACACGTTTAGAATACTTATTACAAATGTGGTTGGATTAAACCCCACAATTGGATAACTGATTTATATATGTTCGATATGAATATTCTATTGATATTAAAGAAGGGATTTGAGCAAGTGATGCCAGAATTTACCGTTGTATGTATTGATGAAATGAAATTGCTCAAAGAATCCCATTGTAATAAAAGAGAAAGAAAATATATCGTGGTGAAAAATCTTATTATGAGATTAGTATATTGTAATATGATGAGAAATGCTCTTAAAGAAGCATTTAATAAAGAAATGTTCACTTTCCACGTCTATTGAATATTGATGGAGAAAATTGAGTAAATGGTATCTGAAGTTACCATTGGATAAATAAAATGCTCAATAGATCCCATGTTGATAAATCAAAGAAAATATATCGCATGGAGAGATTATATGAAGTAATCTCATCGATGATATGAGATTGTATTAATATGAGAATAAAATGCTCTTGAAGAAGCATAATCACTAGATTTCTGTATTTGAATAAAGCCAATATGATATTATTATTATTACTCCAGAAGAAGTACAAAACAGTCGAAGTGGAACATATTGAGAATATCAAAGATGGCAATAAACACTCGAAAATATAAAAATGCGAAAAGAAAATACATATTGAACCCATAAATGAAGGGTGCGTTTCGAGAGTATAAATACTCCGTAATTCTGCCACCCTCAACATCAGGGTTCATAATGAGATATTTAAAGGATCCGAATTTCTTTTGCTTGACACCGTGATGCGTGACCGACGGACTGAAGCTTACTGATTCTTGAACATATGCATGAAATTTGATAAGTAGTTCATCAAAAGACTAGCGAAAATAAGTATTTTTCTCGCTAAATGAGAGATAAACTTATTATCTACACTCGATCTAGAACGCTAGTAAGCCATCAAAGAAATTGTTAATATTCAACAAACCTATTGGTTTGACATGAAAGTTCCAATTGTGCAACGAGGCTATATTGAATATTTCATCCAGTGTGTTGTAGCGCTGGAAGGACAATGAAAGCATCACTATTATTCATCATATACATCATGCGATTGTGGATGGATTGCGCTTGTAACACCAACCTGCTTTGGACCCATGGTAGAACTGGCTCCAATTAAGTATTAGATCCAACTAAATGGAAAGGTATTACACTCAAACTCTTATTCCCCATGATGGTGCGGCCATTATAAGTCTAGCTAAAAGTTTGTTGTTGGTTCCTCCATATAGTATATTGATTTCTTGTCTCCCTAACTCTTTTACAAGTCGGTTTGCCATATCCACATATTGGATATGACCTAGCAATTTAGATCCACCAAGAATACATACGGTTTTAATCTGGCGAGGTAAAGGCTGACTTGTATGAGATGATTCTAAAATCTCCATATCCATCTCTACTCCTATCTCTCTTTTTGCACTATACTTTTAATGTATAAATATGAGAGATATATGAATCCCTCTATTTAAAGAAAAAGTTTCAAACCAATAATTGATTGTACTATTTACTTTTTGACAAATATGAAAGAGAAAAATGCAGAAAAATTTTAGTGAAATGACATATACCTTCAGGTGATTGAAAAATAATATATATATATACATATATATATCTTAAAAATTGAAAAATAATATTTACAACTACAAGAAAAACATTGATCTTCGTTATTACACCGAGCTTCCTTACATTAATATGAGAAAATTATTATACTAAATTTTTCTACTAAATTTACAAACTGGATCTTTTAAAGTAAGTATTTCAAGACTATAAAGTGCTTGTTGATCTTTGAATTTGGCCCATAAGGCCATCATCTCACCTTGTACGTGTCCACTAGGATGTGTCTCAAGAGCCTGTTGAATATCATCCAAAGGCTCCTTACTCAATCCATCCTTAATGAATGCTATCTTATCTTCTCGGTTACTAGACACGTACCCCACAGATTTACATCGAGTGTCACATGTCCACCGAGCACATTTGTAGCACCCTCCTAATCTTTTTGCTCTCCGTTTCTTTGAAAAACTACTTTTACCCATACCAGGCATGTATTTAGAAGGAATCGAAACCTCACCAGATAATCGAACCTTTGCTTCAATCAACCAACGGATATCTTGTGGGATACCCTTATTCATTAGCATCCTCAACCTTTCGAGTCTACCTCGATAAATTCTTTTTAGAATTTTGATCGGTAATGATGGATAGTATTTTCGAAGATTTGAGAGCATATGATCCATTATAAGATATGGACTCTTATTAGGATGAATTTTGCAATAATTTTGATGATCTATTTATAGAATAATACGATGGGTATGAGATACGACTCCGCGTTAAAATAGTAACATGAAACGTATGAGGTACGACTCTGTAAAGCGTAAAAGCTAAGACTTATGATTGAGCAGTTAGGATATGATGCGTATGAACGTAAATCCGTGTTTATGCAGTAGTAGACAATAATTCCACGAAACATGATGGAATATGTCGGTGAGCTATACATATGATGAAAGTAATAAATCATGTTGAGCACTATCTGAGATACTAGTGAAATCGATATAAGAATTTCTTGAACTAAAAGTTCAATAATACTCGTTGCGTAACCTGACTGACCATCCGGTTTAAATAATTATTGAAATCAATATTTCAAGTGAAGAATTAAAAGAATTCTTCAATGATTATTCTCGATAAATGATGAAATCATTACTAGCCAATATTGGGAATAAATCTCAAATATATCCGGAATAAAGGATGAGAAATATGGGCCCACTCATCCTCCATGTGGACTACTAGATATTATGATATGGATCCACTAGATAGTCACATGTGTATATGATTAGTAATTTGAAATTCTGAAATATTTGCTCACGGTATGAGCATGATTTCCAGATTTAATGATAAAGCTAGTAAATGTATATCCCAATACTTGAATAAATCCACGAAGGATTGAGTATGCATACAAGTGGGATATTATGTGGCAAATTATTTAAAGTCCTCCAATAAATTGCCAATATCGAGAATAGAATGCAAACTATATAAATTCTCATATTAAAATTTGAATGATGAGAACATATATGAGTTTTAGTGTTCTAAATTTTCTTAGCATGAGGGGGAGTATTAAAGGCTGAAAATGATATGTGAAATGCATCATACTATATCCTCACAATTGAAATATGAACTTGAAATTCAAGGATGCATGAAAGACTATGAACAATCACATATATCAGCTATGATGCTTTGATAAGTTAATATTGCTAGAAATGTTGATATTATAAGAGTTCCCCAATCATATATATCAAAGCAAATTATAAAAGATGGTCTTAATAACGGAGGCATATACTCTTGAAGAGTATATAGACATAACTATATTGTGTAATCCTACAAGATGATTGATAATGAGATATCTCTATAAGTTATGTCGATATGGGGAAAGAAATAAGATTGAAAGTGTCGACACAATATGAAAAGATAGCGCTACATACTATCAATAATAGTGAGGATATTAAAATCCATCGAAAATGCCGATGCTGAAATATATGCCCTTATGATTAAAGTGTTCATACACGGGTTTAATGAGAAATGAGAATGAAACTCTTGAAGAGGTTTCAAATGTATTATTGTATCAGTGCATGCAACGGCTCAAAATATCTACATTGATATTGTTGAGAAATTCATATGCTGTACTCTTTTCCTTGATTGATGTTTTTGTCCCAAAAAGGGTTTTTCTCAAACAAGGTTTTTAATGAGACAGCCCAATCTCAAGTAATATGAAATCTCCAGAAGAGATTTAGGTATATATCTCGATATATTGAGAAAATGAGATCGAAGCTGTTGATTGCATATATACACTGAATATAACATGATATTGTATAACATCTAAAATTTCATTCACGTGGAGATGAATGAAGAGTATTAACCAATGTATATGATACTCATACAAATCTATGAAAGATTTTGAAATGCTTGCAGCATACTTGTATAAAATACGCGTTGTACTCTTTTTCCCTTGACTGAGGTTTTATCCCATTGGGTTTTCCTAGCAAGGTTTTTAATAAGGCAACATTAAAGGCGTATTTACATGAATAATGTACTCTTTTTCCTTCATTAGGATTTTTCCCACTGGGTTTATCCTAATAAGGTTTTGTCGAGCATATTCATGGTATATTGAGGACGACAAGAGAAATCGACACAGTGTATCTATTGGATCAAGTTATAATAGAGATAATGATTTAAGATCCAAACAATGATGATATTGAAATCCTTTACCAGAAGTAAGGATATCCGTCCTCAAGATATGAAATCAGATAGAGTAGCTGTACTCTTTTTCCTTCGATCAAGTTTTTTCCCACTGGATTTTCTTGACAAGGTTTTAATGAGGCAGCACGTGAATACTCCTATACCGCTGACAGAAATCAGGGGGAGCAATATTCTGGAAAAGCAATATATAACCACTCCAAGCTTTTCTACAATCAGTTTGGAAGTTTTTTTCCCATTGGGTTTTTCTCCAAACAGGTCTAGAAGACATTTGTATTAATAGTCATTCAAGGGGGAGTGTTATAAAATATTATTCATGAGAGCCTCGAGGAGAATAGTTTATTATATTATATATATGTGAATGACTATTATGTCCCTGATGAAATTATGTAATTACGATTATACCATTCGAAGTTTTCCTATAAATAGGGCTTCAGTTATTAATGAAATTCATTCCTGTGAATTCCTTATAATTCATTCTCTCTAAATTCTCTCTATTATTTCTATACTTTTATAACACCAACCAGATATTTCACAAAAAAAAAAAAAAAAGAGGGAGGAGGGGGGGAAGAAGAGAGGAGAGAGAAAAAAAAAACAATTAAAACCATAATCACAAGGAAACATGCTAGCTTCCCGCAGAGTCAGCCAATCCGGCAACTCCCCTAGACCCTAGTCCTGTAGTCCTAACGGGGCTATCACTCTTAACACACTAAATAAGAGATCATCATTCATTTTCGAAGTATGTTTACATATTGTGCTCATATTACATCCATGCTAGTTAGTTTACTCATCTTGCTCATTCTTACATATGAGAGATGACAAGTGGCAACTCACTATGTTTTTTACAGGTTTCCGAAGAATATAGTTTTTATCCCCTTCCCATTGTCAAAGCTCCAAAAGACTTATCGGTGTCTAGGTTTGCAAAATTTGGTAGAAACAATTAGTTTTTAAGTTTCTTATAGAATAGTTCACTCATGACAGAGCCAATTTAATTACCAATTGGACACAACTTATACATAGGTAACTGTGTCCACGGGTATGCATTTCGCGCAACATTAGATGTGATTGTCTTAACATGATGTAAGCATCTTGACATCTTTGACCCTCCAATATTAATGAGAACTATGCTAGAGCGGTGCCAATGAAATCCACAACATACTAGAACAAGCCCTAGAAAAGCTAAAATTGTGTTGTGGTGATTAAAGGAATCCTCCGACCCAAATCTCATGACTCAAAAGCCTATGCCTATGGTATATTAGGTCCTAGACCTGTTGAGAACCAAGTAGATTTTTCACGCCACTGAAAGGCTAATCACTCCATTTAGATAAGTTCGATAATTGGATACAACAAGAAGAATAAAGCCAAAACATTCTCTCATAAAATTGATAAACTCAAAACATCATAATTGGTCTTCTTTGCAACAAAGAAAACTCCCTTAAATATATAGCAAAAAATGGTAACATATTTCTTGTAGGAAAAGACATCTAAATTTAATTTATTAAAAATATATAAATTAGACAAAAATATAAAATAAAATACCATAAATAGAGTCCCGACAAAACTACTAAAATGGAAAAATATGTAAAATAAGGAAAATTACGAAAATTTGTCTATGTGGTAAGGGGTGCTCACACCTTAACTATTGACTTCCTCTTTTGAACACATTGGCAAACAGAACGTGCCCACACCTTAAGTAAAGATTGCTTCAACATTATTAATCTCTCGAGCTCCAAATCTCATGTCTAGAACTTGTTCCCTTGATTGCATAATTGTTGCCAAACCCCCCTTCTTCCTTTTCCGGCCTTAAATATATATAAATCTCTTGTATAAGTCCAAGCATTGCCTCTTCTATTCTTCCTAATCCCTTTTAATTGACCCAATCGGAACATGAATTGAATCTTGAGCGAACTCCCAATTTTCAAGCCGTATCATATGCAATAGATCATTTCTTGTTATGAAACGAACGACAATAGGCAACAACGAAGATAAACAACACACAGACAATAACTTTATAGAAAAATTTATTGCAAGGCCTACAATGCTCAACAATTATTAAGATGTTCAACGGCAAAAAGATTTTACGGATAAAAATGAAAGTGGAAACAAAATTAACTATTATTATTGAATATGTGAAAATTTACACGTCAAATTATTTTTTCTTGGATCATCATTGACCCAATGAGATGCCAAGTTCACACTGACTCGCCCAACGACCCACATTGTGGGGATGATGGGCTGACCAAGGATGGGTGACATATCCCCGACATACTGTCGGCTAGGTCTCATGGTCAAGCCCATCGCCTGACCTATGGTTGGTCATTTGCAAAGCTCAAGGACAGTCTATTATTGACTTTTGAACTCGTTAAATCCTTCTAAAAATAGAGTTGGGGAAAACCGAAGCAACAAGACAAGGTTGGGTTGGTTTTGTACGCCAGTTGGGTTGTATTGTGTAATCAGTTTGGGTTGATTTGCGGGTTTTACTAAAAAAACCCACTTAAATGCAATCCAACCAGATATTTCACAAAAAAAAGAGGGGGAGGGGGGGAGAAGAGAGGAGAGATAAAAAAACAATTAAAACCATAATCACAAGGAAACATGCTAGCTTCCCGCAGAGTCGACCAATCGGGCAACTCCCCTAGACCTTAGTCCATAGAGTCCTAATGGGGCTATCACTCTTAACACACTAAATAAGAGATCATCATTCATTTTCTAAGTATGTTTACATATTGTGCTCATATTACATCCATGCTAGTTAGTTTACTCATCTTGCTCATTCTTACACAGGAGAGATGACAAGTGGCAACTCATTACGTTTTTTACAGGTTTCCGAAGAATATAGTTTTTGTTAGCTTTATTTTCTTATCGGAAAATTAGGTTAATAATTGGCATTTTTATTTTTCCACATGAATAATTAAGTTAGTTAAATTTTATATTTAATTAATTTAATTATGAATTTTTATGGACTCATTATCATATTATATTTTTAGTTTATCTTGGTTTAAGTTACACATGTGATAAGTCCTTATTTTAATTAAATAAGTGAGAGTCCAAGTAGGACACAAACCCTAGCAAACGCCTAGGGTGGCCTCCGTGTCTACATTCGACGTATCATATGATTTGGTAAGATCATTTCCATATTGTATTGATATAAGATAAGATAAAATTATTATTCCATATTTTTTATTTACCTATTTACTTATCTTACAATTAATAAGTTATCTTATTCCTTGTAGGAGTTGGTGTTTTAAGGAAATTAGGTTACTTGCATGACAAGACAACCAAGTAGTATTTGGAGCTTGTTCTTTTGGGTGTAAATTTTATCCGCGCGGTATTCCGTGTAAAATGTGTGGTTAATATTGTATTGGAAGATGTGTGTGTGGTTGAAAATGTGTATGTGGTTATACGGAATTGTGTGCGGATAAAAATTATACCAAATAGAACAAGCTCCAAAACACCACACTAGGGAGGATTGCATGAGACGTTTGGAGCCAAAAATTTTGTCCCCCATCAACCTAGAGAAACGTGTCTCCTTCTCCCTACCCCGTGCATGTATTCTTCAATCTTCATGGATTAATTACATGTACAACCAACCTTGATTATTTATGATCTTGGTTCAAATCTCTGGGAGGGAGTCTTCCAACCAATAGATCTGCCCACAACTTGAAGGAGTCAACATGGGAGGTGTAGATTCGTTGAGGGAACGTGGTTACAAGGAATCACTGAAGAGAGACGGGACGTCTGCTCGCATTACATGCTAAGGAAGATTGAATAGGGAGTTCTTTCATTTATTTCTTAGATACTGCAATCAATTATGTGTAATTGTTGCCTTTGATTTCCATTGTAAAGTTTTAAACTGATTGGATTTGGTTGGTAAGTTTTGCTCGTAGGCAACGAGCACGTGGTTTTTCCCGATTGGGTTTCCACGTTAAAAAATTCTGTGTTCTTACTGTTTATTTTACTGCTTACTGTTAATTTCCGTATTCGCGATCCAGACGCATCTGACATACGTAGACGCATCTAGGTTATAGTAATTTGCAGACGCATTTCACATTAAACAGTAAACTGTTACTAGTTGAATCTGAGTAACAGAACACAGTACAGACTCATCTGATCATGAAAATCAGATTACTGAGACAACTACAAACTTTCAGTTTTTATCCCCTTCCCATTGTCAAAGCTCCAAAAGACTTTTCTGGTGTCTATGTGTAAAATTTGGTGGAAACAATTAGTTTTTAAGTTTCTTACAGAATAGTTCACTCATGATAGAGCCAATTTAATTACCAATTGGACACAACATATACACAGGCAACTGTGTCCACGGGTATGCATTTCCTGCAACATTAGATGTGATTGTCTTAACATGATGTAAGCATCTTGACATCTTTGACCCCCCCATATTAATGAGAATCATGCTAGAGCGGTGCCAATGAAATCCACAACATACTAGAACAAGCCCTACAAAAGCTAAAATTGTGTTGTGGTGATTATAGGAATCCTCCAACCCAAATCTCATGACCCAAAAGCCTATGGTATATTAGATCCTAAACCTGTTGAGATGCAAAAACACAAACCAAGTAGAGTTTTATTGCCACTGAAAGGCAAATCACACCATTTAGATAAGTTCGCTAATTGGATACAACAAGAAGAATAAAGCGAAAACATTCTCTCATAAAATTGATAAACTCAAACCATCATAATTGGTCTTCTTTGCAACAAAGAAAACTCCCTTAAATAGATAGCAAAAAATGGTAGCCTATTTCTTACAGGAAAAGACAATTAAAAATATATAAACTAGACAAAAATATAAAATAAAATACCATAAAAAGAGTCCTGACAAAATTACTAAAATGGAAAAATATGTAAAATAAGGAAAATTACAAAAATTTGTCTATGTGATAAGGCGTGCCCACACCTTAACTTTTGACTTTCTCATTTGAACATATTGGTAAACAGAACGTGCCCACCTTAAGTAAAGATTGCTTCAACATTATTCATCTCTCGAGCTCCAAATCTCTGGTCCAGAACTTGTTCCCTTGATTGCATAATTGTTGCCAAACCCCCCTTCTTCCTTATCCGACCTTAAATATATATATAAATCTCTTGTATAAGTCCGAGAATTGCCTCTTTTATTGTTTCTAATCCCTTTTCATTGGCCCAGTCGGAACATGAATTGAATCTTGAGCTAACTCTCAATTTTTAGGCCGCATATACAATAGATCATTTCTTATTATGAAACGAACGACAAAAGAGGTAACAATGAAAGTAAACAACACACAAGTTTGTTTTTTACATGGGACACCTAAATTCGGAAGAAAAACCACCGCTGCAGAGATTAGAGAAAACTCTAGAATATCAAAAATGGTCATAAGAGGAAATATTTCGTGTGTACTCTAACCCTAATCCGAGATTGGGCCAATAATTGGGTCTATCGACCCAATCCCTCTGCTACCACTATGAACCTTCAAATATTATTATTATTATTATTATTATTATTATTATTATTATTTAAGTTTCCACAGAATGTGTCACTACAAACTTCCCCGTGAGAGAACTCTATCGTTTCTGGTCACCAAACTCAGTCGTTTTTGCAAAAATTGGACCTCAATCTTAGTACTTACCGTGGAACAAGGTCATAATTTGGAGGGGAAAACTAGGCAACACAAACCAATTAGAATCTACTTGTTGGAATATTACTATTTAAGCCAGATGAAATGAGTAATTTTTCTCTCTCCACGTGGACCGTAAGTGAAACAAATGATTAATTACTAATGACCGAATATCAAGAAAACATAATTTAGTGGTAATAAGTATACTTAAAGGTATCATTAAAATATTTTGTGAAAATTCCACCTAGGTCTTCAACCTTTGAAAAGGAGTGCATCTGGGGTTCTCAACCTTTAAATAGAGCATCCGAGTTCTCAAACTTTACGCCCCATAACAATTGAGTCCCCAATTATCCACCATTAGGCAGCAGTTGTCAAAGACTAATTAGTGAACCCGGATGTTAGTCTTTTGAAGGTGTGGACGCACCCATGCTACTTGCCAAGGTTTGAGGGCCTGAGGAGAAAGTCCTCATTGTCATTGATTGAATCCATGCTTGATCATAAAAAGGCCGGTTCTCTAGTTACATTTAAGTTGGTTAGACAACAACTTTTCGCTTCGTGAAAATTAAGGTAAGTTACAATGATAAGCACATGAAATTTAACAATTATAATTTCTTGGTAACTGATATTTTAAAATTCCATGATTTCACACTTTGCTTCATTGTTAAAGAAATCAAAACAACTCTTTCTTTAATTTATATATGGGAGAAATGAATCATTTTTCTTAAAAAAGAAAAAAAAACTAACATATTATGATTTTTTTTCGTGAAGTTTATACTTGTGAAGTGGATAATTGATGCATTGTTTTGACTGATAAGAATTGTAAAACAGATAGATAGATCTTATAAAACATATCTTGTTTTATTAATAGACTTCAAAAAGTTTGTAGTTCTCTTAAAAATATGTATATAAAAATAAAAAATAAAAAATTCCAAAGCTCACCAATGTAAAAATTTCTGAACTTTACAAGGTTAAAACCTATAATTAGTTATTACTCACTATCAACCAAATCACAATATCACTGTTTTGGAATCACCCCCTTGTAAACGAGAGTAACATTCACTATTAAGTATATAGAGATTAATAGTGGTTGAGTTAGACCTTTTAATATCGGTATGCACAAATTAGTTTGACATGGGATTGTCGGTTGAAATGAGCACTAAGAGAAGCATAGAATTATAGCCTGATAAAACCACATGCGTTAGTTTAGTATTACAAAACCAACACTGATTTTTGAACAAATTTGTTGTCCGTTAACAAGTTTCGATGAAGAGTAATGCTACTTGAATATAATGATTAACACAATGACTAATGTAATGTGTTAAAATCTTCTCATTTTACAGAATTTTAACCCATTACGAACCACTGCGTTGAAGTAGAATTATTCATCTAAATACACTTTTTATTTTCTTTAAAATATAAATTTTGAAAGAGGGAAAAATGTGGCGGGCTAAGTAAGAAATTGATATTTTGTCCTTTTTACCCATTCCTTCCACTAAGGTGGTTCACTTTCCAAGAGTAGAGTCTGCAAACAGCAACTTGTACTTATTGTTGTCTTCTAATTGGCCAAGTAAAGTAAAGGCCTTTCATTCATTCACATGCGAGGAATTTTATGGTGCCACGCCCAAAACATACCTAAACAACCACCGTGATCCTATTATTTATTCTTTTCCTTGTTTATACCTTGTTTGGCAAATGGGTAAAGTCAGAAAAAGTCATGAATAAATGTGTAAATTTTTTAGAACTTTCACACCAAACAAACTTCAATTCTCTTGAAATGAGCGCAAAGAGGCCCAGTTAGCGACTCCTGGGCCCACTGCCTTTATAGTGGGTTCCCAACGTCCAAATTTCCCAATAGTCCGTTTGCAGATGGTCCAACGCACAGAGCTTAAATGGGCCTTAACTGAAAGCCCAATAAATACGAACATTGACATCATTTCAAGGTGCAACTTGCCAATGAGACGTGAAAAGTGATAAAAATAAATTAAGCGGGTGTTAGTGTATGTATAAAAATGGATTTTTATGAATTTTAATGTGATATGGGAGAGAGAATGAGTGGAATTAAATGGTGAAAATTTATGTAGTATAGGTCGGTCCACAAGATATGTGGATGTAAAATAAGAGAGGAATAAATAGAGTTGAAAAGAATGTATAAAAATTTGTAAAAATGAGTATGCTAACACGCCCTTATGGGAGAATTTTTGAAAAAATAATTCTAAATATATGATGGAAAAGCAAATATTAGTTTTAAAAAATATAAAGAAAATGATCACATCAATGATATGAATAGTTGGAAATGATATTTTAGAAAAGTGATTTTGTGAATAGATATGGCAAACAATCCCTAATATCATAAATCCACTTTAGAAATATCAAATTATGGCGACCTAATTTATAGTTAATTATATTAGGTTTTATTAATGGATTTGATCAATACTTGCATCAATTGATATTGACAATCGTGGTGGGTGGTGAAACGTGATTGGTTTGCTTTATTTATGGTCTCTGTCCCCCTTGAGTATTGACTCCATCTTCAACATAACTAATTATAATTAAGTTGGTGGACTTTGGCATAGGGAGATTATTGGAAAAAATAATTTTTTAATATGTAATTGTACAGTAAAGAATATAGTTTGAAAAAATTAAAGGAAAATTGTCAAATTAATTTAATGAATTGTGGAAAATGGTAGAAGAGAAAAATAATTATTTGTATAATTCCTTAAAAAGCTCTAAATTTAGGAAACCATAATCATTTTTTCTAGATTTTTATGATGCATCAACGTATAAAATTTAGTTACTATTTGACATCTAAAGTATGCACCACGTTAAATTTTAGCCCTCACAAACCACATGTCAATATTCCTCTAGATTACCAAAAAAAAGGATAAAACTAAACATCCATCCGTGATGTTTAATTGTCGTAATAGGTGACATAAAAGTCGGATTAGAAAAATATAAGCAACATAAATAACAATAAAAAGTATCTTAAACACAAATTGTCACCCCACCATTTAATTTGTTTGTTAACTTTAGTCAGCAAATTAATAAAAACTACAAAAAGATTTTGTACATAATTTTGATCCTTAATTAAATAATTAACACGTACCACTAACTAAAATGTTTGAAAATGTCCACTGTGGATATTCTTACTACTTACATATAACTCTATAAGGATGAGCTAAATAACAAGCTAAAGTAAAACATTCTGTTACGCTTTTGCTACTTGTAAAATTTTTGTAGTATTATAGTGCAATTTGAAACTGATTCTTTTGTGTTGAATTAGCAATTGCCATGGAAATTTTTCTGTTACTTAATGATGATATATCGTCATACTTGACGCTTCAAATCAAGTTGTTCATTTTATGGCTCTTTATGCATAAGTGATGGTCAATATTTAATGATCATAAATAAATACTATATAATTATAATATTAAAAATACTAGTTTTTATTATTGTCATCCTATATTTAAATATTATTCACATATAATTTATTATGCATAGATGATCAGTATTTAGTAGACTAAAATATTGAGTTTTCAATATACTTCACAAGTCTTGGGAGTTTTTAGGTTGCAATACATATCTCATGATCAGCATTTATTATTAGACTAAAGTATTGAATTTTTGATACTTCACGAGTCTTGGGGATTTTTTAGGTTGCAATACGTGTCCTACATATTTCAATTGGTTAAAACTCAAAATTATATGAAAAAAGTAATTTAGGCCTTGTTCAGGGTATAATAATTTTCTTTCTCATCATTTTCAACTACTTATACAATTCTTTATATTTTTAATATATTTTCTCTAATTTTCAATTAGACATCTAATATGTAATTCGAATAAATCAATAACATCTTCAAAACAACAGGATCTTAAGAAATGAACAACTCACAGTAGTGTATTACAATACCCAAAATGCACATATATATAACATGATATATAGGAACAATAGCACCCACCACATATGGTAGCTAGGTTCTTGTTGGGAAAACCATACTCACAAATATTATTTTATGGCATAACACAAGACTATAAAGATTATAGACACCCTCAACAATTTAAAAGATGTGGTGATGCTTTTTCCCCTCGGCCCGTTCTTCTTCTTTCTTGGTTTCCTTCTTCTCATGATGCTCGTGTAATGTATATCCACCGGCTCCAACCCCAATAGTCGCTGCTATTTCTTCTTCAATCTTGTGTCTATGGGCGTGCTCGGGGTCTTTCTTTGCCTCGTGCTTCTCATACTGAACATGATCAACACAACAAAAACCCGTAATATATTTGCATAAATTTAATTTGACAGTTTTAATCAATTATGATTAAGATAATATCGCTGTTAACAGCGACATCACATCTCTATATTGAAGGAGATACTTGATCATTAAAATTATTCACACGTGTTAGGAAAAAAAGTTGGCCCCACATGTGTGTTAAGAAAGCAAGAGAACTTACCAAGGCAAAGGCGCCGGCGGCCGCCGCGCCCATCTCGCCGAGGTGTTCCTTATGTTTATGTTCTTTCTTTTCTTTCTCATAATCTTCGACCTGATTTCCATGACCGGTAGCTCCATAGGTAGTATCGGAGTAAACCATCTCGACCGGCTTCTCCTCCTCCTTGTGGTGGTGGAAGAGGTGGTGGTGCTTCTCTTCAGCCATGATATGATTGTAGCTAGTGACAAGTTATTAGTATATCAAAGATTTGTGTTGTGTTGTAAAGGTTGTGTAGTATGTGTAATTTTTATAGGGCGATTGCATTACCAAAATGGGGCCCATAAATGTTGACATTATCGTCCCAAGCATAAGTGGCGGAATTAGTGGAAGGTTTAGGATCTTCCTATTCTTTTCACAGATCCCTCTCTTGTCTATACTGTTGATTTTTAATTAATTAATTAATTAATTAGTTTTATTATTACTATATTGGGGGAGTCTTTACTGTTGAAAGCGTCTATATACTGTTGATTAGTCTAATATATTTACTAGATTTATAATTATAATATATATTAATTTATAATTTTATAACATAACATAACATATAGTTTAAACTTGTTTACCAAACTAATTAAGTAACAAGAAAATGCATGCCATATGACATATGTATGATATATGAGTGCTTCGAACTACCTCAAATGGTGCACTATTTTCATTTTCTCGTAAAATATGCAAGTTTTACGCACTAAAGTAATATTATAAATGAAATATGAGAATTGATCTCCTATTAAGATATAATAGTGTATTGTGTAAGAGTATCTTGTTCACATCTTACGTAACAAATTCACGTGGGACATGAGTTATGACTACAAATACAACCTCTCCCAGTCATTCAGTAGATATTTCATATGAACCAACTACCATTGAAGATGGTAAACAAGATATATACTCTTATCTATCATGAATAAAAAGATGGATTTTGCATAAAATAGTACACACCGAGAAATAGC
This sequence comes from Jasminum sambac, assembly GCA_018223645.1. Lineage (NCBI taxonomy): Eukaryota > Viridiplantae > Streptophyta > Magnoliopsida > Lamiales > Oleaceae > Jasminum > Jasminum sambac. The sequence goes on along the minus strand of CP073643.1, from coordinate 29,043,870 downwards.
TGTATGTAACTGTCTCGGTTCAGAATTGAAAAATAGAATCACTATAAGAAGATTTACATTTTTAATAATTGACATTTTAATTGCCAAAAATCAATTTTTAATTGTTTGGTCATAGAAGGGTTACCAAATCGGAGATGATTAGATAATGAATTTGGGCTCCATGTTGTAGCTAGATTATTGATAAGGTATAGATCATGTGTGAAATATGAACAAATATTTTCGTCCAAATCATTGCTACAATGCAGATATTTTTTTTGGTTTTCTTTTTTCATTTTGTGGATAATTGATAATATTTGATTTCGTGGGCCATACAATAGCAATATGGAATTGGATGATGACACGTAATTCTCAAAGTTCACCATCCACATATGCAATCCAACGTCTTTGGTTATTAGACTTATTAATAATGAGGTCCTATCGTGCCCTCAACTTGTGGGAGATCGATTTAATTGAGCGTGACAGCCAACAACTCTCACACGGGACATATAGTAGTGATCTCCTCCTATATATGGAGGAGTTAATTCTCCCATCTGTTAATATATAATAGATAAAGAAAATAATTCTTTCCCATATACTGAAAATGTTTAAAAATTTTGATGTAGCACAATTCTATTAAAAATAGAATTTTTAAAAGAAAATTAAATTGTAATAAAAATTTTGCATTTATATGGTGTATTAGTGACAATGGTTATCGTATGTACCTCACAATTATTTATTTATTCTTTCTACCGACCGTCTTTTATAGAGCAAACCCAAAACTTGAAAGGTACTCCCCCCATCCCATACAAATAAAATTAGTTTAATTTTCACGCGTATTAAGAAATTATAATTAAGATTATTGGATAATTAAATTAAATTATAGTTGCATTTTTTCAAATACACTCTATATTAGTTGATGATAATGCGTTTTTATTAATATCGATACATGCTAAATAAGCGTATCATGAGAAAATGAGAAAAACTAAAGATATACATAAATATATTTCAAAGCGAATATATAAAAACGAAATTGAAGGAGTAATATTATTACCAAACCACACTACACATGATACAATAACAGCAACATTGGGCTAGCTAGGAGACTCTATAACCCAATACATCGCTTTTTATACACAAACATTGTATTTATATTTATAGCATAACACAAGACCGTAGAAATAAAGACAATGACTCTTTAAATAAAAAGGGCACTCGTGAGTACTCGTGACTGAATTAACCAAAGAAGTGGTGCTTCTTCTTCCCCTCTGCATTTTCTTCCTCTTCCTTGGCTTCCTCTTTCTCGTGATGCTCGTGGAAAGCATATCCACCGGCTCCAACTCCGACCGCCGCCGCTATTCCTTCCTCTACCTTGTGCCTATGGGCATGCTCGGGGTCCTTCTTCGCCTCGTGCTTCTCGTACTGAACATGATTAACAAACAAAAATACATATATATTACGTTACTAGTTAGGGGTGGATCGAACAGAGGAAACTTTTTTTTTTTTTTTTCTAAATTTTAAAATTTTTTTAGTACATAATTTTAATCGAATTAAATTTTTCTTTATTACAAGCCATATAAGTAAAATTTCTAGATCTTCGACTACTAATTTTCTACTTAAAAATTAACTCATAGTTGAAATATGCATTTTACAAAATAAAAGTTTACCTGAAGAATCGATCAAAGGAAATATTAATAAGTTAATTATAATAATAATAAGAATATCTGAATATGTATATATATAATTAAAGATGAAATATTTACCAAGGCAAAAGCTCCAGCAGCAACACCGCCTAACTCGCCGAGGTGTTCTTTATGCTTATGTTCCTTCTTTTCTTTCTCATAATCATCACCCGATTTTTCATAATCACCACCTGATTTTTCATAATCACCGCTGCCGACGTCTGTAGTTTTATATCCGCCACCGGTGGTGTCTGTATCATAGCGGCCGCCGGAGGTTTTATTGTACTCTCCACCAGTAACACCGGTATCATAGTCGCCACCAGCAGAATGCTTATTGTATTCACCACCGCCGGTTGAATAACCACCTCCAGTACCGTAACCGCCGCCTCCGGTTGAATAGGCACTATCAGTGGTGGTGTTGTAGCCGCCACCGGTTGAATAGCCACCTCCAGTAGTGGTATTGTAATCGCCCCCGCCAGTTGTTTTGTAGCTGTCGGAAGTGACATTAGAGGCATAGGTGTCCTCGGAGTAAGCTTGCTTCTCCTCCGTCTCGTCGTCCTTGTGGCGGTGGAAGAGGTGGTGGTGCTTTTCCTCGGCCATGGTGGTGGGGATTGATAATTTGAGTGAAAATTAAAGAGTGAAGAGTGGAGATCAATTAGCTATTGAGTTGAGTGGAGGGTGTGGATGCTATTTATAAAAGTCCAATTGCATGCATGCAATTGGGGCCGTAGATTTCACAAGATCGTGGGATGCATAAATGGAGCATTAATTGGACGGTTAGGATATTGTGATATGTCACACAAACTTTTGACTAAAATTCAAGCAAAGCGTTTGAAAGTTGTTTTCTCTTTAGCTACCTCTTAATAAGTATCGATGGTCTTATTTTATATTTCTTCGACGGCATTTAAACTATTTCAATTAGTGAAACAACTACATTAAAAAAAAAAAAAAGAAAGAGTAAAATTAGACTCAAATTTTAATATATAACTCTTTTAACGATCAACGATAACAAGACAATGCCCTCACGGTGTTAAAAGTATATTTACCATGAAAACATTATTGGTCGAGACATCCGACATCAACTTTAGCATACTTGACTCAAAGGGGCAAAAAAAAAAAAAAAAGGCATACTTGACTTTGAAACCAATCACAAACACAAATTATTTCTAACATGAGAAAATATCTAGTAGAGTGCGATCTTTTATATATATATATATACACACATACATATACACACACGTAGGATGCATGATATAGACCATTTTTTTTGAATTATTGCATCGTAGTTAAATCAAATTTTATCGAACTATGGCGATCAAGGGGTCAATCCAGTGGTTAAGGGCTCAACCCTTACCAAGAAAATCTCAGGTTCAAATCTCATTCCTGCCCTACGCCTTTGGTTAAAAAAAAAAAAAGATTTATCGAACTATGGCGAGCATAAAGTTGCAATTGGAGACCCAATATTTCAGACATGGAAACTTGAGGGCAATACTATCACTAATGTTACTATGCTCTACACTGAAAAGGGTGATAGGGAATAGATTATAATGGTTTTTAAATGTTTTTAATGTAAAAGAGGAGAGAGAATGAGTGGAGTTGAGTGGTTGAGATTTGTGAATGTGATGAGATATGTGGATGTGATTGATTTGGGAGAGAAAAAAATGTTAAAAAAAATGTTTAAAACACTTTTAAATCAAAGCCAATCGGGGCTTGAGTGAGTCGCGAACCGTGATCCACCGTCCATATTTAATTTCCTGTAGGCATAATTTTTTATTAAAAGTAAAACACTGTCGGCAAGACTTTTTCATGGGTAGTAAGCCGCGAGGTATCACTCGCTTAGGAATTAGGATATTCTCTACGTGTTCCAATATCCATCAAAATAGATAAGATCACTACTTTATTACCACTAATTGAAGTCATAATGATAACACCATTAATCAATTGATTGGAGGAGTTGAGAAAAAAGAAAAGAGAAAAAAAAAGAGTCGACATTGAGAAAGCATATATTGCATCTGTCCCACAGATATAGTCCACTTTTTCCGTTTCAGTTGTTCCATATATATAATCCACTTTCTATATTTAATAGTATTTTTTATATTAATTTACAATTATATCTCACCTATATTATTGAAAATACAAATATATTTATAATTTTATTAATTTAAATAAGTATTAAAGAAAATTTATTTGTAAATTTACTTTTTCAATACCATTCTTAATCCTTCCGTAAAAATCAAAGTAGACTATATATGCAGAATGGAAGGAGTGAAATTTAGTCTTTTAGACGATATAGTATTGATCATCTATACATAAGAGGCAATATTATTTAATAAATGGTGATCTCTATTAAGCAAGTAGAATTTGAGAAAATACTCGATACTTTACAGAACTGTTGAAAAATTCTTACAGTTGTGCCCCTGCCACAAGTTTGAGGAGTTCGGTTTTATTATTTCAATTCCCATCTCTTTAGTTATCACATCTATTTGAAATAGTTTTTATACACAATCGAGTGTACTAGTTCAATGATACAAACCGTTTGTCTAATCAAAACAATCAGAAGAAAGAATTGAAATAACAAAGCAAGACTCAAGATCAGGTATGGCACGTGTAAGCAACCTATTAACTAAAACCAGTTGTTGATAACAGATTTGATCAACTCAACTAGGGTGCCACGTTTATGGAAGATTGGTTTAGATAATAAATAAAGGACCCAGGATTGGGATGGTTATCAACTGAATTTGGTGTCATATTATAACCTCTTTGTTCTGTCCATCTGATTTAGGAGTGTTCGATGCGTGTAAACTGTTCAACTACATTATGTCACGGCACAATATGGGACAGGGCCAATATGGAGACAATTGGACTTGTTTACATGCTAATTACTATTGGACCACATGGACCCAAGTTGCCACAAAATCACGGATATACTGATTGATCACATTATTAAATTGAGATTTTAGTTTTAGAGAATTTTCTTGTAATTTTTTGGGTATTATTCAAAGAGTAAAAAATTAGGTATGGAGTAGTTCGACTTATTTTTCTTGTAACACTTGGGGGTTGAGCGAGTGAAAATCTATATGATTGTAAATTTTATCATATAGTGAAAGCTTTGACAGTCTGAAATTTCTCTCATTTTTATTTTTTTGTTTGATTGATTCTTCTAATCAAAGATCCTGCGGGTTTAAAATTAGGGAATTTACATAAATTCCCAACAATTCTACTATTCATTTAAATTCAAATATCAATATTAGCATCGATGAGGCTTGACCTGTTAGTTTAGAGAGACACAAAAAAATAAAATAAAATAATCAACATTAGCTGCACAATCATACATCTCTCATTACTCACTAATTATTATCCACACATTTACGTGATTCCCACTATTACTCTATTTAAAATTAATTTTTAACAAATTAAAATGTTTACATGAACACACATTAAATTTAATGAATAGTCCCAACTCAATATGAGTGGTATAGGGCAATGAGATCTAGCTCATTTGGTTGGGGGACTAATATAAGCTTTTGGACCTAGAAGTCTTAGGTTCGATTTCCTTGTATGTGGCCTTCGCAACAGTTACGTTGTACTTCGTAATGAGACTTAATCATCAAGCATATCTTCCTAGAATGACGTTCGAGGAAAACTAAATCTACGTTCTCTTTGTTTATGTTATTTTTCTGTTTTTGGTTGCCTAAAACCACAAAAACGTGTTCTCTTTTATTTTCTTGAAAATAATAAAAAAACAAAACTCAAGACAAAAAACTGAAAATATTTTCTAACTCGAAGACAAAGATTGAAACATAAAGGGGTTGTCTTAAATTTAATTTCTAGTAATCCGTCAAAATTAAACTTCACTGTTAACCACACATTTGAAATAATAATAATAATTATTATTATTATTCACACATCTCATGATTTGCAGAACTATTCAATATGAAAGGTTCTTTTTTATCAAAATAGAATTTGCCCGTAAACACTAACATTAACATTTTGAGACAATGACACTTGCCCCATACGTTATGCTTGCTCAGCTTGTTTGCCTTGTGAGGCTTGCAAGCATCTACTTTATTCCATACCTAGCTTCATTTGATGATTTTAAGGCAAAGACTTCCTATATCTGTAATTAAGTTTTTATAAGCATTCAAGAATTAATTTATTCTTATGGCACACTTAACTTCATATTGGGCGAAACTTGAACATGGAACTTTGACATATTAATAAAAATGAAAAAAAAAAAAGAAAAAAAGAAAGAAAGAAGAAAAACTCCTCCTATATTAAGTTAAACACTACGAATCAAAAGTGAAAAGCATATACTTCCATCTTCAACACGCTCACGATTGCGCTAGCGTGCATATAGCAACCAAATATGCGCGGTGAAACTTACACGGTCATTTAATCGTCACACAATCAAATGTGCATAATGGCTACTTGACAGTAACAAAATTCAGCAAAAGATGCACATGATACGGGCAAAGGCAATCACGTATTAAGCATTTTTCAACGAGACTTTACCAAAGAGGAAAACTGTTTTAAGGAGATGAAAGGTACCTTAGCAATGAATTCGGAAATCGTCTGCCAACTCATGCTTGCTTCTTCTTTGGGTGGATTGAACTTTGAATCAAAGAATAGTGAAATCAAAGTAGATATTTAATATCTACTCAAGAGACAAAAGTTATCAGCCTTCATCAGCAATGCATAATATATAACTTAGCCATCCATCCCATAACAAAATCCAAACCCTAAAACTTCAGGCGGGTGGCAGCTCTATCGAGCTTTTAAGGTATGGTCATACATTCTCTGTTTGTTTCTCCTATTCAAATCATACATTGCCATATGAATGCATGAAGTGCGAAAATGCAAATACTAGAATCTGTATAAAAATTCAAACTATGTGCGATTTTTTACGTTAAGGTGAAAATGTTCAAATGCTTCAAGAAAAGCCAGAAAACGATGAGTAACAACACAGATAGAAAAGGGGGAATAGCAAAAAGATGGAACCTCCTGAGTGGAAAGAACAACTGGGAAGATCTATTGGACCCTTTAGACATCAATCTTCGTAGATACATCATTCACTATGGAGAAATGGCTCAAGCATCTTACGACAACTTCATTTCAGAGAGGGCATCTAAGTATGCAGGAAGCTACAGATATGCAAAGAATGATTTATTTTCTAAGGTGGGGATTGACATGGGACATGCATACAAATACCGTGCAACTAAATACTTTTATGCCACCTCATCAATTGATGTACCTGAGGCGTTTCTTATAAGGTCACTGTCAAGAGAAGCATGGAGTAAAGAGTCTAACTGGATAGGGTATGTAGCTGTGGCAACAGATGAAGGGAAAGCAGTGTTGGGAAGGAGAGATATACTGATTGCTTGGAGAGGAACAATTAGGGCACTTGAATGGGTGAATGATTTTGAATTTGGATTAGTTTCAGCACATGAAATCTTTGGAGTGAGGAGTAAGGCAAAAGTGCACCGTGGGTGGTACTCAATCTACACTTCGGATGATCCAAGATCACCCTATAATAAGACAAGTGCAAGGCAACAGGTGATAAAACTTCATGCCACACTCATTTACAATCTGAGGCATACACTTACAATCTTAAAAGACTGGTTGAAGAATACACTCATTTTTTCACTTTCTTGTGTTGTTTTCAAGGTTCTCACTGAGGTTAGAAGACTGGTTGAAGAATATAAGGATGAGGAAATCAGCATAACAATTACAGGCCACAGCTTAGGTGCTGCAGTTTCTACCCTAAATGCAGTTGACATTGTTGCAAATGGATACAACAGGCCTCGAGACATGCCACACAAGACTTTCCCTACAACAGCCTTTGTTTTTGCCAGCCCTAGGGTGGGAGACAGTAACTTCCTTAATACCTTCTCTAATCTACAAGATCTACATGTTCTACGTATAAGGAATGCAAGAGACATTGTTCCAAGCTATCCAGTGATAGGTTACGCAGATGTCGGTGAAGAGTTGCCTATTGACACAAGTGAGTCAAACTACCTAAAATGTCCTGGGAATTTGAGCACTTGGCATAGCTTGGAGGCCTATTTGCATGGAGTTGCAGGAACACAAGGGAGCAAAGGGGGGTTCAAACTTGAAGTTAATCGTGATATTGCCCTTGTTAACAAACATATGGATGGCTTGAAAGACGAGTACTTAGTTCCAATTTCATGGTGCTGTGAGAAGAACAAGGGTATGGTGCAGCAGATGGATGGATCATGGAAGTTGATGGATCATGAAAATGATGTTGATTTTTGATCCATGAAAGTCTGAATATTGGTGTGACAAGTATGGAATAAATTTTAAAGAAAAGAGAAGAGAATCAGCAGAATCTCAGCAACATTCTTATACCTAATCAAATTATGATGTTTTGTATAAAAATCTCATTTTTCAACTTTGCTACATCATTTGCCTGCTGTTAGATATGTTGAAATAAAATTAACATTCAGTTACCTTATTCTTCTATTACCGGTGTTCCTAACATAGGAACCAAGGAAAAGGAAGACTCAGCATCTATATCGTACCTTCAATTACACAGAGGTTAATTGACACATGATAGACATCAAACATTAACACTAAATAACTCAAACATGTTACTCGTTTCTAAACTAACCCAAAATCAACTCCCATATGCTAGTCAAATTTCAAAGGATTGTCAAATTTCAAAGGATTGTACATACGAAGATTTTGGCAGCATATAGTTTCCTTCAACTGATATTTGCACTGAAAACAACTAATAAATGGAAACATGTTATATCAATTGTATTTAATTGTTGCATGACAACATGGAAGAATTCGAAGCCATTCAAGGCCTTCATCAGAAGCTAATATGACATTTAACATTGCAGAGAAATATATCATCAAAAACCAAAAAGGAGTAATAAAGGAGTAACATACTGTGAATAATGAGAATGTGACACTTTCTAAAGACTGCAAACTCAATGCCTTTTCCACAATATATGTTTCTTTCAAACAGTATGACACTGTTAAAGAACTTTTAAATTTCTTGACTGGATTGGTACATCAAAAGAGAGACAATGTGTGTTAGAGAAAGAATCAACAATCCTTACAATCGATTTCGAGTCAAAAACATGAACTCATATAAAACGGTAAATTCCATCTAATCAGCCTTCAGCAAATGTGAAATCATGTAAAATTCTATCCAATCAAACAAGTGAATAAAAATAGAGGATTTTGTGTTAACAACATTCATTTTTACATTTTTTTTCCTTGAGGACGTTTGGAGCTTACCGCTTCAACTACTCTTTTACTTTTAGTGAAGCTTCAATACGTTGAATCAGCTGGTCAGCAGCCAGTGCTCCCTCCTGCAAATTGATTATTGGCATATAAAAATAAAATAAAATAAAATAAAAAAAAAAAAAAAGAGAATAAGGTTAATTCTTGAGCTGGAGGTACATGAGTGTTGTAAGACATAATACGAAGCTTGTTTTGGGTATCCTTGATGCTAAATATGAAGTTACATAATATGGACAACCGATGAGGAAATGATGTTCAGTTGGCTATCCTAGATAATACTTTTCATACAAGTGAATAAACACTAAAGATGTTCAGTTGAAGAAACTCAATCACTTACAAAGCGGTCCAACGGTTTCCCATCCTTAAACAAAATGAATGTCGGCAGCGCCTGTATTTGGTACTTGTCTGCGATGACAGGGTACTTCTCAGTGTCAATTTTCACTATTTGAATTTTATCAATCATTGAGTTATTGACTTGTTCTAGAATAGGAACCATAAACTGGCACGGACCGCACCTACAACATGAGAACGTTATTAGATTTATAAATACATACATTTTCCTACCCACGTCGGTATTGCCAAAGCAACACCACTACCACTTCGCAAAATTGAAACCAGAGCTTTAAACTGTTCTTGAAATTTATTAAAAAAAAAAAAAAAAAAAGAGGGTCCAAAAACACCAACTAACTGCTAGAACAGTTAAAAAAAAAAAGGTGCTGCAACACTTAGAAAGATCTGAACTACACTACTATTTAGTAGGTCATGCCTAGGATGAAATAACAAAAACCCAAGCTTACCAAGTCGCATAAAAATCAACCAATACGGGTTTCTCAGCATTTTTCAACAAATCATCAAAATTCGAAAATGTCTGCTTCTTGGCCTCAACCTGAGAGGAAAACAGAACATATTAATCACCTACATACTTACAGCTGGACGAAGGGAGCTCAAACAAATGAAAAAACAAAGTTGGCAAATCACATGACAGCCAATATGCTGCAGTACACGACAACCTAATCGTAAGAAAGCTGTTTTACACTTCCTTGACGGTTTAACTATGAATTTTACACTTAACCAGAACTAATTTGAACTAGTTGTGAAGCAACACAAAGCCAGGGAGAAACAATGGTTAACAGTGACTACCATTCCAAACCCATAATCTACTTCGATATGAACGCAAAACACAATCTGGACCATCTCACTAAATGTGTAACAACACACCCAATTTAATGTCAAACCTTGATTGACTGATTTCGTAGATATAAGTCAAATACTTTCAAAGCTACTGCTAGAAGTTCAATTTGACTGATGTGTACATTCTTAAACGAGTTAGGCACTGAATTATTAGGTACCGAATTACAAGGTGAAATGGATCTCCATTAGAAAGATCTGATTTATTTAATTCTCAGCACATGAAGAACCCAAAAGGAAAACAATAGATATTTCCAAGATGATAATTCTATTCCCCTGTTTTAGAATCCAAACTCCATAGCTTAGAGCTATTGTCTGGCGGAGCTCCCTCTTAATGCATCTTCTTCGTTACTTCGTTTACATACTCAAAGGTTCAGCATCTACGTGAACATCGGGCATGATATCTTCAATTTTTATTGATATGTAAGAATAAAGCCAAAAATTCGAATATACGCAATACAAGTCCTAATAATTTCATATTGCAGGTCCTGAAAGCTTATAGACAACTGAACAAAAACTGCCTAACCACGCCATATTGACTTTAGTTCTTAAACCCCCAAACGAAATCCAGTTCATAAATTCACTCATTTTTCACATATAAGCTGGAAAACGAAACAAATTACCCGATGAAGAGTTCGCCGGCCGGGCTTAGACACGAGCCTATGGGTTCGCATTGTTACGGGACGAAGCTCCTTCGGAAATTGGAGAGAGGAAAAGTGTGAAATTTTAGTCGATGAATTCGCTGATGATGAAGAAGACGATACGGCGACGTTTCTGGGAACTACAGCCGCAGCTGCTGAAATCGCCATTTTCCTCCACTCGAATGGGAGACTACAGAGCACTGGAGAGTTGGGATTTTTGGAAATATCAATATGCTTGGCGATTTTCACAACAAAAGACGGAAAGAGCGGCCTGCAGCTAAGACCACGTTTGGATAACGCAATTTTAGGTTGCAAGCCCAAGCTACTTGTTGGGTAGATTCTCGTGTTTGGGATTAGGATCTAGGCCCGTGCAAAGTCAAGGTATTTAACTTGGAAAATAAGTTACAATATGCACTCAAATAGTCAAATTAGTTACAATGTGCACTCAAATAGTCAAATTAGGTTCGAAATCTTTAAATTTTTTTCAACTTGTTTACCTATTTTTATTCATTTTTTTAATTCCAAATCAATCACATCCGCATATCTCATGAGACCTATATGTACTACACAAATTTTCACTATTAATTCCACTCATTCTCTTTCCTATTTCATATAAAAATTCATAAAAACTTATAAAAAAATCAATCATATCACCCTTCAAATCATCATCATAAAATCACATGTGGCGTCTTTAGAAAACAAGCAATGTGGGGGTTTTTTTAACCCTACCCATTACTACTCAAATTAGAGCGTTGTTACACAAACTTAGATTCGTTATCTTTTTATTATTTCATTCAATTAAAATAATTGAAATATACAAATCAGTGTATCAATTCAATGACTAAACTGTTTTGAGTCAACGAGATAACCGGATAAGCACATAGAAAATTGAACAATAGACTTTGAATCCTGTTTTACATGTATGAGACTTAAGTTTCTTTTGGACAGTCATCTTGGTCACCCTTTGCACTGTGTTGACTGTCTTTGATCAGTAATGTTCTCTTTTCAAAATGGGGAAAATAAATCACGTCCCCTCAATGTGGCAGTATCACGTCAGTTAAAATTATCATTTTTTATAAATGATGAATATGATGTGCCAAGAATATGGTTTATCATTCTCCCTATATGTTACTCGTGTCATGATCAACATTTCAACCAAAAAATTTTGGTATGATCATAGAGATTTTTAAGTGTTACATTATTTATTTATTGTTATAACATAAATTTTTATGAGTATCTCACTATTGAAATTGAATATACACATCTCTGCGGCCCTTAATTTCACATATTCTTCATTTCTTCCTAAAAACTCAACTCGTGGGACTCGTGCATAACCAATCTTCAATATTCATATATATCCAACTAGAGTAGACCACCTTAATTCTTCTCAAGAGTGATAATGATGTCTTAAATTAACCAGTCAATATAATTAAATATTCAAGCAGATGCACATTTCATTAATTAGTTATTGATGATAAAGAAGGTTTTCACTTCCATCAAAGAAAAAAGATACGTGCGCCTGTTTGTCTGTCATCACAAATTTTCTGTTATATTACTCTTCCAAAATTTTATTCTTTTCGCGTAATTTCTCATCACGATCGACACCAGTACGAGAGTTTCATAGTCGAGCTCACCACCAAAATGAAAAAGAAAAAGGAGCTGGATGCTAGTTATCTCATGTACCAACAGCTTAATTAGTCACGGGTGGAACCTTAAATTTGGTTTCTTGTGTGTTAAAACAATAGATTATCCAACAAATAGTACTTATAATACTTGGTTAGGTATTCTAGTCATAAGAGGCCAAACATAAAATCCAACGTACCATATGAATGTGTGACATATTTATTAGGATCACAGGTAAACACTCAAGTCACAAGGCTAGTCCATGGATTTTTCCTACAAAAATGTGGTTTTTAATGTAGTATTCTTGATTGCTGCTAATTTTTCTCTGCTATGCTTTGCTGATCCTACAGATGGGTTCATCAATGTGCCATTAACCCAAGAAAATTTCGAAATCCAGAGGCCGTATGATGTACCCCTCGAAGAGAGATACAGCTTCGTAAATGGAACTCATCGGCTATGGGTTTATGCAGACGATAAGCCCCACGATCCCAACAGCCATACACAACCACGAACAGAAGTTAGAATACGCGTAAGAATCCTTTTCTTGTCTTTCTCACGTGCAGTCATGATTGCTATCGTTATAGTTATACAAAGAAATTGTGTTGTCCGACACAGACAGCAGATGTAGGTAGGTGCGGACACCACACGCAGGTGGGCTCCGCCTCTATTGCCTGTGTTGGACAGCAGAAAATTGGGATGCAACTACTCGTGTTATGATTAAAAAGCCTTTTTTTCATTGTGTATGTATATTAAATCATACAGTTTTAAGTAGTTATATCATCTCGTAGGGCCTCGACTACCCATCAGGGGTGTGGCAATTCGAAGGCCAAGCCTTTGTACCAAACGGAACTTCGGGGGCCACGATTGTGCAAATCCACGGTGCGTCCCAAGGGGCGACGACAATAATACTGAGAATCTACGACGGAGACATGAGATATTACAGCAGTCAAGTGGTGGCAACCAATTTGTACGATAAATGGTTTCGGGTCAATTTAATACACGATGTGGACGGAGGGAAGGTAACTTTATTTCTTGATGGGGTAGAGAAATTTGAGACGAAAGATAAAGGGCCAGGAGACTTGTATTTCAAGTGTGGAGTTTATGGTGCACCAGCTAATATCAGTTACTATATGGAATCAAGGTGGAGAGATATCAAAATATACAAGAAGCAATGCTGAGGACCTTAAATCTCATTTAAATTATGAAGAAAGAAATTGCTTGTCTCAATATTGTATGGAAGATAGGGATGCAAGGTGTGTGTATTTATCAAAGAACAACTTGAATACAACTTCGAAACGATTAATGATAAATAAAGTACATGTTGATTGATAGAAATCAATATAAGAGCAATCATGAAGCAAATTTCCGAGAAATCATTTCATTAAAGTGGTGGTCCTGAGGTTAGGCAATTTACGCAGGCGCATATTACCCCTAATGTTAGCTTCTTTTTTCTTGGTATAAATTGGCCCCTAAATTTCAAATTCATACAAAAATATCAATTTGCCCGTCAATATCAACGTTTGCGTAGGACCCCGAACAAATCATGGCCGGCTTTGCCATCTTTATATGAGATTTGAAATTCGTCCTGGGATGACCACCTCAGAGATTGTTTGGTAATTTTTCAAAAATCTTTTATTCAATTGAATTGTTACATAGAGGCAACTCACTTCACGGCTTAAAAATGGGGCAATGAACGTTGCCCAAATGGTTCTCTCTACTTGAATTGAGTTGACGACAAACCATTATACTTCCATTGCAAAGACCGGCCATTTGATGGGTCTAAATTCTTCAAGAGACAGCATCACTTATTCTTTTTGTGGGTCCTGATGACTTGTGCAATCCTTCGCCAGACAAGATATTTGAGTGCTAAAAACAACGTAAAAATCATATATGAAATACCATGAAATGTGCGTAAAGCATGTTAGACAGGGGCTGCCGGAGTTATAGGTGAAGTAGTTGACCGCCTAGGGCCCCAAAAAAATTTTAGAATATCTAATTTTTTTTCCCTTTTATTTGTATATTATAAAAGTCTCTGATACCCAAATTTGATATTAATCATTGAAAAAAATCCAAATTTAATGGTATTCATTGAAGAAGATATGGTGAAATAAGTTGATATTAAAAATTTGACTATGGATTTTGCATCTAAGACTGCTAGAATATGAAATATAGTGGATTTTATAATATCTTTTATATATTTATTTTTATTTTTTTCTTCGTTATATATAAATTTAATTCTAGCATTAATAGGCCTCAAAAAAATTTTCGCATAGGGATTCTGAAATCTCTGGCAGCCTCTGATGCAGCCTCTGATGTTAGTGTAAAAATGAATATATTCATGCTTACCTATCCTACATTTATAGTTGATACATTCAGGTAATCTATTAATTAGATGTACGTAATTCAAGTCATTCATTAATTATCCATATTGGTGTATGGGATTTTTTATTTTTTCCTTTCTCATTACCAGGAGTAAATTATTCACAACATATATGAGCTTGATTCATATCTTCATTTTGTAATGCTACAGGAAAATGTAACATTCATTAACAAACCATGTTCAAGAATGTCAAGAGGATAGCATTTCATCCATCTTCGCAAATCTACCGACCTGCTCGAGAAAAAACCAGAAGAAATAATCATAACAAGCTCACCATCCGTAATTATCCAAAATAGTGATACTGCCAACTCCATGATTATGACTCATAACCCTGCTAATCGTAGACTCAATACCGTCATAATTCCGAAAATTGGAAGCTTGATCGAGCACACCACCTATGACATTGACGCGACCTCCGGCATCGTCGAGAAGAGCAACCACTTTGTGTCCACATCGGAGGAACCACAAAAGGACTATAATACCAAGTAGCTTGCCCAGATGACGACTTTCACCGGTTAGATCGAACACACAGGAGGCCTTAAGGGGAGGGTGGCTGGGATCAGAACAAAGGGACCCTGAGAGGATCGCTGGTGAGGGATTGTAGAAGACCCCCCTCTTTGAGAATGTTCACCACGTTGAGCCTACTCTTTACCTCGGCGGCGGCACCTTCTGCCCATTGAGTCGAAGAATAACAGCGCATTGAGAGACGAGGGTGACCGGGATTAATGGACTGGACGGAGAAAATTGGGGAATGGAGATGGTAGCAGCTGCTTGCAGCAGATTATGGCCCTTCTCATTAAAGAATTAGCAGCCATTTTCGGCAATTCAGATAGAATGAAAAGATGAGCATTTGTGTTTCACACAGAGAGAGAGAGAGAGAGAGAGAGAGAGAGAGAGAGGATTCTTGAGTTCTTGTTTTCCAAGACAGCGAGGGTATCCTAGCCTAATTGAAATTCTACACAAGATAAGTACCAAATATACAAGATTCAAATAAGTAAAACAAGGACTACATTTCATAATATGTGTCGTTTGAAAAACCCTATATTACACAAATACAAGCAACCCTTAAAAAAAATTAAAAAAAAAGAATAAAATGAAAAACAAAAATAAAAAACTTGAAAAAAAAAATCAATAAATCAAATAGGCAAATATGTATTGTCTGAAAGACAGACACGTTAAGAACCACACGGTAGGCTACACAATCTTCCAATCTGAGAGAAAAACCACTGCATCGGATTTTGATCGTCATCTTTTTCCGACGAAGATTTTTGTAATGGTTCCTCCAGTGGTAGATGCCGGTGGAACGCCTTGACTGCCTCTCCAACGCCATCCTCATTCTGGATCAATGCTGCTACTTCCATTGCTCGAGCTTTCACCTGCTCAATCAAAGTCAAATTTCAATATTAACCAGACACCAATATAATCCGCACCTCTGGTGGTCCCTACAATACGCAACCTAAAAAGTTAATTGGCAGTCGGGTTTAGCTTTACGGTTTACCTCTGGCTGGAGCATGAACTGTATTGCATCTGAAAGGGCTTCGACACTAAACTGAGAAATAGGAACTGGAATGGGTCCCAACCCTCGCTGATGAATCCTCTCGCCCCAGAAGAATTGATCGCCGAAGAATGGAACTATAGTTGTTGGACACTACATGGAATAAAGTCGTCAAATTTATTCTGTATTTCAATCATCTCTTCTCATTCAGACATTGTTTGGCAAAACTTCTTGGAAAAGAGAAGTGATTTTGTCAGCAAGAATGTGTGGTTAAAATGTAGAGGAAAAATGATATTCTTGGAGATTGGAGGATGCAAGTTGGAACTGAGTGAGAAAAGGTGATTTTAATTCAAGATTTGCCAAACAGGGTCTCACATATGCGTCATAGCAAGAAAATGTTGAACAAAATTACCCCGGCTTTTAGCCCGGCAGCTGTAGTTCCAGCACCACCGTGATGAACCTGCATGAACGTAAAACTTGCAGAATCAGCATGCGGCTACCATTTATTTAATTCATAGCCAAGTAAGCGTTATTTGTAGTTGAAAAGAATTTTTTGATAAATCTAAAGGTAGCTTCGAACTAACCACAGCTGAGCACTGGGGAAACAACCAGTCATGAGGGCAATCCACAAGAAGAAAAACATCATCAGGTATCTCTGTATCTGCAATGCAGATACGAAAATTTTGTTCTTAAGAAAATACCAATAAATAAATAATAAATAAATAAATAAAAGAGAGAAAAGAAATATACTTACAATGACCAAGATCTCCCCATCCTCGGTCGATTATTCCTCTCTGTCCTGTATTCTTTAATGCCTCCAAAATGATATTTGTAGTTTTCTTTGAATCATCAAGTGGCTACCGAGCAAACAAACATAAGTGTCAATAAAAGCTCCATCCAAGAGAGGGAAAAAAATGCACTTAGACGCTAAAACAGAGGAAAGAGTTGACGAAGTACCATGCTACCAAAACCTATATAAATAGGTGGAGACCCCTTCTTGATCCACTGAACGAATTCTTCGGACGGTTGATATTTAGATCCAAGGTTTAAGAAACAATAACCAACGACGTCAACAAGCGGGCCCCAATCTACACATCACGTAAAATGCAATTAGTTCATCAACAATACTTTGAATCAATACAAAAAAGCATTGGCAATGTTTAAGAAGAGATTTTCAGAAAAGTGATTATTTGGATGTACTCACCTTTGGGCTTGGGGACGACATTGGGACTCCACATATAGCCCGTTGGGAGATGAGATATTGACCCGTGATACGTGCTGAAGTATGCGATAGGAGGAATCTTGAGTTTCTTTTTCCTAAAGTCGTTAATATATCCTCTTATGCCCCACCATATTAGTAAATCAACGAGAATATACGAAAGCTGGATTGTTAAACAAATGTTAAGGAGCATATTTCGTATATGAAATCCACCAGAGAGAGAGAGATTTGTATCCAACTAGTATATAGATGAGTAAACATACCCAGTATCCTGCACTTTGAGGAACACGTGCGAACGGGTGAGGAAATTCATATGTCGGCCTGCCTATTGAATCCACGTGTAAGAATTTATAAATATTGGAGGTATGGTCATATTGGGACAGGATAACCCGTTCCCATAGCAGATGTGGCATAACGTGTCAGTCTCATATAATCATTTTCAGCAAATAAATGATGACATGGAAGTGCCACATCAGCATTATGATTTGTTCTAGTTATATTATATATACACAAGCACAATTTTGGTCCTTCCTCAACTGGAAAGTTAGAGAACAAACAACAACAAAAAAAACCTAAGCCTTAATCCCTACATGTAGGGGGCGGCTAAAATTTAGAAAACAAACAAACACAAAACGAAATGTAATCTAAACTCACGTCCAAGGCATCGTGAAGAAGATATGCAAGGGTACATTGAGAGATTCAGCTACATGTGCATGTCCTGATAACAATCACAACATTATATGAGTAGTGAAATACGAATGCTTCTAAACAACAAAAGATGGAACAAACTACTACTACTATGACAATTTTAGCAAAATTTCGAAATCTTTGAATGGGGAAAAGTTATAATAACTAACCATAAGCAGGAGGGTTGGCGATTATTGCTTGAGCCCTGAATGGTTCACCGTGTTCTGTATCAGGTTCTGTGCAGGCTGGAAGCAGAGAATGAATAATGGCTTTTATTTGCTTTCTTTGTACAGATATTTCTCCAGGGGCTGATGGTATAAGCCCTTTGTTTCTTGCCATATCTAGATTTACAAGAAATTTAATCAAAGATGGGCTTTGGAGGCAAACGATAATATAACCAAACAAAAGAGTTCATTACTAAGTCAAAATGAAGCTTCAATATTAGGTCACATATTAGATCACTGCTCATTATTATTCACAGTTCCACATCTATTTGTTCACACTACTTTTTGATCTAAAAAGTTTGATTTTAGCAAAATAAAAGTTTTCTACTTTTCTTGACCCCACGCTTAGTGATGACGACAAAAATTTATATCCTTGTTGAGGACCTCTTACATCCAGCCAAAACCCGAGGGTCACCACCAAGTGGGTAAAAATCTACCCCGGCTGACTTCACAAATCCATGGAAGTTAGCATGAGTCGCCAACCTAACACGATGGCCATATTCCTATATCCAAAAACCCAAAATTACAAATCGTTAAATTCAAGAACGAATTCTTTGAAGTGCATAATAATATCCAAGAACAATCTGCATACTTGTAGCCTCCTTGCCATAGCCAAGAAGGGTTGAACATCTCCTCTTGTTCCAACTACAAGAACCGCAATGTTCAATTTTGGAACTGATTTATTCAGATCGTTTGTGGACCTCATGATGTAATCACTACTCGGAGGAACCCCTTCGACCGAATGAAGCTCCAAGAATTCGGAAGTTACAGGTTCACTTTTGGTGAGGTCGACCTCCACCGTCCCATCTTTTTGGATCTTCACCATCTCTACAATCAGCTTTTGCTGATAAAAATGCAATAACAATGAGTACTTACTTTTAAATAACTATACAGCAGGATATCTGTTTAATGCCAATGCAGAGTACTCAAAGGTGTGACAGAGAAGAAATTTATGGAAGTTATAAAATGAAACTATCACCTTCTCACGTTCGGAGAGTCTATCGAATTTTAGGTCAATCATCCTTCTCTCAGTCATAGACCTTGAAAATGTATCTTCCCGGTTTTCGTTAAAGAGACTTCTCCGAGTGCCCACAGGTGCAGTGATGCTATGGTCCAAACCTTAAAAACAGAGAACATGTTTAAACAAGAAACATTCAAAAGTGTAACACATATTCATATGTTATTACGAACTAGCCATTTGTATGGCTGCTGATTGTGTAGATGATGTACTGTACACGATACTGTGAAGATAGCCCACAAGTTAATTTTGCCTTACGAAGTTCATATTCGTATGAACAATTGAAGATGGTAGATAAGAATATAAGCACCAAGTACAAACCTCGTCTAGCCCGAGGAGATGGACTAACACTTGAATCTTTCCACCGAGAAAGCTCGTTAACAGACGAAGACTGCAAAATGCTCCGCCTCTTGTAGTCCACTTCGGGCGTAGAACATTCCTCCTTATCTTGGCCCCCATTCGAAGAACCATTATTGAAACCCTCTTGCTGAACATGATGCTTATTAATTGGTTCCTCATATCCATGTGTTTGGTTTAAATTTAACCTATCTTCTACATTTTTTGACATGTTTTCACTTCCACCATTACTCTCCATATCATCTAAATCACAATTCTTTAGGAATCTAAGGAAATAAAAGAACAAGAAGCAAAATTGCTCAAATTCAACTAAACCCTACTGACAATTGTCCCCAAATCATATACAGATCAAAGTAAAGCAAGCCCAGATTTCTGAACCCAGAATCTTGAATCCTAAGCTGCAAATAGAAACAACCGAAGAAGATGATGCTATATGCATACAGAAAAGACAACTAAAACCTCAAAAAAGTTAATTAAAAAAAGAAAAAAAGCTACAACGTTGAACTTGACGAAACCAAACAGTAACCAAAAAGTTTAGAAAAAAACCTACCAGTCAACTCCACGAGCAGGCTGTTTTGTGCAGAGTTGAACCCAGTTGAAGAAATTTTCAGACTCGATAAAAGAGAGAGATTACACAGACAGGAAGTTTGTGTTGGCGGAAATAATTACACACACATTCAAAGCTAAATTCGTAAAGGGATTGCAAGAAATAAAATATTGGGT
Organism: Jasminum sambac; assembly: GCA_018223645.1. NCBI lineage: Eukaryota > Viridiplantae > Streptophyta > Magnoliopsida > Lamiales > Oleaceae > Jasminum > Jasminum sambac. The sequence continues at coordinate 29,023,385 of CP073643.1, read as the reverse complement.
TTTTGGACTGAGAAATTCTAGAAAAATAGAAACGTCCAAGATTTTTTCTTTCCTTTTTCTTTTTTTTTTTTCCTTTTTCTTTTTTAACACGACTATACAACTCAGGACACGGGAGACGACCATTTTTCAACTCCGGAAACATTTAGAAAGAAAAAGGAAAATAAAAGAAACTATTTTCAACTTATTGCAAAATTCAACGTCAGTTTGGCCATCAAATCAAATAGGGTATAATTTTAGGAAAATAATGGGACTACACACAAATTTGTGTGTCTATTCTAATATAAAATCACCATTATATCCTTATGCTGGAGGGATTCGTAATTATACTTTCTTATTTGTATACTAATTATAATTCATACTTTTTAAAATTTAAATTTAGTTAAACAAATCATATCCATATATCTTATAGGTACCCACTCATATTATTAAATCTTCATCATTCAATTTCATTCATTTTTTTCTTTTCATATTCATAAAAATACATTAAAATTTATATAACCACCCACATATGTACTTATTTTTTTCATACTACTATAATGCTAAGAACATTTCTAGTATTGGGGTGTAAAAATCCAAATTTGTGTTTTTACCCTTCTCTTCTATAAAGCCAAATAACGGTTAGTGCTAAAAACCATATTGTAATAATTTGGGGGTAAAAAATCCAGAGGAGTGGCCCCCGTTTTAGGTTTTCCACCTCCATTTTTCTTGTCCACCCTTATTTTTACCTTTTAGGATTTTTTCCTTAGATTTTTTGCCTCAATACTAATAATGCTCTGATGCATCGTAATTTTATTTTTGGACATGTAATAAATGTTATCTAGTTGGCACATGTGAGATCTGGGTTGGCTTTGGTATTTGATATTGGCAGATTGAGAGTTGGCATTGAGGAAAATGAGATTCTTTGTGATAATAAAAGAATATTCATAATCCCGTAAAAAAAAAAAAAAAAAAAAGAATATTCATAATGCAGAGAAGTTAGTGAAGACATGGAATCAATCTTATGTATGTGAACCTATCAATCATAGGTATGTGAACCTAGCTACTACAAAGATTTTATGTAACAATTCCCCTACTTCCTAGGACTAAACAAGATCCAAAAATTCCACATTCAAAACAAGATCAAATATCACATATGTTACTCAACAATTAATATGTTTCTATGTGATGACATGCAACACCTCATTTTGTTTGACAAATTAAAATCTTCAAAAGTTATAAAATATCTCATTCAAATCAACTTGGTTTTGATATTGGTATTTTCATTAGCAGAAGATATCTTATTTACTATTTACAGATGATAGAATAATTGTACAATGTATAAAAAGCTCGTTCATTGTGTTTCTACAATAGATTTTGCAATTTCCTTAATCACCAAAGCTCTAGCTCGATTTATTGAGACAAGGCACAAATACACATGTTCTTCAAGCTCCTGCACTTGTTTCTTGAACCCATATTCACCCTTACTAAGGTCCTTCAACACTTGGGAAACAAACTTATCTTCGCTTCTATCCAAACAGAACTGAATCATAGACTTCTTATGTTCAATCTCGTCCTTAATCCTAGCCATGAGTCGACTCATCGTATCGAATTCCATGTTCATGATATAAGTACCCTTAGTGGCCACATCGAGTTGTTCACCAATTCTCCTTAGACCTCCACACTTCAAGAATTGAACATTGAAAATTTTCTTCTTTATTGGCTTCATAGGCTTCATCGGCAAGCTCAGAATCGCGGGCCCCATAAGTAGCGCGGTTAGGGTATGCACTGTGAGAACCATGGCTGCTACAGCTACCACGCTACAAGCTAACATTACGCCTACTCTGGACGCTTTGTTAAACCAGTTTATCAGTTTAATCTTTCTTGTCACCATTTTTCTCTTCGATTTCAGACGCTGAAGAACTGTCACGGACTTCTCGTTGATCTTCTTGAAATCTTGTTTGTTGAGATTGAAAATGCACAAATGAAGCTCGGACATGACTATGCTAAATTTGTCTACAGAAAAATCGTCAATGGTATCAAGAACTTGACGAATAAATTTGTAATCAGCTTGGACTTGATTTAAACTCTTGAGAAGTTGGCTGCAAAATCCTGAGGCCTCAGCACTCGTGTCAAAGTAGTTGAAGAGAAGTGATTTGATGTTCGATTTTCTCAAGACAACTGTGGAATATTGTTCTAGAACTTTTGTTATAGTTTCTTGGCCAGGGTCAAGAATTTGTGAGAACACTTGATGGTAGTGATGTGGTGGTGATGATGGCTCATTTACTAGTAATTGAGCCTTTATAAAGAAATCCCCATAGGATTTTGTTCTAAATGCTCCAAGGTACTCTTCGTTGACATTGACACTCTTTTGAGATTCTTTCAATCCTTGCTTCTTCTCTGAAAATCAAAATGTGTGCATATAATTGGATTTAGTATATACAAAAAGGACTTAAGTTATAAGATTCAATAATTAAGGGATTAATTAATTTATTTTTTACTGATGTTGTCCTTTTAATATGAAACTCGATCCACAACAAAATACAACGTTAAAGTAAACAATGTTCGATATGTTCAATCCTAATCAAACTATCTCCATAAACATAATGAATTATATAAAATTTTACCAATTGCACACTTGAAAAAAATCATGTATGTTTACGCATCAACTTACTTTTTAATCAATATAATGGTTATCACATGGATCACTTAAAATTATGTCAACCATTGTCGTATTTATTTAACATTTTCTTGCTTGAATAAATACGACTCTTAATTAACGAGACTAGCTTGACAACACATGGAGAAGAGTGGACACAACAATAAAACATAAGATGCCAAATAATATAGGTATGGGCATGGATAAACCAATCCTCCTCAATAACGGAAAGAAAAACAACAAATTAAACATTTGGTCACAATTCAAATAACTACATTCATCTTTTCACGCGCATCAAAAGATGAACAAAATTCATTGAAAAAGCATTTTAATGACTGAAAATACCCTGTATTAAATCATTTTCGACTGCCCTTAACCAATCAATCAAATTAATTAACGAAAGTACTGTTTTAGGAATAAAATTTTCATTAATCTTTTTCATTTTTCTTGAATCCCCACTTCGTACTAAATAAATAAAGAAAGAAAGAAAGAAATAAAAACGAGGTTAGATTTTTCCAAAAACAAACCTTTTTTGATCTTGGAGGTTCTAAATCGTGTCCACATCTTGAATTCTTTGAATATATTCTTTAGCTAGCTTTTATTTCTTTCAATCACAATCAATTCGACTTGATCTTATGTTGTCTCAACTTGTATCTATCATCAAACCTCAAAAGCTAGTCCAGTAGAGGAAATATATATATATAGTTTAAGATTTATATGTGTATATATATGTATCTGATTTGGTATAAATCTATACGTATAGTATGTAAATGTATACATCAGGTAGATGTTGCGTGAGTGTGTTTGGGAAAGAGAGAGAAACTTGTGCAAGATGATTGACGGGTTTGGGTTTTTGTTTAGGTCTATCTGGTATGCAACCTTATCTTTCGTCACCTTTTGCATGCATAATTTGCATGACTTTTGTTTATATGGTTACTCTATATTGTTTGCATTCTGTATACTAACGTTAAACCGCATAATAATTAAATTAAGCGAGTATATTCATATTATCCACCCATGATTAATGATGATCTCAATATAGCCTAATTGTAACAAACACGCACATCCTCTTTTTTGAGGTTCCATTTTTATTTCTTTCATATTTTTGTTTCCTAATCAGTTGTATGTGTTCTTATGAATAATAAAATACACTTACATTTTGGCTAGGCATGAATTTCTGAAAGGTTGGGGACCTCATATGTCCAAAAAAAAAAAAGAAAAGAAAAAAGGAGGATGGATTTGTTACAAAACGCAAAGGCTATGGACCTTTGGTGAAAATTACCTTTTTTTTAGATATCTTTTACATATTTGTGACTATCTTTTCTCTATATAGCATTATCTTCGATTTTGTATCTCTATCAATTTGAACTATAAATACAATGTCTTGAATGAAATAATCGAGCAATATAATTTCTCTCATATTATTCTCTATTATAGTTTTGTCAACATGCACCTAATGATTTACCACTCGACCGATGTTGATATTAATCAGGTGGCGATCTCAAAGTAGTTATGACAACATCTACCCACAGTAGTCTTAGATTCCACAAAGAGATTTTATATAATTTGTCATTTACTTGTTAAACATCAATGTGATATTGACATACTATGATTGTTACTAGTGAAATTTTATTCTTTGTACGAGTTGTTTTCTATAAATCTTAAACAAATTCGTGAACTAAATCTACCTTAATTTCATCAGTTTATGTCTATTTATTTATTGCATTTAATAAAAACAGTACAAATTATTGAATTAATACATTTTGTTGTGTATGTGAATTATTTTGATTGGATAAGAGAATCAAAGCGACATAAGACAACAAATCTAGACTGTTCGATCCAATCATATAATTGGTTATAAGTTTTTGTACATAACTTCCATGGTGGGAATAAGGGCTAAGGATCTTTACTAAAGCAACCGTAATGGCCTCAACAGAATCCCATGTTTTTATGGCCATAATGCATTTTCTTTCTCAAATACGCCAAAATCTACGCGGAGTAGTGTCTACGTATGTGTGTGGACAAAAATAAAATATAAGGACAGAAATTCATTTTAGAAACTTAAAATTGTAATCCAAGCAATCAATTCCTAATCCAAAAAAGAACATATATTATATGTGTGGTGTGGTGATATATACGTAGAGAGTTCAATTTGCATGTGATGATTTGAATACATATCTCATCCGAAATTTTGAACTTTTTTCCTCCAAATATGTGCTTGGAAGTTTTGATTAAGTTCGAGTAGAGTGTATATTTGATGTCTCAGTTTTTGTATTTTTAGTTGCCATATCTAATAAAAGAATCTATATACACAATTACATTTATTAATTCAATAATACATGATATTTTGATCGAATAGACTGCTAAGAGAATATAAAATTGACATCGAAGACCAAAAGTCCAACTTGTGAAGATTGAGTCGGAGACAGTCCCATAACTGGGCATAGGCAAATGAAGCAATCGCTTGGGGCCCGAGTTCGAGAGGGGTCCAAAATAGTTGGTTATTATTATTATTTTCTTAGGCTTTGAATCCATCCACTAGTACACAAGTGACATTAGGTGACGCCCATTAGGTAGCGTTTTCATTGAAACCACCACCATTGATGCTCAGAATTAAGAAAGGGTGGCGGTTATAGCAAAAATCCGCCACCCTAAACCAACGTTAAAAAAAAAGAAAGAACACGGGTGGCGGTTGTGGCAAAACAAATCCGCCACCTAAGTTTCGGGTGGCGGTTGTATTAACAACCGCCACCCTAAACCAACGCTTAAAAATAAAATAAAATAAAAAAATAAAAAATAAAAATAAAAATTTAGTAAGCGGGTGGCGGTTGTGTAAAACAACCGCCACCCTAAGACAATTCGGGTGGTTGTGCTAACAACCGCCACCCAAAACCAACGTAAAAAAAAAAAAAAAAAAAAAAATTAGTACATAGGGTGGCGGTTGTAAGCTAACAACCGCCACCCGTTTTTTATTTTTATTATTAAATACTTTTGGGTGACGGTTTTTTGCTACAACCGCCACCTTTCTCTTTAAATATTCCACCAACTCATCGATTTGGCAGATTCCCGCCATGAAGTTTTCCTCTTTTGAAAATGTTTCAAATTTCTTCAAATATTCATGGTTTGAAATCAGATTTAAGTGCAATTTCTTCACAAATTGGTGCCATAATTTAAGTAAGGTAAGCTTCTTTGATCTTTTGGTCATGTAAATCTCGTTTATTTTTGTATAATTGTTAATATAAATTTTTTTCGAGTTTTTGAGCTTGTAAACTTTAAATGGCCATAACTTTTGCATACGATGTCCGTTTTTAGCCCACGAGTACATTCCGGAATCGTCGCGACGAGATCTACGACATCCACGGCTATTGTCGCGACCCCATGTTTCAGGTCGATCTGAGGTCATCTAAAGCCTCAAAACGCAATTTTTAGCTTTTCATCTTATAATTTTGTGTTTTTGTTCTTAGATTGTTCATTTTGTTGTAATTGGATGTGATTGGTTTTGAATAAAAATTATTTCTTGTGTTTTAAAAATTATTTCGTGTGTTTTAAAAATTATTTCGTGTGTTCTTAGATTGTTTATTCTGCTCATATCATAAAAAAAAAAGAGTGGACTTTGGGTGGCGGTTTTGCACTAGAACCACCACCCGAAGTGCTTTAAAAACTTAGGGTGGCGGTTGTGTCCAACAACCGCCACCCTAAGTCCTTTTTAAAAAAATATATATAAAGGGTGGCGGTTGTGTCCAACAACCGCCACCCTAAGTCCTTTTTAAAAATATATATATATACACCGCCACCCGAAGTCTATTTTGGGTGGCGTTTTTTCAACCGCCACCCTTTAGCCGACTTTGGGTGTCGCTGGTTTAGGTGGCGATAAAAAAAATGCCACCCTAAGTGTAAAACAACCGCCACCTAAACTCAATTTTGTACTAGTGATCTTTACAAATTGGACCCGTAATTGAAGTTAAATCAAACCCTATTATATTATACTGTCTTTCTCATTACTTTTTAATTTTTGAATTTTTACCATGATTAGAGAGCCCAAAATATAGATTTCTCTTTGGAGCTCAAAGACATTAGCTACGACTCTGGTCGGAGACGATCTACTCTAGGAGAAATTGAAAGAAGAAAACTATTGAGTGGGTGATTTTAAACAAACGAAGAACAAGAAACAGAGGAATTCACATTATTTTCTTATAACCGGATGATATGATCAAAGAAAAAAATGTGAAAATGGGTAAAAAGAAAGAAAGAAAGGAAGAAAAAAGTAAGAAATTTAGAAAAAAGAAAAATAAAACTTCCGGAGGACTTTATTTTTCCCCCCGAATTTTATGATGACAACCCTTGAGAACTTACTATAAATTATTACTTGTGTATGGAAAATAATTAAACATTTCTCTTCGAGAACATAATTAAAAATTTATTAACCTTTACTTTCGGTATAGCCCAAAGTCCTATGGTTTTCAAAATTCACAAAACGGTTGCATATCATCAGCTGCCTCTTTTATGCTGAAAGACCTATGTTGTCAATTTCTTTGTTTTGAAGCCCCATCCACAAATATCCATCTTCATCCTACACCTGAACTCCACTTTTTCCCTCCTCCCTTCAATAGTTGTATTTGATCGATTTATTATTGCGATCTATTTCATTTTTGGAGTAACTGCTAATTAGGGAATCAGACGAAGAAAGAAAAAATTCTATCAGGGTTGAAGAAAGATACCGAGCCGAGCAATTGGAAGACGACCAACACATTTATACATAAATTCCGTGTGACAACTATTCAAAAAATAAATTCAGTGGAACAAAGACGATAGAATTATAGTGAAGCATTTCTTACAGTGATAAAAAGTCAATAATATTTTTTTTTTGAGTATAAGATACGTCTATCAGTACATATTACTGAAATACAATGTAACCAAAGCTGCTCTATTAATTGAAACTAATTAATCACCCCACTAGCGAAAATTATAGCTACCTTGCTAGTGGGAGAACTATAGCCCCACTACTGGCGATAACTAACAGCCCTTTTGATTGAAATTAAAATTGTCCTACTGGTAGCAACTAAAGCCACCTATCACCCGGTTGGTGGGAATCGAGCCTCAGACCTAAGACAACTTTTAAAAAAAAAAAATTTTGAACGAAGGTTTATTCATTCATAGCATTTGAAGAAAGCACATTAACAATGATAGGAGAAGACAATAACCACTCGGTACAAGCAAATAGAGAGCCATCCAATCTAGCAAGCTTATGGGCCGCCTCATTAGCAGATCTCCTAACACAAGCAAAAGAAATGGAGTTTAAAGTAGACGTCAAAGTCTAAGTGTGCGTTAGCGGATGAGTTTTAATGTATTTTTATGAGTATGATGAGAGAGAATGAGTGGAGTTGGATGGTTGAGATTTAATGAGTGGAGATATATGTGGATGTGATTTGTTTGACCAAATTTAAAATTTAAAAAAAAATATATTTAAATGCATTAAAAAGTGGGTGCTAACACCCTCTAACAATTTTCAACTAGACAACTATTGTTAAGTTAACATAGAGTTACCTTATTCAAAATGGATCGATAACTATTGCAGGCCCATGATAGCCAAGAGGCCCAAGGCCAGAACAATAACAATTACAACCCGTCAAACAGCGATGGGCTTTCCTTGCCATGCTTGTAGCCCTTGTTTAAGACAAATAATTATATGGTGTGACGCATGTTGAAATGAGTTGCAAACTGAAGTATTTTATTTTTATCAAGAATTGACGCATAAAATAGTTCAATTGTTGCTTTCCAAAATTCCAAAAAAAAAAAAAAAAGGAAAACGGAGGAAAAAAAATAGTTCAATTGTATTTGACGCCAAGCAAGTAGTAATTTGGGTCCAGTTAAACACAACATACGAGTTCGGAAATTTCAACATTGGTGTTTTTAACCCGATCATTTCAAGAAAAACTTTAAAGACAAATTTCACAAGCTAAAAGATAAAATAAATAAACTCTCCCCAGCTGTTGTCTGTAAGAATGGAGGTTTTCGAAGCCCATATGGCACTTTTTCTTTTGTCCTTTAGCTGTTGTCTCTGTTACCATATTTTCAGTCCCTGAGAATACCTCTATTCTTTTCTTGCAAAATTGGGGCCCACTTGCTATCTATCTTTTTACTTTTTAGGTTCAGGGGTGAGATTCCACAATCGTATTTTGATGGTTTTACTAGCGTCTCATGTCGTCGACGTGTATGAGGTCTTTGGATTTTCAATTTTTGACGGCCTTTTGAAGTTTTGGGACTAAAATGTGTAAAGAATGTAGAGAAAATATGAAATCAGTGTATACTATGTTCCACAATTTCTTTAACAAAATGCACATTTTTATTCTTTTGGGACTATGTTTTTAATTTTCGAAATCTGAATTCCGCTCTTCATTCTTCAAAGTGTCATATTCGACTTTTGACACTTTGGGGTATCAATTTTGATTCAGTGCCTATAACGGGCCACTGGCAAGGGAACCGTCTAGCTGGTCCACCAAAATGGAGGAACTTCAGCAATTGTAGAGGACCAATTTGCAAAATGTTTTTCAACTCCACGCAAACATCTGGCCGGTCCACCAAAATTGTACCAGCTTTGGCAATTTTTTAGGACCAATTTGCAATAGATTTTTCGAAGCCAGCCATTTCTACGTAGCTATAATCTGGCTACTCATAATTACCATAATAAAAAATCTGACATTTATACCTTAGCTTACACAATTAGATATTTTGATTTCATTAATAACAAACTAGTTTTTTGCTCTTATTATGGTCAATATGTCACTTTAATTATGACACCCTAACTTTTTTCAATTAAGATAATAATGCTACTTGTTTTGATATTTTCATAAAAAAGCTTACAACGTTGGCGCGATAATATTTTACCATCCATATTATACGACTAGACGATGAAAATGTTATTAAAAAAAGTAAAATCAATATTTTTATTGACTATGTATAACTTTTTCTATAATAGCATTAATACAAATAGCGTTACAATCATGCTATAGGGACATAGAAAGTTATATAAAGAGAGACATCTGATGATTGAGAATCTAAGAGATTCTTCGACGACTCTTTTTTTAGCTACTTTCACTGTTTAATTACACATTCTCTCGTAAAATCACAGTCTTTTCACTTAAATTCGAATGAACAAGCTCTAAATAAAACTATTGTCATTTGTCCAAAATTAAAAAAAAAAAAAAAAATGTGGGGGGCCAAAGCAAGCAAATTGCACAGCACTCCACAAAAGCAAACCTTAGAAATTATAAATAAAATTTTCATAATCAAAACCCTAATCATTTTAGAATAATAATAAGCATCATCACTCATCACACTCTCCCATAATTACTCATTCACACAATAATCTCCACCTTTTCTTTTTTGCAGACAAAATCATTTCACTTTTTACTGTAAACTCTTATTCAGAACAACTACACATCCCACCCACTGTCCATTTCAAACTCCCCACACACTGACACACACATACAGTCACACACACTTCTTATAAGTTCTCTTCTTCCCAGAGAAAAAAGTCACATATTTTTCACTTATGGAATTTTCTTCAATGTCTATCTTCTTCTTCTTCTCCCTTGCTCTGAGTCTACTTTTTCAGTCTCTGTTTCAAGTTGCTCTGTCTGCTACAGTTGTTGTTGATGGAGTTTCACAATGGAGTAACCCTCAAGTTCAAGTTGGAGATTCTGTTAGTAAGTACAATTTTTTTTTTTTTTTTAATTTAAACACTTTTCCCCTCAATTTTAATTAATTTAATTTAACTTTCGTTGCAGCTTTTGAGCACAAAAATCAGTACAATGTCTACATTTTCCAGACGCAAAATGCCTTCAATCTCTGCAATTTCTCTCAAGCTACACTTCTTACAAAACCCAATTCCAAATCTTACACTGTAAGTAATAATTAAATTAGATTAGATTATACAATTTAACTTATTTTTCTAAATATTTTTCTGAGTACTTTCTTGAAATTGAAGTGGCACACGTCACGCCCCGGTTTCTTCTACTTCTCCTTCAACAATGGCTCTAACAAACCGTGCTTAGAGGGACAGAAGTTGGCTGTTAAGGTCTCAACAACGCCTCCGCCGGAGTCTTCACCGGAATTGGCATCACCGATGGCGGCACCACCACTGAGCTCTGGCGGTATGGTAGCATCTTCCCCTGCATTTCCTTGGCCATTTCAACCGAAAGAAAGCGCTTCGCCTAGTCCTTCACCAAGTACTGTTGAACTTCCGGGAGGTGGCGCCGCCGGCCCTACGGGTAGAGAAGGGATTCCATTTATCAACAGCAATCCGGCGGTGCCGCTACCTACCGGCGAAGTGGATTCCGCCACCATCCGCCCTTTGCCCACAAATGGGGACCATGCTAGACGACAGGTACATTATAAAACGTTAATTTTTTTGTTGCGTTTTTAACAAAATTTCAATTTTCACGTAACATTTACCAACAGAAATATAATTAATTACATTTATTAAAAATTTAATACTACTACTCCTAGTACCTAGAAAATATATATATATAAAATATTTTTCCTAATTAGTAGTATTTCACTAATTATTCTTCAATTGTTTTCACGTGATGAAGCGGACATAACACAATGATGCACACGATATTAAATGGAAACATGTGACTTCAACATGTGATTTCACTTACTTCGGTGTTATGGTCTTGTCATGTCTGTCTCGTCACTACTATAAATTCTACACTTTTGATACAGTGTTCAAATTTTAGCACTTTAATGTATCCAATCTGATGTGGCACCGAACTATTTGATCTTTGGCTTGATATTGCAAACAAGGGTTGGATGTGGGACCCACTGTCTCACATAGGATTTATATATGGCTGTGTTGATTCATGATTCATGATTGGGTGCCTTTGTTTCTTGTAAATGCAGGTTATGGGGTTTCCATTTGTTCAAGGAGCTTTGAGTTTCACTTGTCTAATTTTTGTTATGATCAACCTCTAGGAGAGTACTTGGTTTATGTATGTAAATTTAATGAACAAAATTTGATTAGTAATGAGGTATTTTTGCTTTGTGTCTAAAGTAGCTTTAAGGGGAATGAGTGTGTGATATGATATTTGCTATTATATATCCTTGACCCTACTTTGGATTCATTAGATTGAGCTGCTTAGCACTTTGTTTTTTACACTTTAGTTTATGCAAAAGTAATTGATTACTCCCTTTTCCTTTATCATTTCATCCTTAGCCATTAATTTATTTACAATCGGTGTAACGATATTTTATTACTTAGTTTGCCTGATGACCAAATAATATGTCAAAATCATATCAAATGATGGTACAATGATGATAGCTGTGATGCACGGACATTGTATTTTCACTGGAGTACCCGTGTCAATAGACACGGGTACGGGTATTGACACGGGTACGGGTATGGGATCAGCACCGAATCCTGCAGTTTCACATTGGGTACGGCTATTTTGAAGGAGGCTAGTCGATCCCGGAAGCCAGTGTCGAGGAGACGCATCGGAGATGCCATGTCCGACACACTGCAACGAGGAGAAAGCTAAAAAAATTAAAAATTGAAAACATAAATTTAACCTTGTTGCTTTGAATTCGAGTAAGAATGTGTTAGTTACCGATTTGAAGCCACGATTGAGAGAGAAGGAGCAATTTGAATCGACGAATAGCAATTCGAAATAGAGGAAACCCTAATTAATGAGTGAAGCCTGATCAGAGGTCAATGGGGCTATTTTCCCTACATAATCGGCCTTAATACCGTAACTATGATGAGTAAAAGTCTCTATAGAGGTCAATGGGCCTATTTTACCTACATAATCGGCCTTACTAATCAAGGAAATGGGCCTTATAAAACTTGGGCTTTTAAAACTTGAGCTCAAAAGAAAATGTTTGATTGCTTATTACAAAGCTTTATTTGCCTTAAAGAAAATACGAAAGAAAATATGAAAAAATACAAAACCTTCAAAAAAAAAAAAAAAAAACTGAAAAAATTTAAAAACTTCGGGGTAGGGGAAAAAATAAAAAAAATACCACCCATGTGTAAAATTTTGGTATTTTTTTTCTGTGTCCCCGTACCACTCATTTTTTTAAGGAACTTACCTGACTCTTTGGATCTGTACCCGCAACCGACACCTGTACCTGTGTCCCTGCAACATAGGATGATAGTATATGACTGTACAGTATTACAATACTGTAACACACCACCAACCGATACCCGCATCCGTACCCCTGCAACATAGGATGATAGTATATGACTGTACAGTACTACAATACTGTAACACACTACCTAAGTAGTAAATCAGAATGTAGTTATAACATTGTTCGTCGTATAAATGTATGGGACAGAGTATCTATTCCACAATGTGTACAAGACTTTCAAGCTATTAAACCTAAGACAAACAAACAAACACACAAATTCATTTCTTGAAATCAATTTTTTCTCTTGCTGTCTTGATGTTTACTTCTAATCATTTGAATTACAAATACAACAAACGAAACAATAAAAGCTGATCCAGCAATTACAGGAATACACATTTTATTATATCTTTCCTCTGGAGGATTTTCCTCCTCTTTTCCATCTCCAGATTCTTCAGCCACTTCAGGCTGTTTTATTACATCATCATCTTCATGATCATGTTCAATCCCATCTCGGTCCGGTCGAACTCCATCCTCATTTACCTCTTCTCGTCGATCGTCATTTACCTTTTCTTGTCGATCATCATTTACCTCTTCTCTTCGATCTCCGTTTACCTTTTCTTGTTGATCATCATTTACCTCTTCCTTTCGATCTCCGTTTACCTTTTGTTGTAGTTCATCATTTACCTCTTCTTGTCGATCTCCATTTACCTCTTCTTGTCGATCATCATTTACCTTTTCTCGTCGATCACCATTTACCTCTTCTACCCACTGCTTTAAACCTGATGACTCAGCTTCATTCTCGGTCGAAATCTCAGGTTCTTTATGTTTCTTGTCGAGTGACGTTTGATCAATATGAGGTTTTTCATCATCTACATTTTCGACCGCATGTTCGATTACACTCTCTTCCTTAACTTCCTCAATCTCCATCCCGCGAATTCCTTTAACCTTTTTGGGCATCCAAATTGTTAAAATCGATTCATCTTCGTTAAAATTTGCTGTAATTTTGTCCAAGATCACTTCATCAGGGATTTTGAAAACCTTTTTGAATCCCCTAATCTCTGCGTCTTTCTTGTATAGTTTCCATCCAAGCAATACTGTCTCCTGGACTTTCTTTTCGCCTTTTATTACAATCAGTGTCCCATCCTTGTTTATGTCGATCTTTATGTTTTGTTTCGTAAATCCTGCAAATTTTAGGATGATCGAAGATTCAAACACTGTTAATAACATTGTAAATTTGTAATTCAGTGCAGAGGATCGTTACAATTGGAGTAATAAGATTGTAATTCATTCCACAGGATCATTACAATTGGGGCTAGAACATTGTAATTCATTGCAGAGGATCATTACAATTGGCGTAATAACATTGTAATGAAATCAAACCTTTGAGATGAGCAGTGAGGATAAACAAGGAATCTGTCTCTCTGGACAAGAAAATGGGACCGCTACGATCTTTGGCGATTTTAAACTCCGTTGGTGAGAAATCGCCGATGACTCTGTTAAACTTAAGTCCCAACTCGAGCTCCATTATTTACGAAATTTCGATGTATAGTTTTGTTTGAATTAATTGAAGAGTATTAGAATGGCCATGATTTTAACATGTTTAGATGAATGCACAAGGATGGGAATTGGGAAAAAGGAAAGGATTTATGCTTTGCTTCGCAGAGATGTTGATATTTATCTCTTCTGCAAGTTACATAAGCCTTTAGATTCCACGTGAAAGAATTCAAGCGTGAAGTTCTCTAGTTTGGGATTCATTCAAGGCCAATATGGACAAGGGCCCAAGGCCCATTATAGTTGAGGCTTGTAGTAGTCAGGCCCAAGTCTGACATTCTTCTACTTCTTGGCCCATTATAATTGAGGCTCATAGATGTAGGCCCAAGCCCGACATTCTTCTACTCTTACCTACAAACTTTTTTACTATTCCCAGTTATCCCATGCAATAAAAATTGTTAATATTGTTGAATTAATATACTCAAGCATGCACGTGGATTATTTTTTTCATTGAATGAGATAGTCAAAGAAATAAGCAATTAAAACGCAAACCTCAACTCGTCTTGAATCTGTCAAGGTTGACGGTGTCTTGAATTCCCACCAACTCCACCCAAACACACTAAATTCCAACTCACAAAAGACTTTTGACAATTAAAGCTCTTTATGTGCAGTCACGATACATAATTAATTGCAACACTTCAAATTATGATGCACGACAAGACTGCTTATCCAATGCTCAAGAATTTTTTAGATTGGGTAGAAAAACTTGAATGGTCCAAAATTTTGCAACTTTAAATCCAAAATCTCAAGTCTTTTTACAAACCTCGTCCACAGTTATCAAACCAGCATCATGAAGATGTGTGACACCTCAATAAAATTCTCTTTTGAGACCGATTAATGATGTTTGAGTTGCAGAGGTGGTCCTGAACCTAAACAGTTTAAACAACCGTTTAGGGCCCCCAAAATATAAGAGCCCCAAAATTTACAAGTCTATATGAATATGGTGATTTTTATTTTAATAAAAATCATGTTGTTACTTGTTCAGTTAGAGAGAGTTCAACTTTGATCTCTTGATGGATTATTTTATCATTATTGCAATTACAAAATTTTATATTTAATAAAATATTTTATTTAAAAGTAGTATATATAGGTTTTGTGGACAAAATTTTATTTGTTAAGGGTCTCCTACGAAATTTTGCTTAAGAGCCTTCAAATCTCAGGACCGGTCACTAGTACAAAAAGGGGATTGGGTGGCGGTTGTTTTAGACTTAGGGTGGCGTTTTTGATCGCCACCCAAACCAAATGACACCCAAAGTCGAAAGGGTGGCGGTTGAAAAACGCCACCCAAAATAGACTTAGGGTGGCGGTTGTTAAAAACAACCGCCACCCTTTATTATTTTTTTAAAAGGACAGGTGGCGGTTGTTGGACACAACCGCCACCGAAAGTCGATTTTAGGGTGGCGGTTGTTTCCAACAACCGCCACCCTTTGTCATTTTTTCTAAAGCACTTTGGGTGGCGGTTTTGGTGCAAACCGCCACCCAAAGTCCATGGTTTTTTTTTTTTTTTTAGATCCGAGTTATGAAAACACAGCGAAATAATTTTTATTCAAAACCAATTGCATTCAATTACAACAAAATGAACAATCTAAGAAGGAAAACACAAAACTATAAGATGAAAAGTTAAAAATTGCGTTTGAGGCCTTAGACGACCTCAGATCGGCCTGAAATATGGGGTCACGGCGATAGCGGTGAGTGTCGAGATCTCGTCGCGACGATTCGGAATGTACTCGTTGAAAACGGACATCGTATGCAAAGTTATGACCATTTAAAGTTTACATGCTCAAAACTCGAAAAAATGTATATTAACAATTATACAAAAATAAACGAGATTTATACGACCAAAAGATCAAAGAAGCTTTTACCTTACTTAAATTATGGCACCAATTTGTGAAGAAAATGATTTCAAACCATGAATATTTGAAGAAATTTCGAAAAATTTTCAAAGAAGGAAAACTCGGAGAATACAGATCGATGAGTTGGTGGAATATTTAAAGGGAAAGAATTGGCGGTTGTAACAAAAAACCGCCACCCAAAAGTATTTTAATAATAAAAATAAAAAGCGGGTGGCGGTTGTTAGCTTACAACCGCCACCCTATGTATTAATTTTTTTTTTTTTCGTTTAGGGTGGCGGTTGTTAACACAACCGCCACCCGCTGTACTAATTTTTTTTTTTTTCGTTGGTTAAGGGTGGCGGTTGTGTTAGCGGTTGTTAACACAACCGCCACCAACCAACTTAGTGGCGGTTTTTTTACACAACCGCCACCCGCTGTTCTTTTTTTTTTTTTAAACGTTGGTTTAGGGTGGCGGATTTTTGCTATAACCGCCACCCTTCTTAATTTCGAGCATCAAGGGTGGCGGTTTATTAAAACGCCAAGCGTCCACCACCTAACGCTTAGTGGTTACTGTTGAGTTGTAAACAATTTTTTTGCAGCCTATTAGCCGAAGAACAATTCATTTCTTTGTTGACACTTTTAGGGTATGTTTGATTCACTATAATTGTCCAAAATAATTTCTCTTTCCTCATTTTCAACAACACATATAATTATTTTTTATTTTTTAATACACAATCTTTCATTTTACACCACACAATCTACATGCAATTCGAATAAATAAAGTTTATTCTTCCTTTATTGTGAATCAAACATACCCTTACTACTATAAAGTTGTTACCGAATCAGTAGTAGAATTTGCTTGTGTTGCGTATTGTAACTCAAATCATGTTAGCTTGTTAGGTAGCACTCATCTTTCGGCAATCAAAGCACAAAGCCACCCCCAGTCCCCCACCACCCCATCCACCACACCGCCAACCCCACAAAGTGTACCATCTATGATCCAAGGGCAAATTGGTGTGATAGACCGGACGCCAACGCACACACAACTTTTGACATTTAAAGCTCATTACACTTAGCCAGTAGATTCCAGAGAGGACCTTCAGACTTCTTGGCTATGAAAGTTTTCTCATTAAAGTACTAAATGTCAACTTGCATTTACTCATGTTAGGCTATCTCCGACCCATGTTGTGAATTGGAGATAATGTGGAGGAAAGAGATAGAAAAAATATGATTACTTTATTTAAAAGTGAACGGAAATAAGTGTAGGGAAAAAGGGGGAGTGATAAAAAGCAAAGGGGTGTAAATAAAGAGAAAGTAGAGAAAAAATGGGGTAAATGAGGTAAAAGTGATTAAAGAAAATAAAAAAGTGGAAAAGTGGGACTCGTGCACTATTCATGTTCCTCTATCTCTCTAAAATCTAGAATGCAAATTAAAATATGCATTGAGACGGTAATGACCTCCTCCCCACAGTGGGGAGGAGATAAATCTTGCATAATACCTGCTCACGATTGGTGGGGGAGGTGGTGGTCACACTGGCCCTATCAATCACTTGATATGAGATGTATTTGTAAGATAATCTCCTTCCCACTGTGGGGAGGAGATCATTACCGTGCATCGAGATAGTACAAGTAGCAAACATGGCTTTGCAAAGAATCCCAACCTGATTTGTTTCCCCTATTTTCAACCAAATTAAAATAATCAATTAGCAGAGTACTTGACATTGTGGGGCCTTTTTCTTTTTATGAATTTCAGTGTTTAAAAGTCTATTTTGTATTGGCAATAAAAAGTTTAAATTGACGGTATAAACTTAGACAATTGTTTAAGTGGTCGATTCTTAAATACTTGTGAACTGTACAGCCTTTTTTATTCCAATTAGATAATTTTACATTAAATTATGTATCGATGAGTTGGAAATGATTTCATCTTGTAATGTTGATCTACCATCTACTGGTCCAACGAGGAGGATAATTTTAATAATAAAAAATTATACTTTATATTTCCCTCTCACAGGTGTGTGGTACATCCCCATTATACTTAGGATAAATTTCTATTCTTGGTAAATGTAAAACTCTGGAAATGTGAACTTCGGAATACTTTTCTAGTGAAGCTTCTAAATGACGATTAGACAAGTTCAAATCAATTGTATCTAGCCATTCAATGCTCCAATAATATGGGTTCTTGGTTTACAGCAGTGTGTAATCAATTTAATATTTTCTTGCAAGGTCTTAAATGCCTTACGTGGACATTCAACAAATTTCTTGTCTAGGACAGCAACCTTAGAGGCAAAAAAGTAACAACACTAAATTCAAACATAAAAATTGTTAGGAAACTATGATGAAGTAAATAGTATTTACCCGTTGTAATATTTTGACATTGATGATTGTTGTGGTATTTTGACACCCAGTGATTGATACAGTAAGGCCTATGAATTAGTGGTTACATAGACGTCATAACACTAACTAACAATAACATGTAACATAATCATTAATCGGCAATAGAACTTATATTTTTTATTATATAAACACAAGTACACAACCAAGAACCAAGATTTCAATACACATTTGAAATCCAAATTGACTCGAAAATTCGATATACGACATCAAAACTCATCGGAGAATAAGTTACACTTGTATTAGTCACGATTATTCCTCGTCCGATGTTATCAAGACAATCTGTTCTGATGCGCACAATCCTACAAAACACTTCTCTCACTCGTCTTTCCAACGGATCCAATCCCTCCTTTATAGCCTCATACGCTCGTCTCAACTCGACAATGCTCTCCCTAACCTCTCCCTCCCTCGACCCGTTCAATGGGAAACGCAGAGAATCCGTCAACTCTGTCGCTTGCCTCACACATTTCTCAATCTCATGAATCTCTTTCAATAGCCCACAAGAATTTCTCCTATCCCTTTTCTTGGACTCCTCCAAGATCCTCTCGTGGAGCGAGATAACCGGAGTACTCCAAACAAAAGGCCTACTCAGCGTGAAATGGCTTTGAAGGCTACGGTCTTGACAAGGGATCGCCGCCACTAGGGCCCACATGACGAAAAACAAAACAAAGTTCATCGTATAAACGGCTAAACTTAGTCCATTGGTAGCCATGATCTCATTAGCTCGTGGAGCAACAAGGTTGTTCCCAATCGATTGTAATTGCCTAGCGGCCGACCAAGAACGCGATACACTCCAAGAAAGTGACCTAACATGGCCTAAAGATTTACTCTCCTTAGTGGCATTATTTCTTCCAAATGACCAATTTCTATGGGCAAGAGCAGTGTTTGGCTCTTTTTCGTCGAGCATTGAGTTGGATAAGTCGATTAAGGCCTTTTTTGCCCGGCGAATTTGACCTTCTCCAAGGCTTCTATGATTATCCAACGCACACAAAACAATCTCTAATTGCATCTCCCATTGCCTAATTTTCTCAATCCCATCTCTTATAGCATTACAAACATCTAAAGCCTTAATACTCCTTTCGAAAAACTCCGAAATATTTTTATCCATTGGATGTTTGTTAAAGGCATCATTGTTATTGAAAACAATTAGTCGAAATTCTTCTTGACAGCAGAGGAATGAATCTAGGAGTTTCCGAATCCAAGAAATTGAGAGAAGCTCATTGGAATCAACGACTGATAAATCATTAAACCTTTCAGCCACGTGTTTTTGAAATTCTTCCAATTCAATTTCTTGGCGAGATGAATCCATGGAGTGGACTTGATCGGACCCCCGTCTGTTCAGGATTGAAAGCCCGAAGCCCGAAAATGAGGCTGCTGTCGATCCTTCTCTGTAATCTGTGACTGGCATTTCTTGGGTTTCAGTAAAAAACCAGTGGTTTCAAGAAAACCTTGAAATTGAGTAACCGAAATTGAAATCAAGAAAATCGTGAAACTGAGTAACTATGAACCCTAGTGATACACCATCCCTTTTTGTTAAAGATTGAAACTTTAACAATTTTTTGCATCAAAGTAAGGAAAAGGGATTCAAAGATCAAGAAAAGGGATGAGAGTGCTTGAGAGGATTGGAATTTGGAAGTGTATGTTTGAAAGCCCTAGAGAGCAGGGACGGCTTTTAATGGGGGTGACCTCGACCGCGTATGATTTTTTTTTTTTTTTTGAATAAGCGTATGAATTTTGATTTGTTGGGAAGTGGAGAGAATATCCATTTAAAGTCTACCACGGATTAAACATAATATTTTTTAATGCATAATTTTCTTTAAATAATGATAATTTTCTTAAAATAATGAAGAGAAATGATTTTAGAAAAAATTCGGCCTCAAACACTTTCTCTCATGCTATATGTGCTACTCCTCCCGATTTGGTATAAACTGACTGTACTAGATCTAATACAAATAATTTATTTATGTTTTATACAAAAACTTAATAAATTACCAGTTAAGAGAAATATTATTTTTATCATACACATCACATCATCTCTAATATTAATAATCATTACTAACATATTTTATGTAAATTCATATGGACAAATCATCGCTACAAATGACTTTCTCAATTTCCTTACTAAAATAGGCTTATTTATATTGGAACTTTTTAAGAGCGTGACTTTAATTGGTTTTACTTTTATATTGCTATTACTAGAATGTGAACATCGTAACATGATAGAAAGCAAAATACATGCAAATTGTCAATAGAAGAAAGTGTTAAGAGGATATTAGCTGTCAAGTAATATCGTGTTATTGGTGTCAAATATATTTTAAGTAAAACCGATAGAGTATTCATAGATAAACAAGCAAATGTAAAAAGTAATATATACGCCTAACTAAATTAAATAGAATAAAGTATTATTAACAATTGCTCGTCCATAAATGGAATTATAGAAAATGACATTTTCTTTTATAATTTTAGATTCAAAATGAACTTATTGTAAATTGCATATATTGGACATAGAATGAAAAGACAAAAGGAAATATGAAAGGTTATAGAAGAGATGGGAATTGAAAAATTGAAAATTATCCACATTATTTACAAAAAGAAAGATATTATAATTTAAATCACAATGGTGCATAATAATGATATAGGACAAATGCATAGAAAAAAGTATAAAAAGTATAATAGAAATAGAAATAATTATTTTAGACATGTTTTCATTAAATTAATATTATACATGCCATATGAGGTTGACCACATGTGAAAAGGTGATTGGTGGCACCAGGCAAGCAGCTACAGTCAAACGGTGACATTTCGTGGGCCCTGTAGGGAAGGGGGTGAACTGGGTCTTTGTTGGCGCGTAATCTAAAATAAGGGACTCGGTCCACAAATTTTTCTCATATCATACTTCTTCTAGTAACAAATAGAATTTCTCATGTTCGTTGAGTACGTAGATTCGATTCGATCACCCATACGTAATATATATATATATATATATATATATATATATATTACCCAATTTATTTGTGATTTTAATTAATCAGTATCATCATCTATACATAATATTTTCTAATTTAATTATGAATTATTTCATCCTTTTCTGGACTTTTATTCTCCTTCACAAGGAATAAAAATAAAAATATTATTTAAAGGGTAGAATTTTTCTATTTTACCCTTACTAAAATGAATTTACAAAATTATAGTAAAACTATCAAATGATTTTGAAATGTAAAATTAAATAATAAATGTATAATAATAATGTAATCTTAAATCAATAAATTAGACCTATATAATTAAGACAATAAAAAGAAAACAGACTCATAGAATTGGGACCAAGAGAATAAAATCTCAGCCATCTTTTGATGGACTAAAATATAAAATCCTCAATATTTTAGAAATATTTCCGAAAATGGATTAGGCCAATTACTAATTTATATTCTGCATTTTTTTATTTTTGGTTTCAGTCATTATTTTCTCTTTTAAACTAAATTGTAGAAAGACTTTTTCAAGAACTTACCAAACACCTCTAAAAATTTAATTACGAAACTATTGCAATGAAAGGTCCACCATTTTTGTTCGATGGGAATATTTCAATAATTAAGGCCTTGTTCTATTTGGTATTTACCAAATTCGCACGCAATTCCGTATACCTCATACTCATTTTCAACCACACACACATTTCCCAAACTAATATTAACCACACATTTTTACACGGAATACCGCGCGGAACAACTAAACCCCCAATCAAACAAGGCCTAAGTCTTAAGACTTAAGTGTTAAATTTATATTTTCTTAAGTAATTTTCTAGGGAAAAAAATTACTAATTCCGATTTTTCTGTCCCTATCGAACACTTTAGTTGCAATTTCGCATTCAGCCTACAGAGAAAATAAAATTTTTGAAAAAATGATAATATTGTTATAAAAGTATAGAAATAATAGAATTTAGAGAGAATGAATTATGCGAATTATGAATGAATTTCATTAATAAGCCTCTATTTATAGGGAGCTTGAATTCAAGACAATCGTAATTACATAATTTCATCAAGGGTATAATAGTCATTCACATAAATAAAATATAATAATTTATTTCCCTCACTTCCCTCATTAATTATATTATATTAATATTATTATTATATTCATAACACTTCGAATGACTATTAATACAAATGTCTTCTAAACTTGTTTGGAGAAAAACCCACTTGGAAAAAATTTCCAAACCGATTGGATAATAGCTTGGAGTGGTTATATCTTCGCTTCATCAAAACACTTGCTCGATATCTATCAACGGTATAAGAGTATTCACGTGTTGCCTCGTTAAAACCTTGTCAAGAAAACCCAATGGGAAAAAACTTGATCGAAGGAAAAAGAGTACAGCTACTCCATCTGATTTCATATCTTGAGGACCGATATCCTTACTTCTGGTAAAGGATTTCAATATTATCATTGTTTGGATCTAAAGCATTGTCTCTATTATAACTTGATCCAATAGATACAATGTGTCGATTTCTCTTGTTGTCCTCAATATACCATGAATATGCCTCGTTAAAACCTTATTAGGAAAAACCCAGTGGGAAAAATCCTAATGAAGGAAAAAGAGTACATTATTCATGTGAATACGCCTTTAATGTTGCCTCATTAAAAACCTTGCTAGGAAAACCCAATGGGATAAAACCTCAGTCAAGGGAAAAAGAGTACAACGCGTATTTTATACAAGTATGCTGCAAGCATTTCAAAATATTTCATAGATTTGTATGAGTATCATATACATTGGTTCATACTCTTCATTCATTTCCACGTGAATGAAATTTTAGATGTTATATAATATCATGTTATATTTAGTGTATATGTGCAATCAACGACTTCGATCTCATTTTCTCACTATATCGAGATATATACCTAAATCTCTTACGGAGATTTCATAGTAGTTGAGATTGGGTACGCTTCATTAAAAACCTTGTTTGAGAAAAACTCCGTTTTGGGACAAAAACATCAATCAAGGAAAAGAGTACAGCATATGAATTTCTCAACAATATCAATATAGATATTTTGAGCCGTTGCATGCACTGATACAATAATACATTTGAAACCTCTTCAAGAGTTTCATTCTCATTTCTCATTAAACCCGTGCATGAACACTTTAATCATAAGGGCATATATTTCAGCATCGGCATTTTCGATGGATTTTAATATCCTCATTATCATTGATAGTATGTAGCGCTATCTTTTCATAATGTGTCGACACTTTTAATTTTATTTCTTTCCCCATATCGACATAACTTATCGAGATATCTCATTATCAATCATCTTGTAGGATTACACAATATAGTTATGTCTATATACTCTTCAAGAGTATATGCCTCCGTTATTAAGACCATCTTTAATAATTTGCTTCGATATATATGATTGGGGAAATCTCATAATATCAACGCTTCTGGCGTGCTAACTTATCAAAGCATCTTAACTGATATATGTGATTGTTCATAGCATCTTTTATACATCTTTGAACTTCAAGTTCATATTTTAATTGTGAGGATATAGTGTGATGTATTTCACATATCATTTTCAACTTTTAATACTCCCCCTCATGCTAAGAAAATTTAGAACACTAAAACTCATATATGTTCTCATCATTCAGCCTTAATATGAGAATTTATATAGTTTGCATTCTATTCTCGATATTGGCAATTTATTGGAGGACTTTAAATAATTTGCCACATAATATCCCACTTGTATGCGCATACTCAATCCTTCAGGGATTTATTCAAGTATTGGGATATACATTTACTAGCTTTATCATTAAATGGAAATCATGCTCATATCTAGTGAGCAAATATTTCAGAAATTTCAAATTACTTAATCATATACACATGTGACTATCTAGTGGATCCATATCATAATATCTAGTAGTCCACATGGAGGATGAGTGGGCCCATATTTCTCATCCTTTATTCCAGATATATTTGGAATTTATTTCCAATATTGGTTAGTAATGATTTCATCATTTATCGAGAATAATCATTGAAGAATTCTTTTAATTCTTCACTTGAAATATTGATTTCAATAATTATTTAAACCGGGATGGTCAGTCCGGTTCTGCAAACGAGTATTATTGAACTTTTAGTTCAGTAAATTCTTATATCGATTTCACTAGTATCTGTATAGTGCTCAACATGATTTATTACTTTCATCATATGTATAGCTCACCGACATATTCCATCATGTTTCGGTAGCATTATTACACATCACTGTTCAAGCGTGGAATCTTAGCACATACGCTTCATGTTTCAATACTGTTCAAACGCGGAGCCTTACCTCATACGCGTTTATAAATTATCCGGGCACTTACAGTATTCACCATAATAATGGTCCATATATAATAATGGAGAATTTGCTCTCAAATCTTCGAAAATACTATCCATCACTACCGATCAAAATCCTAAAAAGGATTTATCGAAGTAGGCTTGAAAGGTTGAGGATGCTAATGAATAAGGGCATCCCAGGAGATGTTCGATGTTTAATTGAAGCAAAGGTTCGATTATCTGGTGAGGTTTCGATTCCTTCTAAATACATGCCTGGTATGGGTAAAAGTAGTTTTTCAAAGAAATGGAGAGCAAAAAGATTAGGAGGGTGCTACAAATGTGCTCGGTGGACATGTGACACTCGATGTAAATCTGTGGGGTACGTGTCTAGTAACCGAGAAGATAAGATAGCATTCATTAAGGATGGATTGAGTAAGGAGCCTTTGGATGATATTCAACAGGCTCTTGAGACACATCCTAGTGGACACGTATAATGTGAGTTGATGGCCTTATGGGCCAAATTTAAAGATCAACAAACACTTTATAGTCTTGAAATACTTACTTTAAAAGATCCAGTTTGTAAATTTAGTAGAAAATTTTAGTATAATAATTTTCTCATATTAATGTAAGGAAGCTCGGTGTAATAACGAAGATCAATGTTTTTCTTGTAATTGTAAATATTGTTTTTCAATTTTTAAGATATATATATGTATATATATATTATTTTTCAATCACCGATGGTATATGTCATTTCACTAAAATTTTTACGCCTTTTTCTCTTTCATATTTGTCAAAAAGTAAATAGTACAATCAATTATTGGTTTGAAAATTTTTCTTTAAATAGAGAGATTCATATATCTCTCATGTTCATACATTAAAAGTATAGTGCAAAGAGAGATAGGAGTAGAGATGGATATGGAGATTTTAGAATCATCTCATACAAGTCACCTTTACCTCGCCAGATTAAAACCGTATGTATTCTTGGCGGATCTAAATTGGTAGGTCATATCCAATATGTGGATATGGCAAACCGACTCGTAAAAGAGTTAGGGAGACAAGAAATCAATATACTATATGGAGGAACCAACAACAAACTTTTAGCTAGACTTATAATGGCCGCATCATCATGGGAATAAGAGTTTCGAGTGTAATACCTTTCCATTTAGTTGGATCTAATACTCAATTGGATTTCTACCATGGGTCCACAGGTTGGTGCTACAAGCGCAATCCATCCACAACTGCATGATGTATATGATGAATAATAGTGATGCTTTCATTGTCCTTCCAGGCGGCTACAACACACTGGAGGAAATATTCAATATAGCCTCGTTGGCACAGTGGAACTTTCATGTCAAACCAATAGGTTTGTTGAATATTAACAATTTCTTTGATGGCTTACTAGCGTTCCTAGATCAGAGTGTAGATAATAAGTTTATCTCTCATTTAGCGAGAAAAATACTTATTTCTGCTAGTACTGTTGATGAACTACTTATCAAATTTCATGCATATGTTCAAGAATCTGTGGAAGCCCAGGTCCGTCGGTCACAGACCACTGGTGTCAAGCGAAAAAGAAATTCGGATCCTTTAAATATCTCATTATGAACCCTGATGTTGAGGGTGGCAGAATTACGGAGTATTTATACTCTCGAAACGCACCCTTCATTTATGGGTTCAATATGTATTTTCTTTTCGCATTTCTATATTTTCGAGTGTTTATTGCCATCTTTGATATTCTCAATATGTTCCACTTTGGCTGTTTTGTACTTCTTCTGGAGTAATAATAATAATAATATCATATTGGCTTTAGTCAAATACAGAAATCTAGTGATTATACTTCTTCAAGAGCATTTTATTCTCATATTAATACAATCTCATATCATCGATGAGATTACTTCATATAATCTCTCCATGCGATATATTTTCTTTGATTTATCAACATGGGATCTATTGAGCATTTTATTTATCCAATGGTAACTTCAGGTACCACTTACTCAATTTTCTCCATCAATATTCAATAGACGTGGAAAGTGAACATTCCTTTATTAAATGCTTCTTTAAGAGCATTTCTCATCATATTACAATATACTAATCTCATAATGAGATTTTTCACCACGTTATATTTTCTTTCTCTTTATTACAATGGGATTCTTTGAGCAATTTCATTTCATCAATACATACAACGGTAAATTCTCGCATCACTTGCTCAAATCCTTCTTTAATATCAATAGAATATTCATATCGAACATATATAAATCGCTTATCCAATTGTGGGGTTTAATCCAACCACATTTGTAATAAGTATTCAACGCGTGTGGTATATCCCACCACATTGAAAATATTCATACCAATCGTGTGATATAACTCACCACATTGGAAATATATGCGAATTTAAAGTCGTAAATTTAAATTAGAAATTAAATTTCTCCAATAGGTGTGAACCTACCTTATGGGAATTATTGCAATAAATATAAATTTACAGGATTTAAATCGCGAGAATTAAATTGCATAACATTTAACTACTTCTTCAGGGTAAGAGTAAGTAGAAGGTATTACTCTTCACTTGAAGCATATAAAGTGCATAAATATATAAAATCTTCCGTTTAGTGATGGTTGAACCCATCATCCCAGAGGAGGTATTGCAAAGATTTAAATTGTAATAAATAAAGTGCGAGACTTAAATATCTATAGAATCAAATTTGTTCTAACTATTTCTTCAAAATATAATTATTGTCAAAGTAACAACAGAATCGAAATATTACGCCAACCGCTACGCCATCTGCGGCAGTGCTGAAAGTGCATGCCACACATATTTCTTTATAAAACATTAATACATATTTCATACGCCGCTAATCATACTGCTGTAGAAGGCGCTCTGGCATGCGCATGGCTACATATTTCTTTATAAAACATTAATACATACTGGCCGCCAATCAAGCATTCTGTTTACGGCGAAGGTCTCTGGCAAAGTATGGCCAGATATATCTCTTTATAAAGTTTTGACATTATAAGCATTAATAAAATATTCACAAGTCTAAGGAGCGCAGTAACTTTTTCAAAAGTTGGGTCTTGATTTGTAAATCTTTGAAAGTTTACTCATTAATATTGACAATCGAAGATCTCGTTAAATCGAGTATAATGGAGTCGATAAAATTTGATTTTGATAATGTATGCTTCCTTTATATATCGGTAAAACGAACGTTATAGCTTTAATATATTATTATATTATAAAATAATATTATATATATATACCTCCGTCCTCACATCCTCAATATCCACTGCAGTTCTCAGCTTGTCTACATCCATGTTTGACTCAAATTGGCACTGAATTCATCGATACTGCTGCCGTGTTTAGATTATTTGCAGAAGACGAAGAAAGAGAATTGATGTATAATTGTATAGGATTGATTATAATATAGAATTGAGATATTAGGAAGAATTAATTCATTGGTAATAATCCATTTTGATACGAAGATCATCTATAAGATGAATCATAGAAAGCATCTCCTTCATATTACTCAGTTGGTTAAACTCGTCTTGATAACGCTATATAAAAGTATGTAAATAATGTAGAATTTGTAGAGAATTTAATTATGCGAATTCACGTGAATTTAATTTCATTAATAACTGAAGCTCTATTTATAGGAAACTTGAATAAGACAATCGTAATTACATAATTTCATCAAGGGTATACTAGTCATTCACATAAATAAAATATAATAATTTATTTCCCTCACTTCCCTCATTAATTATATTATATTAATATTATTATTATATTCATAACAAATATAACTTTATTTTTTTCTTTTGATTTTCTATGGCCTCTCGTTCGTGCGAGTGAAAATGAAGTCCACATAGGGCCCACATGATCACAATCCCCATTGGCAAGATGTGAGGTGTAGACTTGACGAAATATGCTAAAATTTTCGAGCCTAGATATCCTTGACCTTTGACTTGGACTCTGAAATATTCAAGGCCGCAAATTCGGGCATTGGTTCGTTGAACAGCGACAGTATTCAGTCCATATCTAGAAAATGAATTTAGACATTTAACATGAACAAATATTTTACCAATGCATAACACCTTAGGACTTGTCTGGAATGTTTTTGCTTAATATCAGTAACAATAAGTAACACAAAATGACAAAAATGAGTGTTAATACCAAAGTGTTTAGGACATTCTTGTTTTTTTAAGACAACATTTGAGAAATTGCAGCAATAACATCTGTTTGATCAAATCATGATCCTTGTCAAGAAGACATAACAAACAGCGATCATCACCAGAGGGCGGCTCGGAGTGGAAAAGTTAATACCTTACGAAACTCTGGCCAGTTTGGATCTTCATAACTTATTCATCGCCTTTCGAAGCACCTGCAAAACACTTGCACATCATGTAGACTTCTTAGCTCTCAATGTTCATTTAGATATAAGAAAATTGCAAGAATGTAACACGCTTCCAATGGATATTGATATTCTTTGAACACAGTCGTAGCTTCCTTTTCGCAAGTCCTGTGAGCTTAAAACTAAATTTTAGCTCAACCAAATTTTATGGAAGATATATAATCTAAAATGGTGGTTTTGATCCAATACCCACGTAGGTACAAAACCCACGCTACGTGGCGCCTTCTGGTGGCACCATATCATCAAGCAATTTTTTTTAAAAAAAATATATATATTTTTTTTATCTACGTTGAGTCAGATAAATAATATATAACTATCCCCTGATGATGGGAAGCCTCACCGGCCCCCACAAATTTTTTTTGCCCGACTGTAGGTGCCTTATGGTACCCATAGTGGGTACCCGATCAAAACCCTCTAAAATGGATATTGAGACCAACAAAACATGTCTACAAGAGATCATTCAACAGTTTGATCAACATAATCTCAAGTCAATAGAGGAAATTAGCACCTAGTGCACTAGAAGTATACCCTCAAGAAATGGATCCAGGTCTCCAACTTCAAAGTTTTACACCGTAATGACCACATCACATACCCAACAAGAAGAAAATAAAATATGGAAAAAAACAGAGTAGAAAGACTTAGAGAAATAAATAAATAAGGAAAAGAGGAAAATGGTTTGAGGCTAAGAGACATAGTAGAAGGTTTAGAAGGGCCCTCAGATCTCATAATTCGGCATAGATTAGTTTGATTATATCCAGCGGTTTTCATTAAAGCCAATCCCCCACCACTTCTTAATGGTGTCCACATCGCACGGGTGTAAAACTAGCAATAATAATAACTATAACAATATTGTGAGGAGGAAGAGAAGAAGAAGAAGAAGAATGGCTACAAGCGCAGTGGCGAAGACTGCAGTGATGATGAGGGAGGTTTACTATGAAAACCGAAGGCACAAAACTAACCAATGCATCCTCCATCATCGGGCATTTAGACATGGTATTAGGAAAAATAATTCATAAAGCATTCCAAATAAACAAGTAAACAACAACAGTTCTCCAAAAAAACGAAATACAAGAACTTATCTCATTCGGGAAGAACAATATTTAAAACCATTGTCAAAGTTCCTTACTAGAGAAACAAAACAACGTCAAAGAAACATAAAAGAACCTTCTTGAGAAAAAGCAAACACATTACATATTCACATTCACGTGTCACAACGTTGTACAAGAATTACAACCGGTGTCAATGTTTCACAAAGCAAAAATGGCTATAGTAAAGACAGCAACTAAAGCCCTCTAGTAAGTTTGGGAGAAGCTTAAACTACCATACCTCAAAGCACTTTCGGCACCACCACGCCATTCATGGATAGACAGACAAACATACAACTGCTGGTAAACAATACCAGAATAATTCTCAAATTGGGAATCAACAAGGAAGGTGACAAATGGTAACTCATTAAATTGCTCAATATATGAAGTGAATTTTCCGTCATTGGGTAAATCCTATGAGTGCACAGGAAAATATATACACATACAGTATGCGATAATATAAAACCAAAAGTTCACTAAGGGTGTGTTTGATTGGGGGTGGAAAATATTTTCCACCCAAATTTTCCATTTTTTCAATCAAACACATTTTATTTTCCTTGGAATTTATTTTCCATCTTAAGTCAAAAGGTAGAGGTTTCCCTTTGCAATCAAGAAATTTGAATTCTTTGGGGGAGGGGTGGGAATTTGAATTCCATGGAATTGAAATTCAATGTCATTTTCCAACCTCCAATCAAACACAGCCTAAGTTAACAGAGCAAAGCAGAAAGAAATATCAAAATCACAAGGTACAATGGAGTTACTAGGAATTGATGAAATTTTACCCTTCACCGCAAATGTACACGTTTTACCATAAAAAATTTTTCCAAATCTGAAATCACCTGCATTGAATACATTTCAGCAATCTGCAAAATCATGTAAAAAAACATTTACATAAGTAGAAAATCTAAACAGTAAACACAAACTACTTAAAATACCATTATACCAAATTCTCAGATGTAGCCCTAATCTCATACTTTTCGACGAATCATGGGTGGCTAAAAATCTAAACACAAACTATTTATAATTGCCATTATACCAAATTGTCAGATGTAGCCCTAGATCTCATACCATTCGACGAATCATGAGTGGCTCAATATCTGACGGCGATTAATTAAGGCGTTTTACATGCACCGTAAACAAGTGTGTGCTCGTGAAAAAATGTGGACGCAGATGAAACCGGAGGAGGCGCAGGAGGCTGTGAGGCGGCGGCTAGTTTTCACGGCACGCATCTGCCCAGATATGGGCTAATATCTGGGCCAACATCTGTGTTCACGGGTCGTTGCCCCAGTATGCCCCCTTACTAAGCTCTTGTCTCACAAAGTTTTGTTTGATGTAAAAATGGAGTACTTTTTAATGGATGAGTTATTAAGAGCTTGGTTGGAAGCCATTATTGAGACGATTATTTTCCTTTTACACTTATTTTCAACTATAAATTAGTGTTAGTTAAAAAAATTCATTGATTTACAATTTTTCGCTATTTTCTTAGCCTACATTTCCATTTCCAAATAACTTTTTAATCACTTATTCAAAAAAATTGTGTCTTAGACATGCTCTAAAAAGTAAAGTAACTCCAAAAAAAAAAAAGAAAAAAAAGAAAAAAGGAAGATCTAAAGTAACTTATAGAGAAAAGTGTAAAAATAATTGTTGAAAGATTTTCTTCCAAACAAACACTAACTACTAAATATAATTACTTAATCACTATCCATATATTCTTTGATCTTCCATTTTCCTCTAACTGAACATAGTATTTTTAAAATTTAAAACTCTATCAAACTTTTATATATTTATATTAACTATATGATAAAGTTTTATTTAATTTTTCTATCTATTTTCAATAATTTAAAATATTGTTAAGAACTTTCATATTTCAAAATTTACGTTTTCTGGAAAAAAAATTAATTGAGTCTCTTTCAACACCAAGTTCTTTCCACTTTCACATAGACCTAAGTTTACTTTTAAGACTATTTTAGCAATCCATCTCGAAATCTCCATTGATATTCTTGTCCTCTAAAACCGGCATTGCATCCCTTGTATACTTTTATATCCCATGCATGTTTGGTATTCAATACTAATCAAAATTAAAAACTAAAAGAGATGTTTTGATATACAATTCCTCTATGGTAAAAAAACATTTTGGTTTTTCTTTTTTTTCTCTCTTTTTTTCGGAATAAAAATTTTTGGTTTTTCTTATAAAGCTGACTTTTCAGAATTAAAAACTAAAAGAGATGTTTTGATATACAATTCCTCTATGGTAAAAAAAAACATTTTGGTTTTTCTTTTTTTTCTCTTCTTTTTTTTCGGAATAAAAATTTTTGGTTTTTCTTATAAAGCTGACTTTTCAGAATTAAAAACTAAAAGAGATGTTTTGATATACAATTCCTCTATGGTAAAAAACATTTTGGTTTTTCTTTTTTTTTCTCTTCTTTTTTTTCGGAATAAAAATTTTTGGTTTTTCTTATAAAGCTGACTTTTCAGAATTAAAAACTAAAAGAGATGTTTTGATATACAATTCCTCTATGGTAAAAAAAAATTTTGGTTTTTCTTTTTTTTTCTCTTCTTTTTTTTCGGAATAAAAATTTTTGGTTTTTCTTATAAAGCTGACTTAGGGCTAAATATCTTCCAGCACCCCATTTTAAAAAATATATATTTAGAAATCGTTAATATTTTTTTTTTAATCGCACTATACATGACATAGGCACACTGTAATGACCCACCATAGCACAAATCCTAAACCAACCAAGATAGCTAAAGTAGGTTGATTTCTACTACTCATACAATCAAGATGTATCTTCTTTTCCGGTGCCCATTACTTAAAAACTTCACAGTTAATCGTGCTTGATTTGAAGTAATTTTGGAATGAGTGGCCCCTAGGAAGTTTTCTCGGGAGCCTGCTAGTAGGGACAAATCATGCTGACAATACATATGATGGTAGAGTGGGGTCAGTCGTCAGTCTTGAGGGCAACACCAACAACTCGAGTCGGAATTTAGCCTTCCCACGAGCGGGAGATGAAAAATGAGCACATTATAGCCTTCCCACACGGGAAGATGTAGAACCGCGTCAACATGGGTTGTGACAATCAGTTATGGTATTAGAGTCGTTCACCAATCGTAAATCAGGAACTGAGTATTCCCGATGCCTTGGAACGAAGTGCGATGATGACTTCACGAGTTTAAGGGGGTAGATTGTAATGACCCACCGTAGCACGAAGCTTAGACCAACCAAGTGAGCTAAAATATACTGATTTGCATCACTTATATCATCAAAGATGTATTTTCTTTTCTCGTGCTCACAGCTTAAAAACTCCACTAAGCATGCTTGACTTGGAGCAATTCTGGGATGGGTAACCCTCGGAGAAGTTTCTCGGGAAGCGTGCGAATGAGGACAAAGCATACTGAAAAAACTTGTGATGATACAACAGAAAGATGGAGAACGTGTCAACATGGGTCGTGACAATCAGTTATGGTATCAGAGTCATTCGCCAATTGGAAACTAGGAATTGAGTGTTTCGAATGCCTAGCAAGGAAATGTAACAAAGACGTGGCGAGTTTACGGGGGTAGATGGTGACAAGCCAAGGTAGCAAGATGCCTAGACTGACCAAGAGAGCTAAAATAGGCTGATTTGCACTATTTATAACATCAAAATGCATCTTTTTTTCCCGTGCTCATCGTTTAGAAACTCTACAGTTAAGTGTGTTTCACTTGGAGCAATTCTGGAAGAGGTGACCCCCAGAGAAGTTTTCTCGGAAGCATGCAAATAAGGACAAAACATGCTAAAAACATGTGATGATACAATGGGGCCAGTCGTCAGTCTTGAGGGTAGCACGAGACAGCCTAGGGTTGGGATTTAGCCTCCCCACGATGTGGAGATGAAAAACGAGCACGCTAGCCTTCTTACAAGGGGAAGATAGAGAACATATCAACATGGGTCATGACACACATTGTCTTGTATTCTTATTAAATACAAACTCATGTACACACAAATTTGCAAATATATGTCATAAGTTTTTTTTTTTTTTTCAAACTTTAGATTATTTAAAATATTAATGGGCATATAATGATTGCGTCATTATTTATAAAATTATTTAATGCATTTTGTATGTACAAAATAGCTTTTTCCTTACAATACTTTATTACGCACTAGAACAAACACCAATAAAGTGAGAACTAAAGCTAGACATAACTGGTAAAGATTTATTAAAGGTGGAATCTATTTGTATAAATTCATTGTACAAAACGTAAACCGTCTTATCAAGAACATTACCATAATGCGTAAGCTTTAATTAATTTATTAGAAATGACCAATTCCCATTACCACGCATAGCAAAAGTTGGAATCTTTAGTGATAGTGGCAAAGGGACTCTCCAATTAAATTAAATTAAGTTAGCAAAAAGTGTATACATATTGCCCCAATCAAATGACAAGCTAACAAACATGTCACGAGTACTACTCTTACGATGGATTCTTAAAAGCACACGAGCGAATGGGTAAGAAATGTGCATTCGAATCTTACAGGGTCAATTATTCGAATCTTACAGGATCAATTATTTTGACGATGCAGTAGTTTTATTTGAGTTGAATCAACCACGTCAACTTCACAGAAATATGTCAACTAAAAAGTTAATTATAAGTTCAACTATCAAGTTAGATACGATTGATCTGATTGAGAGTTGTGTTTTTCACAGGTCAAGCCACCAATCCAACTTTGTTACAGCTATGTCGACGCGAGCTTGTGATTAGATAGATAGGCACTCAAATGATGCCTTAGAGTGCTCACTCCTTACTGTCTGTCATTGCCATATGTGTGGTTTTACAATTGCACGTTGTCCTACTTTAATATTGATATCAATGCGAGCTTGTGATTAGATAGTTAGGCACTCAAATGATGCCTTGGAGTGCTCACTCCTTACTGTGTATCAGTGCATTATGTGATGCATACTATAGCATACTCCGACAGACGTGTCATGCCCATCCAACTGTGTGACACCTCAACTGATGCTCCACATCACCTTAGAATACACTATAATGTCTACCCTAGCATGCACCACATCATCTTTGATAGAGTATATTAAGTTGTCTGTGTGTTACATCCTCTACTGTCAAAGTGTTGATTTTCCTTTCTACTTGACAAAAGTGTATTTAAGAAAATATATAAGTTATTACAAAAATATGCCCACTGCTGCTTCCAGTTCTGAACTTCCTATGATTGCATTTCAATTTTCAACGTAGTCCAATTACCTTTAACAAAATAAACTAGCATATCCAAGTCCTGTCTTTCCCCCTTCTATTCACAAGCCAGTTTAGAGTCAAAGCTACTTAAACATATGGCAAAAGCCTGAAATGCAGACAAAGGATATTGATAATCCATTGTAAACAAATCTTTCCCAATCTTGCCAAATTGCAAAATAATCTCATCCTGATCCGACGGTGCAACTTGCAATGGTGTAGGTGCACCAGCCGCTGGCTGCACATCAGCAATGAGTTGGAAGTTCTTGACAGAAGCTATAGTTACCCTCCCTCGGAAATTTAAACACCAACACTGCAACTGGTCATGCCACCTCGGGGACTTGTTCTTGAGAACTAAAGGCCTCCCTTTACCTCATCAACCCCTGGATTTTCAATCTCAGAAAAGCGGGCACTGGAGAACTCCGTTGAGTTGTCAATTGGTTTAGAGAAAGAAGTACTCCTGAAAGAGTCTTCGAAAGAGCATGAAGGAAGCTCGGGTCGTCCGGGCACTATACCACCAGGATTGAGGGAAGATGTCGGAACTGAATGCATTATGCAATGCATCCTACGTGGGCCCCTCGAGCCGAGCACATTGAGCTTATATGTGACCTGAGCAATGACATAGCTTCCGGAAGGGACCTTTGGAGAAACCTTTTTCGAGGGCCGACGGATGGCTCTACTAGGTGGGGAATAATTATAGTTATATGGTGGTTGTGTGTCATAAATTATGAACTTAGTTCCGAGGAAATTGGACCTGGATGAACACAAAGAGTAGACGAGTTAGCATGTGTTCGTTTTCACATTTTTCTATCTAAAATAGAAATTTAACTCCTGGTATTCAGTCAAAAACAAACTTTAACATCAACCACATATTCAAAACAACTACTACTACTATGCACACATCTCGTAGGAACTATTCAATCAAGAGGTTTTGATGTTCTCCCTTAAAACACACACTTAGTTTTGATGTTTCCCTAAAAACATGATATGTAAAGAAAGTAAAAGCAGATATGGCATGTTTGGTACATTGACTGTCTTAGACAGGATGTTTGGTACATTGACTGTCTTTGACAGGATTCGACTAGACGATGGACAACATAACTTCTTTTGTTCCTTAATATTGTCCAATGTTGTCTAATCCCCTTCACTAAACATGCCGACAAGAAGTAGATGATTGAATCCTATAGAAACATTCTCACCTCAGCTTCCCTACATAACTGCTCCTTGACCTTAATATATTATCAGCATTCATTGATATCACATACTCTGTGCAAGTGGATTTCCGATTCCTTTTCGCAGAAAGAAGAAATTTACCATTCTCGGAAAACAAGGCTGCAAAAGAAGTAGCAACTCAAATGAATTTGATAAAGTAATGGAACAAGGTCAAAAATTAACAAGTGTAGCTATTTTCTCTCATAGTCTCATAGCAACTTGATTTTGTAATAACGTAATATTATGATATTTAATAATATAGGCCAACAAGTTGAGGTCGTGTTGGTTGGCAAATGTTTTGTATAGATCTTTAAATTCCCTGAGAAAACCAAGCTCGTAGAATGCGACATTTATTAAAATTTGCATCAACTATATAACGTGAACGTAAAACTTACACGGGCTTAAACAAAGGGAGAGATGGTAGGTCGAGTTAGATTTGTCTCTCTTAATGAAGCATTTAATGGTTCCATCTCGTGGACCTGGCTGCAATTGACAATAAACTATTAATGGATAATCCAAACATCGAAAAATCATAAAACAAATAAACAATCTATAAGGTACTGAGCTACCCCTCTTAACAAAGTAGATATTTCAAGATGAAAGACAAAGCCTTCAGATGGTATCAAAGTCCAATTAGTTTCAAGCAGCTATTCAATCCGATTAGAACTAAAATATGAGCATACATGTCTCAAGATTGATGTCCTCAAATGGGATAGA
Source organism: Jasminum sambac (assembly GCA_018223645.1). Taxonomy (NCBI): domain Eukaryota; kingdom Viridiplantae; phylum Streptophyta; class Magnoliopsida; order Lamiales; family Oleaceae; genus Jasminum; species Jasminum sambac. The sequence continues at coordinate 28,985,927 of CP073643.1, read as the reverse complement.
ACTCCAAGTCTTAACACAAACATTATAATGCTAAAAGTTATACTAAGAGGCGCAGAGAGTGAGCACACTTAAAACATAAGCCTTCCGAGAACATGACCATACCTGCTTGAGAGAGACAGGAAAGGTCAACTTTCCAGAGAATTGAGGACTCTGCACAATTTCCTTGCACATCTCCCTCCACGACCTGCAAACAGCAGCAAACACAACAACGTCCTTGCGAGCAGGCCAAGTACTCCCACTCTCCTCCAGCCTCTTAATGACTTCATGAAGTAACTCCGGTGGGAGATTAGCCCAACAACTGCTCTGCATATCTGGTGGCTGGTCGAGCAACTCATGAACAGCAACATGTGACTTCCCGTGGTGAAAACGCCTCGACAGGCTTCCAATACTGTCCCTTATATCACGGGCTATGCTTCTGAATGACATACTTCTTTTCTTTTTGGTCGAGTTGAAGCCCTGAGATGATACTAGAGCACAAATTTTGTCCTTGTGAGTATTTAATTCAGTGGTGTTAGATTTAAATTTCAAACAAGGGTCCAATGAGTGTCTTTAGTTTAAAAACCTTTCTGGATAGCTTAGTAACAAAGGAAATAAATAAAGAGGATGAAGAAAAGCACAAACCAAGAAAAGAAGATTCTCACAAAAGCAGATGAAAACAACATACTTTAATCAGTGGCCGTTTTCCCGCTCCTTTAATTCAATTAATCACACTAAGACCATCAATCCGTTTTCCAGTTTTCAAAAACTTAATTCAAATAAAATGCAAAAAATGAGATAATTGTGCAGATAAAGTAAAGCGCCCGAAATGAAATAACTTTATATGGATCTATCAAACACGGAAGCACCTGATTCTGATCGACAAACAACATATTCAATTTAGGCGTTGCAAAAAACAGATCAAACCATGAAATACAACCCGAAAGGCCTCGAATTGACATGTCTCTATCCTAAACGATAGATCAGCAAACACAATTCGTAAAAGGACAATAGAACGTGACTCTGAAAGACCATTCTTTCAATTCTAAGGAAAAATTGGAAACTCACCTCGAGAAATTTGCAAAACAGTTACATATAACCTACGAAAATGTACAGGAAAATGAAAATTCGAGAGTCTAAAAGAACAAACGTGGGAGAACTTACAGTTTCTTCGAAGGTGAATGACAGCGGTTGTGTATCTATCACCCGGTCCACCCTCTGGCTTTACAAGCTACAACACGCTTCGCTCCTTCCCCGTTCCTCCCCATGTGTGTGCAGTACTTTCTACTCTTCTGCAATTTTTTATTTTTATTTATTTTTAATTTGTGAAAACTGTTAAAAAAAGTCCAAATTTTCAATGATTATCCTTATTATGTTGAAGACTCTAAGGGTGTGTTTGATTGGAAGAAAATATTTTACATGAAAAGCATTTTACATGTAAAATGTTTTCCCACCTAAACCCATAGGAAAACATTTTACATGCATTTGGCCAAAATTGTCTTGAAGTGATTGTCAGACTCAGAAACAAACGATTTTACACGCTGAATCAAACAACAAAAATAGGAAAATGTTTTCCACGATTTGACATTTTGCATGTAAATTGTTTCAATCAAACACACTCTAAGGGTTTGCCCAAATGCACCCACTTTTTTTCCCATATCTCCAATTTACTCTCAAATTTCCAAAGAAAAAAAAAATAGAGCTTGTTCGGCCATTGGCAACAATGGCCAAACAGGTGTTCCCCAATGGTTGTTCGATGGTGGTTTTGACTACCAACAGGTGGTCGAAACCATCATTAATGGTGGTCACTAACATGCTTGGACAACAATGGCCGAACATATTTTTTTTATTGAGAGTAAATTGAGAATATAGGAAAAAGTGGGTGTATTGAATAAAAAAAAGTTGGTGTATTTATACAAACTCAAACGCTAATTACAACATATTGATGCTACAAAAATGTGGACCACATTTTAATTGAACAAGAATGTTTTCAATTTTATCTATGACTACAATTATATCAACATTTTAATTGTTCGAGAAGGTTTTCAATTTTATCGGTGACTACGGCTATACCCTCAAATTTTTTGTCACTAAATTTATTATGATAAATAAATAATTTTTGGCCTAAATAAAGAAAAGTTTTAGAGAATGACTATCTATATTGAGAAAATCTTTAATCTTTAATTAGTAGAAAAGTGAACAAATAATTGAAAGGAAAAAAAAAGTTAAGGACATAATTATATCAAGAAATAAATATTGAGAATGTTTAAAAAAACGAGCGTTGGCGTTGTATATAAAGGTCGAATATAAGATAGATACAAAGTAAATAGGTATATTATATTGTTCAAATATATATTATTAAAAAGGAAAAGAACATCGAGAAATAATAGGAAGAATTGTTTGCTAACGGCACATCTGTAAAAATGTTGTAGTAATAATAAATGTAAACATGAGGCAATTTTCCGTATAATTTTTTGTTCTCATTTTTTCCGTATATCAATACCTTTATTGTTTTCATTTAAACGCATCAAAATAAGTATACATAGAATTGACAATGAAAAAATACATTATTATTGCATGTAAAATTTCCGTTTCGAATATGTTTTGCCAAGAAATAGTTGCACGTCATTACCTCGATACTTTTTAAAACCTTGTCAACTAAGTCTATAATTTCTTTATCCTTGTGCACGAAGACCATGGAAAAAAATAACATATCATAAATGTAATAAGAAATATATATCATAAATATACATCATAGATCTACATCATAGATCAAGACGAACAATATGAGTAAAGATGAGAAATAACGTACACATTTCAATTGTCACCTCAAATTGAAATGTGTCTGTCAGTTTTTTCTATTCAAAGAAAGTAATGATGATGAGTTATATTTATTTTACAAGTTAGAAAGATGAAAAGACATACATTAAAAAGAAAAAGAAAAAGAAAAAGAAAAAGACCTTGTTCTATTTAACATAATTCAACACAAATTTTATCAATTTTTTCTCCCATCATTTACAACTACTCATTCAATTATTTAATATACTTTTCTCAAATTTCAACCACACATTCAATACGTACATCAAGAAAATTAACTTTATCACCAATCAAATATATCCTAAGGCCATAATAAGAATTTGATAAGTTGTATAAGGGTATTGTTGGAAATTAAAAGATTTCACAATATTCCCGCTTTTTAATATAGTAGAGATTATGTTGTGGTGTGCTAAACAATATTCGTATTGTGAATATAATTAACTTTTTGAAAATGGCCAAACTTGATTGTATTTGCAAAAATATCTCTTTATATATAGACATATTGGACAGCTTTGTCTTTATGGCAACATTATCTTTCTTAAAGTTTATACCGTGAAATGTTAAGAATTATGATGGTGAAACTTAGAGGGTGTTAGCGGATGAGTTTTAATGTATTTTTATGAGTAGGAAGAGAGAGAATGAGTGGAGTTGGATGATGGAGATTTAATGAGTAGGAAAATAGATGGATGTGATTTGTTTGACCAAATTTAAAAATTGAAAAAAATGCATTAAAATATATTTTTGGAATTATGCTAACACCCAATTAACTCTTGACATTTTAAATGTCTAAATTGTACTTTTAAGAGTCGATATTTTATAGATTTAATTAAGTTTAAAATGATATAATCAAATACCAAGTTATGAATTTAGCAATACTTGCAAGTGACTATGTCAATCGCACTCATCATCAATAGGTAATTCTTTTCTCGATATCATTTGTGTTCATGTCCACACACCACATTCTTATAAGCGATTACATAATATAGCCTTCACTTATTGCACTCTCTATTGTATAGTGGATCTGCTACTAAACATAATGTTGTATGTGTTTGAAAAATGTAATATTGTAAATTACTGTCGTCAATTGTCTTTGCAGACATTATGTAATCTAAAACAATTGTTTGTGATGGAAGTATTGAATGACTAATATAATATTGATAAAATGACGAAAATGAAATTTTGCAATCTTCAACGCATGTCCTGAGAATTTCAACACCCAAGACAAACTTCCAAAATTAAAAAAAAAATAAAAATTTACCCGCCATTTTTCTCATTTCAACCAATTTTTACTATTTTTCTCTTCCAACTTTTTGAATTTTCAGCTTAAAAATTTAAATTGGCACCCTATTTCTCTTATAATTCAAATGAAAATATTTTCGGCGATTGAGACACCCAATCTGCTTCGCCTTGAAGCACGATCCGCTCTGGCAATCTTACCATGCTAAAGGACAATTTAAACATTATCACTGAAAAATTGGACATTATAAAATAAAAATTAGAAATATTTCAAGTCACAAGATACAATTTGAACATTTTTGTAACTGTCCCTTTTGATTTTTGCCTTATCTAACTTGTTTGACAAAGTTTTGAAAACTACTCAATTGGGGACAATTGCATCTGAACGACAAACTTTTAGAAAAGTGACGACCATGACTAAACTTTTAATTTTGACAATAGAAAATCTGACATCTTTATATTATAAAAACTGGAGTGCCACATTGGCAGTAGTGCCAACGTGGCACTCATTAATATTAAAAAAAACATAAAAATCAATTTTATAGTTAAAAAAATAAATTCTATTTTTGGAAATAAACCAATATTAATTGGTAGATATAAATAGGAAAATTCTTTAAATATAATTATTTTTTAATGAAACATAAATTTATCATTAAATGTGATAAATAAAATTTAATAAGAAAAAAATAGTTTCCGAAAAAATTTAAATGTAATTTCCAATGTTTAGAAACCGAATCCCACAAGGAACCTGAGAAACCAATCTGCTCAAGGGTCAAACTATTTAACTGGTTTAACCTTTTTAATTAAAAATATAAAAATAAATTAAAACTAATAAATTTATAAAAATAATTTTAAAAAATTAGAAAAACCGGTTCAACACCGGTTTAACCGGTTGAACCGGTCGGTTGACCGGTTTTCTGATACCGGGTTTTAAGGCATAACCGTACCGATTTTTGGACCGGTTCACGGTTGAATTGGTTGAACCGGCCGGTCCGGTCCGATTTTCTAAACACTGGTAATTTCATTTTTCAAATTTTTAATTAAAAACATTAAATAATAAGTATTTTATTTTCATCGCATTAAAAAAATATTATAGTTTTAGATAGTTTTGATTGTAATGTGCAATGGATTATTCAAATAGTGGATTATTCTTAAATAAAATAGGGCGTGCTAAAATTATAATTGAATTTGCATTGAATAATTTATTATTTTTAAATAAAGAGTAATTTATTAATCTTTATCTTTATATTTTGAATTGTTATATTATCATATCATTAATCTTTATATTATAATTTGTGAAGTGCCACGTAGGCAAAGATGCAAATGTGGCATATATTAAATATTTTAAGAAAATTATAAAATTGGTTTTGGAAATAAACCAACATTAATTAGTAGTAATTAAAAATATAACTAAAAATAACCAATATCTAAAACAAACATCTAATGAAAAAAAATTTATGTTGGAAAGACTTTATATATAATTTCATTTTTTAAAGTTATAATTCAAAATATTAAATAATAATTTTTTTATATTTTATTTTATTTTATCGTGATAAAATTGTAGGTTTTGATATTTTTGCTTGGTTACGTTAATTGGTCTATTAAAAAATAGTGAGAATTTTTTACTTTTTTCTTTTTGAAAATCAAATAGTGAGTGGTTAAAATTATAACTAGATTTATGTAGAATAATTTATTTATTTTTAAGTAAAATAGTAATTTATTAATCCTTATATTATTATAATTGAAGTGTCACGTTTGGTGAACACCCTATTGGCAGTGCCAATATGACATACTATTTCTAATTAAAAAAATTAAATAATATTTTTTGTTTTTAATGCTTCTGATGTGATATGCTCATTAACTGAATTTTGCATTGCATATTTTTTGCTTTTTCTAAGTATATAAAATTACAAATAAAAATTTTTTTATTCTGCAATTAACATACAGTTTATGTAATTGAAAAGAAATTAAATGAATTATATAGATGAGGAAAATTGTCGGTGTTACTATAAATTTAAGTTACATAAAATTAAGTATAATACTTCTTATACAAGAGAGCTAAAATTAAGGAGCAATTACAACTAATCACTAAAAGAATGCATAAAATCATAAAAATTAGAGTGTGTAATGTCCATTTCAGAAGGAAAAAAGGTGTTCAATATAAATTTGATATGTACTAACAAAAAAGATACGTTTTGATAATCAAAGAATTTTTATATATTCATTCCCAATGGTTCATTTACAATTAATTAATCTTCACGAGCATTGTTGTGCAATGCTAGGCACGGTAATTAGAATTAAAGTTACACATTTTGATAAACTTCTTAATTATGCGCTGCACGTGAATTTTTATAATTTACGATTGTGAATTTACTCCGCAATTTTTGCATTGACTATAATATACAATATTATAGATTTTAATAATTTTTTACAATTATGCAATCTCTTATGCACAAATTACATAAATTATGTAATTCAACATTCATATTTATAATTTTATATCAATTATTTATCGTACATAAATTTAATTGTTCTCGTGCATCACACGGGCGTGATACTAGTCTATTTAAACTAGTATAATATTTCTTTTCAGTAAGATTTGATTGTTGAAGATAATTTTTATAAGGAATTGAGAATAACATTACTCATAAGCAGATTAATGGTCACAATTGTGCAAATATTAGTGGTAGAATCTATTACAAGAAGAATTCAATTGAGGAGGGGGAACATGGGAATTAGAGTTGAATTTTCTACAAAATAAAGAAGAAAAATAGAAGATTATTGAGGGTCTTTTTTTTTTTTGGTGGGCGGGGGGTGAATTGGGATGAAGATATGTTTGTTGCGAAGGATGAAGTAGTAGACGTACATTTCCCTACTGAGAAAATTTCATATGATTAGAATAAATAGTGTGAGTAACTTCTTTTTGGAATGAGTAATGGATTCAGTTAAAAAAAAAAAAAAAAAAAGAGTAATGGATTGTTTGGTAAAGTTTGATAGTAGTACTTTAAAACTTTTTTTCCCCTTTTTTTGAAGTACCTTCAGAACATGCTTGTTAATTACAAATTTTTGAAAAAAATTTATTTTTTCAGAAACTTATTTTTAGTCACTCATTTCATGAGAATAATAACTTTTTAATATTTTGCAAAGTGTGTCTAAATCCTAAGTCATGCTCAAAAATCATTTCTCACTAATCTAAAGAAATATAAATCAAAATGTAGGTTTTTGATTGATCAAAAGCACTACTGAAACCCGATGTTCTTAAACCACTCAATATATTGTCGATCAAACTTCCTTTTCATATCTAAACATGTTTCGTCACGGGGCACCCTATTGATATTCCACGCCACTAGTGGAAAAATAAACATCCTATTGCAAATTAGCTAGATATTGCCTATATGCGAGCATTTGGTAATGGCACTATGTCAATTCATCAGCATCATGGTTTTTGCGTGAAATGACATATTAGCACTAAGCAAGAAGAGATAAATCTTCACCAAAAATTATATTTTATCTCAAATCTTGTTTCTACAAAGATTATTCCTCCAGAAGATTCGTTCAGAGGGATTAACAGAAATTGGCATGACAGATTTGTCAGTTATAACTATTGATGTCAGAGATAATGTGATTGATATTTCAAAAAGTAGTGAATTTTATCAAGTATTTATCTGTCAAATTTGTTATATAAATAATTAATCTATACACTTAGCATTATTAGGGCTTGTTCTTTCCACTATAAATTTAACCGCACGCAATTCCGTATAACTTCATACTCATTTTCAACCACACACACATCTCCCAAAATAATATTAACCACACATTTTTATACGGAATACCGCGCACATCAACTTAACACCCAATCAAACATACCCTTAATGTCTCGATTACCCACAAAAACAAAAACGGATACGTGAATTCGATCTAGTTCATATGTAATTGAATTTCCTCTCACGTCAACTGTTGGTACAATATCATGTTGACAAGCAAATGTTCCGTTGTACACATATTAACGGATGCATGACACGTCTCAACCCTAATGGTGCGGGGGAGCGGGTCGGTGGCCTCCATATGCTCATGTGTGAGCATTTTAAGGTACCCATATGTGGGTAATGGAACAAACTATATACTGACGTAAAGCATGGAAAGGTGTATGGGCCCAACAATTGGCGAGAGAACGTTATTCCATAAAATGATTATAAATAATTTATGCTGCTTAACTAAAAATTTTTATTTACAGATCTTGTCAAAGCTAGCTATGTACATGTAGATAAAACTCAAAATCCATAAATCACTCGCTACACTATTATTTCCTCAGGATCACATTGCTCTTTTATGGCCTCTTCTTTGAACTCTTTGTTTTTTCCCCATAACACACAATACAACCCTCCTGCCAATAATATGCATCCACAAATACTGCACGAAATCGAACATGGCCGACTTGTTAAAAAAATAAAAATAAAAATAAAATTTGTCACATTCAATAATATATATTCGAAAATGATATGTTGTTCAATGGTCCACTGCCAATCAGTTTTTGCAATGTAGCATGGCTGAAACTTTTGTCCATCGAACAACAGATAACTTTTACTCTAGAACTGATCATTAATATTGAACAAAAATTTAAAACAAGTATGACAAAAAAAAAAAGGAAAGATTATGGACCTTCCCAAATGGAGAATCTCCTTCCACAAGAACATTGAGATGATGGCAGTAATAATTAGTCCCAATGGAGTGAAAGCAGCAGCAAAAAGAGGGCCTTTTTTCTCAACAGCCCAAAGTTGTAACCAATAGTTCACACCAGTCACCACCACACCCTGCCATACAACCACACATGCATGATATTTTGCAACAAGCCAATAATATTTTGCCACTATAATACCAGGTTAAGATTAGAAATCATAGCGGAAGTTGTTTCTTATTTCAGGATTTCATCCACTAATACGATTCTTTTACTGCGTATGTAAGTGATGATTTCATCGGCGATTACATGGCACATTCGCATTGGCTGATATCTATTGTTCATCAGTGCATGTCTTAGTGTTTTATAGACACTACCAAACCAGCAGTGTTAAAACTCGTGTGTAATTATTGATGCATCAACACTGCTGATGAACATCATTACCGCAGGTGTTTATGTGTATATGATCGAGTCTATCTATTGATCACATCATGGAAAGGAAAAGAGGAAAAGGTAAAATAATGTGTAGTGCAAAAGTGGGATGAGAAGACATACACAATAGACCACGGAAAGAAGATTCAAATCCCATCCTAGCTTCCATGATGTTATGTCCCTTTCCATTGCCATTGCCCAAACTAGGGATTGAAGGGAGCTAAAGAAGCATTGCAATGCGGTGAGGCGCAGTTTCGCCGGATATTGCTTCATCAGAGGGGCCTAATATTCAAAATTAATCAAGAGAGATATCAGAAAATATATATGTCGATTATTATGTCAATTGTTATGTCGTGGCGATCAAGTAGCACAAGAAGTTACAAAAGACAAGAAACTTTTGAGACTAGTATTGATGGACCAATCTTGTTAAGGGAACATTGAACTATGGGTTCTCAAGTTTTAGAAAAAGAACGAGTTTGTCCCCAATGAGCGCCAAAATATCGTCCAAAGTTTCTTAAACTTACGTGTTCACTTGTCAAACTGCTTTATGGTAGCTAGAATTTTGAAGCAAGACCTTTTTGGGTGGGATGACCAGTAAAGTGCACATGTTCATTGATCGTTGATTTGCAACTATAATAAGGTTAAATACTAGCTTATTGATTTTAAAAGTTCAAGGTCAAGTTACTGCTCGAGTTGTGACATGAATGCAATATTCTGTCCAGACAGAATTAATAAAATTTATGAGTTGTCATATTGAGTAAGTCAGATTGTCACTCGACCTGCATGACGAGCCATGAAGCCCAAGTGAAGTTGGCCAAGAGCATGAGTAGACAACCTTTTACCCAATCCATAGAACTCAAATCCGTACTGGGAGTTGCTTCAGGGCTTGGTGTGAACCACTTCATGAAATTCACTTGAGGCCCCTTCACAAAGGCAAACAACATGGCCCCAGACACACCAACCACAGAACCCACTACCTTTGCAATCCCATAAGAATGCCTCATGGAGATGCTTTCAATCCTTGCCAATTATTCCCCACAAAAGAAAAAAAAAAAAGGAAAAAGAAAAGAAAAAGGAAAAAGATTAGTATTTTCAAATAAAATCATGTCACGCAAAGATTAGCATTTAGTACATGAATCTCTTGGTACGTAATCACTAATAAGTATTGAGACTTGAACTCTCGTATTTTGCGTGCTCTCATAATAATTAAGTTAAATCACCACAATTTCAAATCTATTAGGGCAGTCGAGTACCTTAACATAACGGCAATCACAAAGGTAAGTACGGGTACAGTGTTTACACTCGCAGCGGCAAATGTTGCAGAGACGAAATTCATAGCATACAAGTAGAGATTCAAGCTAAAAGCAATCCTGGTTTGAAAAGCAAACAATCAACAAAAAAAAAAAAAGCGCGAAGTATATGCATGCACTTTTTGGTTTACGTGCTAAGCAGTACTTGATAGTATATGTAACAGTATTGTCTACCAAAATGCAAGTTTGTAATAAGAGATTCGATCAAAAGTGCATACCCAAACAAAGATACCAAGAAGATTTTCCAAATTAGATTGCAAGATACTTGATCAGTATTCTTCCTGCCAATGATATCATATGAATACTTGATGATAACAAATATATTTAAGTGTTCACGTACAATTGATAAAAAGATGAAAACTTGAGGACTAGTGAAGAAATATTAAACCTGTCAAGAAAATAGGCAAATGGGGATAAGGCAATGGTGGCGAATACTTGACGATATGCTACAAAGACATAAGAGTTCATTCCTTTATCCATTGCTGCTTTAGAAAACAAGGCCATGCCTGCATATGCAAGCTGAACAAATATCATTGCAAGGGATGCCTTGTTCTTCTCAAAGTAGTTAACCATTTTCTTGAAGTATATTATGTCTTCTTTTAAGTTATGTGTGGGTATCTAATGGAAACATCTTGCCCGGTATTTAAAGAACCATTGGGATTGCCAAAGTGGGCCCTGCCCGTGTCGTAAACGGGCCCGACTTGTTTACGCATAGACCATGGTTTTCGTCGACCTATGTTCCTGGGTAGATAAATCGAGGGAAGACTGACTAGTGGAAATATAACGTTTATAGAATAATTAGGTCAAAGATGATAGTCGTAGGATCAAAATAAAAATTTTCAAAGTGCACAAATATGCTACTAGGGTTGCGGTCTTACACTCTTACTAGTAACGAGTATGTCTTAACTCTTAATACAACTGATGTCCATCTCGACATCATACATAACAAAGACTGGTCTTTTCCTTACGCCAGAGAAACACCTATTCTAGGCACCCATTTGAAATATCAAGGTGTTATGAAAAAAAAAAAATTGTTGGAGTTGTTTTCTTATGCTATGATGTGGAATTAATGCAAACACAACAAAACTAAGTGAAAAGTTAAAATTATATTGCATATTAATTAGCTCCTTATTTAAAAACATTTTTCCATGCAAGGGGTGGTTGAGTGGCCATAATGCTTACCAGATGTTGCCTTGAGTTCTAAAAGTCACAAGGTCGTCACTGCATATAACTTCGACATAGGGACGTGCATGATGTAATCACTTCAACACCATCCAACGCCGTTATGGTATGTATTCTATGAGTATAACAAGTCATTTAATTTCATAAATATTAAATCAGTTCAGTACGTCTCAAATGCGCCATGAAACTAATTAAAGTGATATGGTGATTATTTCTAGAAGGTATGGGTTCAAAACTGTGTAGTATCCAAGTGATGTGCCATCAATAACGCAATTTGGTTGGTGTGCCATTTCCATTTTAACTTGTACCCTCTCAAAGAGCATTGGGGAAATGTACAGGACAAGTGAATCGACATGCACCACATAAAAGATAAGCCACATGGCTTCTAATGTCTGCATATGATTGGAATATTTACATGCACTACAAGAAATTGGATCTTTAAGGATGACCTAATTATTCCTATAGCCTCGTGCTTATAGAGTAATAGGAGTGATGCCGCTACTATTGCTTTATAGGCACGAGTATATCACTATTATTGCTCTATAGGCACGAGGCTATAGGGACGATTGCCACCCCTAAAAGTCTGATTTTTGGTAGTAAAGATTTATGGATAATAATGACCAGTAATTTTAATGTCTTGTTAAAGTTATAATTTGATACTGATCTGATGACAAAAGAGAACTTGATAAATTAAAAAGTTGACACAAACACTTGTTTAGTTGACTATCAAGCTAATTAACATGGTACTATATTGAAAGTATATTAAAGTTCAAAGAATAATTGCTACAAGTTAAAGTTGATTGAGGGTTGCCATGCGTTCAGAGTTTGCTCAGTTCAGCTAGTGGCAGTCTCGAGGTTATTCGAATTAATTAAGTAGCTTCTTACAAAGATTTCGTCAAATCTCTACCGTAGCCATGCTTAATTTGCAATGGCCACTGCTAATATGGTGTTGTCACATGTTATTAAAAATTTATAGTTTGAATATGTGGCAAGTACCATAGTGGTAGTGGCCCAGTGGATACAGCAGCAAGTACCCACTGTGGGCATTTAAAGTAGACTAGTTGCTCAGAACTGACTCTCTAGTAGTTCAAGCTTCGTTGTTTAACAGGAGTCGACACAGTTTGGCATGACCATAAACTTGAGTAACGACACAAATTCAGAATTCGATATATGCATTCATTTCACTTTATCGAACTATTATATCTCTAAACAAGAGTATATACAACGATTTGGTAACTAATAACAACATTCGTTCAGCTTCTGAAAGCCTCGAGATGGGCCCCAATTGGGATATATAGCTTGATTTTTGCTGGTTGTGTGTGTACTGATGATCAATAAGTGCACAACATATGGTCTGCCCTATACAAAACGTGCTTATTTGTGCTAGGACAGTGGCTGCATTATATTTGTGTTACAATCAACAAACAATTACCTAAATCCACTAGAATTGTCAAAATCAAAGGATGTAAGTTTCCTAGTCCAAGGAAACCTTATCTACAATTGAAATTTGTTATATTGGATAATTGGAATGAAGTTTTTTTTTTTTTCCATAAGTGTGAGCTTTTTTCTGTTGGAATCACTAATTTATATATAAAGTAATTGGCAATCACATTCTTTAATTATTTCCAATCCTTCAGTGCTCGTTGGATGGTTTTAGTTTGAATATCTGTATATATATATTAAACAAGAACAACTAGATCATTTCACGTTAAAATTTTTTATAAGAAGTTATAAGTCAGTGTTCATAGCGCAACAAGTAACTATTTTTATTAGACTAGCTATGTCAGACAACCAACAATACAAACAAATCCCCATATATAAATAGCATAAAGTTTTATATTCAGGTGCATGAGCTTCGTCTTGAACAGTATCACGTTTTAAATAGAACAGCTAGCATCTTGAGCATGATAGTAACAAAACAAAGTGAAGATCATTGCCACGTTTTAAATAGAGAACAACTAGCATTATTGAGCATGATAGCAACAAAGCAAAGTATCTTCATTAACCTACTCGAGCATTTTATCTTATTTCTGATAACAATGACATTAAAATGCCCAATTTGGCATGTGCTGATGTGCCCCTCAGTGAGGTTAGGCCACAGGCTCGATGGTGACGGAGTGATGAACACCAACCATCCCTGGCTGCTTTATGACTCAGTCGAGAGGTAAATTAACACTCCCGTTCCAATGTCAACATGTTGGCACCGTAAGGTGCCAACATGATATGTGGAGCGTGAGTATTAGTCAAGGTTGGTGCGGCACCTCTCCATTCAGGGGGGTGATACGTGGAAGAAGTTAGCACCGTAAAGTATCATTTGTTTGTAGGAGATCATTGGCGGGTGAATTAATATGATCGAGAGCATAATCAGTGCTCGAGGATTAATCGAAGAATCATCAAAGGAAGCATTTTTCTTTTTCTAGAATGTGTTTTCTTTTTTAAAAAAAAAATTCTCACACTCTGTCTCTTACAAAACTCGGCGTATTAACTTCGATCACATATATTACTTAAAAGTTAAAACGATGTATAATTACGTATAATTTCCCTCTTCAATTTGGTTTTGTCACACATATAATGTGTTAAACTATTATTGTAGCAAAAAAAATTATAAAATAAAAACACAAAAAGGAAGTAAACTCGAATAGTCTTGTCGAATCAACTACTTATAATTACATTTGATTTCGAAATCCTTATCTATTCCTATCGAATGGAGGAAAATGTTCCGGTTTGAAACAAGATTTCTCCAACTTTCTTCAAATGATTCAAATTTAATTATTTCATAAGTACAGTAACAAGCAATCACTTTCTTGCCACTCCAAAGATAAAAATGAAGCCACTACTATAAGTTATTATTTGGTGAATATTGTCACGTTTTATATGAAGCAGTGTTCTTATAGTGTCCTGCATTTTCTGATTATGGAAGACATTATTACATGTTTATCAATTATGATGAGAATATATAGCGTTGTTATTCAATAAAGTTAGCACGAATTCTAACATGTGATCTTGATCTTATCTAAGAAAAAACCGTGTTAAAATTATCTTTTGTGCACCGTAGTATTAGAAAATACATCATTCTACAATATCTAAGTCATATATGTCGAGACTCGATTTCATCTGAAAAACATTAATCAGTATACAAATTTCTTCGTCTACACTTTATCACCACCTCTCTCTCTCTCTCTCTCTCTCTCTCTCCACACTTTATCTAGTCATCTTCTTAAAACTTGAAAGAATGAAATGGACGCACTATTTGTTGTTTCAAATATTATTGCTTTCATGATTGTTGCATTCAATCAAAACAATATATATATAACTAAAATTATATAAATTATTTTGATTGAATAAAACAGTGAGACATAAGAATTGAAAGAAAATCTTGATTCACAAACCATCAAGGAGAAATTAAATTGCTATCTTCTGTGATCAACTTGCATTAAGAAAGTGTACATCACTATTTAGAACCCTACCACATTTAGGTCTACGTCTTGTTAACATAAATATTGGTTTTATCAAAACCATATCATTTTATGTAAAAAAGTTTACTACTTGTCTGCTGTCATTATTCTACATCCATACGAATAGAAATAATAGGAAACAAAAATCATGCCTAGTGAGTTTCTTTCCCCTACATCTTTAAATACTGCATGTGTAGAAATTTTGTGTGAGTTGGAAGACAGAGAAGTCCAATGTTACACAAAAATTAAGGGGGTTGTTTTTTTGGGGCGGGGGGCATTAAAATTTTGACAGGCACTCTCTTGCCGGGTGATTATTGACTCAGATTCAAAATACTACCCAATCCCTCCGTACGATCCATGTATTGTATTTAAAAAAAGAGACAGGCGCCTTAATAACGTGATATTTAGTTTATAATTTATTGTACCTACCTTGTAATTTTTAAATATAGAATATAAAAAAACTAATTTAATATAACATTATGGATCATCAATAAATACAGTATATAGATATTATTATGTTTAAAATTTAAGTGTTGTACTAGCTACCATTACTGGAAATTATAGGTTATATTGTGCACATCACTAAGAAGGCAATGATTGGCAAAGAAAATAATAAAAACTGGCAAAATAATTATAACTAGCTTTTTTCACCCGTACGTTGCACGGGAGGCTAATGTATCAATAATTTCAGGATTGGATATACATTAATACTATGTTAATAGCACCATCAAGATAATAAATCGAGTACTCGTGAGTGCATAAAACTTCTAAATTAATACAAGTGATGAGAGAATTTTATAAAAAATTCAACAGAGTTTCCCTTATATATCGTACAAATCGTTCCTGTAAAATATGCAAAGAACAAATATACAACAACCAGAAAACTTGATTTACAATTCTCTTCAACAACAAACATAATATAAAAACAACACCATCAATGCCAGAATTGAGTCAGTTAAATCTAAATCTCAACGCTAATTTTCTCCAAGAATATCAACTTCATGTTAATTGTCAAATGCATCGTAATACGATATATAATAACATACATTCTTGTATCGAACTTCAAATATACCCAAATGCTCATGGCCTTATATGACAAACTTGTAAAAATATGAAGATATAGTATCAAAAGTCCGACATAATCAATCTAACTTACTCTTGATGGTGGAATTTCCAATAATGAAGCAAGCCTCCTTACCATGGTCTAGGCTCATCTAAACTTTCGTAGAGCCAATCATTTTTTCTTTAACATTATTCTATATTCTATTGTATGCAATTACAAATTTTGAAAGGTATTAATTATACCCCCGTGCGATACATGATACTAATAATGAATATGTGAATAATAAATTTTTACAATCTAATTATGAAATATAATTAACATACAGATATATTATATAAATGATAATGTAGCGAGTACATACTCTAATACCTTGTTCTTGTCCTCGCTTGGAAACACTTATCCTCACCCCCATAGCATTCTCATTTAATCGAGGCCAACTGAAGATGATATAAGAATTGTAACAGGATGGAGATTCCTATTCCTTGGCCCCCTTCTGTTACAAAATTCTCATTCTCATCCCGTCCCATCGTGATCGTTTAATTGGATACTTTGATTGCTAGCAGTAACCCTTGTGTGCGGTAGGGGGAGACATATCTATTGATACGTGATTCCCATAAATATAAATAGAATAACATTAATAGTGTTAAAAATGATTACAAAAAAGTCACCACAATCTAGAACATTATACGATTTAGGTCATACATATTCAAAATTTGTAAGAATTTTGATAGAGTTTCATTTGTATTTCGAACAATTCCATCATGTAAATATCCAATAATTTAGGTATTTATTTATTGTTTAGCAATGTAATTAATTTTGATTAATTTTTTATTTAATATTTTATCACACAAAAATTAAATTTTAGCTGAAATTTTTAGTTTTAATTAATATTTATTTTTTAATTAATTTCATTTTAAAAATAATTAATTATATCTAAAATTCATTAAAGGGTCCAATCTTTCTTTTTTTTTTTTGTTAATTTTAATGTTAAACGTTTCTTTCAATTTTTACTCAAAAAATTAAATCATTTAAATTTTGTATCACACCGAAATTAAATCCTAACAAACTTCGTTAGGATTTTATTTCTTCGCTAATTATTTGTAAAAATAATTAAGGGTTATTTTCATAAAATCCCCAAATATTTCGAGTTTGTAACAATTGTAATGACATACCTTTTTTTCAATGTGGAACCCCCCCAATTTTTAGATTAAGTGTCACTGAACCCCCACTCAGCGTTAAATTAACCTTTTGTCATTTTCTACACTAAAGTTTGGGGTTAAAACTTGAAACAATATTTTATTTCACAATTTTAAATCTTTTTAAACATCACAAATTTTAACATTAATGTACAATTTAGCTCTAAATCTTGTTCAACATTACAATTTTAACTTTATTTTACAATTTAGTCCTAAATTTTTTTTCGTTTACAATTTCAACGTTTTTTTGAAAAATTGGCGTTGATGGGCCATAAATTTTGCGATTGCTAATAAATTGGTACGAAATTAAAAAAAAAAAGGTAGCGCTGTATGAATTTCGTTGAATTAATTAATTGATACTAACTTTATTTGGTTTGCAACTGATTATATTGAATTTATTTGACACCTATTAAATAATTTTTATCGATAATTTTCAACAGAATAATATTTCTTCGTATTAATATCTAATTTCTCAAACTTTTCCTTAGCATTCGAGATGTTTATATTCAATTTTAACTAACAGTTAATAATAAATATAATTATTTTATCTCTATAAAATTTTAGTAGAAATTTATCGTTGCAATACTTATACCGAATATAAAGAAATAATAAAATAAACTAACAAAAATTAAAATTAAAAATTAAAAACCCTGAACATGATGGCGATTTCGTAGCTGAACAACCAAGGGAAAGCCTGTGAGCTTGAGATTGCTTGTTATACCAGCAGATCGAGGAGTTTTCCTTCTAATGGGCTTTCCTTCGGATTTGTTGATCCGCAATAAGCTAGTTGTACTATCAGCAATTAGCTGGCTGTACCAGGTAATGGTACAATCAGTAGATTGTTCCCTGCCGACGACTTCGCCCATAGGCAACAGAGTAAGGGAAAAGCTACCTGGATTATCGTTGGTGGGGTAGGTGTTGTTAGATTTGGTTAGAAATGGGTTTGGTGTGGCTGGTGTAGGGTTAGGGTTTTTGTTTATTTTTTACTATTTTTTTAAGTTTGTTTTAATTATATTTAATTATTTTTCTATATTTAGATTATTTTTTATAGTGATATATTCCTACTGAAATTTTGTAGATTATATTTATTATTAACTGTTGGTTGAAATCAAAATGTACATGTGTTTAATTATAAATAATTTGTTTGAAAAATTATGATATTAATGCGATCAAATTCAACTATGTTGAAAATGGTCGATAAAAATTATTTAATCGATATCAAATAAATTGGATAAAATTAATTATGGACCCAACGAATTAGTATCAAATTAATTAATTTGATGAAATTAATATCACGTTGCTTTGTTTTAATTTCGTATCAATTTCATAGCAACCGTATAATTTACGGACCATTTCCATCAATCTTCCAAAAATAGTGTTGAAATTGTGAAATCAAAAAATTTAGGACTAAATTGAAAGTTAAAATTGCAAAGTTTAAAAAGATTTAGGATTAAATTGTACAATGTTAAACTTTGTGAAGTTTGAAAAGATTTAAAATTGTGAAATAAAAATTAACAAATTATTAATGCAAAAATTTCCATTAATAATTTAAAAGTGTGTTTACTGAACTTAGTGGCACAAAGAATTAATGATAAAATAATATAGAGGAAAATGATGAGTTAAAAATAAAAAAGTTAAAAAAGGAAGGATGCAAATTAATGATAGAAAGCATATATGGAGGAATATAGAGAAAAATATAATGAATAAAAAAATTAAAAAGTTAAAAAAGGAAGGGTGCAAAGGCGGGAAAAAAGTCGCTTATATATATATATATATATATATAGATATAGAGATTATAAGCGATATTTTCCTAGCGTGGAAGCCAAACAAAAAAAAAGTAAAAATAAAAATAAATATGTCAATTATTCAATAAAAGAAAAAAATTACATTTCCTGACCTGATTGATTCGGTGATTTTGGGCTCTCTCACAAGCCTAACTCCGTCCAATATGGATTCGGCCCAAGCCTGTTAATTGTGTCGTCCATTAGAAGCCCAATGCTAATTATGCTAGATATCCAGTGAGTGTAGCTTTAGAGGCACATCCAACTTTAAATTTATATTGAGATTTTATTTAAATATATAATAAACTTAGTTGTTTCAAAAATTCTATAGATCGAACATTGAGGTTAAAAAACATTACTAGTCCTAATTTTATGAAGTAAAATACAAACGTCCTGAGAAAAGATCGTGTAGAGAATTCAAAGAAGAAGCCGGAGACGAAAATCCATTGAGGCCCAGATCTAAAAATTCTGTATACAACTGGGGAAAAAAAATTAATGACAAGTAACACCTCGAGGCTTGAGCACGTACACGATCAGGATTTTATTCCATTTTTCTATGTAAAAATTAGGAAAAATGCGACTTTCAGTTTTTAAAATTTAAAAATCCCATATTTTTAATTTATTTACAAAAATTAGGTATTTGCAATTCATATCACAGTCTTTGATTCACTTACATATGTGTTGTATATGGGTGATATCCATTACAATGGATGTATAATGGAATCAATTTCACACGTGCAATGGATTTCGTCACTCATGTGTAATGGCAGACTATGCGGACAATTAAACTCTAAAAGTTGATACTTGATTTTTGTACACGTGCAATGGATTTCGTCACTCATGTGTAATGGCAGACTACGGGGACAATTAAACTCTAAAAGTCGATACTTGATTTTTGTAATTTACCTGGCATCTTGGTTTTTGTAACTAACTTAAAATAACTTTATTTCTAAAATATAATCTGGAAATGTTTGTAGAAATAATAAAAAAAAAATTATCAATTTTGGTTTCAATTTCCAACAAGAGAAATTGGCGGTAATGGTCCAGAAAAAAGTATGGTTACTATGAGTTTGGTCCGAAATAAAAAACGTAGCGTCATTGGTCGAATAAATGTTTTGGTTTGAATTTAGTCCAGATGAATGGAATCCATCCAATCGTATCGTTAATTCCTTCAATTTTTTGCTATTTTTTCCTTTTCCCAAGAGCATTTTGGTCATTCCACTTAGGGTAAATTACACAAAAAGTCCCAACCTTTGGGGTCATTGCAATTAGGTTCGAAAATTTGAAACATGAATACATTAATCCAAAATTTTAGTTAAATTGCATAATTTTACCTCATATACATATACATGTTTATTTATTTGGTCCATATTAATTTTATCGAATTAATTTGATATTAATTAAATAATTTTTATTAAAAATTTTCAATACAATAGCATTTGTTCGCATCAATTTCATAACTTTCCAAAATGTGTTTTAGCATTAAAGACGTCCACATTTTGATTTTAACTAACAATTAATAATAAATGTAATTATTGTAACTCTATAAAATTTTAATACGAATATATTACTGCAAAAAGATATACCAAATATAAAGAAATAATAAAATAAAATACTAAAAATACAAAAAATAAAATAAAAATTCAAAAAACCCTATGTCCCACCCCCCAAAGCCCCCACCAACTGGTGGTGGTTTTGAAGAACCACCACTAGTTGGCGGTGTTCGAACACCACCATCATGGTGGGTTGGGGTGGGGGTAGGGTTTAGGTTGGGTGGGTGGAGTGGAGTGGGGGAATAAGGTTTTTTGATTTTTTTAATTTTTTGTATTTTATTTTTTTATTGCATTCAATATATATTTTACAGTGATATTCCTACTAAAATTTTATGAAGGTATAAATAGTTACATTTATTATTAATTGTTGGTTAAAATTAAAATATACGCATCTTTAATGTTAAATAAAATTTTGAAAAATTACAATATTAATGAGAACAAATGCTATTATGTTGAAAATTTTCAATAGAAACTATTTAATTAATATTAGATTAATTCGATAAAATTAATTATGAACCAAATAAATATATACAACAAAATAAAAATAAATTATATAATTTAACTAAAATTTTGGACTAATGTATGCATATTTTAAAATTTGGGACTTGATTGCAATAATTTCAAAGGTTCAAACCTTTTGTCCAATTTATTCTACATGGAATTATCAAAATACTCCTTACAAAAATGACAAAATAGTAAAAATTAAAGAAATTAACGCTAAGATTGGACGGATTCTATCTATTTGAATTAAATTTATACCAAAACTTTTTTTTAAAACAATCACATTGCGTTTTCTTATTTCGAACCAAATTTATAATAACCCTTTTTTTTTTTTTTTTCCTTGGGGGGCCATATACACCAATTTTCCTCCCAACAATTACAGAAATGGCATAAGCCCCAAAAAGAAAAGGAAAGGAAAAATAAAGAGAATCAGCATCTGTTTTTTACCTTACTGGGAGTTAATGATAAGAATTCAGACGAATGGCAGTGACAATATTAACGAATTAATAATATTACTAATAATAATAACGGTAAATGCCTATGCAGGTGACGTTACAATTTTCATCCATGATAAGACCTTCAATGTAATTGTACGTAGCCACATGATTTCATTTCACAATTTTTCTATTCTTTCCAAAAGATAATTTCCTGGGCCCACCACATATGTAGGGTACATTTTAATATATATATAGACACACACTTAGGTGATCCGCCTGACATTTACTTGGTGAGCACAAAAACAATACCCACGTAATTATTAGATCTGCAATACTCAATTATATGTCTATGATAATTTACTTGTTTGCAAAATTATTCTCGGGGTTATACTTATGTGATATATCATAATCTTCATAATTATAAAAGTAGATCACTTTACGGGATTTGATCAACACTTTAAACCAGCAAAATCTTTTATCTACGAGTTACATTGCTCCTATTGAAACGTAATATTAGCTTTTTTTTTGTGATGTGTTATATCAATTAAAACTTCTAGCCACGAGATCGCCCGGGTTGTCTCGATTGTAACTCCTGATCAGACAAGGGGCAACACTCAGGTTCGATTCTCACTTCCCCCGCCCCTGACTCAAAAGCTTTTAGCCACATTACAAAGAGAAAAGTATCAAAGAATTCCGAGTTTTGTTTAAATTAGTCTTGTTTAAATTGTCATACAAACAAAAAGTTAATTTTATCTATATCAAAAGGTATAGGTTAGTTTTCAACTTTTCAAGTCTACTCGTCACGTAATTTCAAAATTTGGACACGCTAGTCGCATATGTACACTTTCGTGTATTGCTTGGTATACAGCAAAAAACACATATAAGGATACTGCAGACCATCAAACCCTCATCTTAGTGTAAGAGAAAGAGAAGAATACACTCTACAGTAAATAAAGTGTACTTATAACAAGGTCTTTAAAATGTTAATTGGACAAGAGAAGTGACAAATCGTAATGTAATGCATGCATCTCGAACTTTTATTGTTGAAAGCACAGTGGTTTAATTTATGATTACACACAAACGTGGTTTATGTCTGGTAATAATTGTTAATGTCAACTACAATAATGTTTTGCTTTGTCTGTTCACCTTTCGCTGAAAACTTGGTGGAAAGCTAATACTAAATTACAGACAATGAAATAGCTGTTCGTTTTTTCTTTTTTCCTTGGTTGTTGTTGTGTTTTTTTTTTTTTTTTTGATATTAAGTATGGACCCCCTTTTTATATCTATCACACATTTCAAATCTTTTTTTTGACAATTTATTTTATCAATTTCCCTAATCGTGTATGTTTGATAGAGAATTTGAATTTTAAAAAATAACTTTTAAATATGTCATTAAAATTTTGCGAAGAATTACAAATAAGTCTTTAGAAAACAAAAAACCTATCACTTAAAATTGTGATTAGAAGTAGTTTAAAAGAAATTATTATATATATTTTTGCAAAATTAAAGTAGTATTCATTGTAGAATTTTTTTAGATATTAATTTCTATTTCACTTTCATTCTAGTAAATTGATCTGATAAATGAGAGATGCTGGAGAAAGCAATCTTTGAGACCCTTTGTATAGAAAAATAATCTTATGCTGCGGTTTTTATATAGTCGCTTAATTACTTTCATTCCTCTGATCATCACCACCATTGATTTCATACATATAAGAATCATCTACGGATTTGTTGTGTTTGAGACATATGTCGATAGAAAGTATAAAAGAATTGAAGTATCATATACGGATAGAAAGTATTAAAGAATTGAAGTATCTCACTTAAAAGATTGACTTAACCACAAATTGCAAATGGAAAAAAAAAAAAAAAATTGAATGAAGCCATTTGATCACGATGGTAGGACGCTAAGGACTTGTTCTATAGAAGATGTTGATTTATGTTGATTTACTCGAATGACGTGTGTTAGATGTACGACTGAAAATTAAAGAAAATATACTTCATCTATCCCACAAGGATAGATTTGTATTCCATTTTAATCCGTTCTATAAAGATATGCCACTTTATTTAAATAGAGTAATTAAAATATTATGTTCCTTATATATCTCTATTTAATGTGTATTGTTATTACTACTATCAAAATAGAATTATTAAAGTGTAATAATTCGTAAGTTAAAGGGTATATATATTAGAAAAATACTCTTATATTTTATTTTTCAATAATATTAATTGACGTTTTCTTAATTTTTGTTAAAAAAGTCAACAAGTCTATCTTTGTGGAACGGAGGAAATATTAAAAAATGAAAAATAATTGTATGAGTACTTGAAAATAATGAGAGAAAAAAAATTAATGAAAATTAGTGGAAAAAAGATGATGTATAGAATAAGCCCTAACTATATGTGTCGGCCTTTCCAAGTGGTGGAATTTCTAACATGAGGTCATTTTGGCTTCGTAACTCAAGTTGGTATATCGTGACAAAACGTATGCTATACATTTTTCGTCTGATGTAGATGAACAGGCTATGTCACGCATGACCATGATATGTCACCCATGGCCATGAAGATATATATGTTAACGCCACCTCCTGAAAGATTTATCAAGAAAAATCAAATACGATAGTCCAATATATAAAGCATACGTTAAAATACTCTCATAAAAGCCTTCACATCTACTATTATGTCTTAATTAGCTTTATCCGAATACACACAATCTAGTAAAATATTAAAATTCAATGCTGTTACTAAGCTACGTTTTACATTTTTTAAAAACAACTTTCAAGAACTATAAATCCAAATAAACAAATATTGCAAACAACAAGATGGAAACAACATGAAATTGATTAATTCATGACATTTACAACCCCATGAAAGAAGAAAAACAAAAGAAGAAAAAGAAATGCAAACATTGTTCCCTTATTTAATTTCCTTCTTTGAATTGAGACTCTCTATTTTCCCCCACCCACAATTTATTTATTTCCAAAATAATAAATAAATTATAAAAATAAACTTATACCAAAATTAACCTCTACTATACTCTCACCACCCCCACTCCCAAAGTTTTTTTTTTTCAAATTGACCTTTGTCTCTTCAAAAATTTCACCACCGTACCCCCTCCGGCTTCTTGCCCCACTTACACCAGCCGCCCCTCTGACACCTCTTGCTGCAAGCCTGCAATTCTGTCCCACCACCAAAACCTCCGCCCACTTGCCTCATTTTAACAACTCAGTTTCTCTCCCCACTCTTTCTCTCACTAACTCTCTCTTTCTCTCTCTTCCTCCCTCCCTCTCTCTATCTCAATAGGCTCACTCAAGTGTGTTTGTGTTTGTTGTTGAAGATTGCTGCTTGTTTGTGACAATCTCATAATTCCCACCTTCATCATCGTCTTCATCTTCGTCGTCATCTTCATGGTCATCGTTTTCATCGACATTCTCACTCCCGTGATCTTCATGGTGCTGGTGAAGATGCTGGCCTTGCGGGAGCGGCCACTGTTGTTCGGGCCGGGCCATGATCGGCATCATCGGGTTATCGGGCTTCATCAAGAACCCAGGATTGGATGAAGCATCTGATTTGGCTCTCTCTCTGTATAAAGCATCGAGTTGATGGAAATATGGGCATGTTTTAGAATCCTCAGGTCTCTTCTTGTTACTCTCTTTAACTTTCTTAAAGTACTTGTTGATGTTCTCCCATTTCTCCTTGCATCTCTTGGCGTTTCGATTGTATCCAAGCTTCGCCATTGCTGCTGATATCTCCTCCCATAGTGGCCCTTTTGGCCCATTTTCTTGGTACTTTATGTCGAGGCTCGTTCGGAGATCGATCAATGCTTGAACTTCAGCTTTCGGCCACCGCGATGAGCTCACTGGCAAGAAACTCTCACCGCCATTGTTATCAGTTCTTGGAGTCTCCAAAGCCTTACTCGCCGGTACAAGTGCTTGAGCTGGTGCTCCTGGTGTTGGTGTTGGTGTTTGTAATGGCGCTGGTGGTTGTGGTGGTGGTGTGGTTGTTGATGGCGGTGGCTGTGGTGGAGCAGTTGATGGTTGTGGCGGCGGGGGATTTTCCTGTACTTGTATCGCCATTGGCGTTGACATTGGAGTTTGAGGAGCATTAGCATTAGCATTGGGATTAGTATTGGAATAGAGATTGCTGATAGGAATCTGCAAATTATGTTGCTCAGAAATTTTCTGCAAGAATTGAATCACAGCAGCATCTTTAGCAGCAGCATTTGATCTTTCCTGGACTAGCCGATCGTGTTCTCGATTCAATCTCACCATTTCTTGCATTCTCCAAGCTTCTTCTTTCGCCATTCGATCGCGCTCGCGTTTCTCCAAAGTCTCTAGAAACTTCTTCTGAAGCTCCTCTTGCTTATCCATCACATCCTTCATCAACTTCTCAAAGAAATCCTTCCATTTCCTCTTCCTCCCATGCCGCCTTTGTATATCCTCGTCAGACGAGGTTGAAGAAGAAGAAGAATTTGAGAATACCGCATTCGAGGGTTGGAAATTATGGCCTTGATGAGGATATGATGTAGTAGTGGCGGCTGTGGTGGGGTTCATTGTTGTTGGCGGCATTTGTACTGGTGGTGGTGGCAGCGGTTGTGATGGTTGAAATAAAGACGAAGTCGTCAAATTATTGCCAACTTGAGAGGTATTTTGAGCCACATTTATCGGATTTGGACTTGAGATTGAAACGGGCAGCACTGGCGGCGGATTAGGTGGGACCACCATACTCAGTGGCTGAGGCTGAGGTCTGGCCATCGGTGGTGGCTGTGGAGCATTGCTTTCTAAAGCCTCTAATTGATCGAAAAAACGATAAGTTTTGCCGTCTGCTTTTGCCGCTCGGCCTTCTTTTGTTCTCTTGTGATACTTATATAAGTTCTCGAATTTCTCCTTGCATTTCTTCGCTGTTCGTTCAAATCCAAGCTCCGCCATTTTTCTGAAAAATACAAGTTGCAAAGAGAAAACAATTTTGTCTTCATTAATTGGCGATAATTATTAACTAATTAAGCAGACACATAAAATAAACAAAGAGAATTAATTTCACTGATCCAAACAACAAACAGCAAGGAGATAAAACAAGGAAGAAATTAATTCGGTTGTGAATTTGTTGAACCAAATCTAGACTCAGGCGAAGTATGTATATATATATATATATATATATTATCGAAAAAAGTAAAAACAGCTCATAATTGAATGGATTAATTGAATTATTATTCCATTTTTAGCGAAAACCTGAATTCAATCTCAGGAGAAGCTGTTGAATTGTTGTAAATCAAGAGGTATTTAACTGAATGGAATTATGATTGAGAAGAAGTACTTTATTTACAGCAAATTCAAGGAGATTTGGATGAAATCTATGGCGGCCAGATTTCGTGTGTGTGTGAGAGTGCGTGCTTTGTGCTGAAAACGATGAAATTCAATTCATATCATAGTGTTTACTGAAATAAATACTCTAATAATTTACCTGGAAACTTCTTCCCATAATGGACCTTTGAGACTTGAATCTCGAAAAGCAACAGCCATATCTGACCTAATTTTAATCAGAGCCATTGTTTCCTGCCTCGGCCACCGGTTCCCACCGACACTCCTCTCACTCTCCTCCATTCTAGCGGCGGCAGCCACCGCCGCCGCCTTATCTTCTTCGCTAAATCCACCGTGAATCGACGTAGCTCCACCGCCAACTTCACTACTCCCGCCGCTAGCTCCTCCACTCTCGTGACCTTCTGCGCCTGCGCCGGCGCCGCCTCCTTCGCCTGAGCTGTTCATGATCCCTGAGACACCGAACATCATCTCCAGTTCAGAGGAGTCCCTGTCCACCTCCTCCTCCTTCAAGGATGAAAAATATGAAAAATAAAAATATATCTCGAAGATGGTGAATTCTGTGGGTTTTATGAAGATGAGATGTGGTGAATTAATAATTTATTTCGGTGGGATCTGCCTGTCAATCTCACACTCTTAAATATTTTTTTTCAAAAAATAAAAAATAAAAAAGAAATCATTATTTTTTTTCCTCTTTTTATCTGAGGAATCTTCATCAATTTTCCCCTTTTTCCTCTCCTTTTTTTAAATCAACAAAAAAAGAGCAGAAAGAACAACTTCAGTAACAATAAAAATTATACATACGTACATGAATACATATATATACACCGTCTCTATACATATAACATATATATATATGTACGTATAAATAAATAAAAGCTATTAATTAAATTAAATTAAATACTTGTATGTATGTATAGATGTATGTATAGGTGTATACATACATGTATAAAAATGGAAAAAATTTTGATAAGGAACAGCTGCAGATGGAGACGATGGAGATAATAAGATGGTTTTTTGTCTGTACAGCTCTAAATGTAGTTAAAAGCCGGCCCACGTAGGTCAGCTTTGCTTTTTAAGCATTTTTGGCTCTCAATGGCTTGTGGGCTGTGTAAATTACTATATTGTCCCTCACATGTGCCCCATTGACCCTTTAATCATGCATACCAATCAAACTTATTTTTTTATTAATCACATGCATTGCATTAACTCGTTTCCCAGATTACCCTTGGTTTTGTAAAAATGAAAGATGTTACACCCTCCGTTCCGTCAAGATATCTGTCAAATTATAATCTAAATGCTCGTTGAGATGGAAATTTCCGTGTTTTTTTTAATATATTTATCGATCTATAACCGTTATTACCTGAAATATGGCCATATCATAATTTGTACACTAAATAGTTTTATAAGTAAACGTGATATATAATCACTTGAAAGTCTTGAAATGACAAATTTAAGGGCGTCACGTGAAAGTGGTTATATTTGTTAGGGCATTCTACATGCTGCTTGCAATTTGAAATGAAATTTATGGGCGATTCCTCATTTTTCTCGATTAATATATCCGTAGTAATTGAGTAATTCTATAAGATTTGCAAGTCAAATCTTATCATCCCTTCCATACTAGTTTACGCGCTGGTGACAGAAATAGGGAGTTTTCTTTTGTAGGGATCACATGAAGAATGTCTGGAGTAACGTCAATTGATATTATCAAGATAACCCAACGGGACGTCATATGTTGCGTTTCTCGTTGGAATCTCAAACGAATAACTATTATTTATTTAATGTGGTATTATATTCAGAAAATGTGTCTATTTAATTTTCAGTTAGTCACAATTCAGTTAAAATTGTTTAGAACGAAAGCTAGTACAAGAAATACAAAGGGTTACTCACACCATCGAATTTGACAAAATTGGACGTTGGTATTTGACGGTTTACTTGGATAAATTTAATTCAATCATTATTGTATTAATTAATCATTATTTATGCTTATTAAGATTGTAAAAGATTATGGTGGTTATGCCACCACGTCGAGTTGATTAAAAGAAAAAATTAGGGCCATTTTAGAGTGGGATCCATATTTTGAATTAAAACTAGTTAGATGGCAGTCGTAATATTAGACAAAGTCATTTATGAATGGAAGTAAATATTGGCCATTTTCTGTTGGGTTGCAAACCTACCCTAATAAATGGAATGCAAATCAACGGACATGATCTATCTTATCTTATGTTATTATTCTTCATTAGAAAATTTCCTAATATTTTTTTTATTAATTAATATAATAATGCAAACAAGATGTTATGTGTATACTGTGGTAGGGTCGATGATGAATATCGTTATTCTGAATGGATATGTTGCAATTTTCTAAGTATTGAATGAATATTTTGTACGTAAATGATCATATACTTCAATTCCCAAATATTATAAATTACAATGTGTAATTAATATATATTTGATCATTAATTAATTATCTAATAGCTGTGATATAAAATGTAATTTACTGTAACTAATTTTTACTCTTAACTATTACTAATTTAAATGTAACATTTTAAATATTAATGTTATATTATTAAATATAAGTGCCGATTATAAATAATATTACTTTTACGGGCAGTGACCTATCTATTTAACCGCAGTTAAATATTGTATTAATATTTTAATTGAGTAAATATGGCTGACTTAATCAAAGTTTAGAAAAATATTAATTTAATTATTTGGTTGAGTGCCAATCATGGATGACCATCAATTTATTCCGACATATTTACAATAATACTATTTTTGGTAATTACAACTAAGCCAAGTTTTAACAAAATTGTTGCCTAATTAATTTGGTTCAAATATGAACTGGCTGGCATGTTAAATGCCAACATGACTGGATTGAATTTCTTACTTTGTAATAAATATTGATATTTAATTTTCTTGAATGATAATGTACACAAATGAAGTCAAATTGTATGTTGATAAGAGACAAATTTCAATAGTTATTACATATTACTTAACAGCATCAATTGTGAATTTGTCTCAAATAATGTCTTCTCTTAATTAAAAAAAAAAGAATAAAGAAAAAAATTGTTATGAAGGTAACGTATTTAGATTGAATTCACGGATGGATCTACATTGTGGCTCCCATAGGCTGCAACCTAGTGGATAAAAATTCTCTATTTTTTTATTTATTCTGTTTTTTTTTGTTATATATAGTTTATGCAATTGAATTTAGAAAATATATTATGGAAGATTTATAAATTTAACGTGCACATTTGAAAGATTTTTTGAGATGTGTTATATGATAAATTCTAATATATTGCTATTTTATTATGAAACAATTTAATATTATGTTTTGTAGCTAAATTTTCATTTTTTAGGTTAACAATTTTATTGTGATAAATAATAGTTCCCCTAACCTCAAATGCCTAGCTCAGTCCCTGATCGAATTTGTGTTAGAAATTACCTTTTTCTTAATTACATACTTTAGTTATTAAGGCTAAAAAGTAATATCGTTGAGGCCCCTCTTATCACCAAATTGTGTGGTTATAAATTAAGATAAAATGAATTCACATCGTTGTTAGCATTAATTGTTTAAACTGGTCCAAATTTTCATATATTTCTTATAAATTGTAGTAATAGTTGTCAATATAGTTAATTAATGTCTTAATTTCTAACTTGTCTTTGCGGTCAAAAACACCTCATATCTTCATTGAGGAGATTAAATGAAATGACAAGTAATATAGTTGGAGACCTTCAAAATTTAATGTCAAATTATATGGTGATCGATGAGAGAAAGATTTGCATTATTATTATTATTGTTAACGGTGTAAATTCGTTAGAAACTAAATCCTAATAAAATTTCATAGTTGTCGAGATAATATTTTGAACTCGAATTTGTTATGATGTCATGGTAAAATTGAAGGATGAAAAGAGACAAAATCATGATGTTCTCAACATTGATTGTCAAACAGACTGGTGATAAGAGGAAAATTCACGTTGTTCTGTCCAAAAAAAAAAAAAAACGGTTGTTCTCCTAGTTAAAAAATTAAATGAATTTGAATATAATGTCTAATCATATGGTGATAAGAGACAAGTCTATATCATCAATAATATTAACGTTATGAATTTGTGTCGAAGTATATAGTTTTCATCGATTATTGAGTTGTCAAGATGATGTATTAATCTCGAATTTGCAGCATGTTTCTCTTGTCAGCGCTAATAGAATTTTATTCTGCTAGCAATAGACAAAACTCCCATCGCCCCCCCAACAT
Organism: Jasminum sambac; assembly: GCA_018223645.1. Taxonomy (NCBI): domain Eukaryota; kingdom Viridiplantae; phylum Streptophyta; class Magnoliopsida; order Lamiales; family Oleaceae; genus Jasminum; species Jasminum sambac. The sequence goes on along the minus strand of CP073643.1, from coordinate 28,954,751 downwards.
TCAGGAGGGGTTGTGTTTATGTTGGCAAATTTTTTGCGAGTAGGAGAAACCTTTCGCTCGAATTTGTACTGGTGTTGAAAAGCACATCTCATCGTAATTTCGAAATTTTTGCAGTTAAAAGAACTAGTGCAACTTGATATCACATCACCCTAACTGCAATGCAGACAGTGCAAAAGACACAATCATTGGCAAAAAAATTGACGTTTGTCAACAAAATATTTACTTTTAAATGCTTCTTCGTGACTTTCTTGACGCAATCCAATTTCGCTATGATTGTCTACACAAAATTTTTATTGTTAAAAGTGAAATTTCACGTAGTATGGAGAAATTTAACAACTTATTACCAACGACGAATGAGCATATGACAGCCACAAGGCAGTAGTTAGATTGCTGCCACATTTTAGGGATCGTCAAGGCTTTTGTCCATGTTATGTGCCGTTATTCCAGAGGCTATGGGAGCCGCCGCCGAAGCCCGATATGGACGACGGGCTTCATATGATAGATGGGATGCTCTTCCTAATCTTACTGAAGTATCCACGCCATCGCCGAGGCTCCTGAGGGCTCATAGCCTTTTTAGAAGCAAATCAATTGAGGACACTACCACGATTTATCTCAAAACACCGAGTCAATTAATAACTATTTTTCCTCTAGTCTAACAAAATTTAATGTTACATATTAACGTAATAAATATACGATTCACAAATGAATGACTGAACAATCATCCATAAATAAATCAATCGATCGATTAAAGATAATGTAGCAATCGAGACGAATTTTTCAGTCAAACTTAATTGCCACTACCGCGACTTTCATTTTTGGAAATCAACAAATCACTTATCTTGTTCTATAAATATTTAATTGTAAGGGTGTGTTTGCTAGAGATTATTGAAAAAACTAATTTTCAATGTATTATATTGAGAATTAAAAAGATGTATAAAAAATATTCAAAAAATGAATAAATGATTGAAAATGATGAGGGACAAAAACGGGAGCGGGGCGGGGGAAGAGTTCATCAAACAAGTCCTAAATATGTTTCTCATATGACCATTCAATTTGATCAATTTATTTATTAATTTCTTCTTTTATTTATATAGATAGTGATGGTAATGGGGTGGGTTTGAGTCGAGGACATTATTCCCCATAACCGCCCCGTTGAGACATTTCATTCCCCATCCCCGCCCCATCCAAAATTAGTTGGGGTCAGGATGGGTCGGGGATAATTGTAATTCCCAATTAAATCCTCATTTATTTTTATTTTTTTTAAGTTTTTCACTTTTCCTTTTTCCCCTTTTTTCTTTTGTAGTATTCATATCACAAATTATTTTCAAATGAAAAGCAACACATTGGTTGATGCAAATGAACTATTACAGATAATATGTAAGTCCTCAACAATCCTTTTTTTTTTGGGTAAAATCTAATTTCTAAAAGTCATATTTTCTATTTACAATCAACACCCAAAAAAAAGAAAAATTTAACCAACTCATCATGGATAAAAGAAAAATTAATAAAAAATTTTAGTAAAACTTTCTTTTCCTACTATAATAAGTTTGACTTATATGCAAGTCCGAAATAATTAGAGATTGTGATGAAACTATTATAAAAACAAAGAAAAATAATGTGTAAACATAAAAAAAATCTTAAAATTTAAATGAGGCGGGCTTCGGTCGTATATCAGGTCTAAGACCATGATCCCCATCCTCGCCCCATCCCCGCGGTATTAACTCTTAGCTTCATCCCCATTGCCAAACCAGTTTAATTGGGGATTCCCCACCCCATTCGAGCCAGTTCTTGTACCATTGCCATCCCTATATATAGATTTGATTTTATACCTCAATAAGCAATGTTCTAAAAAAGTGAGGCGTGGTATAGCGTAGAGCACAAATTTCAAGCTTATGCGCGCTTAGTGCATTATCAAAATGCAATAAAATGTGAAGTGTGGAGAAATGTGGAGTATAAATTTCAAGATTAAGTGAATATCAAAACATTTTTAAAGCAGCGCTTGTAAAATTGTATTTATTTTTTGATTTAAATAGATATCGATATTTTATCTCCATGATAGTTTTAAAAAATAAACTAAAATAAAATAAAAAAGAACTATGTAGATAAATAATTAGACCTAGTTTGCGTAAGATTGATAATTTCAAATAACCTAATTAGTAATTACTCTACTGGTCTCCAGAACAAAAAAAAAATGGAATTAAACTACACAAATAATGAACCCCACCCACAAATAATTCATAGCAGTGGACCCAACCAATAAAAAGCCATTAAATGCTTAAGCGAAAAATAGTCATGCACAAGAAATAATCGCCGCTTTACTCATCATCGCGATGTTATAATTTTTTGATAGTAATTAATTTATTATTTAAAAAATATTATATTAAATGAAAGAATACCATATTCGTTATGCATGACTGTTTACAGATCCTCAGTAATGGTAATTAATCGATAGTTGATTTTTCTATCTTAAATGTTACTTTAAGTGTAGAATTAAGATTTAAAAAAATCAATTAAAACTACGTAAGTGTAGTATTTATCAATCATCATCGCTTATAGATAGTATTATTCTAAATTTAAATTTTAAAAATACAATCAATTAATGCATATATATCGATAATGATGCATCAAGACCACTTATAAATAGCGTTATTCTATGCACCATACCGTTAAGTCTTACCGGATCATCCTATGTGGCGAATTTATGAAAACAATTGTCTAATATATATAGAAGAGATATTCATACTCATGATTATAAGTAGAAAATTACTTCGGTACAAACCATGTGAAAATAAATATATCTTCAAATGGATACAAAAACGCTTGTTCTAATTCCAACCAAATCATACAAGATTGAATATGATTCCAACTTTGCACACCTCAATTTCACAACAATTATGATTCATAAAAAAAATATAACAATTATTGATATAGAAAGTTAGTCTAGAATAAATAAGAAAATCATGAATTCAATTTTGACTCTAAAATTGTAATCATGAAGTCATATTAAAAAAAAAAAAGAAAACTACAATGTTATGGTTACACTTTTTAATTCATTTATACAAACTTTATTTCATAAATATCTTATCAAACATAATTGAGATACTCCTCTCCACCACCACATAACTCCGAGGAGGAAAATGGCCCGACATAGCTCGAGGAGTGGAATAGTTCATGTAAGGGGCATTTTCGTCAATTCAAGGGGCAATGATATGCTTAGAAGCAAGGATCACATGGGGGGCATATTAGTAAAATAGGAAGAGCTAGGAAAGTAAACTTCAAAGGCATGGACAATATATGTACGTGCACCGCTTATATTAATTTGTACAGAGAGAGAGAGAGAGAGAGAGAGAGAGAGAGAAGGGTACGTAATTATTGGTGAGGAGGAAGACTATTCATATTCTTATTTTCTCTCTCTAAGAATAGTATATTGAGTGGTAGTTTAAATAATTTATCTTACGCGCTGACGCCGTGTGTGTAATGTAATGTAATGAAATTGTAATTTCATTACATTATTATTACATTACATTAGATATGCATGTGTAATGTACAGACTGTAGTTGCTTATCTTACAAAACATCATTTTTACTAGTTTGTTTTTTGTCTTTGCTTCGCTGTCTGTGGGCTTCTCTAGCTGTTAGAGATGCTTTCCCCACTACATATGCCTCTACATTTACGGATGCTACAAGTCACTACTAACCAACCCCCTACCCACCCTCCCCCCCGCCCCCCCAGCGAGGCAACTACATCTATTTACATATATAATATAATAATATTATATACATTTACTTCATATATATATATATATATATATATATATATATATATATATATACACGTTCTCGAACTAATGCCAATATATTTTATGGTGTCAATATATTATGTGGAGCATGGATATTGGTCAAGGTTGTTGCGGAACCCCCTCCATCCAGGAGAAGAGTGACACATAGAAGAAATTGATACCGTAAAATGTCATATGTTCATAAGAGATTATTGGCGTATATATATGTGTATTTAATAGTTTAAACTCTTAGACATCATATAATTTGTCCCTTGACAAATTTTACTTATTAATAACGACCATTTTTATAAGCTTAAAAAGGAGGATCAATTTTATTTGTATATAAATTCTGTGAATTATTTGAGAAAAGTAAATAAATTAAATAAAGCTATATTGAGTGCCATATTCAAGTGGCTCACATGGCACAGCCAGTGAATCACAAAAAACAGTAGGAAAGGTAATTAAAAATTCATGAAAAACCAACAAAATTTCAAATTTAAATCAAATATTTAGGACAAAAAGAAGGGGATGGTGGGAGAGGAATATATAATGACGATGATTTTTAAAAAGAAAAACAATTTCTGATCTTATATAAATAAGTGTAATTAAAAACTAGTGAATAATATTTTATTTTCTTCAGATAGATTCTTGAGATCAAGAATATAAATTATTTAATATAATTATTGTCAGGTAAAGATCCTTGCTACTCTAGAATGGGATTAGATATTATAAAATTAATTCCAGTTGTCATATATGAATATAATTTTTTTTTCTTGAGCATAAAATTAATCAACGACCTTTCGTGTTAGTATAATTGTAAATATATACAAAAAATAATTACTATGTATAGTTTAAAATAATTATTTTTTAACTATATACAAAATATAATTTAAAACAAGTTAATTGCTCTTAGGGAAAAAACATATATACAAAATAATTTCTATGTATAGTAAAACAAGTTAATTAATCTTAGGTAAAATAAATAAATAAATAAAATAACTCTAAGGAAAATTCGAAATTAAATTTCATGTATTTATATATCGATCATTTATCATTTTATCAGAGCGAGTACGAAAATTAAATTAGTAATTTCATAATAATGTTATTTTTAAATGAATATTTAATTTACTCATTTAAGGTGAACTGGCTCTTTTAATTTATTTAAATTTTTTTATTCATATAATCAGATTAAATCTCAGAATGAGAAGTGAATTTCCTAATTAATTCATTCAGTCCCATCCATTTACAACATTGCTTTTTTAATGCAATTGGACAATAAATATGCGAATCCTTACGTTAATCAATATTCGACATCACACACACAACGCGTCAAAGAATAATTTACTGATTCTATCAACATGTCTTTTTTTTTCCTTTTTTTAAAGATTAAAAAAACAGAAAACGAAGGCCAAACAAGTAACCCAATGCTACGGATTTGGTATATCGTTGTTAATTACACTACATTGTTTTTGCTTCTCACAAGAAATGAACGATGCCATTTGCAACTCCTCGTGGTTAGATCCTTCAAATCTTACAAGTAATAAACAAATAATAATATGTCTTTTTAACAAGTCAAATCGTTACTCTTATTAATTTAAACTCATTCTTGTATGAAGAATTCACATTATTTTCTGTCAATATTCTTATAATTGATCAATGACTATAAGTCTATAACAGTATTGATTTCATACTCACCATAAATATGAACATCTTTCGCAGCATTCTACGTATGTGGCATGAGTGACCAATGGAGGATTTAGTTTGAGTTACCAATTCATTGCTCACGTAAACTTGTAAAATAGAACAGTAGATACAATATTCCTATTTACTGTAAATAATAATCAATTCGACTTACAGTATTAATTGAACTGTTTAAATTACTTTGGAAGTGAGACTGTTAATTTTGATAATTATAACCACGTGTACAAAAAAAGGAAAAGAAAAAAGGGGAAAAAAAGAGTAGTTGAATATTTATAAGCTAAACAAGTTGATCGAGTAAGAACATAACCAAATGGGTCAAGTTGAAAATGGCAGCCATCAAATGGGAGTTACTTTTTTTTTTTTTTTTTTGGAAATGGCATCCATGAAATTGTGTGATTTACAGCACAGGAATAGTTGAAATACTCCAGCCCATTTTCTGTAAAGTAGACCACTCTTTTTACAATACTTTCCTCCCACTATATTCCCAGTTTCCCACTATAAATAGCAAAAAAGTATCAACACACACCACATGCAAATTATCAATAAAAGAATAGCATAATCATTAACTGTTACATCCAACCATAAAAAAAGAGACCCAAAATTACTTTTTCATTTTTTAACTTTCAGTTACACTTTTAAAAACTCACTTTTAAATATATAATATAAATAATCGTATAGTGTCTAACCCACCCTTTAAACTAATGTTCGATAAATGTATCTCACATACAAAGGTAACAACACATTCAACATCATTTTTGAACAAATTTAACGGCCTAGAACGTGGCCAGAAGTCAAACCATATATTTTCAATTTATGCTCTCTAAGGTATTCCATTCAATGAGACAGACCACAAACACAATAAATTGTATTAATTTGATAACATGGACTAGTTTGATTTGCTAAAATAGTTTAAAAAATATGAATTGAGATAGCAGTTGGACTCATAACGTGAGATTAAAGTAGAGTATGACTTGATGAATCATTTTTCATCGAGCTAACATGTAATTTTCATTTTTACTAATAAAGTGAAAAAAAATTATACATTCAACTTGTGATCGAGTGTTCTAATTTTTCTTTAATTAAAAATTAACTTTTATTATTCAATCGAAGTTAAATTGTGATGCGGAATTTAGTTACCACACACGGGACAATGAAGAATATTTACATTTAGGGCAAGGTTGATAATTTTAACAAGGCAAATGATTCATTGAAGTCCCAACAAGTAGGTTACTATTAGGGCTTGTGACATGGACCAATATGAGTTGTCTGATCAGTAACTTTGGGTGGCCCATGTTGAAAAGTTAAATTGTACACAAAGGTCTAATTGAACATGCTAGGCATGTGAATATGGACATATATCATGTGCCTTCCATGTGGATTATTAACCTCTTTTTATTTTATTTACCTAAAAGCACCCCTACCAGGTGGATTCTTCCATTTTTATTTTATCTATCTATATATATGTGCAAATTTTCAAAAATAATTTCATAAAATATATCATTCTCTATCTTTATCGGAATATAGACCATTAAAATTGATATTGATCTTAATTTGACATTTTTTTTTTTTGAATGAAGCTTAATTTGACTTAGTAATGACATGTTAGCATCAGCTCGAAGCCAACATGGCATCACCGCGTGAGTCGTGAGCTTCAGACTCCATATCTCACTCTATACATCAATTTCATAAAAACTATGTGATTTTTCTTTTTCATATTTTTGACCTTTAATTATTTGAAAGTAAAGATAATATTGATGATAACTAAAAGGTGAATTCTAATTGTCATGATAACGTGGCATTTTATCAACCAACCGTGACTTGTTTAACTAGGTTCACCACTTCACCATAATAATTTATGGGCCCAGTTTAAACTTTTTCTAATTTTCAATGGTTGGTCACTTTAATATTTGTCGTGTGGAATTGACTCACACTGTGTGAAAAGTAAACCAAGTTAAACCATTTTACCTTAGGGAGAATATTGGTCTATTTTGGGTAAATTTGGAAAATAATTACAAAACTCAAATGAAATTTCTTACTCGCCAAATTTCTACAATGATTTGCAATATATTGCTACTCATGTCTTCTTCTGTTAAATTTCACAAAAACTACACGTGACAAAAGAAATTTCACATGACATCAAAATATACCGCCAATGATCTCCCCCTAAATAGAGCCACCAATTCGACTAATACCAACGCTCACAAGATATCGACCTTTACGCGCCAATATATCGCGATCAAACGAGCACAAAATAAACATTGGAAACATTCAAATTAGTAAAAATAGTACCTCTTTGGCGATGGAAAAGTGCCCTTCCATCAATAATGGGTGGCAGGTAGTCTTAAAAGATTAGTTACGTTTCATTTCAAGGTTCATTAAGTAAATAATTGACTCAAGGATTAAGGTTTGGTGACTATTTGATTATTTTTGCAGATGTTGTGACCTAAATTGTCACGTATTGACAGTTGACACTTAATCGTGGTAGATGATATATATCTAATGTACAAGTTAGAATTAGATTAAATAAAGAAAATTATAAAAGTGAGATTGAGTCGGAAGCTATAGAAGCATGTGCAGTGACTTAAATGCAGATTTAAGTAGAACTGCTTTAGAGAGAGTTAATTGTGGGAACATGACAACATGTGAATAAGCAACAAAATGATGATCTAAACCACATGCTAGTGTGTTAATAACCGTTACAGGGTGTGCCAAGATTGTGGAGATTCCTATCTTAGGTTACAAATTAGGTAACTCAATCTCTCACTCATTCATTCATTCATTACAACGTGGTTAAGATTGGTTGTTAACATTACTTCGTCGAACAGAAATATCAGATGCTTTCTTGCTTGCTTTGTTTAACTTAAATTATCTTTATTAATTATTATATACCGAGAAAATAGTTCATCATGTACATGGTTTAATTCAATATCTTGTAATATATATATATATATATATATATATATATATATATATATATATATATATATAAACTGATACAATGTACGATGATACAATTTGATTGATGCGATACCCCAACCTGACTGATATGGCACCTAGATTGATGTGATATATCACCCATAATACGTCATATATTGTACACTCTAGGTTGCACGGGATAAATGTGCGCACTATAGCGTACCTCGATTGATATGTCACATTACCCACGTAGATAGTATTGAGATATTTACAATGTAGGTAGTGGAATTTCCAAAACATCCTACTAAAGTTTTTTTTTCCCTCGTTCAATCTATTTGGCTAATTAGTGTAAAATATTGTTATCTTTTACGGGTCTTGCATAAATCATCGATAACTTAGTTTTCTGATAGAAAATTTACCCCATCAAATAGTACCTTGTTGTGCAACTTGAGCTTTCCATCACGTGGTGTTAGTTTTCTTCGTTAATGTCTAGCTATTTGTGGTTCTTCCATAGTTGTTTTCGAGCCCTACCTCACTTTTCCCTTCTTTTCTTCCAAATTTCCAGTTTGACGTGAAAATTCGAGAAAGCGATTTAATTCTTCGAAATTTATCTTTTTTCCCCCCTTTAACAATATTAAACTCGAAGCTCTTACACGACAAGCCTCTTTATAACATGATTACAATCTTTTTCTAACATAGTAACATGCGAATTGGGATAGAATGATTTGGCCTTTAGGTGGGCTTTTATTCTTGGCTGCTAAAATTTAAGCTTTATATGAAACCTTTACATGTAATCTCAAATTTGGCCACTTTCGAGACAAAATGAGGTATCAATTAACGTACGTCCCTACTTCACAATATTCCACCCATTGATTTGACTCTTATATTCATTCATTCATTGTATACATAATAATAAAAATTCTCAATTTTTGAATATTAACATAAATAATCAAATGTCATAACAAATTTATATTCAAAATTTTAGTGTGGCAAGTTTCATATTTAGAGAGCTAACTTGACGAAGGTATGGAGTCAAAATTATTTGAGGATGAATGGAGTTGATAACTAAATTTACACGTAAATGTGGATAACAGCCACATGGATATCATATATTAACTAAATCATTTCTAATATTAGAATATTAACTAATCGAGTAATCAGCTAACAGCTAACAGCTTTTGTTTTTTTGTTTTCTCACGGTTTGCTCTTGAATTAGTGATTTTTGCTTCTAAAATTGATGTTAAGTTAATGATTTTGCTATTGATATTTAAATTAAATTAATATCAATTGTGTAGATTTTTAACAAAAAAAGGGTAAGTGTAATAATTTGAACCCACAGAAAATGTTATCTTGCTAGTAAAGAGTAGTACTCTCCACAAACAAGAGAGAAAAATACTTCAAATTAATCCACATTGTTTATAGCATAAACTACATTTCTACTATCCCATACATACAATTTAATTTCTTACAAACTCGAATTAACTATTTATATAATTTATAAAAATATGTTTGAGCTCATAATGTTGCAAAACTTGTATAATTATAACAAATAATATAGTGGGAATTTAGACATTTCCTATATGATTTGTGACCATTTACAAAATTGAGGGCAATTTTTAAATTTTCGCTAAAATCGGACTTTCGGTAAATTTTATTGCCAAAATACCAACTCCTTTGTGATTAGTTGTGACCAATCACTTTGATCATGTAGGTTTCTCAGCAACTAAATCACGATCACACAAACTTTATAAAATATGGTCACAATTTTCCTCACCATGGTCACAATATATATAATATTGGTAAACACGATCTTCCCCAACATTACCTGTCACATTTTTCGACTCTGCTACAAACACACTAAACAATTGGTCATACAAACTAGTCTCCAATGTCAACACCTCCATTAACTTGGTCACGCAAACACTCCATTAACTCGGTCACAGCACGGACAACATCAACAGGGTCACAGCTCACTCTACCACCAGCGACCTAGACACCTGATTATAGTCACAACACCGAAGTCACAAAAAGTCAACAGTGCACCATCATTAGGGCCATAGTTTTGCACCACCAAACTCCCCTAACAAATACAAATCTGGTCACCTTGATTGCCACAATCTCCTCCAAACTACACAAAAATCATAATAAATAAACTATGAAACCAAGATAGATGGACTAGTGCGCTATGGCGAGAACTTGGTTAGTTTTTCCAAGGGTAGGTATGTTTTTGAGAAAATGATCTCCTACCCATAGTGGGTAGGATATCCTACCCACAATGCATATCCCCTAATTGGTGAAACCTGCACTAATCAAGCGACACCTACCCACCATGCAGAGATGCCACCCACGTAGGAGATCATTACTCATGTTTTTGACGGAGGGAGGGAGGGGAACGGTCAGATGAGGAAAAAGGATAGGGTTTCATATTTGACGTGGATGGTTGTGCGTGGCCTGTGTTAAAACAAAAAAAAATGATTAATAATAAATTTTATTAGATACTTCTAATCACAAAGCTTTAACCTTTTCTTTTTTTTTTTTTTTTTGCAAAAAAAAACTTTTACCTTTTACGTTAGGTTAATTGTCTCATAATATACTGACAATAAGCAAACTGCAGTAATTATTGTGGAGAACCCTTTTACAACTGTACGAACCTCAAATCATGATTTCACGAGTTGGACAAACTCCAATTATTAATTCTTTGATTTTTTTAAACATGAATGAAACTCCAGATAAAACCGTGAAAGTCTTGTCATGCTGCCACAAAAGTCAAATCCTTTTTACAATCACGCCACGGTGACACATGTGCGAAATATATAGTAACGAATAACAAATTATCAATAAATTTGCTCAGGGTTTGTTCTATTGGGAAAATATAAAATTATTTAAATGACGTATTAGATATATAATTAAAATTAAAAATATATATTAAAAATATAAAATAATTATATAAATATTTGAAAATAATGAGAAAGAAAAATTAACTAAAATTAGTAAAAAGTTATTCTGTATAGAACAAGCTCTAAATTTACTTTCGTTTCATTTTATTTAAAGGAAAAAAGACAACTATTTTTCAAAACCCACATAAAGATCGATACCTGTTGAAAATGTGTGGATAATATCCAGATAATTGGGAAAAAAAAAAGAAAAAGGGACCGAGGAGTTTAAAATTGGACTATTATTCTTAATGGTTAACGTTTTTACGTGAAAACTTAAACTTCTAACAGTGGCCCACTGGCCCGTACTTAGCTGTGGGACACACGGGACAAACGTAATACAAAAGCTGATAGTCTCTAAGCTGGATAATGAAACCAACAAAAAATCTATACTCAACTTTTGAAGACAATTGTGTCCACATAAAGCGATGATCGAAACGTAATCAATATGAGTTTGATATGCTCAACTTTGAAGATAATTGTGTCCACGTAAGGCGATGATCAAAACACATTCAACGGGATTTTGGTAGATTATTCAAGAGAGGTAAGCAGCTCTTAAGGTGGTTATGCCTCACAAGGCAATGATTGGACTATTGTTAGAGTTCATAATACTAAGTTTTTCCTCGTGTAAACCTTTTTTTTTTCCTACGTAAAAATCATCTATTACTTTACTAAATGTAAAAGTCAAAACATCAATATCCACTACATATCTCATATCATCACTCATGTCATCCATATATCTCATGGTCCATACCACTATCCAACCTAAAAAAATTAGTTTTTAACTAACAAAAATTTGCTTGGATACACTATAAAAAAAATTTTGATTTCCTTTCTCATTGTTGCTATTGACGAGTCCAAATTTATTGTCTAATTCATATCTCATTAGATGTCTATCCAATCAAAAGACTCCATAGACATTTTTAATTAAGTGGGACAGCTAAGTACATCTTCAATTGTATAATGTGGATTCTCATCAATATGAAAAATAAAATGGAAATAAAGAGAAAATATCTTCAATAATGGGTGTGAAACTATGGATCGGAGAAGTAATTGTTAATGTGTACATTAATTAATGCATTTATAGCACAATGTCTAAATATAAATAATGTATTAGACATTGTTTATTTTTAAATGCACCACATAAACTTTTTTTGTATATGTGGAACTACATTATAAGCAAAAATTTTTATAAGATCCACTCCAAGTATACTATAAATAAGACTCCACAATGTGTGACACATAATGTTTGATGACACATCATGTGCTACATCAACCATTGAAAACACCCTAAGAAATGAAACCCTAAGAAATGAAACAGCAAATTTAGATTTTGGCATATAGGCAATGCGGTAATTGTGGAGAAGAATGAGGCCCATGAAAGCAATAGGAGGCTGTCAAATGTCGTTTTTAAGGGCCCCATACCATGGACCAAAGAACGCACTCAAAAAGCCCATATTCAGCAGCAGTGTAAACGATCCCATGTGATAACAAATGACAGCCCACAAATGGATGAAGAGAGATAGAAGAGAGAGAGTATATGCCAATTTTGACATTACTCTCATGTCTATTTCACATTTATCATTTTACTTTTGCTACTCATGTCACTCGCCATTATGATGTGATCCCTAAATGGATAACCTTCACTAAAATAATTTTACTACATTTTATTCACACAAGTAATCTATTGATGTAACCATTTCAGTGAAGATTAAATTATTGATTAAGATGAAAACAAAAAAAAAAAAAAGAAAGAAAGAAAGAATATGAATCTAATCTTGCACCATTAGTCCTCAATCTTGTATTTAGCCATGTCAATGAGTCGAGTCGAACCAGCTCACGAGTCAAACTTAGCCAACTCGATTCATTGACAACATCTAGAAGTGATGTTAACATGAATTAAAAATAATATAAATCATGCTAAAAATTTTGAAAATCCCAAAATTTCTACATAATTTTTAGAGAAAATTAAAAATGTTACTAAGACAGTCGCCAATCCCCGGCTTGTGTGGCAAAGCCAGTGACACTGGCGAGGATGGACGAGGTCCACCGGTTGGGAGTTAAAGCATAAGTGATCCAGAGGTCCATTCTTTGTAATTTTTATACCGAATTGTAGCACCTCTTTCAATCACTTGAATTACAGACAGTTCTATACAAGAATCAAACAAGAAACAACCAAATAATACTATTCATCCATCCATTAAAATTATAATCAAGAAAATCAATACCAACAAAACCATCGAAGACAAGAAACATGGGATTGCAGAGAAAACATTCGTCGAACACCGTTCAACATAGTTTCTTATATGCAAACATACTAATTAACTAAATAATATGCCCCCATGTCTAGGTGTCAGTTGCTAATTGGCCTAGAGTATCCTCAGTACAATAGAAGTATTAGAATGTTTTCCCATTAAACATAGCAGAAACAAAACCTTTGTGTTCATAGTGGCCAAATGAAAGCAGAAATTTTCCTACAAGAATTACAGCAAAAACACCACAACATTCAAGACGATGTCACAAAACCGAAAACATGACCTATGTACTATACCAATATAACCAGAGAGACATGCTTCCAAATCAATCGTCTAACAAGAATTTTGCACACAAAATAAGCTCGATGATTGCTACTAAACAAGAAACGAAAGGACTGCTTGTGCTTACCTATTATCAAGGCCAATTTCCTTTTGCCTTAGTTCCAAGGCCAGACGCTCGTTATCAAGTTTCATCTTCTCATTTTCCAACCTCATCGCCTCAAGTTCCCTGTCCTTTTTCCTGCAAAATCTCTGCCATTTGAGCCTCTCATTCTCCAGCTCCAACATCTGTGCTTCAATATGTAGTCTCTTCTCTTCCAATTGAACTGACCTATGACTCATCCACTGCTCATTAAACACATTTTCTTTCACTCCCTCATACGCCAATCGAGCATCCACATTTTCTTGACATTGTTTAAACCTCTTATACAAAACGGGATTCTGATTCTCATTCTCATCGGGTTCATCTCGGCCATCCATTTCAGTATCCACATCTCCTCCATTGTCATCCTCATTATCATCCCTACTCCTAAGGGCTATGCGTAAAGCACGTTGTAACTCAGGGTCTGGGGGGAGATGTAACCTATTCCTATTATGATAAGAACACATCTCCTCATAGTGCAAATGTTTCGAACTTAAGATTTTTCGAACCTCGTCTTTTGCTTTAGCCGAGATGTGATCCATTAAATCTAAAAGGGTTGGGTTCTCTACAACCTCACAAGAAGTTCCTCGACCAAGAATCTCGTTTAGCCTCTTGTACCTCTTGTTAAGGTCATTGAATTTATCCTCACATTGTTGGGGTGAAACAAAATGACCCCTTTGAGCCATCACTTTCGAAACCAATTTCCATTTTCCCTTTTTCTGTAAATTTGTGGATTTTCGTCTACTGCCATCTTCTGTTTCTTCGTTGATGTAAGAGACAGACGTGATCAACAATCGAACCATCTCATCCGTCCATTTCACACGTTGCCATAGAGAAGGTTTCTTCCCCTTGCTTTGATCATTTTCTTCCACAGTTTGGTCGTCCTCATCGCTAGTTGATTTTCCCCTTTCACCCTTACCATACTCCGACCGGGAAATAGTTTTGCTAATATCTTGTGTTCGTCCGATCGTAAGGGGAAAATTTGCGTGAATTGTGGGATGAACGACTGATGATCCTTCTCCACGGTGGGGCCCGACAGCGCATTGTTGGTTATGATTTAGGCCGATCGGGCCCCTCAGGTCGAAATCCACGAAAGAAGTGTTACCTTGCATGATGTTTCCAGATGAAAAATTCCCTTCCATGATTTTGTTATATCAAAATCCACAAATCCATTCACTTCAAGAATTGAAATTCAGAAGAAAAAATGCCCCAATTTCACCAGGTGGAACAGTTTCTTTCTAAATCTTTAAAACCCTCGAAAATCCAGTCCCTTTCACAGTTTCACCTACAAAATCATCACTCAGTTTCAGAAAGACGGAAACCCTAACGCTTCTATGCCCCTTAATAGATTAAAATCAAAATTCTCGTGCAGCTATTGAAAAATTAAAATTTCTAAGCAGTACCTAATACAAACATAGAATTTTCCACGCGAATGTTTGTAAAAATTACTGCAATTTCTCGGATTTTAAGGACATTAGACTTGTCAAAGATCAAGAACCCATTAACAGCAATCGTCAAAATGAGAGGAAAAAAAATAACAAAAAAGATACAATCTTTACCCAAAAAGGAGCAAAAAAATCCTGCGTTTTAGCGAGAACTTACCTGAAACTGAAAACCCAGAAGGCAAAACCAAACCCTGCAGCAATTAAGCCTTAAATCAGGTGCCCCGAGAATTGTGAGAGCCAAAATCTGAGAACCTCGATATAGATTTTTATTTATTTTGACGGATTAGTAAAGGACAGCGAACAAGTGTGTGCATTGATTGGAGAAGTTTGCGTCTAAATAATAATTAATTGTATAATTAGAAAAAATGGAATTGTTTAAGGCAATAGAGTGACAACTGACAACAAGGACTCAAAAGCGTTGGAGATACAATGTATGAGGCAATGTGGGCGCATTATTTTATTATTTTTTGCAATTTCTCACACACAAAGGACACACGCCCTTCTATGTAGAGTCCAAAAGCCCGTGTCAAAAGCAAGAAACCAATTGTTTTGTCTATGTGTGTGAATTTAAAATGTTGAATTTAAAATGATAAATTAACTAGTTAGTATAACGTTGAGGGTGTGTTTGATTTGAAGAAAATATTTTATATTTAAAATATTTTTCTATCTAAATTTATAGGAAAATATTTTATACGTATTTGACCAAAATAGTGCATGAAGTGGTGGAATGTTCAAGCACCAATATAAGTGTCATAATTAAAAAAATATCAACGCCATTTGTGGGCACATTCGATTTTCGTTTTTGAAATCCGGGATCAGATTTGGAATCAGCACGGCGAGGGGGAGCCCCAATAATTTTGAAAATTTTCCGACGACATCGTGGTCGGCCGTGGCGACCGGTCAAAGGTTTGGCAATCATTTTGGCCTAATTTTGTTGCCAAAACTTTGACCGGCCACCACGGCCGGCTACAGTATCGTCGGAAAATTTTCAAAATTGCTAGAGCTCCCATTTACCGTGTTGATTCCAAATCTGGTCCCGGATTTCAAAACGGACATCGAATGGGCCCACAAATGGACTTGATAGTTCCTTAACTATGACACTTATGTTGATTCCTTAATATTATTGGCATGAAGTGATTGTACCTTGTAAAACAAATATATTTTACATATTGTAATCAAACAACAAAATCAGAAAAATATTTTCCACGATTTGATATTTTACATATAAATTGTTCCAATCAAACACACCCTAAGTTTTTATAAGGAGTTAATAAGAACTTGACATGAAGGGTCTGTTTGATTGCTAGTTTTCTTCCTTTGTTTTTCGCACGTGACCGAGTTTTCTACCTTTTTATGGAAAAGGAATTCCTTGCTCATGGGTGGATTTGGTTCTCCTGGAAAACATTAGCCTTATTTTTTTTAATGGACAATTTACTTTAACCATAAAAATAAAAAAAATGATCCAAATTCATAAAAAAATAAAAACAAAAAAAAATAATATTATTTTCTAACTTGTAAATTAATACAATCAAACACCTATAACTATCATTTTCCCTAAAAAAAATTTCCCTGAATTCATTTACCCAAAAATATTTTCCTTTTAACCATTTTTCGACTTTGCAATCAAACACACCCGAAGATAAAATTGAAGTGTGGTATTAGATTATAAAACTTGATTTATTTATTTATTTGTTGTAAAATTAAGGAGAACGACAAATTGTAATGAGGATATGAATCTGATCACTTTGGTTAAAAAGTGACAAAAAATCGATGAATTTTTGTTTAAATAAAACAAAGAGGAAGAAAGCTTTATTATTATTATTTTTCTTCGATACATTTGTCCTTTGCCTCTCTCTAATAGAGAAAAATGTCTATGATTCTGATTAATGGAATTGATAAACACTGTCTCTAAATAGTAATAATAATCTTCTAAAAGTAATTACCCATAACACGAAAATTTTGGGGACATTTCACGTAATATATTACCAAAGGTTAATTTACGTAAGAGAATTTACAAGTACTAGCTTGCAACTTGGATTATTTTTCTTGGTTATTGCTTACGAAAGTTTGCACTAACCACCGAGTGTTTTAAAAATGCCACTTGTTTCTTTTCTTTTTCTTTTTTTTTAAAATATATATGCCTCTTGGTTATTATTATTTTTTTAATATAAATCCCACTTGGTTCTAGTATCTGCATTTTAGTGCAAGTGGAGACAACTGTGTACAGTGTACTTGATTTAATTTTGTAAAAGTTTAAATTTTATCCCGTTGTGTGATAAAGAGGATTGATCCCCTTCCCATGTGGCAAGGAGATCATTTGTGGTGTGATAAATTATTTGAACTTTGTTATTCTCTCTTTTATTCTTGTGAAAATACTTTCGAAAATAGTTAAGAGCTTGTTGATATACATAAATAAACTTTAGTGATCCGAATTTAATCTTCGACATGTAAAAAAAAAATTTTTTTGGAATGACTAAATGTACGAGTTAAAACTCAAAAAATGTTAAATCCGCCCTTGTTTCAAAAACTTTGCAAAAGTTTGGGCCAACACACGAGAGAAAAATAAAAAAGAACGCTTGATGTTAATTGACTCTTTTCCTTTTCATTTGAAATTACTTGATAATTGTTTTTTTTTTTTTTTGGTTAATCTACAAAGAGATTGTAAAGGAAAGGAATTGAACTCGTCACCTCGAGCATGAAAAATCCATTTGAATATCATCAGACCACATGGATACATCAAAGTTTTCATTTAAATGCATAAAATTAACGGCAATGGGGAAGCTCAACACAGATGGTTCCCTAAAGTTAAATGGGGAGGCTGCTGCTAGAGGCATTTTGCATGACTATTGACCCATCAGGCAAATGCATCTGGGCCTTTTGTGACTTTCTTGGCTCTATGACTATATTGGAGGGTGAACTTAAAGCCATAACTATTGGCTTGAGACTTTGTTTTGGGATCAGGGTTATCATAATGTCTGGCTCTCTATGATATTGTCAGCATATCCATGTACAAGTCTAAGAGGAACATCAACTTTTCTCCTATTTGGCTTTGAGGCAAAGATCATGGCTGACTATTTTGACAATCTTGGAATTACAGGGCTTCGATTCCATTTCTTCTTGGAAGCTAGCCTTACTCCTAGAGGCCAAGGACGACTTCATCTTGATAAGATTGACTTTCCTTATGTAAGAAATAGGTTAGTTAGAACTAGGCTAAAATCTTGAATACTTGTATAGATATAGGGTTTTATTCTCGTCTACTCATTGTAAGTTCATTTCAGAAAGATCAGGGGAGAACTTATTTCAGAAAGATTAGGTATTAAGCTCCCTTCCTTTTTTGTAATACTTTTTATAATCAATAAAATTTCTATCCCGATTTTGGATTTTCAAGTCTGGATGGTTTCCTAAAAAAATAAAATAAATAACAATGGTATGAGGGACTAACAAGTAAATAATCATAGATCCTACTAAACTTAGCTGATTGTTGTAAAAGCCAATCAACTTTGGTTTAGAATATAGACTCATCATTGTAGTATAGAAAAGATGTATATTTAACGCTCGATATTGTAGAAGTGCTCTCTATCAAATGACGAATATCGATCAAGTTGTACAATTTCCTTGAATTGCTATTTGTCAAGTAAAGTCGGAAAATGGGAGCTCCATGTGTTAATTGAGAAAAAAGAGAACATTATAGTGTGTTTCAAGATTTTAATGTCAAAATACAATTTTTTGAGTAAGGACTTTGGGATGTCAAAAGATAAATTTGAGTGGCATTTTCTAAAATTTCGATCAGACAAGCTCTTAATTGATATGAATGGGTTTGTACTTGGATAGTGTTACACGTACTATTCTATTTACAGCAAAATTTATCATTCACTCATAATAATATGGGAGATGATAAAATGATCATTCTATTTTTATATATCTAATACAGTACATATCATAGTAAACAGAATGGTACATATTGCAGTTTCCTTTGCGATTTTGTTATCGATGTCAAGACTTTGGTGGAAATTGTGACAGGCAAGACTAAGGTTGAGGCATCAATTGAAAAGTCAGGATGAAATTCCAAGTCAACCAATATCTTGAGGACCAATGCTATAAATTTTTTTCTGGTTCAACTTTGGGACTAGTAGTGAATGGACAACAAAACAACACAATGGGTGGAACTCGGAACTAATTGGGGGGGTTTATAACCAAGTTAGGGTTCAATATCTATACGAGTATCTCTGAAGAGAAAGCATAAAATTTGAAATTCAGAGTAGAACAGGAACTGAAGTCGGAGAATAAGAATGGGAAGCGAAGAGGAAAGCGCAGTGAAGGAGCCGTTGGACCTCATTCGTCTCAGTCTCGACGAGCGCATCTACGTCAAGCTCCGCCATGAACGCGAGCTTCGCGGCAAGCTCCATGTCTGATTTTTATCTTCTCTATTAATTTATTGCGTGTATATTGTACTGTGCGCTTGTGTGTCCGTTTGTTGTAGTTGTTATTGTGCTTTTGTATGCCAAACAAAATGAAAAGGACTGAAAATTGATTGATGGAAGGTGGGTGAGGGATCAGGGTTGCGAAAGTTATAAGCTTTCCATTTAATTGTGATGGATCTTGTTAGTCTAAATTTTAGGTGTTTTGATTATTTCCTGATAGAATATTGAGAAACGGGAAGGAGCTACATAATCCGACTTGTAACATTCATTAAGGTTGCTGATAGAAGTACATAGAAGAAAGATGTCCTATATGCTTTCTGGACCAGAAATCTAATCTGATGAGTCCCAAGTGTATGTGAAATACTTAGGAAAACGCTGACATCTGGAAGAAGTAGAAGTAGGCAATAGTGTGAATTTTGAAGTGAAATAGCCATCTTGTAATCTTCTTGTGTCAATGGGTATATCTGAGACACTGCTTTGAAATAGGTATATCTGACTTCTATCTGAGGCATATCTGAGGCACTTCTTGTGTCAATGGGTATATCTGAGGCACTGCATGGATAGCTTGTGCATGGTTGAGCATTGGACATTATTTTGAACTGCTTTGAAATTTGATATGTGACTTCTTGTTATGACTTCTATCTATTTCTCTCCTTTTTAATGATCTGGAAGGGCCTTCAAGTTATGTAGTTTACTGGCATTTGTTGGAAATTGTAATGAATAATGTGGTTCTCTAATATGATTTTGGCAGGCCTATGATCAACATTTGAATATGATTCTGGGAGACGTTGAGGAGATAGTCACATCTGTGGAAATTGATGATGAAACATATGAGGAGATTGTACGGGTATGATATACTGTTCTAAATTTTCTTCTGTTACTTTTTCATTCAGATTTTTATATATTTTTTCATGAGCATTTTAAGAGATTAGTTCCACTACACCCCATCAGTGCTGGCTCAGAATGGTTTAGAATTTCAACATTGCCTTGAAGCTAACAACAGATAAATGTATTCACTCTCTTGTTGTAGCGGTGATTTCAGTAGAATCATTTTACAATGGTTAATCATAGTCTGGCTCAATTTTATTTTCATATTAGAAACTGCTTTCAGATAGCTTGTTTTTCAATTTGGCTTGATTGGGTTCCATAACCAAGATTTCTAAATTATCAAATAGTCTGGCTCAATTTGATTTTCATATTAGAAACTGCTTTCTGATATTTTTTTTTTTTCAATGTGGCTTGAGTAGGTGCCATAATCAAGATTTCTAAATTATCAAAACTAATTACATGTCAAAGTTCCATCATTAAAGTCTACACTAATATCCAAAATCAAAATAGGAAGCACCATTAAGTGGAAATGAAAAGTCCCGTCTTCATACTAAATGCTGTGTAGAAAACAACATTCACCAAATTAACAAAGAACTTTTAATTATAAAATAAAATGGTTGGATCAGAAGCTGTTCTTGGTAGTTGGTTTTCGTTACTCAAATCCTGGAACCAAACTAAACCATTGGTGCTTGGTTGTAAGATAAAGAACCATTTACAATTTAGGCCCAACTGAACCAACCTGTTCTGTTTATGGTCTATTTGTTTGGTTATTTTCCCCATCTTAGGTCTGAGGAAATTTGGTTGGAACCTATATCCCCTTCTCATTTACAGGTAATCATTCTCTGGCCAAATTTCGCCAGTTGAGACCAGAACATTTCTTCAATTATGAAACTAGGATTGTACAATTTGAACTTGTTAAGGATTTTCATCTACGCCACCACCCCATGAATTGCCTCTGCTTTGGGAAGAATGAAAAACTATGTAGTTTTCCCTGAATGTTCGACACCAAACCTTTTATTTCAAGATCCAATTCAGTGTGACCTCTAAGTATTCCATTCGTAGCATGGTTGTGATTTATCTATGGAGACATGGTCTGAATTACGTGTCTAGCATAGTAGCCATGTTGGGGTTACACATTTAAAGAAGTGACTTTGGAATTTCTATTATCAGGTGAAGGAGGCTTATGGATAGTGGATCAAGAGTCAGACATAAAAATAGGCATTTCATTTAGAGTGCACGAGCTTGTTTCACAGTACCATGCTTGCAATTTGTGGACTAGTAAATTTAAGGTCCTTGTGGATATGGCTTATTGGGTATAACAAGGTGCAATTATGGATATTTTTACCTGGCATATCTTGTTGTAGCCCATTTTACTAGGGAATCGCGTGTTAGTTATTCAAAAACTATAGCCATGCTGTTGAACTATATACATCCTGTGCCAGTTGTCAAATTGTCTAATTCCTGACTAGAGTCTGTCGATGAAAGGACATTAGGTGGTCGATTATGCTTGACTCTGATGGATACTTTAAATTTGTAATGGATACCACTTAAACAATGCCCGTGCTTTGGCCACAACTAATATAACCATCCATATGGTACTTAACAGGCGCTTGCATTGGTCTTAACTTTAACCAGCAATTTGTAATTTTGGTTAACTGATAGTTTTTGGATAGGCTTTTCATTTAAGTAGAGGTTCTGATATTGAGTTCAATCCTTGTTGCTTGCAGACCACAAGGCGTACATTGCCCTTTTTGTTTGTCAGAGGAGACGGTGTCATCTTGGTTTCACCTCCGCTAAGAACAGCGTGATGAAGATTCTTGGTTACTGATGTTTTTGGGCTTTTAACCAGTTTGGTGTTACCTGTAATTCTACCCCTATTATCCGCATTGTATCAGTGCTTATTTGTGCAACTAAAACTGATTTCAGAATCACATGTACTTCGATGTTAAGACCATAATATGTTTAGATGTTTAAATTTTGAAGTTAAGTGAAATTGGAAATGGATAAATCGATGTTTAATTATTTGAAGTAATCTGTGAAAAGTGATTGTAAGTGTTTCTGACAAGAAACAGACGAATGGCCAAATGGCTTCCTCGTTTCAGATTTGAAGGTGAAGATATTGGAAAAGCGATATATCATTGATCATCTTTAGACTTCTTAATATCTACGTACACACGCAAGCCTGAGTAACGATGATCTTACATTATCTCGTTGAGAGTAGTTCCTAATAAAGACTGATGTTACTCATGAAGTAGTGATGATTGATAGATTGTAACATGGTATTAATGTCATTTTAACTTTCGCATTCAAGATAACAAATCAAGTACCGTCAATTAGTAGTTAATATTATTGTTATTTTTAAGGTATATGGTAATGATCTCCTCCCCACAGTGGGGAGGAGATCATGTCCACAAAAACACATGGCCCCCCCGATTGGTGGGAGGCCATGTGTGTAGGTCCCACCACCGGCTCTCCCACCAATCAATGACTACGCAGATTTGTGGCGTGATATCCTCCCCATTAGGAGGAGAGATCATTACCAGATTAAGGTATAACGTCACGAGAAGAATACCATTATATACCAAGCTGAGTTTTTGTCGAAATAACAATAAATGAAGCTGAATAATGTTTGAATGATGTTCTGTCAATTACTAACAAGCTGCGTTATTACACTTATCAATAGTTCTACTGCAAAATTTGAAGACAATTATGTTGCCTATAGCATTATTTACTGTGGGAAACATATCAACTCACTTTTAATAAAGAATAATATGAATTATTGGGATTTCATCATCGAAATGGAAGGACAAAACTGGTGGTAGAACGAAAACTTCATCCAAAACTTCGTCCAATACATGACAACCAAAACTTCATCCACGTCTTCGTCTAGAGAAACCTGGTGAACCAAATGATTGGCTGCCTCCAAAGCTTCTGCTGGGAGATTCCATCAAGCCTCTAAACGAAGCATATGCCGCTTTAGCTGATTCTGGCACTGAATCAAGCGCAATCGATTCCACAAAGCACGATGTGTTAATTCTTGTCCTTTCGAGCTCAGCTTGAAGGAGTTCAGAACCATACTGCTGGGCAAGAGCCTAGGAAAAAACGCGAAAGATTATATCGTGTCTGTTTTTTAACGTAAATTATCTCAAAATTAATGCTCTTTTCTCAAAGTCAAACTTCAATATTCAGTTAACATCAATTTATTAACTATACACCTCAAATCACTACTCATTACATATTTCTGATCCCCACCACTATTCAACCTAGTCAGTTTATAAGCTTTATTACTTGCATACATGCTCATTCTAAACAAATTGTGATTTATAACAAGATTCACATCAATTAGATATATAGATGAGAACAAAACAAAGATATTGGTGGGGGGGGGGGGGTGTTTGTTATATGGCCAGATATGGAGCGAAATAGAGGAGGAGAAGTTACAATCAAATCATCTGGTGATACAGCCATCCCCGGCTGTCTATCATCAGTGAGCACGTCATCAACACCACGTCCTCCTCGGCGCTGATGACTTGGAGTCTCGAGAGACTCTGTCACACATTCTGCAGCCTTTTCCAACAGGACACCTTGTAGAGATTTGAGAGATTCCCTTGCATCATGAGTGAAGTACGGATTCAGAACGGTCTCAAAATATTCAAGCTGCATAATGTCGAGAAATTAATCAGCAGTCAAAGAATATGAAAAGAAAAAATGAAAACAATAATGTGAGTGGTTTTGGAGGAAATTTTAGGCGAGGAAAGATGGTGCGTCAACTTGCCTCAAGCATGAGCTGACAAAAGCCATTTGGATCAAGTGCCCTGAGATCTGTGGCTCCATATTCGTGAAAAAGGCCAAGGAAAACATCAATAAGGCCTTCAACAAGAATACCAAGAGTCTTGTCCAATAGAGGCTTACAACCAGCATAAACCTTCACCGTAGACATACATTGAATAAGCGTTCAAGTAAAATATACCAGAAACTCTACCTTTGCAATGTGTGTGTGTGTCTATATCCGTAATTAGCATGACAGTAACGGAAAGTTTAAACCACACAATGTGAGCAGAAAATACCTCAGCATGCACAGCAACTAGAGTGTGGAGTAAATCCACAGCTGCATCTCTCACTCCCTGCAGGTTTTTATTGTACCATGGAGAAAGTAATATCACCCAAATTCTTTGAGTTTAAGAAAACTTAAGGGCAAAAAGAACAGATTGCTCACTTTAACTGCGGGTGCTGCTCCCCATTCAACTCCAGACTCCAACAAATAGTTTACAGCAGCTGCTCTAATCAAATTTGTCTGGGGAAGAATGCATGTGATAATAAGGTGAAAACACATCATGAACCGCTGACGACAAACACTTTAAGTCCTTTGCTAGAGGGTTCTCCAAGTTTTACCCCGTTATTACCAAGAAAAGAGAGAATGGAGTCATATAAATTGTGTTTCATAAATTCTAGTCTTATATGCATTTCTGTCATCAGAAAAAATCACTGATTATTTGGAAGCAAACTGTTATCAGAAACACCCAATGATTTGAATAATGCCTCATTTATGTTGAGTCGCTGTTATGTTCCCGTAACCTTAAATGCGTAACCAAGCTGCCTGAAATTAGGTTGTCATGTGATATAGATATGTTAACTTGAGATTGACAAAGGTAAGGATGAATAGTGTCCAGGGCTGTGACTAAACTCTCCTAGGTTTCTACTTCCAGCTCAGTCTCTATGATCACTAAAGGTGAGAAGAATATATAAGCTTATAAGTACTGCAATTTTTATATATATAGAGATTCAACAAAAGCAACACAACACTATACATATAACAAAGTGTCTGTTGTCTGTAAGCAACGATACATAATTCGGCTAAAAATGGTCAACTTGAATAAATTCTTCACACAGCATGAAAGTAGATAACAGGACTTGGATAAAACTAGATAGCAGGAAGCTTGAATCTTCCATATAATTCATATCCATTATCTCACAGCTTTTATAGTTGACATAAGACTGGAGTTGAGCATACCTTTGCCAAAGTGTACTGTGCAAGGACCTTCTCTTCAAGGCCAGTGAAAGACAAAACCAAATCTTGCCTGTCGCCTTCGTCTTCTGCGTTCCCCCTAAATAGGGAGGCAAAAGGCAGATAGGAAAAATAACATTCAGAATATAGGAAGAGATTATCCATGGAGCAAGCATATCCCACCAACAATATAAATTTATAAAATTTTGAACATCAAAGCTGTTGGATTAGCTTCCTGCATAACTGTTGGTTCAAACTGGAGATGAGCCTCACCTCTCTCTCCTGTGTTGTATCTTGTTTTATTTTTACCATCTAGGGTAAAGAGAGTAAATACGCACAGAAAGGGGCGGCAGGGTTGATTCTATGGGTTACTATGGAAAGATTAATTGTATAAAAAAAATAAACTAGGTAATTAAATTGAAATATTCATTAAGCACAAGTAACTTGCCATGAACTAGAATTAACTTTTATAATTTATCTAACAGCTATTCTAATATTTCACTGGCTGAAGGTTTTTCATGACGTTATGAGGAGACTTGATGTAGAACTGACGATGTACCTAGATTTCAGCCATATATGTTTGTATTTTTCATACAATTGACGAGACAGTTCGTCTTTGCAATATCCGATGTTACTCAAGACCATCAGCAGCTGTCGATGTGGATCACTAATGCTTCCAGGAAGAAGATCAGATGATAGTTCCAGTTGTTTATGTTGAAAGTGTGGACTTCCCTTGCTTTCTTTATCAGGGTTAAGCTCTCTGCCAATCAGCTCGAGATGACCTGATAAGGTTTTGACGTGATAATAACATTAGGAGCTGTATTGGTTTTTTCTAGATTCAAAGCATACTTACTTCTTTCATATACTTAGTATAAGAATGATTTGGTGGTGATGTGGGGGGTTTGGGGGTTGGGGGTGGGGTGGACAAAGACGCCAAAGTTTCTCATTCTTCTATACCAGCAAAATTCAGGAGACAGTTCAAAAAGGCAAGCCTAACTGATTCTTGGATTTCTTGCATTTGTGCACGTATATCTTCTGATTTTGTTGCTTCACTTCTTAAAGATTGAACCATCCTGCAAAAATAGTTGAACCGTCAAGAGATGCAGAACGCCAACCAACTGCTTTAAGAAGTTAAAAATTTCCTAAGTTCATATTTCAGTTCATGAACCTTGAATTATCCCCTTCTACCCTTTCTTGCTGTCAGAACGATCATATGAGACTAGTAAAATATTATTTTAGTGAGATGCAAGGCTTCATTTTCTTTGTTTCTGCTTACGATTCCATTTCTAAGCAAGGAGGAATATAAGATAAATCTTGGAAACTTACACATTGATCTGATCCATTGCTGAGATAATGACTGCACGGAATTCCAAGGGCAGGGAGGAGATAGTATATGGAGATTTATTCCTTTCTAATATAGAAACTGGGATCCATGATTCATCTTTTGATATCTCTTCTGTTGAAGTCCTCATCCATGAACACAGCCTCATTATATAAATTTTACAGATCTCAGATTCAAGCATTCGCATTGCTGCAACTGTAATCATAAAAGGATATAGTTGGATTAGTCTCAAAAACATTAAGCACCAGAAAAAGAGCAAGAATCTTCAAAACGGGTTCTTTTTGCGTCCACTGGAAAATCTGAAAATGGAAGCTAAATTTTACCAGCTACTTGAGGTACTGATTCTTTTGCTTCAAAAGCTTGACACACACTACATATCTCACTAATGGCATCACTAATGTATGGGCGAAGTATATTGGATTCTTCAAGATCACGGAATGTATTAAGGACCTGGTAAGAAATAACATTCAATAAGAAAGAATTTCATCTGTCAACCCAGAAGAGAAGATATAACAGCATCTATGAGGTATATCAATGCAAAATGTGCTAAAAAAATAATATTAACTATTATCAATTCAGATTCAGACCCTTGGGTCAGGAAGGAATATGTGACATAATTCCGAGATGCATTTTCCGGTGAATAAATTCGAGAGCCACATCTAGAGAAGGAGTTCGTTCATCCACAACAATGGGGTTAAGAAGGGAAAAAAACCCATGAATATAACACATCTTTCAACCCAATAATGCTTACGAAAAGTCGAAAATAATTGCTTGTGAGTCGGTGGAAAAAACTCTAAAAGTTCACGTGCCCCTCAAATGTAACATTTTACCTTCTTTTTTTTTTTTTGTTTTAAGGAACTACCCTAGTTTGAAAATCCAAGCCTAGGGTAGAAATTGTATTGAATTTGGAAAAACAATTACAAAGAGGGGCTTAGAGCCAATTTCACCAAACATACCATCTACATTCATCTATATGCTATGTTGTGTTTATGTACTAACATTTTACCATTTTTCTTTTCTTTTTTTTTCTTTTCTTTTCTTTATGCAATTCCTTTTCATTCAATCACTCCAGAGTAACTAAACCCTTGCTTTTTGTTAGATCCCACATCGGGCAATCTGGTGGCATAAAAACCAATCATAATGTGAGGGTAAACCTCCCCTAGCAACCCGGTTTTTTAGGTGGAGTTAGGCCCAATATCCTTTTTCACGTGGTATCAGAGTTAGGCCCAGTTATGATGTTGGATGCCCCCAATATCGGTTTGTCCATAGTTGTTTGGCACGGTCCACGCTGTGCGTAAAGGGGCGTGTTAAATCTTAAATCGGGTAATTATGTGTATAAGATCCAATTAATAAGGTGATGGTAAACCTCCCCTAGCAAGCCGGTTTTTTAGGAGGAGTTAGGCCCAATATCCTTCTTCACATGGTATCAGAGTCAGGCCCAATTTCGGTGTGGGGTGCCCCCAATATCGATTTGTCCACAGTCGTTTGGTATGATCCACGCTGTGCGTGAAAGGGCATATTAGATCCCACATCGGGCAATTTGGTGGTATAAAAACCAATTCATAAGGTGAGGGTAAACCTCCCCTAGCAAGCTGGTTTTCTAGGTGGAGTTAGGCCCAATATCCTTCTTCATGCTTTTGTTGCTTCCACGTCTTGCGCATACTAAACAATTGGTTGTTTGACAAATAATCCACTGCACCTACTCAAAAGAACTTAATCAGACCAGCTTTCTGAGAAAGCCTGGACCATAACCATGTCACAATCACAGTACAAAAAAAAATTATCAAATGCATTCCAAATTCTTTCTACTATTCAAATACCATGATGAGTAAAGAATTATATCCCATTTGAACCAAATCACAACTCTTGATCTTTCTATGATAAAACAAGTCAAAGGGACACCTAAGTCACATACGGTATGCAAGGTACCCAAACGAAATTCAAAAGGGTTGGAAATTGGGTGTGTGTTTTTTTGGTGCTGCAAAAAAAGGGCCACACTTGTCTTAGAAAGACGAGATGTCTAATCTTCAAATAAAAATAACACCTTCAGTAAAAGATTAAATAAATAAGCGACAATTGGATGAACTTGTGGATTGCCTTTTTCAAGAAGAGTCATTTACCTTAGATTCGTATGCTGATAGAGTATTGCGCATCATTCCAGCAACTTCGTCAAGCGAATTACTAGAGTACTTTCCATCTCTTGCTTTATCCTCGGATTTATTAGCAGCACTATTGGCATTTGAATCAGAAGACACTTGGGAAGACTACAGAACAAAACATACAATATTTTGAGAGCAAGCAACATGAAGGCAATCAACTGTTATGTCAATTAAGGGGACAAAAAATCAATGTCCCAAAACAACCATATGAAGATTAAATAGAAGAAAAAGAATTTCAACTGAAGCAAGAATACAGTCACACTACTCAAAGCTATATACCAAAAATTCCTAGTACTTCGGAGACAGTTTTCCATGAATTTAGAATTTCAAGAGCAAATACTAGAGGACTTTATATATTTCAATAATTTTTTTGATAGAAGCAGGTAGCAATGCGAGGAAATTGCGAACAAGATGTTGTGTGCGTGAATGCAGGATCTGTGGCATTTCTTGCTCGCCATATTATAGCTGTATCAATTAAGTATCAAATTTTCTTCAAGACGTCCAGCATTGAAAGTATTTATGTGTACTAGGCATCTCAGAGATCTCAATCATAAATACTTAAATGCAATTTGAGATGGGAAAAAAATAAGAGCATCTATTAATTTACAGTTCGTACGATCAACTGGTATCTCTAGGCCTCTAGCCTCTAGGACCATAAAGTTGGTATAATATCATAGAAGAAACTAAAAATGGGTGACAGGAATGAATTGATTTGAAGGGAAAGCGTACTTGCTCTTGATTCTCCTGAACCAAATAATAAAAATAGAGCGATTAACAAGAGCATACATATGTCATCACAGGCATGGAAGCACCGTCTCCTTTTCATATTGTTGCATGCACTGCAACAACATGTTAAGAGAAATTTCATCTATAAAGTTGAGATGACATCATGATGGATTTGAAAAATTACCTTTGCAAATTTTCCACTGGTAACAGAAACTGCAACTTTCCAGAAAGCTGGTAAATGATGGAGAAGTACAGCAGTTAAACGGTGGATGTATCTTCCCCTAAGAGCATCAACTTCGTCGCTATTCATTTCTACTGGCAGTGAATCTCCAGGAGTAAAAAAGAGATCCACATCAGACTGATGATCACAAATGAAAGAGAAGCATAGTTATTAAAATTAGATGGCCAATCAACTTATAATAAATCAATAATTGTTGCATCATTTTGTTGAACCACTTAATCTAAAAGTTTAAACTAATAGATGAGTTCCAAAGTATATTATTTAACTATTATTTCCAACACTTTCCCTCATGTATAGGTGGAACCAATTTTTTCCCATCAAAGCGTAACACAATTCATTATGGTGGTAAGATTTGAACTCAAAACCTTTGCCTCCTCTGACACTATATTAAACCACTTGATCTAAAAGTTTAAACTCATAGATCGGTTCCAAAGTATATTATTTAACTATTGTTTCCAACACATTTCAAACTTACAGGTAGATTTACATCTTGCTGAATTTGCCTCCACTTTGCATCTGACAGTTCCTTCTCACGTCTCGTTTTCTCCGAATTCTCCATCAGTTCTTCATGATCTATGGTACATCTTTCAAGCAAGCCCCTTATTCTGTTATTCTGCACCATAGAATATCAGGAAATCAATGAAAGTATTGTCTATTCATGATTAAAACTGTAATCAAATAATTAATTTAATAATCTGATGTCTGGAACACAGGGAAGAGAGCCATAAAAATATTTTCATCTCCTGTGCACAGAGTATTTATAGCTTGCAAATTCTGAAGAGAAATACTGCCGACAGTCAAATGAAATAAGCTGGTCAACATTAACAGCATGAAATCTTCTACCAGTATCGATATATATTAGAGATTTATGAAATTAACGGTTCCAGAAGATGATGAGAAAATTCTCACCTCTAAATTCAAGTAATATCTTATGGGATCTGACTCGGGTTCAAGCTCCAACAAAAGCCTGACAGTGTTTTCAAGCTACATGAAGTATCAACGTCATTCACTTTTCAACCACCCAAATAATAATAATAAAATAATACAATTAAATAAAAAATATTAGTCC
Source organism: Jasminum sambac (assembly GCA_018223645.1). Lineage (NCBI taxonomy): Eukaryota > Viridiplantae > Streptophyta > Magnoliopsida > Lamiales > Oleaceae > Jasminum > Jasminum sambac. The sequence continues at coordinate 28,923,511 of CP073643.1, read as the reverse complement.
ACAATTACACTATAAGTTCTAAAAATTGTCTTTTTGTCTTATACAATTTAGACAGAAATATGTGTTGAGTGTGCAACTTCACAATGTGAGAGGTTGTTTGACACACATTCTTCCAAAAATCATTTTTCTCAAGCATCATTTTCAGCATCATTTTCAACCACTCACTGCCATGATGTAAAAAAATTTTAAATTTTTAACGCTTTCCTTACACTTTTCAACAATACAATCAAAAATCATTATTCCAAAAATTTCTAGCAAACATACTGACATAAGTACTAGAATTATCTCTAATGGTTCGTGGCTCAGAAAATTGAGAATAGTGTTGTGCATATCATCACAAGTTAGTTGTTTGTCCTTTTCCACCCCAAAATGAACAACTCTCAATGCAAACCAAGTTGTCAGACGTCATTTTCCGTTCTTTCAATAGGTGAGAGTGTTTGCATATCTATATTGGAGAAGGACAAAATCATAAATCTTTTCTAAATGCACTTGTAAACTTTGTCACCAGTCTTGCCCAGACTTGCAAAGAGAAATAATGTGATTAACACTAAATTATTCTAAACCAGCTGCAGGTGATGATAACATTGCGTGGAAATTGGACTTGAGTGTTGTCTCAATATCAGGTGAATATCTATATAATTGCTCTCACATTTGTTAGGTCGATATTTGGCTCCTCCATGGATTTATAAAGCATGCCTTTGAATTCTTGCATTACTTTTTCAACCTCCTCTAGAACGCGCTTCAGAATACCCACCTGTTTATTACAAATGATAATGAAAAGTCATCTCAATATGGGGGAAAAACAATTTAAGTACTTCGAGGAAGTCAGTTTTACATAATACTTTCAAGTAATGATAAAACAAAAATAACAGTTTTGGAGAAACCATGTGCATAGACAAGAAGTCATAAATTTTATTCTTACTACTCGAAAAAGCACATACTCACTGACTTGTTAAAACTTGGTTCCATCTGCTTTAAAATTTGTATTGTAGAACTAAATAGAAAGCTAAATGAGAAGAAACAGTGGAGGAAGACCTTGATGGCACAAGATGCCAGACCATTTTGTGCAACCATAAACACCAAATTACCTAGCACAACAAGAGAGGTTTCCATCTTAATTTTCAAACATTAGTTTCTTGTCGGCTCAATCAAACATGAAACATCAGATATGAACCAAGTTCCTCAATTCAACAAAAAGTTGTATACTCAATAAGATAGCAGACAGAGGGACAACAACAGGAACAGCAAACTAATCCGATTCCTGTTCCAGTAAACTATAGACATATTTCACCATCGTATGAAATTATTGCTTCATATAGTGCCTTATGAATATGAAACCATATGAATTAAAATAGTACATGAGAAGGCAGCACAATTGACTTTGCTTTCCTGTATTCTCTCACTGCCAAGTCATGTTCACCTTTACTGATGTTCCCTCGAATTGCACTGGGCAAATTGAATAGGGTCCGGAACCTCTGAAGCATCCCTTGGACAGACCTTATCTTCTCAGCTTGTGCCTAGAAAAATATATTTCTAGCTTCTATTAAAAAATAATGATGACTGGCATTTAACCAAAATTGGTACACTATAAAATTAATTCAATATCGGACCCCACCTACCTGTCTCTCAAATAGAGGCCCAAAAGCACAATTAGAAATTGAACTAACTCCTTGGATACACTTAAATAACTGAGAAGTTCCAGAACCTTCAGGGTCTTCCTCAATTCGTTTCAATTTTGACTCAATATCTGTAACCAGAAACATTTAGTCATTGTAAATAGAATTTCATATATGCAATGCTGGGTACGATAGATATATGACTGACCATCGATGGTGGTTTTACAAGAGACAAAGCAATCAAAATTTCCTTTGACCAACTCTTTTTTCTGCTGAGTCCGCCCTTTAAGATCACTCTTCAATGAAAAAGCACCAGCTTCCAAGTCTGCTGCACTCGTGTCTTGGTGTACTCGGGAAAGATAAAGCTTTGCATCAAATTTCTCCGAGTAATAGTTTAATTTCTCTACAAAATTGTACAAAGAATATTGAGTTCAGACAATATTCTGTGCAATTTGACCTGAATGAACTTTGACCCAAAGGATTGCCAGTTAAATATCACAGAAACAATTTGAATCAAAGATACAGCTCACAGTTTAAAGTCAATTTGTGTTTATTTTTATCCAAAGCATTGTTTAGTTCCTCAATTTATTAACGTTAAAACAGCATTAAATATCCAAAAGAAATGCAGAACTGAAGGTCCATAAGCATACAGTTTTTTATTATTATTATTTTTAACAATTTATTCATGAGATCCTAGTTTAAACTGTTTCTGATATTCCATGCCTTCAAGGTATCAATATCATTTGTAGACTCTAGGTAGCAGAGAAAGCCATATGATTGGTGCTATAATAACTATAGAGCAGTCACTTGGATCCAAAGAACATGTTCGAAGAATTTTGGTGACCACACAACCACATAAAAGTACGAGAACATTTTAACCATAAAAATTTGAAACGTCAGAAATCACCATCACTAGAATAATCTATTTTGGACAAAAGATCAATATAAACATCATGCAGTGTCAGAAAGTGCAATCAACTTTGAACATTCTCATATCAAGATGTAGTACCCCTTTTGAAATGGTAACAAAAATTGCTTCCTTCTGAGGGAATTAAAAGAAATGAACAGAGAAAATGCATGTTGAAGAAACTGTACCCCGAGCACTGGGATCAAGAATTTCATTACGAACCACCATAGGAAGACTTGTTGCATTGTGGCTGATCAATCTAAATGTTTTGTGGTTAATTAGCCTGTCAATATACATAAAATTAGCAATAGCAGGCAGAATTTAGATTTCAGGGAGGGAGGAAAGGCAGCAGACTTTGCAGGTTAATTAATATTGCTTGCACAAGAGATTTTACCCCAGCCCCAGAGGATCTACCCATTCCATGCCTCGTGGAAGTGACGGCGAATAGTTTAGTGCTTTTCTAGCTGCTGATGCCTTCCGCTCAAACTTTTGGGCCACAGGAGCTGCTCTTGTATCCCTCATCTCACGGACTCTCCTAGCCAGCTGCGAGAAGTATTCGAGTTCAATAAGTTCAACAGTTGACATCAAAGTTAATTAATATCATAACACATCAGACAATATATTTATCAATCTTAGTTTGCCAACATAAAGATGTTTGGGAAGTAAATGAACTTAGTTTTCTGTTCTTTAAAATGAAGTATGAATGTTATCCAAAGAGAAAAGGGAGAAAGTAATATTGCTCATTCGTTTCATTAAAGCAAATAAAAGAATACTTCGAGGAAGCAACATGAACTGCCACTGTGAAGAAAAATGTGACAATTTGACACAATAATGAAATTATCAGTCCACTTGATGTATATCATTGAAACTTTCTCTGTTCACTTTCTCTAAGGGTGTGTTTGATGCACTTTCTTTTATATGGAAAATGTCAAATTAAAGAAAATGTTTTCTAACTTTGGTGCTTAAAAAAAACCAAAAAAATTGCATGGAAAATATTTTCGATGTACAACTTACTAATGCACAAAATGAGCCCATTTACACGGACAATCCAAGAAAGAGGTGGGAAAATTTAGATGGAAAATCCAAAAGGTGGAAAATGTTTTCTGGGCAAAACTTTCCATGCAATCAAACACACCCTAAAGAGATTGCTGTAACCAAGAAAATACGAGATAACATTCCTTGGAGAGGCCAACAAGAAAATGCTAGAGTACTTTCACCATGATCATTATGAAAATACTGTGCATGAAAATGGTAATCGACTAAGTTAGTTGTGGAGTGAACACGAGTTTTTGAAGTTTGAGCTGAGACCAAAACTATAAGTGAAAAATGATTCTTTTGGTACCTAACCTAATGCTATGAATCTTCCCCTCAGGTTGGTCCCAAGTCTTATGGGCCACATCATCTACTTTGTTCAATTTCAAGTATTTCCGAAGATTAAACCTTCCTAACTGTTCAAGAAACTATAACGTTTACTTCATTTAAATTGTAAGCTCAAATCAATCTACCCACACATGTCTCTGCCTGCCTTCAATATTTTAGGCATCACTAAAAGAGCTAAGATGCCTTCCAAATGTAGTATGGGAAAAACGCCTAAGGCTCGAATTATCTTCATCATCCAGATGGATTAATATAGATAGCAGACAAAGACGAACAAATATAATCACTAAATTCAGTGTTATTTACACATGACCCCTGCATGCTCACATGTGCACGAATCGATACAAATGTTCACACTCACCTCCTCTTCATCAACGTGCTTCCAACAATTAGGCTCTGCCCCATCGTAAGCTTTATCATCCTCCCGACCTCTCGCCACCCGATTCCTGGCTCCGCCACCGCGATCATCCTCATCCCCTGACGAAATGCTAAGCATTTCCACTTCCGAGTCTTCGTCATCCTCCACTCCCCCCTTCTTCCTCTGTTGATTGGTCCCCCTCCTCTGCCCTGCGCCGGCGCCTCTGGTCGCCGCAGAAGGAGAAGCACGATTAACAGGCTTTGATCCAGATTTCGAGGGTTTCTGGCCGCGCTGTGATTGCTCAGACAATGCCATCTGCAATAGCTCATCCTCGTCACTGTCGCTCGACATTTTCTTCTCAATTCAGAGTAATCAATAGATACAAATTAACTGTTCGTGCCTTAATTCTGCTAATTGTCCGTGTAGATTCTGGAGAAAAATGAGAATTTCACAGTTTTGGTTATTAATGGCACAAGGAAGAAGAGTCTGTGTTTTTCATAATACTGGTGCGTATGGATGCCGCGTGGATAACCGACAATTGGGAAATTTTCAAATTTCATTTCCGGTAAATGTCAAATATCAGACTATTCGGATCTAGATCCCCGCTCGATTATAGATTTCTAGTTTAGCAATTTTTTTGCCATTATTATTTTCTGTCATTCGCAATAAAAATAGATTATTTTTTCTACATAATTTATGGATCATACTATAGGGATATAGAGAGTTACATAAAAAATAACATAATTACATAAAATGATTATATCATTATTATTCTTCCTTATAGAATATTACACAATCATTAAGGGTAAAATAAGATTTATATCTCTAATATATCATATATTATGAAGAATGATCTAAAACCACCATGTATTCCATAGTTATGGAACCATCACCCTATTTTGAGGGTTCATCCGATCTCCGTTTTGAAATCCAGGATCAGATCTGGAATTAGCGTAGCGAGAATGCGTGATTTTGAAAATCGACAGTATCGGTCAAAGTTTTATCAATCATCGGCCAAAATTATTGTAAAAACTTTGTCTGACGTATGGTGTCGTAGAATTGAGCTCATCTCGCCGTCTTGATTAGATCGATCAATTTTAAAGCGGATCGGTGATGTCCATCTTACAACGATGGTGTTAAAACGTTTTGCATATATTATGGCAAGCATTATATATCGTATTCAAAACCATCGATGGTTCAATTAGGCCATCGATGGCATTTGAAAATTCGTTTGAGCTCAGTTTTGAAATCTCAGATTTGGAATCGACAGTGAGTTCAGGAATTTTGAATTTTTCCGACTCTGCCGGTCAAAGTTTAACAATTTTTGGGCAAAAATATTATTAAACTTTGGCCGTGGTAACCACTAAATCAGCTGAAATCGTCGTCTTGTCGATGAATTTAGCGAAAATCCATCGATGGTTCCTTAATTGCATCGATATTGAATGGCAAGCATTATATATGTTTAGCATTATCCATAATCTATATTTGATTTATTTTACATATAAAGTTTTAAATTTTGGCTAATATATGTAGATATACTTGTAATTTATTCCATCATATTAAGTAGACCTACAAGTACAATGTAAATCTCCACTGCTTATTTTCTCAAAGTCACATTCAAATACTAACACTCACGTACTCTATGGGTGTGCTTGATTTACTAAAATTTTATAGGAAAATGTAAAATCAAAATGTGTGTTTGATTATTTTCTAGCGTGTGTTTGATTGCCCCAACCCTTCCCTAGACATACGAGTTCCAGGGGTGAGACAGGTCAGCCCCCTAGATTCGCAAACCATCTCACAAAATTAGTCATCTTTTACATTTTAGATTTACAATTAAAATGACGTGAAAAATCAAAATGGTTATCTTGAGAGCTATATTCTAAAAAAATTGTTTCGGTGTTCACTTAAACTTGAAATTTGTGTTTCGCACTTTGTCAAGTATTGCGCTTTAATGTGTATTAACCGCACTTTTATCATATACTGTCTTGTTTAAATGTGTTTAATTTTAAAGTTTGTGCTCCACACTTCACTATATCTCGTATTTTTTAGAACACTCCCTAAGAGTATTGGGCGAGGGTAGTTTTGCAACCTTGTGGTGCAAGAAATGCTTTGAAATGAGATTGACGAGCGTATTTTTTTAGGGTTTGAAAGTTTTGAATTTAGATTTTTTATCTTATTTGTCTATTTTAATTCATGAAATTAAATTAAGTTATACAAGTTGAATGGAACAAATTTGAAATCAAAAATGGAATTAGAATTTTTGAAAATGAGTGGTGGAGGGATATGTAAATAGTTTGACCAAATTCTATTTTGAAATATAATTGATTAGCCAACAAAATATTAATGTTAAATTGTAGCCCTTAGATTTGCATCTCATTGCTACCACTCATCAAATCTTTTAAATTAAATTAAATTTTTTATTTGAACAAAAATATATTAAGTCTAGGGGCAGATCCAAGTTAGGGACATGCTACACTAGACCTTGTCCCTATAACTTTTTTGGGGGCAAAAAACTCTCTTTAGATCTGTCTCTATTACCCCGTTTAGTTATGACATGTATGCCTAATAGGGGTACGTACACACGAGTATAGAGTTTCGCATTCATACATTCTTTATTAGTGTGTGAATATTTGTCTATACAATTTTCTTCTATGAATAATAATAATAATAATAATAATAATAATAATAATAATACGTTGACGAGTCAAAAGTTGATATTAATAATCTTGTCCTTTAGTGGGTAAAAGTGTTGATAGTTTTTTTTTTTTTTTTTTTGTGGAAATAGTTTCTTAATTGTAGTTAGTAATTTTTATAACACCCCTACAATCTCTAGGAAACCGTATGTTTGTATCTCTAGGGTGTTTGCAAATTCATTAATAGTAGTGGGAGAAAAGATAATAATTGGAGTTAAATAATAGAAATTTATTAGTATTGGTTGACTTTATTAGATACGTGGATATGATTTATTTGATCAAATTTAAAATTTAAAAAGTAAGAGAAAATAAGTGAAAAATATTTTGCAAACACAAACAGATCTATTTATCTATCGAATAAAGGTGTATATAAGAGAGAAATTCATATTTTTTAAAAAATCATCATATATTGTCAGTTAATTTGTCTTAATTGGATCAAGTACATTTTATTACACATTAAGTTAAAATTTGACAATTAAAATACTGTAAATTAATTAATTACTTACACTAACTGTGCTCGATTATGATCACAAAATTTTCCATCTTGCTTAGAAACATTGTTTTGAAACTTAGTCGAACTTGACTAATATGATCCAAAGATCCTTAACATGGGTGAAAAACTTAGCCAGGTGACCTTTAGAACCCGATTTTGTCAAATTTGGTCAATGACCGGGATTTACTCCGAAAATATAATTGACTCGTGCATCCTAGAACCGATTTTGATTCGGGGTTTTGTATTTTCATTCGTTTTTTAATTTCCATGATGTTTTTATATTTTATACATTTTTTAACATTATCTAATCACTAGGTCGATCTCGAATTAATTCTGAATCAACCCTTTGACTTCATCTCTCGGTTAGGTCAATGATAAGGTCGGATTTAGAAGTTGGTAAAATTTCACATATTAAGAGCTTGTCTGGTAGCATGTAGCCGACTCGGTATACTAATCTTTAAATAATGTAAAAACATACAACCTTCAAATTCTGTCGTTTAAAAACGGTATATGAACTATTATTACAGATTGTACATTTACCTATAGATGATGATAAAAATCGTGAAGAATATAATCACACTCCCTTGTCAAAAAAGAGAGAGACTAATCACACCTTCATCACGTCAAGATTTCTCTTAAAGTTAAACGTGCTGAATATAATTGAAGACTGATCATAAACTTAGCAAAACCTACTCGATATTAGTACTAAAATCAAGATAGAAATGACTGCCAACTCCCATACTAATCCACCCACCACCACCAAATCCCGAAAATGTTATATTAAAGCGTTATTATAAAGCGTTTATAAAATTTCTTCATGGCCACTTGCAGGCCCCACGAATGCGGTGGGGTAGGGAACCCTCACCACATCTCTCTCGCGTTTTTATAAGAGCGTTTAAAGTATTTCTTAGCATGCGTTCGCACCAAATCCCCCATCAATTCTGAAGCACGTGTTTGGCTATGTTTGACATGTATACAGTATACTCAACAAGTTCGCCACTATGGCCTTTTTTATACGCATTAAAAGGGTGAATGGATCCTCTTTTTCTCACTTTTTACCACTTTTTACCACTTTTTTCAACTTTTTTCTCTCAAATCAATCACATCCACATATCTCATTACATCCACAAATCTCAACCACTCACCTCCACTCATTCTCTCTCTTCTTTCACATTAAAATCCATTAAAAAACATTAAAAGTTACTCCCATTCACCCTATAAATTTCGCACATATTATCCTATTTATTTTTATAAATTTGTATATATTTTTTTCAACTCCATTCATTCTCGCTTTTATTTCACATTCATATATTTTATGAGATATATATATACTGCACAAATCTCCACCACTCAACTCAATTCATTATCTCTCATATATCACATTAAAATCTATAAAAATCTATTTTTACACATACACTAATACACGCGTAATTCAAGTAAATAAAATTTAAGTTGGGGAGAACAGGACCCAAAAGTAAGAAAATTTGTGTTATATGAGCCTCGCCAAACACGCGAGCTCTAAACCTGTGTTTGTGTACTTTTTTACATAAAAATCATCTATTATTAAAAATCAAAGTCAAATATTAATATCAATACATATTTTATACCATCACTCATTATTATTTATATATCTCTTGATTTCCGTTGCCATCTATCCAAAAAATTCACAGTGAATTTTTGGGAAAAAAAAGAAAAGAAAAGGCATACAAACATAGGCAAATCTGAAATAAAAGATTTCCTTGTTTGCCTTCGACCACATGGCAAGCATCTCCGGACAACCTTACACGTAACGCCCCAAATATTTTACTATACACTCAAATTACTATCTTACCCCTAGCGGCACCATGCATTTTGTACCCTGGTTGGTTGGGGGTGTCCGTCAAGGACACAATAGTCATTGTATCTACATCTTCACCGAAGAAACATCAAGATTTATCTCATACGATGTCGTTCTGTCGTCTCTGTCACTCCGCCTGACACTTCCGTTTATTTTTTTCAACCTGTCGCATATCGTTCATCTTCCTGGTTGAATTGGATTTCTGTATATGCATATCGCGTGGTTCAGCTATACATACACACGCATTTAGATATGAAAAGTGGATTGGAGGAATTGATTTGCTGTCTCTGTATCAAATAAGAACCCTAGCTATTAGGCGAAGGTGAAATGTTGAGTTGTTATCTTGTAAAGAAGATCGGATTTTTCATCTGATCTGTCAATATATAGATTACCTGTATATAAGTCCAAATGACGGATCAAGAAGACGAGGATTTGAAGATGGCGTTGAGGATGAGTATGCAGCAGCACGAGTCTCCGGAGCCGAAGAGGAGCAAACCGGGGATTGATTCTGGACAAGTGCAGGAGGAGTCACCGGAAGTGAAGAATCGGCGATTGCAGAGGGAATTGATGGCCGCTGCGGCGGAGAAGAGGATGGCAGCAGCCAAAAGCACTGCGGCATCTTATTTGAAGAGCGTGGAGAGCGTGAAGGAAGTGAAAATTAGTGGTTCTGGAGATGAGGGAGAAGGAAAGGGAAAGGGTAAGAGTATTAATTTGGAGAAATGCAAGGACAAGATTGAAAATTTGGGGGCAGAGTTATCTTCAGTTGAGGCTCACCATCTTTTTGCGATGATATTTGGGAATGAAGTTAGTAAAGATGTACTTGCACAGTGGAGTAATCAGGGCATCAGGTAAAACTGATTAATTGCAAATATTTAACCCTTTTTGAATCAATTACTGTCTTCTATAGTTAATTGATTGATTGAATATTTACATACCAGTAGTTATTAAGGGTAAACTGGGGGAAAAAGAAAGTTAAATCTTATGGACGGGAGGAATGATGTCTGTTGAGAAGCAGAGGAAATAAATTCTTAAGCTGCTTTCAAGTAGCCAAAGCAGGTTTTTGAGACATATCTATTCAGATTAACAAAAAATTGGTTCTTTGACCAGGTTTAGGTTTTACATTGTTGGGGGGTATGTAATATTATTTGTTGTGTCTCGTTTATGGATGATTTTGCTTCTGTAACTCATTAATTACCTGTCATAACTATAAAGGAATTCAAGAGCTAAGTATTTTGGTGTTGTCATGAATAAATTTTGCAAGTTTATAATTGAACAGCATGTACACAATTAAGCAATTGATGTTACAACTTAGATCATGATGGCCGTGCCAATGTGCTAAATCGGAAAATTTTTTCATTTTGCTTGAGTTTAAATGACTAGTACCAACTGTAGAATAGTGCTTGACAAGGGGATTTGAAGAGATTGTCTATATCTCCTATTTTTTCTGGGTGAACATGTCTGGAGGTCCTTTCTTGTTTCTACAACCGGAATGATAGTGAGAACAATTATTTAAATACTAGCATCTTGTGAAAAGTATCATTAAAGGAATAGCTTTTAACTTCCGGAGGTTGAAATCAACTTTCTTGAAAATCTTAATTGGTATTGAAAGAGCGATAACGACAGTTGGACAAAACAAATGTTTCAAGTTTACAATGATAAATCATTTAATTTCTCATTGGATGGAGGACTCCCTAAAATTGTCTTAATGCTCATTGTGTGCTGTACTTTTGAACATCTACATGCATCAAGCCATCTATATTGTTCAGATTGTTTATAGGCACAGGCTGGGGTGGAGAAAATGTAGGGGCCATGTGGTCACTGGCCCCAACGCTCATTTGAAATTGTTGTAGGTACAAATTTAACTATTTCCATTTAACTCCTAACTTTTCATCAGTTGGTCCCTATGCTCTTGACTCTTCAGTAGCCAGATGCCATACTTTTTATTGTTGGGCTCCAACTCTGGCAGAGGTTGAATAAATGGACTAGTGGTCTTAAATCATATAAAATGTCTAACTGACTATCAGTTGTTATTTATCTAAATTTATTCTGGAACCCGGGTTTTCTTCACTGACCTTATGACTTTCTTAGATTTGTTAATATTCATTGTTGTGTTACTATTGCTTGGAAATCCGCAGCATTATGATATCTCACCTTTCTGTGTATGTGTAAAACATACCTGGTTGTGCATGCTTGTACTTTCGGCAGCAATGCATTGACATGTGTATATTACTGGTGTTATTATCTCTCAACTGGATCTCAGCTATATGCTTAATTTATTCTTCTGTTTCTATGAGTTCAGCTGACTCCTTGTTTATATTTTCATTTTCTCAGTTAATGTAAACTTGTCCATATAGTTTTTCTAATGCCTTGAGAAAATGACTTTCCTTCTAGGTTTAGTCCTGATCCAGAAACATCTATGGGGCTCGTGCAGCTTGAAGGGGGGCCTTGTGGTGTGTTAGCAGCCATACAAGTAATAATTTGATTTCTTACTCCAACAAATTCAATCTTAACTGCCCAAGGTTGTTCATTTGACTGCATGTTGTGTTCTTACAAGTTTGCTAATATAGATCAACACTCTGTTGTTCGAAGTTTGTGAGTGTGTCTGGAGAAAACAATTTGCTACTGCTATAATCATCCTTCAGGATTGATTTCATTAAAACTGATTTCTTACACTACATTCACTTCTGGAATTCAATTGGATTTATGGGAAGATGAATCTTTCACCCATCAAACTTTGAAGGTGCTGCACCTCCATAGAATAAATAAAAAATTAGAGACTTAGGGCTTGTTTGATGCAACTTTAAACAAAAATTCATTTTTCTCTCTCATCATTATTGATTTGGCAATTTTTTTAATTTTTAATGTATTTTGTTTACTTGTCAACCAAGCATGTAAAAATCATCTTTTAAATAGTCTGTATAAAACATCTTTTAAGTAGTCTGTATAAAACATACCCTTAATATTTGCTTCCTTCGGCGTCAAGGATTTTCAATTGGAATTCAAAATGGACAAAGCTGAAACATGGAAGATCCGATCGTACACCTTTTCAGGTTTTGGATTCGTTCTATCCAAATTTATGTGGACATCTTCCTCTACCATCTAGCACTATTTTAACATGAGTATTTAAAACTTGTAGAAAGTCATGTTTGAAAATTTGGATTTGGATTTGAAGAGTATAAAAGTGATGGGTCACATAAAAATGTGCGGTTGTAAATGAATGAGGAAATTTTGAGCAAAAATTAACAAGACCAAGCATGCACTTTGTCTGACTTCAAAATTTTGCTTTTCTGCACATTCTGTCATATAGTTAATCGAGACCACTTATTTTGCAATAAATCCCCCAAAACACAATTATATTAGTTGCAAGCTCCTGAGCTGCAACTTGTTATTTGGATGCACGTGACCATCATTTGCATCTTGAAGCCCATTCTTTCTGTTTGGTCGCCCTTTAAAACTTCCAGGAAATTTAACTTTTTCAACTATGAATTGAATTAAGGAAGGTGCTGTTTCAATATGAATTCTAAAGCAAATTACAAGTAAGACAATGATGAAAGGAATTTCAAATTTAAAACTGTAAGAATTTCTGCACAAAATATGCTTTAAGAAATTAAAATGCCATCAATGTTCCATGTAGGGGATGTGTACCCAAAATAAACAATCACTTGGGGTAGTTAATGTGCTCAGCTGACCTTTACACTTGATTGCTCTAGTTTGGCTTAATTCCTCATCAAGCACTTATTTGAGTCAAAACTAAGTATTTGTCCATCTTAAATGTGCTATAATTGGTGAACCAAAGACGAGCGAAGCTTCTGTATTTTCATGTCTGCTTATTTGTTGCTTGGTAAGGCTTGATAAATTGATGTTTCCAGGAACATTGTTAGCTACTTTGCTAACCTAGAATGAACTTCTACAAGGTAATCTTGATTAAATATACAGTTTCTCTATTCCCTTATAACCTTGCTCGAATATCAATTTTGCCTCATCTAGAAATTAACAGTCCAGTTTCATCTGTGCTGAGCATTGATCTTGCTTCCTGCTGTTCTCTGAACTTCCCCATTCTCTATCTTTTACCATGAAACGAACTCTAAATTCACCACTGAAAAAAATTTTGATTTTCCTTTCCCGTATTCACCTTTCATATATGTTCTTTACCTACGATGCAAGGAAACTATGGAGTGCATTGGCACAGTGTTTTGCATCTCAGAATATGTTTTAGTCCACTTCTGTTAAGTAGAGCAGGATCATTGGAAACTTATTATTTACATACATTGGTTGACCATGGACTTGAGGGAGAGAAGAAGAACATTAGTTTTGTCTGATTTCATGTTATATGTTTTGTGGTTTTTAATTTCAAAATTTCACTTGTGGTCCTTGAAAAATTAAAACTAAAAGTAAAGTTTTAAAATGGAAATAGGAAAGTTTTGTCCCTGCAAGAAATTTTTTTATTTTTTATTTTTAATTCCTTCTAAAACCCGAGCCCTATACATATATAATAGAACTTTTCTTCAAATAAACTCTCCACTCATTTACATTTGAATGTCCAAGTTACTTTCATAACTAATTGTCAAGAGAAGGAGAGAAGAGAAAGAGAAGGGGGAACTTAAGTAACTTCTTATGAGATAATGACTTTCTTCAAAATGGAATTTAATGGAAAACTCTATTTCTATGATTTCTATCATATCTTACTCATTTGGTCAATGGCTTTGTGTGTTCTAATAAGATCTCATCACTCTTCAACTAACTTGAATAAAAGAAGAAGAAAGGGAACAACTTTCAGCATTATTTGTTATAATTAGACAGAGGTAATTAATTCAAGGTAGAAATATTCTTATGCTTGTATTACATCCAAAATAGTCAATTTTCATCTACATTCTCATTGCTGTATCTCAGATTCAGAGAGAACAAAAATTTTGATGTCAAGAACCAAAATAAAGCTGGCTATGATTGTTTCTCCAAGAAAATAATCACTTATTTAGTTTCCTGTTAACAGCAAGATCATCATAAACTCGTCTTGTGTTTACTAAATATTGCCCACCCTGGATCACCATCGTACCTCCGCCCCTGCCATTAAGCTTTACAGTGACAAATAATTAACCCTATATAATCTTAATGAACGGTGTGATTGATTTGTATGGCTGATGAGCGCAAGTCTTATATTGTCTTTTTTCTTCTAACAAAGTTTTATCTTGGCCTTGCAGGCTTTCGTACTCAAATATCTTTTATTTTCCCCGGAGGGATCTGAAGTTGTGCCAAACGTGTCCATGAGCTTGGGTTTGAGAAGAATGCCCAAGAATGAATATGTGGCAGGAGATATTTTTTCTTCTCTTTCCGAAGACAAAAAATCAAGGTCTGCGAATCATTTTGTCTCGATTAGACCTAGTTTAACGCTCTTCATTCTTAGCCCAAACTTGAAAGTGGGAAAAATGACAACCTAGAAAAGTTAATATTCGTGGTGTTACAGTTTGGCTTTACTCTCTTCTTATTTTACTGCTACGTCAACTTTATTACGAAGAATTTGCCTCAAATTTATGATTTCTCCTTTGCTTACTATTTTCTAGTCATTTTGATTTATCCTATGTGTTATTATTTGATATGATTTTTCAACTTCTTTTTTGTCTTCTAAACAGAGCCTTGGTGAGGAGTATGGGTGAGATACTCTTTCTATGTGGAAGTAATGAGAAAGCGGTCATATCATCACTAAGTATTCTTGACAGTAACACAGATGGTGATGAAAACCTGAATGATGAGGTAGGCATAGCCTCGGTTCTTCTTTAACTTTTTTTCTACCTAAAAATAAATTTTACTACACTGGCAAAATTACTCATTATTGTCCACACATTTCATGGTGTCCACTATTGTTTAACCTAAAAATTTAGCTTGTTTCACGCTAGTTGCAATGGTTATAAACTTAATATTGTGCTGCTTTTCTCATTTCTTGTCTCACTGCATAGGTTATTGCAAAATCACTTGAAGGCCTTTCAACTGATACTGGCTCTGACTTACGGAAGGTTCTGAGAGTTTACACGTTCACTTCAAGGTCAAGTGCCCTTCAAAAGCTTCAAGCCATGCTCCCTTCTTTTCGTAGTCGTTTGGGAGCATTGCTTTTTCTAATATCTGCCTTGCTTTCTCGAGGACTGGTATGTTTATACATAATTACACACACCATTTCTCCTTTCATTACTATCTTTTTCTGTTGATCAGATAGGAGTAATAGCATGAAATTTTTCTTGCAATATTTTCATTACTTTGTCAGTAATGTAACTAATGCATTTTCTTTATTCTTTCTAAACAATTTAGGACAATGTTCAAGCAGATAGGGATGACCCCAGCCAGCCATTAGTAACTGCTCCATTTGGCCATGCATCACAGGTACGTACATATACATCTTCAAAAATTGCATTAGCGGATGTTAGCACTTGAATTCAAATTTGAAGTAGAAAGAGATTTTGTGAAAATAAGTGGTGGAGATTTTGAAGTACACGTGGGGTCTACAAGATATGTGGATGTAATTTGTTTAATCAAATTCAATTTTGAATGTGAATGAGTTTGAGAAGCTTAAACATTGCCTTAGTATGAGAACTTGATAAACACAATCTTTCCCAAACAGGAAATAGTAAACCTACTCCTTTCTGGTAACGCCGCTGCAAATGTGTTTGATGGGAGGATGGACTTAGGAGGCGGCATGTTCGTAAAGGGAATCTCCACCCCGGTCGAAGTTGGCTTTCTCACTCTACTTGAGTCCCTCAACTTTTGCAAAGTTGGCCAGTACCTAAAATGTCCAAAATGGCCCATATGGGTAGTGGGAAGTGAGTCTCATTACACGGTCTTATTTGCTCTCGACCCCAAAGTCCAAGATGAAAACGAGCTCGAAAGTCGAGAATCACAAATCCGGCGAGCATTTGACTCCCAAGACCAAAGTGGAGGTGGTGGGTTCATTAGTGTAGAAGGCTTTCACCAAGTCTTAAAAGAAACAAACATTAACCTCCCACCCGAGAAGCTTGAACATCTTTGCAGCACGGGTTTTATTGTCTGGAGTGAGTTCTGGCAAGTTCTTCTTGACTTGGACAAGAGTTTAGGTGGCATGAAAGATTCAACCGGGTTGATGGGTAAAAAAGTCTTTGATCTTTACCACTTTAATGGGATAGCAAAATCTATCAACAATGGCGGCCAGGCCCAAGCCTCATCTGGAACTGAAATTCCAATCCAACGGCCAAGATTAACTAAACTGAGAGTTTCAGTTCCTCCCAGGTGGACGCCAGAGGAATTCATGTCAGGTCCTTCCACCGAGCAACAGAGCTCAGCTGAAGTAGCTGAAGTATCTAAGCCTGACCCTGCTCAACATGCGCCATTGGTAGACTGTATTAGAACTCGCTGGAATAGAGCAGTTTGTAACTGGGAAGGGGATGCACCGAGTATCGTCTGATTAGTTTATGTGCATTATTGTTGTGAGATATCGACTGGACAAGGGCTTCGTTTTACGTGTGAAGAGAGTTGTCAGAACATTGATGATGAGGATTTTCAGAAGGATTGCGTGTTTCTTCCCCTTAATTTTCCTTCTTGGACAACAAACTTTGATGCTGTAGCATTTACAGTCCAATTTGATTTAAAACATCTCCACTTGTAAGGGTAAGGAGAAGAAATGTTTTGGGATTATTCATTTTCTTGTGAAATGTTTAGACTACTTGACTACATGCTACTTTGGGTATGAATGGCTATTTGATAGAATATTGATGTCAGCATTTCATAGGTCAAATTTGTTGTAATTACAAGGCTACCCCTGCCTTTTTATCTTTGTTGTTAATTAGCCAAATTTTCTATTTTTATTATTTTTTGTGTTTTGACATATCATAGGTTGAAATTTTTTGGTGAAATGACTATTTTGTTTTTTCATCTGGTGTGGGAAGACTGTACATCCTACAGTAAACGGGATATATATATATATAACATCATACATTCTAATGTGCGTCTCTCCACCTCCGTTAACCCGGTGTATGCAGCCCAAGTGTCATTATTACTTGGCACACCAATTAAATATGGCAAAAATGATCAAGTGTCATCGATGGCATCGGGCACACCAATTGCATATGGCAAAAATGATCAAGTGTCATCGATGGCACACCAATTAAATATGGCAAAAATGAAAGTGTCATCGATGGCATCGGGCACACCAATTAAATATGGAAAAAATGATCAAGTGCCATCGATGGCATTTTCCGGCCCGATTCGATATTCGTTTTGAAATTTAGGACTAGATTTGAAATCAGCATGACGAGGGGGAGCTCCAGTAATTTTGAAAATTTTCCGACGACATCGTGGCGGCCCATGACGGTTGGTCAACGTTTTGGTCCCAAAATTTAACCAAATTATGATCAAAACTTTTCAAAATTTTCATGATATTGTCGGAAAATTTTCAAAATTGTTGGAGCTCCCCCTCGCCATGCTGATTCTAGATTTGGTCCCGAATTTCAAAATGGATATGGATCGGATCCGAAAATGCTATCGATGGCACCGTAATTACGGTGCCATCGATGGCACTTGAACAAGCCTGTACTGGAGATATTCAAGTGTTTCCGGGAGCATCATAATTATGGTGTTCTCAGGGTGATTTCAGGACACATACGATCTCCATTTTGAAATTCGCAATCAGAAATAGGTCCAGTACGAGGAGGTTGAGTTTCCGCAATTCGGAAAATTTTTCGACGACACTGTAACCATTAGTTAAAGTTTTTTGCCATAATTTGGCCCAAATTATGGTAAAAAACTTTGACCGGCGACCACAATATCATTGGAAAATTTTCCGAATTGATGGAGCTCCGCTTCATCGTGTTGGACCTAGATCTGATTACGGATTTCAAAATGGAAATCGTATTTGGCCGGAAATCACCCACGGAGCACCATAATTATAGTGCTCTTGGGAACACTAGAAATTACATGGCCTGGACAGTTAACTTTGTAATAATAGATAAAATAACGAACATAAAATTGCCAAATTATAGTAAAAAATTTTGATCGTGATCACAGTGTCGTCAGAAAATTTTCTGAATTGTTGGAACTCTGCATCATCGTGTCGGACCTAGATTTGATCTCCGATTTCAAAATGGAAATCGTATGTGGCTAAAAATCATGTCGAGCACCGTAATTATAGTGCTCTTGGGAACACTAGAAATTACCTGACCCTGACAATTAACTTTGTAATAATAGATAAAATAACCAACATAAAAATTGATATAATGCTAAGAATTTAAGACAATCTACTACTTAAATCTTAGCCATAAACCATGCGTACCCGAGTTACTATCAAATCTACCTCATCATACACACAATTATAATACAAATAAACTATTATATTTCAAAGAAGGTCAATAAAATTATAAAATACGCTCTTTCACCAACTAGTGCTACAAACCTTACAAGTATTTTCAACCCCATACATCTTTCTCGATACAATTTCAAACCTCATGCACTCTCTCCCCTCTCTCTGTCTCTCCCCACTTGACAGTCCTCCATTTTGTTTTTCTAAAACCAACTCTCTTCCATGATGGATACAAAACCTCCACCAATTTCCACAATATTGACATTACTAGTCCTCTTACTAATATTTCAGCAGGCCGATCAAGTTCATAGTGCTAGGCATACACAATTCCTCAAAGTCAAGCCTGAAGCTTCTACTTCGCCGGATAATTTCTATGGGTCTTTGCCGAAAGGAGCGCCATTGCCACCTTCGGGTCCTTCTCGACAGCACAATGACATTGGAGTGGAGGGGTCACCTTGAAGAAGATGAACTGCTATTTCCATGCATGTATAGCAAAAATCACTTTTAAAAGATCTATATGTGAGTATATTCTTGTAGGTGTTTATTTTTGAGAAGTTATTGAAGTGATTTGTTGAGATGATTTGCAGCCCTCGAACCTCGAAGCTTGTGTGGCACAAATTTCTTAACATTATTTTTTACCACACACTTTTTGCAGTATCGCCCTTTGTAGCGATTGAGCAATGCTAGTGAGAACACGTCCAATACTGATCTAAAGAGAGAAAAAATTGAAATAATCAAGTAATGAGTGAGGGTAGTTAGTATAGAATTTGAATGTTTGAGCTGATGATTAGCTTTTCTTGAAGTCAACTGAGGGATGGAAATGGAGTTTTATTTAATATCAACAAGCAAGCATATAATGTCAAAGTTTGGTACACAAATTGAAATTCTGTTTCTGTTGGGAGGGAAATTCAAGATACCGTTGGTTTAAAGCACCAAATTTATGCCCAATACGATGCTTGTTTTTCGCATTAATCATCAAAGCCAAACATGGAGTCAACGTCGTAAGTTGTCAAGGGGAAAAAGGTAAAAATAAAAATTGATGTCACATTTCTATTCTTGTATCATTGGGCGTCTCGTGGAGGGTCCACACCCTATACCTTACCAAGATAATGAAATAGAAACACCTCACAAATCGACCTTGGATGTCGATCAAGGCGATTTCACCACACTAGCGATGTGCCCTATGCCTAACACAGGAAAAATTAACAATTTTAGTACAATTGTCTTACTAGAAATCCTATCACTATTGAGACAAAAGATATGTTAACAGCATCATACACGAAGTTCACACCTTACTAATAGAATGAAAACGTGTCACAAATCGAGGTGACAAATGATCATTATGTCACCTTGATTGTTTATTGAAGGGGTTTCTACGCCCGCTGGCTAGTCCAAACACAAAATATACTCTCAACACATGAATAAAGTCGCATCATCAGTACAGTTATCTTACAAAAATTACTCTCATTAGGAAGAAATACAAAACAGCAATAGAATGAGCCAAAGTTTGTAAACCAATTGTCTTCATCTATGATGTACGTAATCGTAAGTTCGTAACCTCTGTATGTATTATGAGTCACCATCTAGTCCTTGAAAGTCTTTCACGATGAAACACATTCTTAGTAGTAGTAAAAGTTGATTAATGTCATTTTCTGCATGACCTTAATGTAATACTAAAAACTATTGCACCTGCTCGAGATTTCTATTTTAATATTTTGGCCGATTAATCATTAATCATAAAAAAAGAATCTCGTGCACTACTCCATTGACCCTCCCTTAGTAGTGCCTCTTTGATCCTTGACAACTAGACTCAAGTTATAACTACTAAATCCCACGCGTATAATCATCGTTGCTTATTCATTAATAAAACCAACACGCTTCGTAATGACATGCGAACTAGTAAACTACCAAATATTTTAGAAAATACATCTATGACAGTTGCCGACTTGCAGTTGTCTGCACCTAAAGTACTAACCTACATATAAGCTCTAAGTCGGCTTGACTCGTTAAAGCAAGCCAAGGAGCGAGTTCGCCTATAGAAATGGCTGAGCTAGTTGCACCCAGCTAGCCTTTGGTGACCCGACTGGAAAACTGGGCTCGACTCGCACTTTTACAAGGCACACAGCCCGGCCCCCAAGAACCCACATTTAGCCATTAGAATCTGCTTTCTCACGCATTACCTTGATAGCCATATTTGTACAAATAGTTCTTTTCCTAAAATTTCATGATGATCTGAAATTACGTATCGCAAAATCACGGATAGCAGAAAATAGGAAAAACCTGGGGCAAAAGCTTTCCAGCATATAATAATCGAAGTTTCTATATACACTACAACACCGGAGAGTAACAAAAACGATGGATTCCCCAAAAATAAAATAGGAATAAGATATAGAATTAAAAGAAACGGGGATAAGAAAAATGGGGGAAGGACAAAAAGAAGAAGGGTATCTATTTCATCCACCACTATCAGAACCTGCATTGTGCATCAATGGAGATTTTTTTTCCATTCCTTTGTACCTAAATTTGTGAAGATGGTGAAACAGCTCCGTCGAACCTTCGCGTATCCTGGCCGGAAACTGACGACTTGTCTGATCCACGAACATTATATCTCTCGTACACTTTTTCGCGGTTTTCCGACCACCACGTTTCGGCTTGGTGCTCCCCGAATCTTCGACGGCTGCATATATAAGAAAGCACAAAAATACACAAGTTAAGCTTGTGCTGTACTTAAAATTAACTTTTCCTACTCAGTCAAAGTCAACCACACATCCGCACATCTATTATCCAGACATCTTACATCTTGTGGTCCCCACCACCATTTAACTTAAAAAGTTGGTTTTTAGCAAAATAAAAGTTTACCAAATGACACACTAATTATTTTTTAACTATTTTTCTCATATCGACAAATTCGCAACTCTGTAAACTTAAGACTGTAATCAATTGTGATAAAGGAGATTTGAGAACAATTAGCAGCCTAATTAAGTGAAATTTAGCTGAATTTCATGGTAAATATATTACCTGAAGCGGACACGTTTGAGATCCCGAGTTCCATCTCGAAGGGCGACAAGTGTTATATACACGCCAGGTTCATATTGTTCGATCCACTCGGCCTCAATTTGACTAGCATTGCCCGGAAAAACCGAGCTTCTTGATCTCAAGGCATTTTCACCTTCTTGGGGACTAGATTCTTTAGCATTGACACTTTCAGCACTATTCCTATAACTTTGAACATCTTCACCTCCATTAGGAAGTGAGCGCTCGTTCGTCCCATTGGTAGCCGAAAACCCACGGCCATAAGCACCTGAGTTAATTTCATTGCTCGCTGTATTTGACGTCATGGAGTCAATTCCATCTCCTTCTCCATTTGCAGCAGGATAGCGCAACCCATTTGGTTCAACACCATTTGGTTGGTAAGCTACCTTGATGCTTTCATAGTCGTAAGCCCCAGGTGGTAATCTTTCTGCCATGTCTTTCAGCTGGAAATCAAGCAAATGAGAAACATCGATATAATTATCTTGCAGAAGGGGAGAGAGAGAGAGCCAAAAAAAATATCCACACCTGTGCAGTGAGTGACTTTATCACTTCTTTTGCAGCTTTACATTTAGTAGATTCCTCTGAAGCTAATGCCATTGCTTCCTGTGCTTTCTTCGAAGATTTCTGGATCTCTGTTTCTTGAAGCTCACATCTATTTCTAAGATTGTCGACCTATGATCAGAATAAAGAAAAAAGGTATTAACTTTAAGAAATCAAAGATGAAAGAGAGAAGAAAGATTGAAATTGGGATGTAATTTACCTGTATTCGCAATTTAAGTACTTCTTGATTGAGAAGTTCATTTGTCTTCTTCAAACTATCTGTTATACTTTTTGAAAAAGAAAGTCCAGAAGTTGTAGGGACTGGCGTTGCAGACCGTGGAGGGCTAGATTTTCTCGAGAATGGTGAAACGGACCTGGAACTAACACTTGAGGGTGCAATAACTGGTTTTGGAACTGTCCTACGAGCATCAATGGCAGTAGACATTACAGCATCTCTCAGCTGCAACAGAGAGGGCACCTGAGAGGAACGGCCTAAAGAGAACGTATCTGATTTCTTTCCTTGTTTGGCTGCTTTTGTATCTAACTGTTTAATCAAATCAAAATTCGACGGCATGCCCGACTTGACTAATCTCAAGTCAGCCTTGTCTAGCCGGTCCTTGTTCTCACCGGAAAGTCGAGGTCCAGCATTTCTCCGGCTAGTGATGCCAGCTTCTGCCAGTTTACTCAATTTAGCGAAACAGGCATCACATACACGATATGGTTTGCTTGGATTAGGAGCTAAGGCAGCACGGAGTGCTTTTCTAGAACTGCAAGCATGGCAGTGTACTAATCCACAGTTGTAGCAATTATGCCGTTTTCTGGTGAAGCCAAACGCCTGTCGACAGGCTGAGCACTGAGACTGCTCAGCACCAGAAACCCATTTATGAAGACAGATAGCTGCTGTGAAATTTGAACCACAAGCAATATACTTAACATGCCTATCCTTTAAAGCTTCAACTACTGTTGGTGTTTTTCGGTCTTCTATATCTCCATGGCCTAATCTCCCATTTGCTCCTTTTCCCCACGTGTAGACCTCATTTTTTGATGTCAAGACAGTTACGTGATATGCACCACAGGAGATCTCTTCCACACATTCGCCGGCAAGCTTGTCGCCTACCAAGCAAGGCAGCTTCCCATCTGACTGAGGATTTCCGAGCTGACCGTAGACTGTACTTCCCATAGTGAAAACATGGCCGGATGTGGTCAACCCTACGGTCAAACTATGTCCACAGGCGATTTTCTGGAAATTGTAGTCGATAAGTGCAGGGACACAAGTTGGTTTTAGTCGAGGCTCCTTGTCACCATGTCCAAGGCGATTTTTATCACCATCACCCCACGTGAATAATTTTCCGGACGAAACACTTGCACTCGAGTGTGTTACTATGACCTCTACCACAGCAGCAGTATGCCACACTCCACAGGCCACAGCAATAGTCCTTAACCCAGAAAGAGAATCGACCTCTCTCGGGTATGACACGTTTTCTCGATCACCATGCCCTAAAACACCAAACGTCCCATCCCCAAACGTAAAGAGTTGTCCAGTCGACGTTATCAAGGCAGTATGCCATGGCCCACAGGTAACCATAGAAACTTGAAGTCCTTCAAGTGGACCCGAAATTCTCTTTGGTATCCAGTGACAGATGTCTGTCCCATGGCCCAAGAGGCCCGCATGGTGGGTCCCGTCTCCCCATGTATAAAGTTCATGTGATGTAGTAACAGCACAGGTGTGAAACTCACCACAAGCAACAAAATCAACACTACAAAAGGATAAAGATTCCACAAGACGGGGTTGAGTAACGTCTTTCCCCACGCCATGACCAAGTCGGCCCCCAGATTCTTCACCCCAACTGAAGACTTCGCCTTGTCGGGTGACTAAAGCAGCATGCCTGACCCCACAGGCAATATGCTGGACATCAAGAACAACGTTAGATTCTAACGGCCTAGGAAGAAGCACATCAGCTCTTGTACTAACAGAACTAGCATTCTTCTCAGGCCCGACTTTCACGACATTCTCGCATACAACTTCGCCCCATATGTATACATCCCCTAAAGCATCACAATCATCAGGAGCAGACCCGTGACTGGAAGTACTGGGGGCACTTGAAACACTTACTCTAAAAGCATCTGAACCAGATCCTTTTGGCTGCATGTTTGTTTGATCTAATGCTACATGTGAACTTTCAGAGTTTATGTTCGACTTCACGGAAACCTCGGGAGAGCTAACCTCTCGTGAAGCACTTACAGAACTGTTGCTTGGGCTGTTTGATGTCAAATCTCTGTTATCCTGGTATCATTTTATTGGGATCACAAAAAGATTAATAAAAATTTTACCAAACAAGCCCTTAATTATCTTATTAAAACATATGATCTCTAATGCAGGGTTGCAAGACTTACATCAAAGTAGAGCCCCCCATCATTCCATCCATCAATTTTTGAACGATCAGCTTGTCCCGATGATATTAAAGCCTTAAGACCAGCTATCCAAATCTCTGCCTCAACTTTGTCCTTGCAGATCTAATGATACAAGAAAGCTTAGGCATCAGTCCAAAAGTAAGGAGAAACTGCAAAATTTGCGCCTGTTAGCCTACAAGTTTTTATAAATTTTTACCCATTTTCATACATTCTTTTCAACTCTACTCATTTTCTCTCCTATTTCACATCCACATATCTCGTGAGCCCTGCCTGTACTACACAAATCTCCATCATTCAACTCCACTCATTCTCTCTCCTATATCACATCAAAACCCATAAAAATCCATTTTTACACATACACTAACACGCGCCTTATTTATTAATAGAAATGAGCTATGTAGGACAGGACTAGGACAAGGACATGCCACCCTATTAGCAGTGTTTGTGAAACATAAGAAATCAACTAGACACTAACCAGATCAAGGGATCTTTTCCCATTGTTGTATATGAGAGAGAAGGATAAATAGTCCTTTTCAGGGCGCAGATATCGTTGGAAAACAGCCTAGAAAGAAACAAAAAGAAGTTGATGTTAAATAACAAAAATTGTTTAAAAATGAAGTAGGAACATAAAATGAAGTTTCCGAAATCTCACAGTTCTCTGTCCAGGGATAATTCTTGAAACCAAAGCTAACTTCAAACTTCTTTCACCGCTACTAGAAATCCAAATTAAAGATGTTTCATCCTACATCATTAGGAGAAAAGTAAGCATTAGCATGTTAAAGAAAATAATAAAAACCAAACAAGGAATATACAATTACAGAACTTATTATGTGCAAGAAGCTTTCAGGAATCCAAATGCTGTCAACAAGAAGACTTCTAAAGTATCAATTGTCAGATAAGAGCAGTAGAAATCTTTTATAATAGATCACCATTCAACATCGATCCACCAAGTCTAGGATATAAAAAATAAAAACAAGATACTTATATCAATACGAATCATGGCATGTTCCTCTGACAGTCATAATTCAGTGTTAGAAACATCGAAAACATAATCAACTGCAATAAATATTTATTTAATTGCATTGTTATACTTCTCACTAAGCTTTTTCACCCTCTCTTGAGTATTATATCAACTCTTGGAACGATCACCTTTGTGAGAAAATATAAGTATAGAGATTATAATTTGCATCACCAGAGAACCGCAACATGCCAGCAAGGAGTTGGGTGGGAGAGGGGGGGAGGGATTACAAAGTAATGTTAACAACAATAGTACAGATAATATAATCTCCAACACCCATATAAATCTAATTATGCAAAATATCCTTGTTCCTTTCCGAGGAGATCTTACACAACCAAACAAATCAGTGAGTCCTGATTAGTCATAAAGGATATTGAACTTACATTTGAGAGTCTAAATGGGTAAACTTTAGGCTTTCCCTTACGACCATATTTAAGTAGCTGTGCACCCTTTTTTAGAGCAATCAATGCCTGCAAAAGGCAATAGGTCATCAATGACTAGTGGAGGTACTTATAGCTGCAAACACAAGCCAATATATATAGAATGACTCAATTTTAGAAAATGACATTATATAAGTCTTAAACAATAAATAGATCACGAAGCCATCTCTAATAAGTAGTATGTACATTTTCAGAACAATATTGAAGCGCCTGCACAAAAAACTGTGGACAACATTGGGCGTTAGTCTCTTACTCCTCCATTCATGTCTTGTTGATAAATAAAAGTTCTATTTTCGCACTCGTGAGTCGTCAACTTTTATCCAACCCATGGTCTGTGGAAGACACTTAATCGACATGTGACCAAAATGTGGAGAATATTCATCTATCTTAAATTTTAAATAGCAAAAGAAAGCATCATATATCAAACAAATGAAAATGAAGGTGTAAAATTGTTACAGATCACACTAAAAGATAAGGGAAGCCTGATAATAAATACATTCATCAATTCATACTTGGATATAAGGGAATTTGTTGAGGGATGTAAACCTAGATGAAGTCCAAACTCCTAACATTCTCCCCTAGTTTTGTTTTTTCCCGTGTAGTTAACTAAATGCAGGAACTAGAGAAACATCTTCAATAATCTTCAATGCAATGTTTTCTATGAGCTTTTATTGAATTCATCATTGAAGAACAATTTGTTTTCCCAAATCATCTTGAGAGCTTCTGCTAGTATTTTCTAAACGAACATTTGTTGGTGTGATATGACCGTGAATTAATATGATGCAAGGAATTGACAAAAAGAAAGAAATAGAAGGATATAAGTAGACCTCATCATATGCTTAAAAATTCACATTTGCATGTTAAACTGAACTTCAAGAATTGTCTTATATTTCATTCATTTTCATGTCAGTATGTAATAGAAGGATATAAGTAGACCTCATCATATGCTTAAAAATTCACATTTGTATGTTAAACTGAACTTCAAGAATTGTCTTATATTTCATTCATTTTCATGTCCGTATGCATGCGAAGCTTCTTGCACGTGTCCAAAACTCCAAACTACATTTCTATCTTATACTGAACTTAGAGAATTGTCTTATGTTTGTTCCATTTTTCAGCCAGTACATTCACAGAGCAACTTACACGTGTTTATATAACATTTCCATATTTACTTTGCGTCATTGTGTCAATCACATACGACATTCCCAAGTTTGACTCCCTTGATTTATTTCTAACTAGCACAGATATTTTCAATGAATTGGAGACAATCCTGCAGTGAAGATATACATCTACTGATCTAAGTGTTAAGTCATATATCTGTTACCCTGGCAAGAATCCCCAAAAGCCCTCAAAGTTCATAGCTGAAATTCACAAGCTTATGAATGCCATTATAAAATTATCAGTCACAATGCTTCCTCATTTTCCAACATATATGCAGCGCAGTGAATCCAAAGGGAAAAGCAATTGAAAGTTGGTGGAAACTAAAATTCTACCAGAAACCAATTCTTCTATGTTTCTAAACCACGAATTACTCCAATAAAAACATCCCATACATCTTTTTAAGCAATTAGCCCGTAGGATAAATATAAATAATTATCCATTTATTTTAGGCACGTCATATTCCAGAATTTAACCCCACAAAGATCTGATTTTTTTTTTTTTTATTACTGTAAAATATAAAAAGATTTAACTTACTAAAGATAGGATAGATACAATTTCTTCCCAGGTGATCAAATTCTCAAGAAAGGTATATATATATATTCTTCATCCTTAGCAACAAAAAATGGCTAATCTAACACAAAGATCTTTCCTTAAAAATAAAATAAATAATGAAAGTGTTGGAGAGAGAATTAACGAGGAAATACCTGCTCGATGTCACGGTTGGCATTACCATAGCTAACAAGATCTGCCATTCCATGTGACACGGTCACCGCCACACCACCGCCCCCACCATCCCCCTCGGCTCATTATCATGCGCCTCCACGGCCGGAAAGTACCATTCACACCTTACCTCTCAAATTACCAAAACACCCTCCAAAATTCAGGATCACTAAACCCGCGACTGTTATTCCCCTCAGATCTGAAAAAATTGACCCAAAAACGACATCGTAAAACCTATACTACCAGTTTCCTTGATGCTTAAAAGTCAAAGGAGAGTCCTTTCTCTCGTCGAATGTCGCGATGGAGTAAAACGAAAGTGACGTAGTTTTCCTCCGGCGATGTATGTAAACAGGCAAGCAGCTGCCCGCGGCGTAAACAATGGTTTAAAGTCTCCGGCGAGTGGCGACGGCGGAAGACTACAGAGAGACGGAGGACAACAAAAGGAAATCTATTTCCTAGAGAGAGAGAGACTTTAGACGAAGGAAGTGCGCGTGTAAGAAAGAAGACAGACTTCTCAGTCAAAGAATAGGAAAAAAGAATGGCAGCTTTAAAAATTTCAGAAATAAATCAATATTTCCTACTCATTTTCATGAAAATAGAGAGTATACCACTTTTACAGCGATGGTTTCCACCTTCAGGATAATATAAGTTTTGAAAAGTAGATGCAAAAAATTAGAGAGGAGAAGGAGGAGGAAAAGATGAAGACGGAATGACCAACAAGATAAAGGATATATGTTCTTTTAGTCGGTGATAAAATAATTTTAAATTCATAATCTATTTTGCTTCTTATTAATTAATCAAATAATTTGAAAAAACAAAATATACACTCATGTGTTATTTTTATTTTTTATTTTTTAATTCTTTTTGAATCGAGGACAAATGGATTGGGATGGGATTCGATCCCAAACTTTCTCGATAATGGATTGAGCCCTAAATCATTGTATCAATCCCTTGATTTAGCAAACAAAGTATGAAAATGATTTAGTATAGGTACTAATATTTAGAATAATCAATATTAAAATTTTGTCTATTTTGATATGTTAGTGCCATAACAAGACAAGATATTAGCATCATTATTAGATGAAACCCTTTTTTTGTATATGTAATATATATGTTTGCAAATATGGATTGATTTCATTAAATAGTACTTATATTGCTCGTGTATTTCATGTGTATCTATAAATGAAGCCGTTAATTAATTTATAAATTCTTGAGACTATAAAGCCTAGAAAAATTAGTTTGCTATTTTGGGCTTATTTGATATAATTAAAAATTTAATTTTTGTCTCTGATTATTTTTAATCACTTATATTCATTGATTTGATATATTTTTATATTTTTTAATACACTTTATTTAATTTTCACACATCTAAAAATTATTTTTCAATAAATTCTATAACGTCCTATTTCTTAATAACTCTTTAAATTATATTGAGTGCTAATTAAGTTTATAATGAAAGATTTAGGTGGGGTGCCTCCCTAATTATATAGTATTGACTATAGTTTTCGTTTCCTTCAAGATTTATTCATTTTAAGTGCTTGCCGTTTCCACAAAGAAAGGAGAATAAAGAAAAAAATAGTAAGTGTATCAATGATAATGCCTTTTACAATAACTTTTTTTATCATGATAAACTAGTTTTCACCCCCCGTGCGTTGCACGGGAGTAAAGCTGTATAGATTTATCTAAAAAAATTTATTTAGATTGATTTTTGTGGTAAAGAATAATGCAAAATAATTTTTTTAACAAATGACAGTTGTATTTAATCAATAATACCATCACGTAATATAAAATGTAAATAATATTAATAATAACGAAATATTATAGAAAAGAAAATTTAAGTTTTTCATTTTATACTGTACTCATAATTCAATAAATTTATCTATGGTCGACTATTATCCTAGATTAAATTATAAAAAGATTTTACAATAAAAATCCATAAAATATAAAATATATAATCAATTAAATCCTATTGAAATAATAATTACTTAGCTCGAAATGTATACAATTCAAGGATATTAGCATTAACAAAAGTCTTGTCTCACGATCACCATATATTAGCTGTGCTTTTTTGTAAATCGATAATATACAATGTATTAAACTTACTTTTTTTGTGCGAATAGAAAAATAATAATTGAAAATGATGTATATAAAAAATTTCAATTCAATATCATTCAAACTTTGAACTCGACAAAGGAATAATATAACCACAATAAACTAATTTCAAACCGATTCATAAAAATTATTCATCTAAGTAGCACGACACAATGTAAGAGTGTAGTGCAGTTCTTCTTGTATGAAACAAATTGTAATTGCACAAATGAGAATAATAAAAAAAGTAACCAACATAGAAACAAATAAAAGTAACATAACATAATCGGACTATATATTACACAATAAAAAAAATTTAGTGAATAATTAATGATATACTCTTCATCTAGAGGGCTCATTTGTAGCCTTCCATAATTAATAATAGAATCTGTATCATATCGTTGGCGTAAATAAAAAGCATCATGTTATAGATTAGAGCGAACGACTTGCACAAGTGACTACTTTTTTTCATTCATCTTATATAAGAAATCATTTGAGCAAATGGTACTCATCTCTAAATATGTATATCATTCACCTAGAAAAAAGTCTAATCCTACCAAAAAGAAACATAGAAATCAAAATTATTATGTAATAGTTTTATTTAATAAGTAAGTCCTCTTTACATATTTGTCAAATCATTGTGATTCTTTGTAATTTTTAATTTATAGGTAGAATATAATGTATGCTAATTGCTAAGAAATTTCTCTACTACTTTTATAAACTAATTAGAAAATATTGATATCCCTTTTGAGCTCTAGAAAATTAGCAAATGAAGAAAATCTTGTTAGGATTAGGAAATTTTCTACTTTGCACACTAAAAATTTAAAGATATAATTAAAAATACTTAAAGTATAAATTAAAGATATAATAAAAATAGTCAAAGTAAAAAAATTTAAGATATAATCTTGTTATGTTAGGAAATTTTTCTATTCCTAAATAAAAATTAAAGATATAATAAAAAAACATTTCCTTTCTTTAATAAGTACAAATTCAAGATATGTTGAGAATATTTCAATTAAAACTTAAAGGTATAATTTTGCTATACTAAAAATATTAGTGGAAAAAATATTAAATTTTTTCATTTCAGGATTATACAAATATTCTAAAAGTATAAACATAAATGACAATAAGAGATAAATTGTTAACAAATAAAAAATTAATTTAAACATTTATTAGTGAAAAATATTTGAAACTTATACTTAAAGATTAAACAAATATTCTTAATTTATTTGAACATAATTTAACAATGGGGATTTAAATAGTACTTTAAAAAAATTAAAAAAAAATACACATTGGGGGATTAAATAAATACATTTTTTTAAAAATAAATTATTATTAGTTAGCAATTTTATTCACCATGCTAAAAATAAGGATGAATATTATCCTCAATTTGGAGGATCGATATAAGTGGGTAAAAAATTTAAAATTAAATTTTTTTTGTTTCATATTATTCTATTCATCGAGAGCTTAAAAAAATAGTTTCTATATATAATTTTTGTTATTTCAAAAGTTACTTATTTTACATTCAAATAAGTAATTTATCGCTAAAAATAAAAAATGAGTAACTTTTAAAATAGTAAAATTTATACATCAAAACTATACGCATATTAAACTTTCGATAAATAGAATAATATGTAACAAAAAAAAATTAAAATTTTCAGTTATTTACCCCTCAAATTGATCCTCCAAATGAGCGTTAATGTTCACCCTCGCTTTAGAAAACAAATTTGTTCACCCTATTGAAGAGAGTGAACATCAGCCTCTTTTTTTTAGTCGATTTGAGGGTTAAAATTAAAATTTTATTTTTGGTTCCATATTATTTTATTAGTTAAGAGTTTTAATATGAGTATAATATTGATATATAATTTTTATTATTTTAAAAGTTACTTATTTCTTGGTAAAATAAGTAAGCTTATCATTAAAAATAAGTAATTTTTAAATCAAAATAAAATTATATATCAAAATTGTCTCGTATTGAAGGCTCTCTAAACAAATAGAATAATGCTGAACAAAAAAATTAAAAAATTTTAATTTTTATCCCTCAAATCGATCCATAAGGGTGATGTTCACTTTTTAACAAATTATTATCATGATTTGATTTATGACTTTAGAAAATAATTAGTCAAAGTAATTCTAGCTTAAATCTTATCACAATAATCTTGTTTCGCAATTGAACAACTAAATCAGCGCTTATTTTAT
The DNA here is from genome assembly GCA_018223645.1 of Jasminum sambac. Lineage (NCBI taxonomy): Eukaryota > Viridiplantae > Streptophyta > Magnoliopsida > Lamiales > Oleaceae > Jasminum > Jasminum sambac. Next base: position 28,891,303 of record CP073643.1, on the reverse strand, counting down.
ATATTATATAGATTGATAACACTTCAAGGACTTCAAATAGAGATATACAAACCATTGCAAATTATTATTAATTTACAGTTAAGGCCCAATACAAATCACTAATTCCCGTTTCATGTGAAATTTCCATGTATAATAAAAAAGTAAGATACATTTTTCTACCATAAATATAGTATTACTTTTTAATTTTTAAAAATATGACACATTTTTATGAATAATATTATTATTTATAAACGGTAATGACTAACAAATAATAATGTGACATTAATTTATTTAAGATGGCGTTAAAATAAAAAAATCAATTGACTATGTATTACTAATGTTTAGTAAATTGTCATCCTAAATATTATTATTCTACTATTCCCAGTGTAAAATTAAATCTTCTTTATGTATAAAATGAAAAAAAATAGATTATATCTAAAAAAATTTAATCGTGCTAGTTAATTGGTTGAACATTAACGAATTTGTGACAATTTAATTGGTTGGACATTAAAAGATGTGTGCTTGGAATAAATGTGAACTCTTAAATCCATTTGTTAGAAAAGTTGAAAATTTTAATGAAATTTGCAATTTTGTAGTAGGAAATAATTTGCAAATTATCTAATTATCTAGAAGGTTAAGGCTAATATTTTCGTGTTGCTACAATTGACTAAACCGGGTCGAAGGAAAATGATCGGGATGAGGCAATCCGGGAAATTTGTGGGCCAATTGGTCCAGCTTTTAATACTTTCATTCCCACAATACCCTTGGCTATTGAGATGATGACGTGGCAATTTGCTGAGTTTGTTTGTACTTGTGTGCTATGCGAGCGAGTATTGCGCGTATGGTTAAAGTTTTATTGAGGTGGGTGTGATCTGGTGCATTGGAGTTCACGCGAATCAATATAATAAATGCTTCATAGTATGCCACGTAGCACCAAATATGTTTTCAGCATTTGTTCGGGTTTTGACACTTTCAAGGGCTCAAGTGGGGATTGTGCTTTCACAAGGAATCACCTATTCGTCTATATTCGAGCAATTATGCTATGGGTGGGGGTGGCTACTCAACTAAACAGTTTATGAATTCGTGTATTCAATTTGGTCCTAGTTTGCATTTCACATACTTAAATACAAATTTGGATATAGATCGAATTGAAAAATTGAACATCAATCTGTTTGTATTCAACTTATAAAATTTGTGATTTGATCCAATGAACTTTATAATTAAAGAGAAGCATTTATTTTCTCTTTTTTTTTCTCATTTTGATTTGCGCCACTCAAATTTTTTATTTTATATAAGTTTTAAACTAGAGTAGCAGGTGTCTCACTCAAATTGGAGCTATCTGTGAATTTCGCGAGTCGAACATATCGTTCAAACTCAAGCATCTAGAGCTTGTTTGTTAGGATTATTGAAGAAATGTTTTTTTTTATCGATATTTTCAATAAGTCATTGCATTAATCTGTCATTTTTAAAATTTTAAATTATTTTCTTTAATTCACAACCATACCCCAAAAAAATCATTTTCTATATAATCTCTATCAAGTACATTGCATATTTTTACATTAAATTTGAGTTGAAACTTATACTGAACTAAAGCAAGTTAAATACCACATGATGATTTGCCGTTGTATTTCTTTTTTTAGAATCACTGTTAAACAAATTTATTTATCTATTTATTTTAAACACCTAGATATTCTTGTTTCTATGTGGGCAAACTGGATGAATTGTGGGCTCCTGGTAAAATTATACTCGCACGATCCCAAAAATTTCACGCAATGTTTAAGATTAAAATAGTCAAGTGGCATCAAGATCTTCATAAACTTCATGAGTACCTATGCGTCAACTTGAAAAAGAGTATCTAACTCAAGATTGCAAAAGATGTATAAAATACCAAGCTCCTCCGATTTACTCAAAATTTTGGGAAAACCAATCTTGCTATGATCACAACAAAAGGTACATTTTGCTTATTTTAGTACACAAATGATTATTAGTCTATAAGATTCCTTCAATTTTGAGCGGCATTTTTGCAAAGATACAAAAATATCAATGGAAGGATCATGTTAGTTGTATAAATAATTATGTAATATATATAACTAAGTAAAATGTTATAATAATCTTATAAAGTGAAACATCACCATTATTTTATTACTTGTTTTATTATATCACTGCAGAGTTGTGATACTATGTAAAATTGTACGCACACCTAAAATTGTCATCACTGGAATAGAGCCTAAGCGGATGGAAACCCCTTTGATCGGGCCCATTACAAGTGAGTTGAGAATGTAATATTGTCTGATGTTGTGAGATGTAAATGGTTTGTTTTCTTTGTTAACAAATAGACAAATAAATATAAAAACTCAAAATAGAAATTGAAACACAAAGCTAGTTAGCCTTTATATTTCACTGGCTTTGTAGGTTTTTTTTACAGCTTCTTTCTAGTCTTTGCGCTCGACATAGCTGCAGGGGGATTGATGTGGGGTTGGACAATCATGTAACAGCAAAGGATAGTACCACATCAAGATTTGGAACTATAACAAAATTTTAGCACTACGACTTGATCAAATTCATTGTTTTTTAACACAATAAACTATGTTAACAAGGCAAATGTTCGGCTATCTATATGTTGGCACCTTAAGGTGCCCACATATGGCGTGAATACACGATACGTGTCTCCTTTAGATGATGAAAAGGGAGAGATGACGCATATTTACCCATGTATAGATACCTTAAAGTACTCACATATAAACAGCGAAACAAAACTAATGTTAACAAGTAAATAATTATTTACTTTTCACAAAATAGATACTCCTCATCAAATTTTTACAACTCAAAATTAGTTTTTTTGCCTCACAAAATTATTTTCATAATATTTTTTCAACACTCACTTTTAAGTATATACATTATAAGAGAATATATTTTCTAAGTTCCTGTAGAAAATATTTAATTACTGATCTTTAATTGTAAGTTTTCTGCAAAAAAATATCACATTTCTTTAAAAAACAAAAATTTTTGTTGAACAAACTATTAAGAACTTCTAGGGTTCGTTTTAACTTTTGTCGATAATCTCATGTATCATCCGGTAGTGTTGGCAATGGATCGGGTTCGGATCGGATCAGCCTAATCCAAATCCAAATTCCTCGGATCGGATTCGGATCGGATCAAGAAAAAAATCCAAATATGATCCATATTGGTATAGGTTTTTATAAAAAAATAAAAAATAATAAAAATAAAATAAAATAAATAAAAAATAAAAAATAAAAATTAATTCGGATCAGATCAGATCGGATCAGGCCAATCTAAATCCAAATCCAAATCCGTCTCGGATCGGTCGATCCACGGATCAATGATCCACGGATCTTCGGATCGGTAAAAAATTACTCTATTTGGATCGGGTATCCATCGAATTTGGATCGGATCGAATTTTTCTGCCATCACTACCCCGGCATTGTTTTTACTATTCAATTTAAAAATTTTCAAAACGGAAACTACTTTTCACAACGAGAGCTCGTGAAACAGTCAAGTCCAGTCATCCGGACGAGTATGTCAACTAATTAGTGGGACCCAATTTCACTGATCAACGACAACGTTTCTGTGCACTGTTAATACAAGATCCTCCCTGGGGCCACTTTGTTTGACTTTCTCTTTTATACTTTGACCATTCTTAACTTGTCGAGGCTGAGGAGCTCTAGATCTTGTTTGTAATTTTAAATAAAAATTATTTAATTATCATTGTTTTGTTTTTTTTTTTGAGCATATTTAATTATCATTGTTAGTTGTTCCTTTAGCCGGCATTCTGGATTTTTTCAATTAAAATCTCAATTAAACATATTTATAAAAAATTAATACAATTTTAAGGTTTGAATCTAAGACCTTTTTGGTAGAATAGCAGTATCATATCCAAAATATTTCAAAAATCACCAATGATTTTTTAAGTATGGAACACTCGAGTTATCTTGAAGGCCCGTCTGACTTTCGTTTTGAAATCCGGAAAAAGATCTAAAATAAGCACGGCGAGGATGAGCTCCTACAATTTTGAAAATTTTTCGGCAATATCGTAGTAGCCGGTCAAAGTTTTGGCAATAATTTTAGGCTAAAGTTATCAAAACTTTGACCGGCTGCCACGGCCCACCACGGTGTTGCCGGAACATTTTCAAAATTATTGAAACTCTCCCTTGCCGTGCTGATTTTAGATATGGTTTCGAATTTCAAAACAAAGGTCGAACGGGCCCTGAAAATGGCGGGTGATACCTTAATTAAGGAACCACTGATGGTTTCGGAAAAGTTCTGGTATCCCACCATTTTAACCAACACCATTTTTATATTTTAATTTAATTGACGCATTAATTTAATTTATTACAACTGCCATTTGATTGGTTGCTCTAGTAATAATTTTTATTTACCCCAAAAAATAATAATTTCCGGTTATCAAATAATTCTTATTCATAATTTAAGTTGAATTTAGTGTCCAGTAACAATTTAATAAATTTATATCATTTACCAATTCTATCATTTAATTTTTAATTCTTATAATTTTAATTTATATTTTTTTGTATGCAAATACTTTCAAACTATATATTACTACTTATTATTTGAAACATATAAAGTATTTGTATATTTTTAATGTCTCACACTTTTGTGTTAAATTTTCAAATAATGATACAATAATATGAAAATAAATTTATAAATACATGATATATGACTGTAAACTACGTATTTATTTATATATAAAATATTTAAATTGAAAATGAGATTATAAGTTTATAACACCTCTTATGTAAACAAAGAATAACATGTCAATGTTTTCTTTTTAAACAGTAATACTTTTCAAAAAGTGGTAAAAGATAATCAAATAAAAAAAAGCTAGCAAAAAAAAAATGTAAAAAGAAATATTTTTATAAATTACACCTATTTCTATATCGTTGGATTGGTGCTCCACCATGTGAACTATAAAAGAAATTAAAGAAAAGCTCATTATTATAGATTTCCCAAAGGAGGTTGGGTTGTAGGGGACAAACATGGTACAACATCATCTTCACAGCCATTCATAACTAATCTGTTTTGCCTTAATTATTTCTAAATAATAAACAATAATTAAAACAAATGGAATTCAAGAAAACTAAATATATGTTACCATCGTCCAACAAGATGTTTAGATCGCTTATTTTCTGTTGTGATACTTGTCCTGCGTAATAATGTGAAAACATCATAATAGCTATAGCTTCAAATTAAAACAATTAAAACTTTAGCTATTCATCTGGATGGAGCTTGTTTTAAGTACCCGTCTCGAGTACATACCCGAGTGAGAGGGGGAAAAAAATTTGTGCCCCCACAAAAAAATAGCCCGGGGGGGGGTGGTGTTTCTGTAGGGTGCATACCCTACACAAGTATTTGCATATCTCCGCATCTCGATGATTCTATTTATGTATACAAAAGTAAAAGGAGAGCACCTCAAAGTGTCATCTTAACTTTATTTTAAAATTTATTATAAAAAATTGGGGTGCGTTATATTTGTTTTGTATTTTATGTTTTTACTTTCGAAAATGTCTTGGTGGTTTCTATTTTCAATTGTTATTTAAAGAAAATTAAAAATGCGTTTTGTTAATATGTACTTTTAGAAAAATAATAAGTTGTTAAAAAATCCTCATCTTCTACCTATTAAAAATCACAAAAAGTCCAAAACTTTTCAACTTGTTAAAAATAATCCTCATCTTCAACCTCCACCCACCCTGCTTTTTCTCTTTTAACAAGTCACCAGCGAACTTCGATTTAAACCACCAGCAGGTGGTTGTGAACCACCAGACCTTTAACTACCGTTAATAGTGGTCGTGAACCACCAATAGGTGGTTGAACCACCTGTTTATGGTGGTCGCCCACCATTAATGGTGGTTGGACCACCAGATATGGTGGTTCAACTTCTTTTTTGCGGTGGTGGGGATTAACACATACAAAAAGTAAGAATTGAAACTTAAATGTAATACTCCCTCCGTTCCATTTTGATAGGCATGGTTTGACTTTCACACGGATTAAGAATTTGAAATTAATATTTATTGGAAAGGTAAATTTTACTTGTATATTTCTCAATATACCCCTATATTAAATATGACAACTTACTTTTATTAATAACCATGCATAATAAATAGGGGTAGATTAGGAAATGAAGAAATTAAATTTATATCAATAAGGAAAGTAGCTTATATTTTGGGACGGATGAAAAAGGAAAACAAGTCTATCAAAATGGGACGGAGGGAGTAAATGTAAAGTATAAAATCTAAAAATGCGTTTTAATTTCTTGCTTTTGACATTTAATATAGATACACCGAAAACGTTAAAAAGATGTTTTCTAGTTTTCTTTACAAACAAACATAACGCATTTTCAATATTTTTTAAAAATAGAAGGCGCCCTTACTTTTCTAAATGACTTTAAAATTTTCTTCAACAACATCCCATTTCAACAATGCAATCAAGAACAGGGTTTTTTCACAGGAAAAAAAATGTCTCATGAAAGAAAAAGTTTCATGCAGCCGAGTATGAGAAATTTGTTTAAAATTCTTTGGACAATCCAAAAACATGCATGGAAAATTCTATTACTAATGCGTGTTTAACAAACTTATTTGACAATATTTTTCACACTTTATTTAATCGTGCACAATTCAAAAAAAATTTAGTATTATTTTTTACCTTGTGTGATATACTTTCTTAAATTTTAACTACACATTCTCTAAAAAATTTACTTTTCTTTCAAAAAAGCTTTGTCTAAACTATTTTGGGAGAAAAAAAATTCTGAGAGAATTTATAGTTAAAAAGTAATTATAACTAAAATAAGCATAAAATCCGACTGTTTAAGTTATTTTGTCAAACACTAATAATTGGATCATTTAAATATATTTTAAATTAAATTGTAGACAAAGAGTGTTAGTGAGGGTTAATGAATTGACAGCATAGGGCAATCATAGTCGCGATTATATATAATTATGCAATGGAAATAAGTAATTTGAAAGCCGCCTTCATAATTATGAGGCAAAAAGTGAGAAACACTCGGTATGATTGAAGTTAAAAGCCAGACAAAAATGATGAAAAGCAAAAGCAAAGAAATTTATGCATGACACACCGTACCCCCTCATATTCACATATGTCAATTACTAACTTTGAAGAGAATAAGCCAAATATTTAAGTTTGGAGGGTCCTATGAAATATGACTATAAGTTTTGGTTGGGCCACCAATTACATTTTGAGGGGCCAATGTGTACATACCAATGCCATGCATTGCGTCCTTTTATTGCACCTCTTTTTTACACACTTTGCAACTCATTCTTTTGGCATGGATATGTTCAAAGCAAAACTCATCGGTGCCCGTGTCGTGATGCACCATTGCGGTGCGTCACGCTGATGTGGCCCACAATAGGTGTTTGATCAGCTTCGATGACCAGAGATGGAATTAGAGGGGAGGGGTTGATCACCATTTCTGCAAAATTTTTCTAACTCCACCATTGACTATATTGATTGGTTGTTATGCCAATTTTGGCTTGTCTGAGTTGGCCTGGGTAGTGATGGGTATTCATCAGTGGCAACGCTTCATAGTTGGAAACTATTTAATGTTGTTACCTACTAATGGGGGAATACTTCCTTGCCTCGCTCAGGTGCGGGTGAGATGGGATCCAAGTATCCGATCTGGCACAAGTATGGCCAATCTAAAAATTGTCGAAATTTGAGATCAAATTAGATGTTAGATTACACTCCATGAGAGTTTTATTGCACGAGATACCTCGTAAACTTAACTAAATAAAGCAATTTTCAATCTATCCACCTCCATTCATTAATACATCCAAAAGATACACTATAATTTGCAATTTGCCCAATATTTTACAATATTAGTAAAAATATAAAGTTGACTATCCATTAAAGTAACGTTTTAAGTTCTTTGAAATCTACACGAGATTAGATATAAGTTAATTGAAGTCTAAACATAAAAAAGAATATAAAGAGTGACTATTGTAGTATCGAACTTCACATCTAGACATCATTCAGATAAACTTCATCTTAGAACAGGTGATTTTACATGTCATTTGCGAATATTTTTAAGGGAAAATGGTGTCTCCATATGACAGATGTTGACGGTATGATTTGTGATCCGTATGCTTGATTGTACCACGACTTGCAATGAATCCCCACATATCCTTGGATGCGGGGTTCGAGTCATGGGGAGGGCAAAAAGCTTCAGTTCCAAGCAGAGCGCAAAATCATGAGTTGGACGCGTACAGATCACAAATCCTACCGTCAACAACAGAAATTAAGTGGGGGCCATTGTTTGTGTTTATATATCCATATAATGAGATATTTGGTATTTACCCATAAAACGGCAGCAGAAATGTTTCAGCCCAAATAGTCCTAACCCAAGCTTCCTATATACCATTGGGCTTTATAACTATTAGCCCATAACTCTGAGATATTGTCATTAGACACAAACAGTATGGTGATTTTACTTGACAACTTGATCCACCTTTTTCATCTTGCTTTTACTACTATATCGGGAGTTACTGGAGGAAGAAAAAAAAATTCTATGCTCCCGAAATAGGCCAAATTCGAGTGTCTAAAATGAAAATTAAATTAGTCGTTCATTTTTTTCTCATAAAATTATATTTATTTTTCTTATATATCCGTTCAAAATTTTAGATCCCTCTTCGTTGGTATATATTTTGATATGGTTTCAATCTTTAATCTCAATTTTTGTTTTCTTAGTTGTTCCATCTATTCAACACAAGGCAGAAATTGAAATTGTAGATCTGAACTCATATTTGATGTAATGTAATAGTATATTTAACAAAATACAAGTAAATTCTACCCTCTTTAGTTATACTTTTATTGTTTTTTAAATTTATATATAGAAATAAAATTAAAAGTTTATCTTCACGTTAAAATAATATTACTCAAAAGAAAAGGTGACAAATGTCATGTCGCAACCTTTAACACTACTAATTACTAACGATTTCTCTGACGTTCTTCTTAGCCTAAATCAAGAATCTATGCTTCCGGTAAAGGAAAAAGAAATTCGTGTGCAAATCCCTTTGTTTTTGGTAAATAGCTATGGAACAAGATAAAAGAGGGTGAAAAAAGATATGCCACTTGCCATTAATTACTTCTACAAATTAACTGTATCTGATTGATTAGAGATTAATCAAATCTTAGAATATTGATTAATTCATTATCAGCGAAAGCATTGAAAAGGATTGTTTAAGTACTTGGAAAATTTTTATTAGTCATGAAATAGTTTTCAGTATGGTTGATTATTTATCTTTAGAGGATTTCTATAATTAACTAAATGCTATAATATTTTGTAGAAACGATCAATACTGATCATTTTTAAGTATTAGTGATACACTGAGAATGTGCTTATGGGTATGTTTGGTAGAATTAGCTGATAAATTAACTTATAGCTAATAAGTTAATTGATAACTTATGATTTATAACTAATAAGTTAGTTGATATAAATAAAATCGTTTGACAAAATAACTGATAAATTGACTCATAAATAGAAAATTAAAAAAAATAATATGTTTAAAATATATTTCTAAAAATTTGTATGGGTAAAAAATGGAATAAAAAACGAATTAAAAGCTTGTGAGCTTATTTGAAAAGCTAATAAAAAAAGCTTTTCAAATAAGTTTGAGCTTTTCAAATAAGCCAATCCAACTAAACGAAACTATATAGCTGTGTTTGGTTAATCAACAGTAAAAAGATATTCTTTTCTACAAGTTTTTGCCCAATATTTTACAACGTTAGTAAAAATGTAAAGCTGACTACCAGTCAAAGTAAAGTTTTAAGTTCTTTGAAATCTAGATGAGATTAGATGTAAGTTAAGGTATGTTTGATAGGCCAAATAAGTTAGCTTACAACTTATTTATGGGCTTATAAACTCCTACTAATTAAATAAGCCATGTTTGGTTGGAAGAGTTTATTTGAAAAGTTCGAGCTTATTTGAAAAATTTTTTACTAGCTTTTCAAATAAGTTCATAAGCATTTCATTTTTTATTCTATTTTTACCCTTATAATTTTCTAGAAATTTATTTTAAACATCTCATTTTGTGTATTTTTCTATTTATGAGGCAGCTTATCAGTTATTTTGCCAAATATTTTTATTTATATCAGCTTATCACTATAAATTATAAATTATTAGCTCTCAATTATAAGTTAACTTATCAGTTATAAACTAGCTTATCATAATAAACTAATTTATCAGCTAATTCTACCAAATATATCCTTAATCAAAGCCTAAACATAGAAAAAAATATATAGAGTAACTCTTATAGTATCAAACTTCACATCCAGATGTCATTGAGATGAACTTCTTAGGATTGGTGATTTTACATGTTATTTACAAATATTAGGGTGATAGGGGTTGATTTTCAATGGTTTTTAAAGATTTTTAATGTAAATGGGGAGAGAGAGGGAATGAGTGGAGTTGAATGGTAGAAATTTATGGATGTAATGTGATATATGGATATGATTGATTTAAGGTAAAGAAATTATTGATCAAAAAATATTAAAAAATGGTAAAATTTTTAAAAGGTTGCCTAACATCCTTATATATTTAAGGGAAAATGGTGTCTCAATATGCAGAGAAATTAAGTGGAGGCCATTGTTTGTGTTTACATATCCATGCATGTGCCATGTAATGAGATGAACCACATAAATTTGGTATTACCCATAAAGCAGCATCAGAAATATTTCAGCCCAAATAGTCCTAACCAAAGCTTCCTATACCATTGGGCTTACAACTAGAAACCCGTAAAGCTGATATTGTCATTTGACATAAACAGTACTCATATCCAAATAATGACTTCCACTCGTATGGGCTTGCAGTTGCTGGCCTTCGAGATAACCAAAACTGGCAAATATGCCACATTGGAGTATTAAATATGAAAATTAAATTATTCATTCATTTTTTCTCATAAAAAGTATACTTATTTTTATTATATGTTCGTTAAAAATTTTAGACCCCTTTTGGTTTGTATGTATTTGATTTGGTTTTGATCTTTTGTCTAAATTTCTGTTCTTTTAACTGTTTTATCCATTCAACACAAGAAAGAAATTGAAATTGTAGATTTTGAGTGATGGACTCATATTTAATGTCTGTTATTATTTGATGTAATTATTTAGTATTTAACGAAAGACAAGTAAATTCTACCTTATTTATACTTTTTATTGTTTTTTAATTTATGTATAGAAACATAATTATATATTTTAACGAAAGACAAATTTATCTTCTTGAGATGGCGTAGAAAATTATTTCTCTTATTATATTTATATTTGTCAATTATCACGTTAAAATAATATTACCCAAAAGAAAAAAGAGGACAAACGTCATTTCGTAACCTTTAACACCACTAATTATTACTAACGATTCCTCTGATTGTTATTAGTCCAAATCAAGAATCATTCCAATAAGGGATAACGAAATCCGTGTGCAAATCCCTTTGTTTTTCGTAAATAGTCAAAACTATGGAACAAGATAAAAGAAGGTGAACTTGCCAATAATTACTTCTACAAATTACTAACTGTTTCTGATTGATTAGAGATTAGCCAAATCTTGATTAATTAATTATTATTAGAGAAAGCGTTTAAAAGGATTGTTTATGTATTTGGAAAATTTTTATCACTCATGAAACGGTTTTTAGCACTGCTAATTATCTATCTTTAGAGAATTATATAATTAACTAAATCCTATGATAATTTATAGAAACGATCAATACTAGTCAATTAGAAGTATTGCTGATATACACTAAGAACTAGTATCACGCTGCGATGCACAAGAATAATTAAATTTATGTACGATAAATAATTGATATAAAATTATAAATATGAATATTGAATTACATAATCGATGTAATTTATGCATAGGAGATTATATAATTATAAAAATTATTAAAATCTATAATATTGTATATTATAGTTAACGCAAAAATTGCGGAGTAAATTCACAATTTTAAATTATAAAAATTCACGTGCATCGCATAATTAAGAAGATTATCAAAATGTGTAATTTTAATTCTAATTACCGTGCCTAGCATTGTACAACAATGCTCGAGAAGATTAATTAATTGTAAATGAACCATTGGGAATGAATATATAAAAATTCTTTGATTATCAAAATACGCTCTTTCTCGTTAGACATATCAAATTTATATCAACACCTTTTTCTTTCTCGAAATTGACATTACACACTCTAAATTTTATGATTTTATACGTGCTTTTATTGATTAAATTGTAATTGTTCTTAATTTTAGCTATATTGCATAAGAAGTATTATCTTAATTTTATGTAACTTAAATTTATAGTAACCACCAATTTTCCTCATCTACATAATTTATTTGATTTCTTTTCATTTACATAAACTATATGTTAATTGTAGAATGAAAAAATTTTTATTTGTAATTTTATATACTTAGAAAAGGCCAAAAATATGCAATGCAAAATTCAATCAGTGGAAGCATATCACATCGAAGCATTAAAAACAAAAATATCATTTAATTTTTTTAATTAGTAAATAGTATGTCATGTTAAGATCGCTAAATAGGGTGTTCACCAAACGCGACACTTCAACTATAATTATATAAGGATTAATAAATTACTATTTTACTTAAAAATAAATAAATTATTGTACATAAATCCAGTTATAATTTTAACCACTCACTATTTGACTTTCAAAGAGAAAAAAGTAAAAAATTCTCGCTATTTTTTAATAGACTAATTCATGTAACCAAAGAAACTATCAAAACCTATAATTTTATCAATGATAAAATTAAATAAAAATCATTATTTAATATTTTAAATTAGAACTTTAAAAATGAAATTATATATAAAGTCTTTCCAAAAATAATTTTTTCTCATTAGATGTTTGTTTTAGATATTGGTTATTTTCAATTATATTTTTAATTACTACTAATTAATGTTGGTTTATTTCCAAAATTAATTTTATAATTTTCTTAAAACATTTAATGTATGCCACATTTGCATCTTTGCCTAGTGGCACTTCACAAATTATAATATAATAAAGATTAATGGTATGGTAATATAACAATTCAAAATATAAAGATAAAGATTAATAAATTACTCTTTATTTAAAAATAAATAAATTTATTTAAAAATAAATAAATTATAGTCTGAAATTCAATTATAATTTTGGACACCTATTTTATTTAGTGATTTTTAAAATAGTAAAAAGCTAAAGTAGATTTAGTAAATAATAAAGGTAAAGAAATTAAAAAAAAAACTTTGTAGAAATTATTTGGATGGAATCCGTCCATTTAACCGTTAGTCAAAGTCATTTCTTTGAAAACTTAGGTGCAAGATTTGGTCCATTTCATTTTAAATAAATTGCACAAAGGTCCTAATTTTAGATATTGTTACAATCAAGTCAAAGTTTGAAAAATGTATACTTTAGTCCCAAATTTAGTTAAATTGTATAATTTTTATATTTTATTTTTCTATGGGTGATTATTTGGTTAAAGTAATTAATTTTATTGAATTAAAATTAGTCTCAAATTTAGTTAAATTGTATAATGATTTATAATAAATAGAATTATTGTGCATATATAAAATTATTATTGTGAATATAAAATTATTATATTTATTATTAGCTATTGGTTAAAATCAAAATGTAAGATCTCTAATGCTAAAGAAAATTTTAGAAAATTGCGATACTATATTAATACGAACAAATGCTTTCTTGTGTTGAAATTTTTGATAAAAATCATTTAATCCAGATCAAATTAAATCAATAAAATTAATTATGGACCAAATAAGCACCCATAGACCCTTATTTTTCTATGGGTGCTTATTTGGTCAAGAATTAATTTTATCAATTAATTGATACCGATTAAATGATTTTTATCAAAAATTTCAACACAAAGAGCATTTGTTCGTATTAATATAGTATCACAATTTTCAAAATTTTCTTTAAAGATTAGAGATGCGCACATTTTGATTTTAACTAATAAATAATAATAAATATAATAATTTTATATTCACAATAATAATTTTATATATGCACAATAATTCTATTTATTATAAATCATTATACAATTTAACTAAATTTGAGACTAATTTTAATTCAATAAAATTAATTACGGACCAAATAATCACCCATAGAAAAATAAAATATAAAAGATTATACAATTTAACTAAATTTGGGACTAAAGTATACATTTTTCAAACTTTGGACTTGATTGGAACAATATCTAAAATTAGGACCTTTTGTGCAATTTATTTCAAATGAAATGGACCAAATGCGCAATCCAAGTTTTCAAAGAATGACTTTGACTAACTAAGAAATCTGACGATTCCATCCAAATCTGACCATCACAAGCACCAAAGTTTTTTTTTAATTTGCGCTTACCTTTTATTATTTTACTAAATCGCAATACGACTAGCTTTTTAATTATTTGCCCCAAAATCCCTATTATTTAAGAATAATCCACTATTTGAACAATCCAATGCACATTATAAATCAAAACTATCTAAAACTATAACATTTTTTAATACAGTGAAAATAAAATACTTATTATTTAATGTTTTTAATTAAAAATTTGAAAAATGAAATTACATTTAAAGTTTTTTGAAAACCATTTTTTTCTTATTAAATTTTATTTATCACATTTAATGATAAATTTATGTTTCATTAAAAATAATTATATTTAAAGTTAATTTTCCTATTTAAATCTACCAATTAATATTGGTTTATTTCCAAAAATAAAATTTCCTTTTTTTTAACTACAAAATTGATTTTTATTTTTTTAAAATATTAATGAGTGCCACATAAGCACTATCACAACGCAGATTCCTGTTTTTATAATATAAAGATATGTTCATATATAAGTTGGGAAATAAAAAGAACACCCCCAAACCGACCACCCCGGGCCCCAAAAAAAAAAAACATTTTGCATGAAATTCACAAAAAAAGGTAATTATATCATGAAATTTGAATTTCATTTTCAACTTTTCCTCAAATACAAAAATAGGAAAATTCGTTAGACCTTTTTTCCCTATGCTTGCCACCTTGACAAATCAAATGAGAAAAGTAAACCAAAAGAAAAATGAAAGGAAAGAAGGAAAATATTGATTTGTGGTTTGCTTGACAAACTAATTCCTTTTTGGTCTTTCAAAAATTTTTTTTCCTTAAAAATTGGTTTCTGTTAATCGACCAAAATTAAATATTAATATTAAATACACATCTTATATCTATATTTATTGCTATACACATTTTCCATAATCTCCCTACTGTTCAGTAAAAATTCAAGTGTTAACAAAAAAAAAATAATAAATAAATAAATAAATAAATAAATAAAATTCAAAACCCGTCATAAGTGTGCAAATATTGTCTCCTCATGCCTTATCCTCTCCAATTTTTGAAGCTGGCATCTTTGATGCATATTGCCCCACAATACTAGGCACCCTTTCCTGAAAACACTTATCTAGTTATGTCATTATTATATTTTTTAGGTACTTACATTTTCAATTTGTCATACATGATTTTCAAAGTTACTTTCAACTATGACTTAGACTTGTTAGAATTAAACAAGTTCAAAATCACTTCTCACAACATTTTAGCAATTTTAATTAATATTTTTTGGAGCTTCTCGCTTTGGTCATCTAAAGTTATTGAAGTTGTTGATATGAAATTTTCAACGACGAAACTCAAAGAGACCTTTAGAATAGACAACATAACTAAAAATAAATAACGTATTATTATTATTATTATTATTATTATTATTATTATTATTATTATTATTATTATCATCGAAATAAAATGAAAATGTTTGAAAGCTGTATTATAACTAAAATCATTCTTGAAAATAACATCGAATATATCATTTGTAGTAATATATAATGACAACAATCAATCGTCATATTGATCGAGAGAAACGTGGACATTATGATTTGCTGATGTACATATATAATTGAAATGTGTTTAACGTTGATTTGCAATAAGATAGGTGAAATTGCAATTGCAGTCCCTAATCTGTGGAGGTAATAACATTTGAGTCGTGAATCTGTAAACTCCTGAATTCAGAGTCCAAACATTTCAAGCGCTTTTGTTTGGGGTCATTTTTTAAGGAAAACATCACTTTGGATATTCGGTTGGTTTACGTGGATTACTTTACAAGGGTAAAATTGTCAATAGAACATAGAAAAATTGATAATATTGAGAAAAATAGTTGAAGCGGGAAATTGATATATTGTATGAACAATTATACCCTTTTAAAATAGGTTGTCTAAGCTATTTCAATCTTATTAGGTTTCAGATTCATGGTTTCCATAAAAAGAGGGCTTCAAATGTAAGCAATTTAAAGATCACATACTCTAATAGCAAAAGGGGGAAAAACCCCAAATCCCCCCTTGTTTTATCAAATAATGTATAACACAAGGTGTTATAAATGGACATTTTAGGGGTCTATGACTTTTCTCCAAATTTGGGGCCATAGGAACCCAAATATATGGCCCCAAATTTGGAGAATAGACCCTTCAAACATGACTCACATTGTTTGATATTATGCAATGATTTTATGCATATATATAAGACAAATGCTATTATTTGAACTTTAGTTGTGGATGACTTTTTTTTAATTAATTTAATTTCAAAAACCCTTTTCCTCTCTCTATATATAATTTAATAATAACTTTTCCACCCTTAATTTATTCCCTTTTATCTTTCGTGGGCCACACTATTTTTGCTCTAAGTGGGTGAGCTTAAGAACGTAGGACGCGAACATTATTGTGAAGAAAGCAAGAATAACATATAGCAATGTATAGATTCAATTAAAAAGAGAGAAGAAGAGGAGATGAGAAAACCCTAGAGAATCAATAACCATTCAATACAATAAAAAACGTATATATACATAAGAGACCTAAGGACTAAACTATACTAACAAGATAAGTAAAGTACTAGATTACAACATAACTAAAAATATTACTCTTAACAATTACCATCTCGAATGTGGATAGGGTATGTGTTGCGTTCGTAGTGTCAAGTCTCTTATTTGTGCCCCACATCGTTCATTCAATGAGTGTGTGTAGTATATATCTGGTTCTGCGATACTCAAAATTGTCATAGTTTTGAGTACTGACGTGTTGAATCTTTGTAAGGGCGTGCATGTGTTGTGTATATTCATTAAAAATAAAAATCTACAAGATGTTGCATTGGAGATGCTCCGTATACCTACTGGATAATTAAAAATCATCGATTATTTTAATTTTATACAAAATAAAGTCTTAATTAATTACTACTATTACACTTAAAAATGCTATTATACTCAAACATGTGGTCACGTAGAGCATACATATTTTAGGCCAATCTTTTATTTTTTAGATGTACGTAACAAACTTGTCCCTACATATAATCTTATGCTTAATCGACGTGTAGACATTGACGTAGACATTAAACAAAAATTTAGGAAAATACAAATTATCTGTTATAAATTTACAACAGATAATTATGTTGATTAAGCATAAGATTATATGTAGAGACAAGATTATATAATAAGCAGTAAAAAATTTTTAACAGAACAATATTCCAACTCTATTGTGTTGAAAATTCTTATTCGACGTGCCTGGTGCGTACAACAAATATACGAGTTGAAAAAATGAATCCCATTTTACATGGACCCTACCCATCATTATATAGGATAATAGTTGAACAATGTAATTGTGTGAAGTGTTATAATTCTGTATAAAAATTATTAATGACAAATAGTGGTGAGGTGATTGCAACATTTCGCTTAGCTCTATAATTAATTGTACAATTAGTATAATCCATCGTTATACTATCCATTTCAACATGGATCATTAATTAGTTTTATTTTTATTTTTTGAATGAATGGATCTTTAATTTTAATCTTTCACAAAATAATAATATAAGACAATGAAGTTTTCACTTTTAGAGAAACAAAGATATATGTAATTATGTTGTCACGAACTCCTACCTTAACTTTACCCTCTGATATTTCCACTTTTTTTAATGCTTTAGCAATTAAGTGATTCTACATAGACATTTTAACTGAATTTTCATGTCAATGAACATTGCAAGACAATATATCAGTAAATGTGAAAGACGAAATAATAGTTTCCACGTAACACGTGCAGGTATAGAGTCTGAAGCTCTTTCAATTCAATACTAAAATAAAATGAGAGGTTATTTTGATGAAAATAAATTAATAAGGTAATGTAAAAGTTGCACCATTTTGATCAAATTATAAATTATAATAATTTTATTGCGAGCTCTTAAATCTATATCTTACTTACCACTAACAACTCAAATATAACACGTCTAGGAATTTAACAACCTTACTCTTTGGACTTTTCTCACGAGTAGTAGAACAATAAATTAATAACGTTATGCACAAAACTTTCTTGTTTTCAAGAGGCAGAAATTGATGCGCAGTTTGTTTTGCTAGAGCATCTCAAGAAAAAGCAAAAGAAGTTTATTTTCCTTTTCAGAAATATTATTTTAATTTCATAAATATTTCTTTGTTACACAAGTATTCTTTGACAAACTGGGATAACGCTTTTGCTACATTGTTTTTTATTTTTTATTTTGAATAGTTTGCTACATTTGTTTTATAATCACAAAACTGAAATATGCATGTCATGTTTTCCGTTTCTAGAACAGTTGAACTTCCCTCTCCTACATTTTCTTCCCTTTTAATTTGTTCTTCACATTTATTTAATTTTTCATTTTTAATTGTTTGTTAATGAATATTATATATGCACACACACATTGCCCAATTTGCAAATTATGGTCTCAAATATGTTGGCCCAATTTTTATTTCCTTTGCTTGAAAAAGCCCAAATGCATTAGCTCAGTGGCGTGGATTATTTTAATTGAACCAGACAACCAAGGAGAGAGGATTTGAAAAATTAGAGTTAGATTCACTTGTCCTCTGAGTGATCCTATTTAATCAAAATAATACACACTATAGAATTAATAGACTTTGGTTTTGTATGTGAATTATTTTTGTTAGAAGCGATAACGAAAAACACAAGAATTGAGACAGCTAGCAAATATGGACTCACTTTTCCACTATCAATTTTCTAAAAAATGTAAAACGTGAAAGCTTAGAAAGCTGCAGGCAATTGAGGCCGAAATAAAGTTCTTAAAAGAAAGTGTTTTCGGGGTTATATATTAAATCCAAATGTTAAAATGGTTTGATCTTGTCATGATTTGGTAGGTGAGGAAGATTAGTTAAGTTAATTCAATTAAGATTTTGACAAGATTAATCATAGACTACTCAAATGCATGTGTGGTAAATGGTAAAAAGTAAGCTATATATATCAGCATTTAGAGGCCTAGTTTCACAAGCTAGCTCGAAAACCCAACGATGGGAACAAGAAGAAAAGGCTCCAAAATGGCTTCTTTGATTGCCACTCTGCTGGTGGCAATAGTGGCACTATGTTTTCCTCTAGAAACCAATGCTAACTACTTTTATTCATCTCCACCACCGCCCAAAAAGTCGTATCAACCACCATCTCCGCCCTACCATTACAAGTCTCCACCACCGCGAGACGAACCGTATCACAAGTCACCTCCACCACCGCCTAAGAAGCCTTATGTGTACAAGTCTCCACCACCACCACCAAAGAAGCCCTATGTCTACAAATCCCCACCGCCACCTAGCAAGAAGCCCTATATCTACAAGTCACCACCACCACCGAAGAAGCCCTACGTCTACAAGTCTCCTCCACCACCACCGAAGAAGCCCTACATCTACAAGTCTCCTCCACCGCCGCCGAAGAAGCCCTACGTGTACAAGTCTCCTCCACCGCCGCCGAAGAAGCCCTACTTGTACAAGTCCCCTCCACCGCCGCCGAAGAAGCCCTACGTGTACAAGTCCACTCCACCGCCGCCGAAGAAGCCCTACGTGTACAAGTCCCCTCCACCGCCGCCAAAGAAGCCCTACGTGTACAAGTCCCCTCCACCACCGCCAAAGAAAACTTACGTGTACAAGTCCCCTCCACCACCGCCAAAGAAACCTTACGTGTACAAATCACCACCACCGCCACCAAAGAAGCCCTATGTTTACAAATCACCACCACCACCTCCCAAGAAGCCCTACGTGTACAAGTCTCCACCACCGCCACCACCAGTTTACTCACCGCCCCACCATTACGACTACACTTCTCCTCCTCCTCCTTACCACTACTAAGAATATTATGCAACCAAAATCCCAAGGTACATTTTCAATTTGATCACAAAACACATACATTTGATTCCAATTAGTTAATTTTCACCGAGTTATAATTAAATTATAATTATGTCCTAACGACAAAATTAAAAGTGAACGAATTCTTGCAGGAAGAAGCTCTGCAAAAGGGATTAGTGTACGGTGTGAAAGTGATCGAAACAAGAAGACGAGGAATAACATAAGCATATGTTTGAATGGTTCACAGATTTGCACGCATGTTTTAGTTTCCTAAGAGTGTAATTTTAGTGTGTTTTATTTACCAATTTCGCATATATTATATGTGTTGATATTATTTTATATCTCTTGGCAAATTCCTAGTGTAATTATTATTATTTAAATGTAAGAAAAAATAAAGAAATTTATACGAACTTCTTATAGAACAGATGATTTTACAATTTACATGTTATTTCCGAATATTTTCAAGGGAGAAAATGGTGTCTCAATATGCAGAGAAACCAAGTGGAGGCCCGTGGAGGCCCTTGTTCGTGTTTATATCCATGTAATGAGATGAACCGACAAAGCTTCATATGCTATTGGGCTCTTTAACAAGTAGCCCATAAATCTGACATATTGACATACTCAACACTCAGGGGTCCAAATAATGACTTAGTATTCACATCGGCTTTCAGTTGCAAGCCATGACCAAAACGGGCAAATCCATCGAGTACTAAAAATGAAAATTAATTACTCATCCCTTCTCATAATAACTAGTATTACTCCCGTGCGTTGCACGGGATAACTAAGATAGTATATTTATATAAAATAATATTATAAAATAGGGCATAAAGTATTATAAATATATATAAAAAAATAACGAAACATATATAATATTATAGATATGGACAGTAGTTTATAAATTTTGGTGCAAAATATTGTCTTATAAGAAAAAATCATATCAATTATCGTAATTATTAATTTTAGGTAAAATCATAACATTTGCGAAGAAAATTTATGTTATATACTTTTTTGAATAAAAAATATAAATAACATATTTTATGAGTCATATACATGACTGTAAAAAGGTATTTCAAATATGATTAATAATCATCTTATAGTCGGCTTATACTTATATATATATATATATATATATATATATATATATATATATATATATATATATATATAAATTCTATGAATATTGAATTGAGTTTATACTACATTTAGCTCGAATTGAATTCTAAATATTGAATTGATTTTGTGCCTTAAGTAAATAAAAAAAATATTTTTCTTATTTAATTTTTTTAGATAAGTAAAAAAATTTTAAATAGAAAAAGAGTCCAATCAACCACTGCACTATGTTGACACCGTAATTAAAAACTAAAATGTATATAAAAAATTAAAATTTAATATTGAAAGATTAAAAATATAAAAAAATGTAATTCTCATTTTTAAAAATAATCCAATTGTCATTGTAGTTTATAACTTTGACATCATATCACATTTTCATTAATATTTGCATTTGGTTCATTTTCAATTATATATATAATTCAAAAATTAAAATTTATATAAAAAATTATAATGAGGAAAAAAATACTAAATAAACAAAAAATAAATTAAATAAGGAAAATAAAATAATAAAGTGTGTATTTAATATTTATTTACAAAATGAGATTTTCCTTTTTTTAATTTTAAGTAAATGAGTTCCAACTTGGTGCTGCCAACATAACGCAATGCCTAGTTCACAGTTCTCTTGTTAGAATATTAAGATGAAGATTAAGATATAATTAATTTAAAGATTAAAATGTATACAGAAAATGTTAATCTTCATTTTCAAAATTAATTTAATAGGTGTAAGTTTTAATCTTGATCTCTTATCAGTTATCATATTTTCATTAATGCATGCAATACTAAATTATATAAAAGAATTGAAAAATTATATAAATTAATTATAAAATTAGAAAATATATATAAAAAATAAAATATTTATAAAAAAGTAAAATAAGAAAAATCAAATCAAATAAGGAAAGCGAAATAAATTAAATAAGGAAAGTAATTAATCTTAAAAAGCTAATGCCAAACGTGGCCTTGCCACCTAGGCACTTTGCCTAGGTGGCACTTGTCTTATTATTATATTAAGATATACTTATCTTCCCAATTTGTTTGTTCAAAATTATAGATCAATTTTCATGTCGGTATGCATTTGATCGAATTCAAATATGTAGCCTCAATTTATGCCCCTTGTTTGTTCAATCAATTAAAACGGCACAAAAACTTAGACAATAGATATTTACTCGTATTACTTTTGTCTCATAAATATACCATATTTCTATTTTTGTAAAAATTAAGAAAAATACAATTAATAGTATTGGAAAAGTAAAACTTACGATTATTTTCCTAATATACCATTTTATTTATTACTCCGTTCGTCTCACAATAGGGTAAGTGGACTATCTTTTTATGATGGATAAAAATAGTATGTTGGGTTATTTTTCTGAGACGGGCGGAATAGATATTTTATTTCAACTAATCTATTTTTGGATAACAATATCTATTAAAGGAGGATATATAAAACAACTAATATTTTAACTACATCTTTAAAAAGAATGTGACATATATATTGTGAATGATGAAAAATGAAACTTGGTTTATCTTTATGGAATGGAAGTAGTATTTGCTATCTATCATTATTTAATGTACTCCCACATCCCACAAAAATATGCATGTTGATTTTTTTCACAATAACTAAAAAAATAATAAGTAATATTATTGAAAAAGTAAAATGTAAGAGTGTTTTCCTAATATACCCTTTAACTTACTAATTATTACATTTTAATAATTTTATCTTGTTGATAACAATGCACATTAAATATGAATATATAAAAAACTTAATATTTTAATTAGTCCATTAAGAAAAGTGGTCTATCTTTATGGGACGGGTTAAAATAGAATACAAGCCTATTTTTGTGGGGCGGAGGGAGTAATTGTGTTTTCAATTAAATGCAAGTACATACTACTTCCTCATCCCAAAATGATAGCCTGTTATTTCTTTTTTATACGTCCCAATATAATAGTTTACTTTACTAGCTTAATTAACTTTTGGATTCCTTGTATATCTCTATTTAATGTGCATTGTAATCGACAAATAAGAAGTAATAAAGTTGAATAATAATTAAGGATAAGGGTCAATTAGAAAAATTATTCTTAAATTGCACTTTTCCAAAAATATTAATTAAACTTTCTTAATTTTTGTGAAAACTAGTATCACGCCCGTGCGATGCGTGAACAATTAAATTTATGTACGATAAATAATTGATATAAAATTATAAATATAAATGTTTAATTATATAATTAATTAATGTAATTTATGCATAGGAGATTGTATAGTTCTAAACAATTATTGAAACTTATAATATTGTATATTACAGTCAATGCAAAAAATACGTAATAGATTCACAATTGTAAATTATAAAAATTTACGTGCAACGCATGATTAAGAACTTTATCAAAACAGGTAATTTTAATTCTAATTGTCGCGTATAGCATCTCATAACAATGATTGTGGAGATTAATTAATTGTAAACAAACCATGGGAAATGAATATATAAAAATTCTTCGATTATCAAATCGTGTTTTTCTCGTTAGTACATATAAAATTTATATTGAACACTATTTTTCTTTCTGAAATGGACATTACGCACTCTAAATTTTATGATTTTATGCGTTTTTAATGATTAGCTGTAATTGCTAATCACTATTGTGATTAGCTAAAATTTTAACTCTATTGTATAAGAAGTATTATACTTAATTTTATGTAACTTAAATTTATAATAATACCAATAATTTTTCACATCTACATAATTCATTTGATTTCTTTCCATTTACGTAAACTGTATATTAATTGTAGAAAGAAAATTTTTTTATTTTTAATTTTATATACTTAGAAAAGGAAAAAAACGCTTGCAATGCAAAATTCAATTAGTGAGGTATAACATTAGTCGTATTAAAAACTAAAAACATCAATTAATTTTTTTAATTAAAAGCCGTGTGTCGGTTCGGCACTGCCAATAGGGTGTCCGCCAAAAGTGGCACTTCAATTATAATAATATAAAGATTAATAAATTACTATTTTATTTAAAAATAAATAAACTATTCAACATAAATCTAGTTATAATTTTAATCACTCACCATTTGATTTTAAAAAAGAAAAAAAAAGTTAAAAATACTCGCTATTTTTAACAGACCAATTAACGTGATCAACCAAAACTATTAAAGCCTGCAATTTTATAATGATAAAATTAAGTAAAAAAATAAAAAAATACTTATTATTTAATATTTTCAATTAAAACTTTAAAAAATGAAGTTACATTTAAAGTCTTTTCAAAATAAATTTTTTCTTATTAAATAGTTGTTTTAAATATTGATTTATTTTCAATTATTTTTTAATTATCACTAATTAATGTTAATTTATTTCAAAAACTAATTTTATAATTTTCTTAAAATATTTAATGTGTGCTATATTAGCATCTTTACCTATGTAGTACTTCACAAATTATAATTATTTTTTTGGGGTTGGGGGTGTTTGCTATAATTGTTAACATTTTTTAATTTATGTGTAAAATTAAAATTAAGCATATCTACATTAGACAATATGAAATAATGTTTTTCCGGTCCGTTTTATGTGTATCTTTGTAAATTATCGTACTAAGATAGCATTATTATTCAAATTAAAAACAAAAGATCAGTTATATTCACACCACATTAATATTTTCCTACACCACATTTTAAACACACCATACTTAAATTTAAAGTATTTATAAGCGCACCACCACTAACATACAAATTTGCGGAAAAGATCTTCTGCCAACACTGTTGGTAAGATATGCTAACCCCCTATTTTTTTGGCGGAAAAAATCGTGGGGCCCACACGAACCCCACCATTAGGAAATAATTATGTATTATTTATCTCACTTAATGTAGATACTAAAAAAATATTTTTTTAAAAAAAGGATGATGATGTGGCGCCCTATGAGGGCGCCACGTCACCTTATTGGTTGGCAGGATATCATGGCAACACCGCATTTTTTTTGGGAAAAAAGATCGTGGGACCCACACGAGCCTCACCACCATCAGGGGATAATTATCTATTGTTCATCTTATTTAATAAGGTAGATACTAATAATTTTTTTTTTTTTTTAAAGATGATAATTTGGCACCTTTTGAGGCCGTCACGTCACCTTGTTAGCATGTTTTCCTTCGCGTACAAATCTGACCGGCTGCTAATTACGTATACCACCACACCACGGCCTCTTAATTTAATTAATTAATCTAAAAATAGAAAGAATTAATAACTCCGTTCAATTCATGACTCTTAACATCGGAAACCAAATATCAAAGCTACAGCTGCAGACTTGCAGAGATCAATTCATCCACAACACTGAGAATCCCTTGATTCCCAAACCCGTTTAGTAAGATTCTGGTAAGTAGAGTGCAATAAATTGAGCCGAAATCTGGACTAAAGAAGCAAACATATAAAAAGATTTTTATTATTTCTTTGAATTAACTCATCTGCAAATTCCCTTAAGACTCAAAGTGAAAGTAATATACATGAGAAGTGAAGACACAAATTCAAGCCTCTTCTTTTATGATTATTATCCAAAGTATAAATCTTTTTTTCATCTTTCAATCATAGATTCAAATGTTTTAGAAACGAATTGAAACTAGCTAGAATCTGCTTTCAGCCATCTTCTTTACTTTGGCTTTGATTTCATTCATCTTCCTTGTCTATTAATTTAATATTGTATACATCACACAAAAATTATGGTTGCTAAGGTCATTCCCAATTATAAAAACAATTAAAACCAGAATCAAACACGAATTATAAAGCTACCAAATTCTAAAAGAAGTAAAGGTTCAAGCGGCTGCAATCAAATCCAAAATCAACCCCACCCACCCCCACCCCCTCCCTTTCTCTCCCTCCCTCTCTCTCTCCCTCTCTCTCTCCCTCCATACGCACATGTCGAGTGGAATCATCAAGAAAGAGAAATTCAAGGGTTTGTTGAAAACAAGGAATGGAACATGGAGACAGAGATTGGAGACAAATTTTAATGTATTTTAATGGAGTTTGATGGCAAAAATTTAATAATATAAGTGAATCCGATAAAATTTGTGATGTCGAGTAGATGTGATTTGTTTGATCAAATTTAAATTTTAAAAAATATGAAAAAGTGGTCATTTTTAAGAATATGTAAACATGCTCATATTATATTAGGACATGGTGTACTTATAAAAAGTAAATAAAACTTTTTGTTAAGTAGTGATTAACTATGTCATTTCACTAAAGGTTATTATAGGAAATAGATTAATTGTGGTGTCTTAAATAAAAAATGTGGTGTTAATATAATTATCCAAAATTATCCAAAATAAAAAGTGAAAAATGTCATTGCGTAACCGTTAACACTTCTAATCATCGATTTTTTTGACCTTATTAGTCGTTGTAAATTCAAGAGT
The DNA here is from genome assembly GCA_018223645.1 of Jasminum sambac. Lineage (NCBI taxonomy): Eukaryota > Viridiplantae > Streptophyta > Magnoliopsida > Lamiales > Oleaceae > Jasminum > Jasminum sambac. The sequence goes on along the minus strand of CP073643.1, from coordinate 28,864,646 downwards.
CATTCTTCCGATAATAAAGAGTAACGAAAATCCGTGTGCTATGAAAGCATTTCTTTTCCGTACGTACATAGTCAAAACTATGGAATAAGATAATTAGATAAAGAAGGTTGAAAAAAGATATCCCACTTGCAATTAATTACTTCTAAAGAATTACTAGTACTATTTCTGATTGATTAGAGATCACTGAAATTAAATAAAGCAATTATAAGATTGATTAATACATATTAGAAAGAGCATTGATAAAGATTGTGTTAACTAATGCACTTTTTTTTTTGGACGGGTTAAATGTCGAGTATTCGGTACTCATTATTTACTTATGGAAAATCAAAATTAACTAAATATTATAGTGTTTTATGTATAAATGATGAATGCTGGTCAATTCAAAGTACAAGAGACATACTTAAGATGTATTTGGTGGTAAAAGTTAAAAAAGAAATTGAATTACATATAAATTGGAAAACAAAAATCAACTCCCTCTATATAGAATCTATTTTCCATGAAATTGAAAAAAAAATAAAAATAAAAGTGATTGTATCATAAAATTTGTATTTTATTATCAACCTTGAGCATCAAATAAAAAATAAAAACCAAATGAAAAATGAAATTCATTAAACCTTTTTCCCCTATGTTTTCCACCTTCACACATCAAATGAGAAAAGTAAACCCAATGAAAAATGAAAGGAAAGAAGGTAAACATTGATTTATGACTTTTTTGAAAAATATCAATATCAATATTAATTAAATATGATACAAAATCTATTCAATATTCATAAATTTTATATATGTCCATGCAGGCTGATCATAAGATCATTGTTAATCGTATTTGAAATGCGTTTCGATAGTTGCGTATGATTCATAAAACGTATTATTTAAGTTGATTTTTTTTTCAAATAAATATATTATCTAAATTTTGGTCCCAGATATTATGTTCTTACCTAAAATTATCAATTACGACAATTGATATGATATTTTTCTTATAAAATAATATTTCGCACCAAAAATTGTAAATCATTGTTGAAATCTATAATATTACATGTATTTCGTTATTTTTATTATATGTTCATAATAATTTCTTATCTTATTTTATAGTATTATTTTATGTAACTATACTATCTTAGTCGTATCTTGCAACGCAAGGGGTGATACTAGTATATCATTATTTAACTACTATTCAATTTAAAAATTCATTTAAATAGAAGAAAAAAATTGAGACCACGCTGGCACGCCATGATAAGTGTATGAAATATTGTCCCCACATGCCTTATCTTCGCCAAACTTTCAAGTTGGCATCTTGGACGCATATGCCTCTCAATGATAGGCATTCTTCGTGAAAACACTTCACTTAACTAGTTATGTCATTACAAAAAAAAAAAAGGAAAAAAAAGAAAGAAAAAGTGTTATGTAATTACATTTTTTAGTCACTTATACTGCATACGTGATTTTTAGAGTTGTGACTTGTCAAAAAAACTCATTTATCACTTAACATTTTAACGTGCAATTCTAATTTGCATCTTTCGAATCGTCTTGACTTGATAATCTCGAGTCATTGAAGTTGTTGGTACAGAACTTTTAACAACAAAACTCGACAAAAGCAGTGGAATTGACAACACAATAGAAAGTAAACTAGTATTATTCTTCGGATCAAAATAAAAATGTTTGAAAGATGTTTTACAACTAATATCACTATTCAAAATAATGTGATTAATGTAATGACACTTCATAACCACCATTAATGGTCATATTGTTCTAATCGTGTAATACCAATGTGGGCCCGTGGCGATAAGGTGGGGTCGGCTTGGAGTGATGCACAGCTTGTACGTTTACCATCCCGTGTTAGCCAGCGAGGGAAACGTGGACAGATGGCTGCTAATGTACAAAATTGAAAATGTGTGGCTAAGCAGGACAGTGGCACTCTAATTAATGTTTGATTTAATTTAATATATTTATCACTATAATATAGGGTAAGTGGCAATAGCAGTCCCTAATCTGTGGAGGTAATACAATTGAGTCATGAACTTTAAAACTTTCGAGTACAGAGCCCCAAGCCCTTGCGTCGAAAGTTACTATCTTTTTTCTTTTCCTTTTTTTTTTGAGAAGGATAACGTCAAGCTGGACGTATGTAGATTAATTTAAAAGGATAAAATTATCCGTCAAGTTGGATATTAAATTAACTTACGTATACTGCTTTAGAAGGATAAAATTATCCATGTGGCCATATCAACTTTTTAATTACTTCATCAATTAGTTTTTTTCAATTTTACCTCAGTTAATAGTAGGTAGAAAAATGAGATAAAATCAAGAAAAATAATTGAGGCGGGAAGCTAGCATGACTATGTTGACAATTTATCTTGTTCTATAATTCACGCAAGCTGCCTCAACCTACTTGATGTTCACACTTAAGTTTTTGGTCAAAAGAGGACTTCAAACAGAAGCACTTTAAACATTGTGGACTCCGAGTACGTGAGTTTAAGGATTCAGGACGTGAACATTACCACCTCAAATGTTGGTGACTTTGGCCGCAATTTACCAATTAAATAATTGAAATTTAATAATTAACTTAGACAAGTCAACGTTACCTCTTTATTTAACGAAAACAACGAAGGAGCCTCACACCTAATCACAGTATTCCTTTAATTAAAAATACAGTATTCCTTTAATTAAAAATGATAATAATAACTTTACTCAAAAAAAAAAATGAAAATAATAACAGTTTTGTATTTCCCTAATTTTCGTTTAATGTCTACACGTCGATTAAGCATAAGATTATACATGCAGAGACATGTTTTGTTAGGAACTGATCTAAACATGCACAGCGGAAATAATTAATCAATTCCAAACACCGGATCCTCTCGACTCTTAGATGAGAATTGTGATTAAGAGATTACCAATAAAGCGGATTTTACGGCGTAAATCTCTCTTGCTCTTACGTCTCCACAACCGTCCAAACGTACGGCCTCCAACGTTGATCCACACGTCAAGACTCGTCTAACAACGAACGACCAGAAGTGAGATGATCTCTCTAAATATTAGTCTAGCTAATTTAGAGAGAGTTTAGAGACAATATATGTATGATCACCCCTATTATGGCTACAATGAGTTATTTATAGGTTTCTGATAATCACTATCGGGGTTGCTTTGTGCCACAAGATAACTCAGTGGCCCAACTATCGCCAGACATACCATATCTAACATACTCCCACTTGGACAAGGTCCAATGCACGACACGAGTCCTTGACTTTGTGTGTGACCCATCAGGCTCCCATTCACAAGGCAAACGTCATGGTGTCACTATCTGATCTTATCAAGATAGGATAAAATGAAATCCCCATTTCAGTTTATCATCGATTCACCCAGATCGATCGACCCATGTCGCCGTCCATGATTGACATCTAGCAATGTGTCATGGCAATCCATGTAATGGGATAAGTCATGTGGAGATGACGAAACCTTTACATGTACGGTTACCGTGGAACTATAATCCCTTCATCAATATAAACCCGATTGGTTCCGAGATATGGATTTACGTCAATCTCATTCAACCAATCATGTTGTTCGCCCTCAACTCAACGTTGATCAAATCAGTGATTGTGATTGAAAACTCAATTCAATCCTACAATCCCACCTTGGCCAAGGAATTTATATCAACTTGATTGGGCGAAATGCAGTTTATAATCTCCCGTTATCCAGGAGTGATGAATCCCGTATCGAATACTCACAACCTTCATGCACTTCTCGCTATACCCGTACGGCATTTCCAGTCAACCCCCGGTTAGAGTATCCTTCAATGTCCGCCAAAGTAAAGCCATCCGTGCATAAGATTCTATGGTATTCTCAAGTCTAAGGACCAATTCCACCACCGCACATTAGAGACCAACTGCTGACGTAAGGATAACTATCCATGCAAAGATCCCTAGGCGTCATCCAAATGCTTGTTCCACCAACAAGGCATCCATGTGTCCATCTCAACGTCTTCACATTCTAACTTGTGAGATCAATTACTTCTTCCTTAAGAAGGAGATGCAACACATGCCAGTCTATCCGCAACGACAATATCCGAGTCTTGCCATTGCTTTGACTGGGGATAGTTTAAGAATATGTGCTAAAACTTGCATCTCACAATCACAACCACTTGCGATTAATCAAGTTTGTCCACACTTATTCTACGGACTCTATTATTTTGATTGTTATAATATGACAACGAATGAATATAATAGATCTGCCATTTTTGAAGCGCATATAAATAATTAAACATACTCAAAACGTCTTACATGAGGGTATTGACATCCAAACTATATCCATTCACTCATGTATCTTATACCAATGGAAAAACATGACTATCATGCTTATTTTGCGATAACGCTTTGGTCAGCGGATCACCACGTTATCGTCAGTATGGACTCGCTCTATCTTTATATCATTCCTCTGAACTATCTCTCTAATGAGATGGTATCGCCTTAATACATGCTTGGATCGTTGATGAGACCTCGGTTCCTTTGCTTGCGCGATGGCTCCATTGTTGTCACAATACAATGGTATCGGATCAACAATGCTAGGAACAACTCCAAGTTCGGTGACAAACTTCTTGATCCAGACCGCTTCCTTTGCTTACGAGCGGCTATGTATTCGGCTGTCGTTGAATCGGTAGTTTCTTGCTTGGAACTTTTCCAACTTACGGCACCCCATTGAGGGTAAACACGTAACAGATTGGGATTTGCGATCGTCTTTATCTCGATTGAAAACTAGCATCTGTGGTATCCATGAACTTTTAGTTCATTTCCTCCATACACCAAGAACATGTCCTTAGTTCTTCTCAAGTACTTAAGGATGTTCTTGACCGCAATCCAATGTTTTTCTCCAGGGTTCGATTGGAACCTGCTCGTGACACTCAGAGCATATGAGACATCCGGCCTCTCGTACATAGCATTGCATACATGATGGATCCTATTGCCGATGCATAAGGAATCCTATCCATGCGATCTCTCTCAACTTGTGTCTGTGGACACATATCTTTTGAGAGATTAATCCCATGCCCTATGGGAATGAGTCCTCTCTTCGACTCTTGCATATTAAATCTTCTCAAGATTTTATCTATGTACATGGATTGGGATAGGCCAAGCAGTCTTTTAGATCTATCTCTATAGATCTTAATCCCAATCGTATCTTTGCCTCTCCCAAATCCTTCATGGAGAAATTTGTGGATAACCAAGATTTTACTGATCTTAGCATTGGAATGTCGTTCCCTAATATTAATATGTCATCCACATATAAGATTAGAAAAACGATCTTACTCCCACTACCCTTTTGGTATACACACGGTTCGTCTTCGTTTTGAATGAAATCAAACCTCTTGATTGTCTCATCAAAACGAAGATTCCAGCTCCGAGACGCTTGCTTAAGTCCATATATGGATCTTTGCAGTTTGCATACCCTATGCGGCTTACTAGACTCAAAACCCCTCGGTTGTGTCATGTACACATCCTCACTGAGATTCCCATTCAAGAACGCGGTTTTGACATCCATTTGCCAAATCTCATAGTCATGGTATGCTGCAATCGCAAGTAGAATCCGAATTGATTTAGACATGGCTACGGGTGAGAAGGTCTCATCAAAGTCAACGCCTTGTCTTTGATTGTAACCTTTAGCCACTAGCCTTGCCTTATAAGTTTGAACTTTACCATCCATGTCGATTTTTTTGTAAACCCATTTACAACCTATTGGTTTTACCCTTTAGGCGAGATCAACCAAGGTCCATACCTCATTTTCATACATGGAGTTCATTTCGGATTCCATGGCTTCTTGCCATTCTCTCGAGTCAACCCTTGACTTCGCCTTGTCATAAGTGGTAGGCTCGTCTTCCTCTATTAGTAATGTTTCATTAGTAATCATGAGATCTAATCTCTGAGGAGGACGAATCATCCTACTAGACTTACGAGGAGCTGGCGTGTCCTTGGGAGCTCTTATCTCCCTTTCAGTAGTTTCAACTTCATCCAATGGTGTCTCAACTACTGTTTCATCCAATCGGTTGTCGAGTTCCATGGTTTCTTGAACCTCTTCAAGATCTACTTTGCTCCCACTGTTCTCTTTTCGAATAAACTCTTTTTCCAAGAAAACAGCGTGTCTAGACACGATGACTCTCATGTCATTGGGATTGTAGAAATAATATCCAACTGTTTCTGTTGGATATCCCACAAAGTAGCATTTATCGGACTTAACATCCAATTTATCCGAGCTTGTGCGCTTCACATAAGCTTCACAACCCCAAACCTTCATATATGAAAGATTTGGTCTCTTACCATTCCATAACTCGTGTGGTGTTTTGTCAACCGATTTAGATGGGGCACGATTTAGTGTGTAATGTGCGGTTTAATTGCATATCCCCAAAACGACTTTGGAAGGTTTGTTTGACCCATCATTGACCGCACCATATCCAATAGGGTGCGATTTCTCCTCTCAGATACACCATTGTGTTGTGGTGTATAAGGTGGAGTCCACTGCGAGAGAATCCCATTCTCTTTGAGGTAATTCAAAAACTCGCCCTTAAGGTATTCTCCACCCCGATCAGATCTGAGTGTTAGAATACTCTTTCCAGTTTGCTTTTCCACTTCTTGCTTGAATTCCTTAAACTTTTCAAGTGCTTCATGCTTGAACTTCATCAAGTATACAAATCCATATCTCGTATGGTCATCTGTAAACGTGATAAAGTAGGAAAAACCACCTTTGGCTTCTGTTGTCATTGGTCCACATACATCGGTATGTATGAGTACCAATCTTTCTGCAGCTCTTTCTCCCTTTCCACTAAAGGGGAATTTGGTCATCTTGCCTAAAAGGCACGACTCGCATCTTTCAAAGGATTCGTAATCCCCTTCCCCCAAGTATCCATCATTATGTAACTTGTTGATCGTTTTTCGTTGATGTGCAGAACTGCGATTACCCGCAGTCTGAGTCGTTGATACTGTTATCAACTTTTCGCCTCTTATTTTCTATAGTCATTATAGAATGTTCGAGATTTAGAATATAAATGCCATTATCTAGGTTCCCATAACCATAAAACACATTATCACGATAAATAGAGCAACATTTATTCTTAATATCAATGATAAAGCCATTCATGTCCAAACAAGAAATGGAAATAATGTTTTTGGTAATAGCGGGAACATAATAACATTCTTTTAATTCTAAAATAAGGCCCGAAGGCAACGATAGAGAGTAGCTCCCCACGGCTAAAGCAGCAACTCTTGCTCCATTTCCAACTCGTAGGTTCATTTCTCCCTTCCGCAGTGGTCTAATGTTCTTTAGTCCCTGCATATTTGTACAAATATGAGATCCACATCCGGTATCTAATACCCAGGAAACTGAAGATGCAGTCATATTCAACTCAATGAAGTGTATACCTGAAGTGGAAGTTTCAGAAGACTTCTTTCCCTTCAAGCTAGCAAGGTAGAGCTTGCAATTCCTCTTCCAATGTCCTTTGCCTTTACAATAAAAGCACTCGGCATCAGCTTGAGACTTGTTCTTGTTGTTTTTCTCTGTTTTGGCAACTTTTGCCTTCGCTTTACCCTTCTTTGATCCTTTCACAAAAGATCTCTTCGCCTTTCTCTTAGTCCCACTAGAGGATTCAATGGCCAACACTTGCCCATTGGTTTTAGCGATGTTATTTCGGTTTTCAACATATTTAACGATTCAGGAGTGTCACCTCAATTTTATTCATGTTGAAATTCATGATAAATTGAGAATAGCTATCCGGCAGCGACTGTAGGACTAAGTCAACACTTAGCTCATGGTCCATGGCAAAGCCTAATTGCTCTAATTTTTCAATGTATCCGATCATCTGTAGTACATGAGTACTTACTGAAGATCCCTCTGCCATCACAAATTTTGAAAAGTTTTTTCGATATCTCATATCTTTCGGGGATCAAGCCATCGCATACAACTCCTTGAGATGAGCAATCATTGCATAAGCATTCATATCCTCATGTTGCTTTTGCAACTTTCAGAGACATCGCAAGCATCACACATGTTGCAGTGTTATCATCATCTATATGCTGATTGTATGCCTCCACGACATCTTCCGCTGCACTCTCAGCAGGGGCTACCGGTAACTGTTCTTCAAGAACATATGCAATTTTCTCGTGTTTGAGAACGATTCTCAGATTGCGGTGCCAGTCATTAAAGTTCGACCCATTAAGTTTGTTAGCATCAAGTATGCCCCTCAAACTCATGTGACCACCATAATTCACTTAATCGTAATGATAAAGATAGAGTAATTATTATATGCTTAAAGTTAATAAAATATGGACTTTTATAATACTAACTATACTCCCACTGAATCAATGATCCCCAACATTGGTAAATTTCTCAAATTTGTCAGTGGGCCAGGATCCCAAACGTTCAATCAGAGCCTTGAGTCACTCAACAAGCCTTAACCGACGTTTAGGTAGACATATCTATCAATCACATCTCTATGTGACTCCCGGATCATCAAGTAGATAACTCATTATCCTATACATCTCATGTATTAACTTGATATACCTCTAAAATCCAATTTCCTTGAGTTACTCAACAAGAAATGAACTTCAGTTAAATTCGACCCAATGTTCGGAGACATCACATGTCTCACAGCGAAGAAAACATTCCCTACGATCGAGTAGTCTTGAGTCACTCAACAAACTTACTACGATTGTGAGAATCTAATTTTCTTCACCATAGCATTGGAAGGCATTGATTAACATTTAATCGCGAATTTAATATCATTTTAAGGGGAATGGGTCTCATCAAATACTATGCAAAATATCATACATCAACCATGCACACATTTAAAGCATAATAAAACTGGTGGATGATTATGGACGTATTTCTATTCCAGTTTTCCCGAGCCACCAGGAAAAACTGGTTGGTCAAATCCTAAGGGACGAAGGCTCGTCTTCCAATGGCGACTCCATTGATCTCCATCTTCTTCTTCAACTTGTATCTAATACCAGTTGGCACATGCGCCATATCAAATGGACTCGCAGGTCCGGAATTTTAACCACAATCAAATGGCACGCAGGCCCCAAATTATTAACAGGCACGCAGGCCCACAACACCAATAAGAATTTAAACCATACATTCATCCAATCATATTGGTCTAGTCCATAATCATCCACAATATCCAATATTGATAAACAATTTAGTTTCTAAATTTATTGTGACGACGTATATTGTTTAAACAATTTAAACAATCAAGAAACAAAATTCTACGAATTAATCTAATTAATTTCATGTAGAAATAAGTAATTAATCTAATTAATTGCATGTAATAATAAATAATTAATCTAATTAATTAAATATTATTGGAGACGGGTTAGACAAAATAACACTTTATTCGTCTTCTATATCAAAGTCACACTTTGATAAACTTTTATAAAAAGACTAGGGAAGAATAAACTAAAATTACAATTTTCTAAAATTCAACTTTTCTCCAAATAAGAATTTTTAAATTAAAAATAAATATTTAAAGTTGAATATTTACAAGAAAATTAAAAAATCTAATTTATTATTAATTTTAGAAATTTTATTTCATTCCCTAGGACCCGTTTTCGCAAAAAACTGAAAGTAGGGACTAATTTGCAAGTTTCTCAAACTTATGGAAAATCAGAATTCCTTTAAATAAGGATGGGGGGCTTGGTGTGCAATTTCCGAAATTGCACACCACCCCCCATCAACCTCGGCTCCACGCAGCGCTGGAAACCCTAGCTTTCGCTAGGGTTTCTCCCTAAGCATACCAAGCGTGGCGACCATCGCCGCCACCACGTGGCGATGTCGCCATTGCCATCTTCCTGTGGCGAAGTCGCCATTCTTTGGAGATGCGGCGACCGCGCTGCAACACAGCGGCGATCGTTCTTCTTTGCGGCAGCGGCAAGTCGTCGCCGCCGCGACAACGATTGTCGCGGCCAGTCACTGGCGTGGCGACCTTCGCATTGCCGCCACGCCGCTCGGCGGTGCTCGGATTCGCAACCTCTTTTTTTGTTTTTCGTTGCGTGAATAATTTACGGATCGATCCAAAATTAATTTTAACGCAATTCCATAAATCCACAGATAAATCAAACTAAATTGTTTTATAGAACAATAAATCAAATCTCAACAAGAGATCGAGTAGGCTCGATACCCTTTGTTAGGAATCGAGTCTAAACATGCACAGTGAAATAATTAATCAATTCCAAACACCGGATCCTCTCGACTCTTAGATGAGAATTGTGATTAAGAGATTACCAATAAAGCGGATTTTACGGCGTAAATCTCTCTTGCTCTTACGTCTCCACAACCGTCCAAACGTACGGCCTCCAACGTTGATCCACACGTCAAGACTCGTCCCGAACAACGAACAGCTTCGTAGTGAGATGATCTCTCTAAATATTAGTGCTAGCTAATTTAGAGAGAGTTTAGAGACAATATATGTATGATCACCCCCCTATTGTGAAATTTCTGATGAGTTATTTATAGGTTTACAATAATCCTATTGGGCTTGGGGTTGCTTTGGCCACAAGATAACTCAGCCCGGTCCAACTATTGGGCCTTGTACATACCATATCTAACATGTTTGTTACGTCTGTCACTCTGCCCCACTAAGGGAGTGGCATAAAATCACGTATGCGCTACATGTTTGAGTATAATAGCGATTCAAGTGTAATTTTTAATTAATTATTAAGACTTTATTTTGTATAAAATTAAAATAATAAGTAATGTTATATATATATATATATATATATATATATATATTTGGAATAAATATTCCAGTGATTATTATCATAAATCATAATTCCATAAAAGAGGTTTCATATAATAATTCAATAACTGTTAAATCACTGTTACCATAGAGTATGAATACACATTGTGATGACTAGCATTAATATTCTTAAGCTCATTTGATATAACCGACATAATTAAATGATTGAGTTATAGTTTAAGTTGCCGGTGATTAAGATATACTAATAAAATTAGCGAACAATACTTATAGGGGATCGCATAGGTTATTATTTAATTAAGAACACCCAAGGTATATAGAAGCAAACACATGTTAAGCATTCCGAATTTTTGCAATTAATAATCTAGATTAGAGATTTAAAAATTAACAATTTTCACTAACAACTATAATAAGCAGCAAAATTTTTTAACAGAACAATATTCCAGCTATATTGTGTTGAAAATTCTTATTCGACATGCATACAACAAATTAGGCCTATAAACTAATCGGATTCCGATTAAATCTGCTTAAATCCATATAAGGATCCATCGGATACAGATCTAATTCAGATATAAAATACAATCCATTGATGGATTTCTTGGCACAAGTTCAAAGGTTGCGACCCACTACAAGGGATTAAAAACAATAATTAAAAATAATTTTAAAAAACCCACTACAAGAGATTTCAATATTTATAATTGAGCCCTATAAAATTTTAAAAATATATATGTATTAATATATTGAAATTTGATAGGTCTAAAAATTCTTCATTAAAATTCAAAAAATATCAAATTGGGTTAAAAATGAAAAAAAAAGAAAGTAAAATAATATTATTATAAAAAATAAGATCAGATTGGCTTATATCCATATTTGCTCCATTTACTTAACAGATTATTGGATCTGAATTTTTATTGGATTATCGGATTGATATTTTAAATCCATCTCCTATTAATTTTATCGGATTTGGATCAAAATCCAATCCATTGATGATTCACAACAAATATACAAGTTTGCCGCCTATTTGCCACCTTGGATTGGTAAGAAACATGAACCATGCTAGATCTCTACATCCTAATGGGAGTATGGGCCCCCCACTTTCAGGGGACAATAAAGCAATATAGTCATTTATCACACCCCTTTATTAGGGTGTGGAGGTCTCCACACAAAAAAGTGTGTGGAGACCAAGATTAATTCAAGAAACATATCACATGGGGGCAAACTTCAACTTAATCCCATTTCACATGAGCCCTACCCATTACTATACAGGATAATAGTTTAACAACTCTGTCAAGTATTACAATTCTATAGAAAAATAACAAAACGGTGGCAAGATCTCGTGTCACAAGTTTGAGACATTCTATTTAATTGTACAACTAATTAACATAATCCATCATTATACTATCCATTTCAAAATAGATCTTTAATTTTAATCTTTAGCTAAAAGTTTCACGTCTCAAGCAAGAAAGATATTTGCAATTATGTGGTCACGAATTGATCCTACACTGCATTCAGCCTCTGAAATTTCCACCTTTTTCTGCAAACTTCAGTAATTTTCTAACTGAACTTTCATCTCGATGACCATTGCAAGACCTTATATCGCTAAATTAATGTGAAAGACTGAGATATTATTCTGCACGTAATAGCACGTTAGAAATACAGAAAGTGATGTCGACGTAAATGATGTTGCATCTAGACACATTTCCAACACTCATTCAGATGGAGTCTGAAACTCTTTCAATCTAGCACAAAATGAGACGCCATACACACTGATGCCAACAACGATATTGCACCAAACGATTTGGTGCAAGAAGCTGACTTTATTATTTCAATTTTAAACTTTTTTAGACAATAAAATTTGGTGTTTATTAACTAAAGATAAGGATAGTGTAAATGTTACAGTACCATTTAGATATATAAATCAAAAATTATAATTACAAATTATAATTATTTTATTTAAAAGTGAACTGTGAGAAGCGTAGGAAAAAATAGTTCGAAAAGTGAAAAAGAAAAGAGAGTTGGAAATAAATTTTTTAAAAAAAATAACAATAGAAGAATTCCAGAAAGTGTAAAAAAAATTATTAAAGAAAATCGAAACTTGGAAAAATGTGGGATCCACTCATAATTAATTCTTGTTCCTATCTCTCTCGAAAATATATTTTGACAATTAATAAATGCATTGGAGATAGCCTAAACATGTAACGTTTTGGAATATATAATATACCAAACTCAGTACTCTCTGTCTTTTCTCATGAATAATCAACGATAAATTTAATGTTATGTACAAATCTTTGTTTTTTTTTCAAGAGGCAAAAATTGTTACGCAATTTCTTTTGCTTTCCACATGTAAAACGGTTTAGAGAATCTCAAGAAAATTAAAGCAAAAGAAGTTTAATTATTTTCCTTTTCAGAATTTTTTCTTTTTTTCATTTCATAAATATTTCTTTATTATACAAGTATTCGTTGTCAAACTAAGATCGCGCTTTTACGACATTTGTTTTATAATCTCAAAACTGAAACATGCATGTCGTGTTTTCCAGACTTTCTCCCACATCTCTCAATAGTTAAAAGAGGAAAAACAGCTGTAACTGAATCAGTGTTGGATCTAGTCTCATCTAGAACTTCTCTCTCCTACAGTTTCTTACTTTTTCTTCTTCATATTTATTATATATCTTTTTTTTTTTTTTGGTTTAAGCGATAGTTTTCTCACTTGTTTGTGAATGAATAATTTATAGACAGACACATTGCGCGATTTGAGAACTATGATTTCATTCAATTGATATTTCTTCGGTTAAAACAATCAACATATACAATTAATTATATTAGTTAAATGATGTGGATTATTTTGATTAGTAGTGATAACAGAAAAAACATGAACAGGTATAGCAATAATTAGCAAAACCTGGACCCACTTTTTCATTCTCAGTGTTAAAAAGCGTAAAAAGCGAATCAACAGCAACACCAAGCTTTAAATTTAAATGAGTGTAAACGTAGACTGAACTAAATAAAAGTATATATAAAAGACCGTATGGCATAGAAAACAAGGAAAGTAGAAGCGAGATTCTTAGAACCAAGTCCATTATATTAAAATAATATATGTTAAATCCAAGGGTTGAATGATTTGATCTTTTCATTTGGTAGGTGAGGAAGATTAGTTAACTTATTTTAGATTTTGACAAAGATTAATCATAGACTCAAATGCATGTGTAGTAAATGGTAAAAAGCAAGCTATATATATCAGCATTTAGAGGTTTAGTTCCACAAGCCAGTTATACAACCCAGAGATGGGACCAAAAAGAAAAGGCTCTACCATGGCCTCTTTGATTGCCACTCTACTAGTGGCAATAGTGGCACTGTGCTTTCCTTCAGAAACCAATGCTAATTACTTCCATTCATATCCACCACCGCCGAAAAAGTCATATCCACCACCGTCTCCACCCTACCATTACAAGTCTCCACCACCTCCACATGAGAAACCGTATGTTCACAAGCCACCACCACCACCGCCCAAGAAGCCTTATGTATATAAGTCGCCACCACCACCGCCACCACACAAGGAGAAGCCGTACATTTACAAGTCTCCACCACCGCCGCCGAAGAAACCTTATGTGTACAAATCTCCACCACCGCCTCCCAAGAAACCGTACGTGTACAAGTCTCCACCTCCACCCCCCAAGAAACCATACGTTTACAAATCCCCGCCACCACCTCCACCACCCAAAAGCCATATATTTACAAGTCTCCACCGCCGCCTCCTAAGAAGCCGTATGTGTACAAGTCTCCACCACCACCGCCAAAGAAGCCTTATGTCTACAAATCCCCCCACCACCCCTGAAGAAGCCCTACATTTACAAGTCTCCACCACCACCGCCAAAGAAGCCTTATGTCTACAAATCCCCCACCACCCCCGAAGAAGCCCTACATTTACAAATCTCCACCACCACCACCAAAGAAGCCTTATGTCTACAAATCCCCCACCACCCGAAGAAGCCCTACATTTACAAATCTCCTCCACCACCACCAAAGAAGCCTTACGTGTACAAGTCCCTCCACTGCCGCCAAAGAAGCCTTACGTGTACAAGTCCCTCCACTGCCGCCAAAGAAGCCTTACGTGTACAAGTCACCACCACCTCCACCAAAGAAGCCCTATGTTTACAAATCACCACCACCACCTCCCAAGAAGCCCTACGTCTACAAGTCCCTCCACCACCACCACCTCACAAGAAACCCTACGTCTACAAATCACCACCACCACCACCCAAGAAACCCTACTACGTCTACAAGTCTCCACCACCACCAGTTTACTCACCACCCCACCATCACCACTACACTCCTCCCCACCATCACCACTACACTCCTCCTTACTCACCACCCCACCATCACCACTACACTCCTCCCCACCATCACCACTACACTCCTCCTTACTCACCACCCCCATCACCACTATTCTCCTCCTTACTCACCACCCCACCATCCCCACTACACTCCTCCTTACTCACCGCCCCACCATTACCCACCGCCCCACCATTACCACTACACTCCTCCTCCTCCTCCTCACCACCACTAAGAATATTCTGCAACCAGAATATATCACGAGGTACATTTGTAATTTGCACAAACATTGGATTCCAATTAATTAATTTCAACCGACTTATAATTAAAATATAATTATGTCCTAATTAACGACAAAAAGTGACTGAATTCTTGCAGGAGGAAGCTTTGCAAAAGCGAGTAGTGGCAAGAGTGAAAGTGATCAAACAAGAAGACGCGCGAGGAATAAAATAATTAAGCTGTAAAAAAGATCATGTGTTTAGTTGAGTCCTTTGACAGGCCCATGCATGTTTTAGTTTAATTTCATAAATGTTTAATTCTAGTGTGTGTTATTATTTACAATTTCCCATATATTATATGTCATAATATTTCATATCTCTAAGTTAGGCAAATCGCTCGATCGTGTTATTTGAATGTGTGGCTTATAATCCAATAAAATATCAAATGTTTGATCAATTAATTATATTGTTTGTCTTCATATTTGTGTTTCTACTTCTTTTTTTTTTAAATTACAATTTGTGTTTCTTGGTATCAAACTAAGCAAACAATTTACTATGTAACAAGTTTACGCTTATTAGAAGATTACTATATAATAAGTTTACGCGTATTAGAAGTCAAAATCTGTTATTTCAAATCCTATCTTATTAATTGTCTCATCGAATGAAAATAGGTTTTATACAGAGCGAAGTGTATTAATTTCAAGGATATAACAATGATTTCATGAATTGAAACAACCAATGAAACAATGCTTGGAACAGTAAATCTTGTTAAGGGATAAATCACACATGAAATAATTACAAAATGATAAATCAACATATAACGGTTTGCACTACTCCTCTTAATAGGTTGATCTTTTTGAATAAAATTCCAAACCTCGATAAATCTGCACTAGCTTATTAGACCACGACGCAAAAATTTTTTGCTAAAACTAAAAGACAAAGGTTTAGTTTATACGTAGCTACAGAATTTATCTCCTACTGACAATGTGTGAAAGTATTTTGGCATTTTGGCGACCCTTGCATGTGGATGCGTGCTGGTATTTTTTTTTTTAGGAATTTTGGCGCAAATAGTCCCAAAAAATTAGTCATATTACAGATTTAGTCCCAAATAATAAAAGGTAACGCAAATGGTCCAAAAAAAAAAACTTTGGTGCGCAAATGACCCATTTGTATGGAATCCGTCCGTTTAATCGTTGCATGTGGATGCATGCTGGTATTTTTTTTAAAGGGATTTTGGCGCAAATAGTCCCAAAAAATTAGTCATATTGCAGATTTAGTCCCAAATAATAAAGGTAGGCTCAGATGAATTAAAAAAAAAAAACTTTGGTGCATAAATGGCCAATTTGTATGGAATCGTCTGTTTAGTTAGTCAAAGTCATTCTTTGAAAAGCTTGGGTGCGCATTTAGTCCATTTCACTTGAAATAAATTGCACAAAAGGTCCTAACTTTAGATATTGTTACAATCAAGTCCAAAAGTTTGAAACATGTATACTTTAGTCCCAAATTTAGTTAAATTATATAATTTTATATTTTATTTTTTCTATGGGTGCTTATTTGGTCCGTAATTAATTTTATTGAATTAATTTGATACCGATAAAATGGTTTTTATCAACAAATTTCAACACAGTAGCATTTGTTCGTATTAATATAGTATCACAATTTTCGAAAATTTTCTTTAGCATTAGAAATGGGCACATTTTGATTTTAACCAATAGCTAATAATAAATATAATAATTTTATATTCATAATAATAATTTTATATAGGTACAATAATTATATTTATAATAAATCATTATACAATTTAACTAAATTTGGGACTAATTTTAATTCAATAAAATTAATTACGGACCAAATAAGCATCCATAGAAAAAATAAAATATGAAATTATACAATTTAACTAAATTTTGGACTAAAGTATACATTTTTCAAACTTTTGGACTTGATTGTAATAATATCTAAAGTTAGGACCTTTTGTGCAATTTATTTCAAGTGAAATGGACCAAATGCTGCACTCCAAGTTTTCAAATAGCTTAACTTTGACTTAACTAAGAACTGACTTGATTCCATCCAAATAGACTCATTTACCAAAGTTTTTTGGACAATGTGCTACCTTTTATTATTTGGGATTAAATCTGCAATATGACTAATTTTTTGGGACTATTTGCGCCAAAATCCCTTTTTTTTATTACAATGGGAATTCGGGGAGGGGGGGAGCATAGGGGGTGGTAGACCGAACCCCAAGACGGCCAAGACGTGGCGCTTTACCACTCCACCACTTATTCGTTCCAGCACGTGGGCGTGCTGATACTTTACGTTGTCAGAAATATTTAAGGTACGTAGATTTCTTTTCTCATTTCTTCTATTTTTATTATTTTATTTAATAAAAATAATTTATATTATGAAATTAAAATATTTAGTTGTATATTTAGAGTGTTTAATTAGATTGAACTATTATTCAAAGAAAAAAGTAGATGGAACTATTAAAATGACAAAAAATCAGATAACAAATCTAGACTCGATTTTAGCTTACGGTAGTCCATATATAATAAGAAAGTGAATAGAATGCTTCTATCAACTTTGAATGGGAGATGGCAATTCTGTCAGTAATGACTGAATCTTGCCAGATGATGAAGGGGTTAAAATTAAATTGACCATAAAGTAGATAATTATGAAGAGCTTGAAAGCAATAATTGTTTAAGTTGGGCAGCTAGCATGGCTGTGTCGATCAAGCCGATGAAGAGCTCCTTTTTGTGGCTTCATGGCTTGTGACGTAAAGTCGTACGTTAAACAGCTGTTCGTCCACTGCGAAATCATTCATTTAACAACTTGCATAAATAAACCTTTCAAGTATTGCCAAAATGTACAAATTAATTATGGCGGATTCCCCCCCCCCCCCCAAACCGGGTATGTGCCAACGTCGATATGGCGCTTTGTGATAGTGTCACATTATTTCTAAAATAAATTTTTTTTAATATACATATTGAATCCAATGAATGATACACTCCGCTCTGATGGTGGGGGAGGGGGCTGTGGGAGCCACTATTTTTTTTTCTCTGCCCGTGGGCACCAACCCACATGGGTAGAAGTGACCACTCTTAATTATGCTTTTTAGGGCTTGTTTGGACCGGCCTTGTTTGGTACAAAGAAAGAAGGCTTGCTGTTTTAGAAAGTAAAATAAAATTTTTTTAAAAAAAGAAAGAAAAAGAAAAAGGAAAAAGGGTTAGTCTTTTAGTCATTTTCGAAAAGAAAAAGTATCAAGGTGGGGATAATTTTGTTATTAATTCGCATAAAAAAATCGTGAAAACATGCAGGGGGCCCACTGGGAAGTTATTTCTGTGCAGTTGGGGTTAATTTCTAAACATTTCCAAGAAAAGCCACAAAATGGTTTCATGGGGTGTGTCCATTTTTTATCCATCCTAGGTAGATGTCGTTAGATTTTGATAATTTTTGAGACCTGTTTTCAAAGTAAACCATTTTTAGAGGTTGGTATTTTTCCAAACCAAATCAAACCATTTTAATTATGTAATTCAATTTTAATTAATTCATGATTTACCTATCGACATATTACTAACATATGTTAAAGTAAAAAATACAAGTTAATATATTAGCTTAAATGAAAACTAAATAATATTAGCTATTAAATATAATTACAATATTGGTGTTTATCTCAAATATAGAATTAAGCACGCAAAGAAATTAAACGGAGAAACAATTGAAAGAAGCGAGTGACAACTGAAAGTTTGAAAATGGAAGTAAAGCGGGTGAAGGTATTGATTGATGCCTCGATGATTATGATGCAAGAGATAGCGACGGAAATGAAGTCGGATTCTAAACTTGTGTCGGGGATTTGGCCATTTGCCAAATGGGAAAAATGAGAATGTCTTCTGTAAAATGTATCAAAATAAAACATTGTCGAAGTAATATACTTCAGTACATTTGTATCTTGAAATTTGGTAGTAAAGTAGTAGTAGTTTCCTTGGAGGATAATGTGCTACAAAGTCAATGCCAATGAATCCCACAAGAAACCCTAATCTTGCCAATCATTTGAATTCTTGCAAATTCATACATAGGATATGAGTCTTGGATTTTAATTCATATTTTATATGTTTCCCAAAGATTAATATATTGTTTCAGTCAAATCATCGTGGAGTAGTCTCTATTTTTTGTTAATTAATAAATTAATTTTCTCACTTAAATAAGAGAGAAAATGGTTTGAATTCAATAAAATCTCAATCAAAGGAATAACCCCATCGAACCGACAGAATGAAAATACATAAAAAAAAAAAAAAAGATTACACGTACATATTTTGGCATTTGTTAATGGATGCTTGAAAATCAAAAAGCAGTTCACCTAATCCGACGTGAAACTTCTTTTGTTTTATGTAATTGAACCTTTTTCATAGAGATGTATTTTTCTTAAATATTAAATTCATCGTTTTTCGATGTTTTAACAGCTTTTCATGTAACTATCATCAATTATCTCGAAAGATTAATCTCGTTCATCTCTAAAATTCTATGCGAAAGAAAGTATATAACGGTTCAATTTTTATTTTGTTAAAAATTAAATCTTACATTAAATAGTGATAAGGACCGCTATATATGTGAATACCAACGCAAGACGTGTGGTTAATATTAATATACATTAGACTTTAATACAGTGGTAAAAGTTATATTCTAAGTAAAAAAAATTAAAATAAAAACATGTCAATGTAAATAAACCCATCTTAAAATAATCTTTTGCCTGCGATCAATAGTTTATATTATCGGATATGATTTCAGATTTTGTGTCTCATATTTCATTTTCTTAACTGTTTCATCTAATCAAAATAATTCATAATACTGAATTGAGATATTTAATTATCTAAGGTTTGTTCTAATTGGTTAAAATAGATTAAAAAAAAACAGTATAATGAATTTAAACTCTACTAACCAGACAGACAATAGATCGTTACTGTAGGTCCACGTACCTAAGTCCAGAGAAGGTTGGATCACGTGCGAATTAACATTTCACCTACCAAATTTATTGTACAAGAACATCTTTTTAAGATTCAATGATTAAAACCCATAGGATTTACTAATTTGCAATAATCCTCATAACGTTACACATGTTGTCATAAATGCAGCTTCCAAGTGCATTCCAGTTTTCTTGAGAAGGACAGCTCCCAAACTAATCTATCATCGAATACTAGTATCAATTATCTTGCGTTATTAATAGTTTAGAAAATTCAAACATTGATAGCATTGTTAGTATTTATTTTCCACAGTAAGCATTGACATTATACATCAAAATATAATTGAAATTCTCATAAAAATAAATTATTTATAAAAAGTCTTAAGGAAAAGAAGGAATACATCAATACAACTTCAAACTATAGATCTGTTGTTTTAATTTCGCACTTATTATCTATCACACATAATCAAATCAATCAATATCATTACATTAATAAGGCTGTGCTTCAGTGACTGTTTTGAGTGATTGGGACAACTAATGAGACTTGAATTGTGACAGCAAATTTAACATCAAGTAACTTGAAAATAATAGTTAAACCAATGAAGATTTTGTCCTTTTTCTCCGTGTGCCTACTATATATTCTCAAAATATAATTATAATACTTCCTCCGTCCCATAAAGATATGTTTATTTTCCTTTTTATCCGGTTTTAAAATATAAGTCACTTTCTATCTACATCCATTTAATATTTCATTTTTCTAATATATCCTTTTTTAATGTACATTATTATTTGTAAAAATATGTTATCATCATTTAATACATTAGTATATTTTAAAATGTACAACTAAAATTTATTTTTCCAATAATATTAATTACTCCCTCCGTCCCACAAAGATAAGTTTGGTTTAACTTTCACATTGTTTAAAAAGTTGCAATTGATATTATTGGAAAAGTAAATTTTAATTGTATATTTTCAAATATACTCCTGCTTTAAATAATACTAATGTAATTTTTTTAATAACAATATATATTACATAAGGGCACAATTGGAAAATGAAAGGAACTAAATGCAAATAAAATAAAAAATGACCTATATTTTGAAATAAAGTAAAATGAAATATTAGTCTATCTTTGTGAGACGGAAAGATTATAATTTCTTAATCTTTGTGAAAATTAAATTAAACCTATCTTTATGGAATTGATAGAGAGTGAAATAATAATTGCAATAATGTTAATGCACAATGTGAAAAATAATATTGCATTGTGGTGGACCAGCAAATCCTGGAAATTTATTGAAATGGTAACGACGTGCAAAAATAGATGAAGTTAATTCCCTATAGCATCGATGATAATTGCACGTTGAAAAGTCTTGTTTGTGAATTGTGGAAAATGGAGGACAAACACCAACTCCGATTTAGACACATACATATTTAAGATTATCTCAAAATTCTGAAAAGACTAATAAAGATTGCAAGTGCCTAAATTGATTCCCTTGGTAGATTAATGCAATTTGTACCAATATTGTTATTAAAAACCTACATTATAGATGATGTGACAATATTTTATATAATATCTCATTTTATAAAATTTTTACATACCGAGGATAAAATGCTAATTTATCAGCTATGTTTAACTATAGTAATTCACTCCTGCTTCTTCTACTATTATTATACTTTTTATTTTTTATGTGATCTGAAATTAATGATTTGTTACCTTAAATATTATTTCAAATATAATATAAGATTTAAAATGACTACAAATGACCAATATGACGGGCACCGGATCGTGAGCGTTAAAATAACAAAGAATGTAGGACCTAGGTGTCTACCATTTCTACATGTCTCCTGTGATGAAAAATAATATTCCAACAACTTCCATTTGCATTTCATTGTCTCTTTATTTATATTCTTTCTCTTTCTTTTCTTTATGCCCAAAAATTTTCTTCTTTTTCTTTTAGCTTCTCGTTCTCAATAATTTCATCACATCACACTCAAAATGGAAATTGGGCCCCAATATAGTAGCCAACATGTCCTCTAGTGTTCTACAGCCACCATGCATCAAAAAGGCCTATGGGCCAAGCACTAATTATGATCTGCAACCTGTTGAGACTTGGGAACGTTAACACACTGGCAAGTCACAATCTGTCACAGAATTAGAGCAAAACTGAACATGTGTGTGTGAGAGAGAGAGAGAGAGAGCCTAGAGCACGACTGTTTTTATCATAAACATTGAAGATGTATTAAGTGTGGAATTCTCATGAGACACTAGCATATGAACACGACATACCAATCAATATCAATGTGTCAATGACTGACGTGATTACTGATTTATCAGCACTGTTGACAAACATTGTTACTCTAGCAGATATTGCTAAGATCAGTTCTTGACTTAACATCATATATTTACCATGACTGTGTTCGGAAAAGTTTCAAATTTGATTATGAAAGTCAAACGCGCGATACCAAAGTCAAACACAAATTGCATGAATGTCCAGACATTCTATCATTCTGTATCAGTGATCTCACACAAATATGATGGTTGAAAGAAATTAAGTCGGACCTTATATGCGTCAACTTGTCGAGTTAAATCTCTTGTGGCATCACCCATCCGTATTCGGGAACCCAAGCAATCCAAAATCAGCCACTTTATCAACACTGACACAAATCTAAGCATACATAAACAGTAGGACAGTTATATCGAGAGTATGTTTGGATGGATCAAACATGTTTATAAAAGCATTACCTCACATACAATGAATGAGAATGAATATATGCCCTTTTAAGTGCAAGATCCCAACAAGCAGCAACTAAAGGAAACATCATCAACCTAGTCGAATGAGTACGTGACACAAGCTACTATAAAAGGCACTGTCCAGTCAATCAGAACTAACAGACCACCGCAAGAAACTCAAGAAAATCAACACGATATATAATATGGTAAAACCCCGAAAGGAAATGCCAAGGGTCGAACTATCTACTATCACAGGGTCAAAAGAACGAAGCTCGTCCTTTTTGTAATTTCACACACAACAAATTTTAACAATCAAAAGCAAAACACAGTAACTCCCTTTCTGTTGTTCCTTCTTTGATCAGTTGGAAGAGGGAAATCAATCTCTACCGACTTGACTTTTTCACCACTCCATCATTGCATCCTACCACAACCTCTTGGATTAAAAACCACATTCTCATCTGCCCACAGAGAAGCTGGACGTCCAGGCTCCAGTGGACTTTTCAATGTACTGACCAGGAGTTCTTCAGATACTCTGAAGAGCCTATACGCTTTTGAGTACTACTAGTGTAGTGCCTTACTTTTTCTCTCACTCGTCCTTGATCTTCATTTAATCAGAGACAAAGTGCAAGACCAATCTCACGAAAGTTACCCACCAACAAGTGTTCATCTTTTTTCTTCTTAAAGATCAAGAACAACTGCTCATAAGGAAAGAGTTGTCATAAGGAAACTCAGATACATGGTATGTTTCTTTGAGAGAGATTTCCCATAACACAAACCCCTAATCATGAGGAAACAACATTTTTATTGCATATGGTAAGTAGGTTTGCCACTCTGACCATTCGGAGGATAAACGTTAGCCAGCACATCAGAGAAGATACAATTGGCATAATATGACTTCCCACAGTCGACCTTTAGATGTTCTTGTGACACTTTGGTTAGGTTAGGCTTGGTTGACTTTGTCAACGCTACTAAGGACCGGGCCAGTGAAATTAAGTAGAGGCTAGAAGAGGGGTTTACTAAGCGAAGGGCCGAAGGCGGCTTTGCTATGCACATGTTCTAGTTTTTCCTTCATTAGCCGGCCTAGACTTCAGCTACTAATAAGGAGATAAGACCTTACAACTACATTGGATACGATCCCTTCTCTCCAGTTTTCCTTTCTTGCCAATGCCCGGAAGAATTAGACAAATAGACCTTGATAAGGGCAGCTATTGAATTACCGGAACTCCCATTTTATTCTGCCTCGATTGAAGATTAGTAAGGGAAGGAGCGAAGCTGAGGTTCGTAGCCTTGCTTTTCAAGTTGCTTGCAGGAGTCCCTAACACTTAAGAAAAGAAAGAATGAGGCATGAATCGAGGCTGGGGAACATCAGAGAAGATACAATTGGCATAATACAACTTCCCCACCTACATTAGTCTAGACTAGGAGAACATATACTGATATGAATTAGGTAAGCCAATGAAGCAGCAAGACATAGTAAACACATTCCAACATTCACATCTTCCAGAAGGGAGAAAAAGGATCAAATGTGTTTCCATCCAGATGATGTACTTGTATTTCGCCAAAGGTAATGAACTATAGATCATCTGGCTTCCATATCAGAGTAGCATAAATACTTACGTCCTATAAGAATGCAAAGAAAATTATTTGATAACACGTTGTGCAATCAATGAGATCTTTATTGCAGCCTTGTGAGAGCTCAAGATGACAATGATCTATCTTACAAGCATATTTGCCGAGTGCCATGGATATGCCGCGCATAGCAGACTTAGAAGAATATTTGCAGGATAATTATCTTGGGCAATTAGTGCCCATTTTCCAATAATCTAGGACGCAGAATGTTCTTTGGACAGGTGCAAGAAAGTTCGATCTATGTTAAAGACTTAAGACGACTATCATAAATGAGAACATTCAGATTGAACTGGAGAGGCAGATTCAAGAACACAGTTCTGCAAACACATCGAAGTAACCTTAACATGTACACAAATACGCGAGACAAGAATTTTAAGTCACATACTATAAGGATGATTTAGACCCCTGCATGACAACTTACAACTAGCTATGCATCGTCAGCACTCAGCTCCCACAAAAATGTAAATAACATGATTTCTAAACTCTCGGGCTTATAAAACAGCCAGTTATGGCAGCAGGTTAACTATTTTCCTCTATGATAATGCCGCCTGAATTATGTTCCAGTAAAGACTGGCAATGAGACATCACAAGTTATGCAGGGAATATCTCATCTGAATAAACACAAAAAACAAAAAATGATGCTAGATAATTAGAAGGAAGTATGAGAACTCACATAATATCACTAGCTTGTACAAACTCACTCCAACTTCATATGAAGTCGCAACCAACTAGCTCTGCAATATGCCAATCGAACTTTTGGTCCTACAAGTCAACTCTAAACCGTTCTCCAACGTCCAAGATTAAGGATTTCATTTCTAAAGTGTCAATGTTAACATCCACACAATGCAACTAAAGCATGTGGAATAACTAGATCAAAACAAAGAGATCCAACTCTTAATGCTAATAATCCAGGAACAGTGGGACATGTCAAACTACTAGAAACAAAGAATTGACAAAATACCTTGCTTGATAAAGCTTTTGTTAGAAGAAAATTGATCTTTTGGGGATGTTTGGTTAACAAGGAAGCATATGGATTAGTATGAAACATAGTATTTATTCTGTAGTGTATGTGGTTTAAAATGAGTGTGACAAAAACTGATAGTTATAAAAGTTTTGAATGGTACACACTGAGTCAGTGCCTGTTTTCTGTAGCTACTTTGGGAGTGTCGAAGATTCTATGGTTGAAAATTATGAGAAGTGATGTTCACTCAAAAATGGTCAGTTCAAAATGAATTAAAAAAATGAAGTACAAAAGTAGTTAGACAAGACAGGTACTAGGAAACATAAATTGAAGATTAATGTATGAGGACACAAATACTCAAACAAACAGAAAATAGCACCTCATCAAGAGATGAAACTTAGTCCTCTCTTTACATCAAATGTCATCTAGTATAACGTCTTAACATAAAAATTGAAAACTTCAATGAATATTTTAGATGTCCTTCAGTTTGCATTACATAAAGTAAATAGGAACTGACAGCCAAGGAGAAAAGTAGTCATTTTGAATACCTAAGGTAATATTTTGCAGACATGATAAATGTAAATATATGATTTTATAACAGCAAAGAGGAGAAATAAAATTGCATCTGTGATTTGATTTGTGAGAATATAGTCCGGACAGATAACAGCTTAATGATAATAATCCTAATCAGTTGTAAAAAGAACTACAGGAACAGAAATAAAATATCAGTTATATGAGTGAGCAGAACTACACCTCAAAGATGTCTGTTCGGAAAGCATCTGAAACACATAGTAATTCAGCATTAAAGATTGCTTGTCATTTGACTGATTGTAACATCTAACGGTGCAGAGTTAACTGTGAGATCAGCCTCATTTGCAACAGAAAGATCTGCTTTGGAAAAGAATTTGTTTTGGCATGGTACAACATTGAAAATGCTAAAAACTGAGATAGTTCTCAATGCAATGTTTCCATGACAGATTTCATTGACATTCTTTCCATACTTTGTTACATCTCAGAAGGTTGTTGTTGTTTGGGTGGGGTTAACGATTGATTGACCATCCCAAAAGGAGGTGCAAGTTACAACTTCCAATGCAACAGTTTGCCCAAAAATCTCGAACTAAAGCCAAACAAATTCAGAGTTTCCTCATAACCAGAAGATACAAATTCTACTTCCCAAGACAGATGGCCAGCATAGAAGATATGACCATTCTACTGAAGCTGTTTGGTGTTGACTTGTCCTTGTACTCCTCCATCAGTACAAGTGCTTTTGTCATGTTTTTACACTGAAAAATCTTTAATGATTTTTCAATAAGGTTTTACAGATAAAATTTTATTGATGATGTTTACCTAGAATTTGAAGATTACTTTACAACATCCATAGCCCCTCTCTCTCCCTCCCTTTTTTTTTTTTTTTTTTTGGAAAACAGGTCTGCAGTCCTTAAAATCAGGATTTCTGATCACAGTTTGACAATTGTACGCCTACTGTGAACCTTACGAGTTAAGACCATATGACTTGACCAATAGACATATAGAATCACAACGAACACGAAACTAATGAATTACTCCACTTAACTATACAGAACAACGCACCGAGTATCTCTAAAAACAAAAGCTTCAACCTCCCACTTGTCTAAAGAATCCTGACAAATTTAACCCTATCTGATTAGACCTGACAAATAATTCCACTCTAACGACTACCATTTTGTACCTAGAAACTTACATAACTCAAGCAACCATTAACTCCGAACACAATACTTATTAGTTCTATCCATACTCAAAGACTAAAGCATTCAGCTCAATCTACAGTTAATGGGAACCTTGTGAACTTTTGCTAGAACACAATTCATTTAACACAGGAAAGACTATACATAAATTCCTTAATTAAGCAATTCAAAGCAATACAAATGCAAAAACACAATCAAAGCTTGATCATTACACTAAAACACAAACAACAATCCCAATTAGTCTTAAAATAATATCATCCAGTATTCGAATTCAAACAAGGTATAGCTAAGTTATAGGCCCTTCTCACCTATGGCACAGCATCAAGCCTCGCCTCGAATACGAATCCACGACAAAGCCCATCCCCATTCCCTGATAAACCTTCAATCCACCTCCATTCGCCTTTCCCCTCCTCTGTTTCCTCCCATAGAACCAATCTTCCAACCCTTTTTGCTGAAAAACACACCTTGTTCCCCCCACCAAACACCTTAAATTTACTACTCTCCATGAAGCACCGATACATTTCAACTGGCATTCGCCCAACCTCCTCCCACTCGAGGGTCTCTAAGTCCAACCTTAATATCAAGATCGTTGTGCACAAGCTTTGCAGAGCAAATGAGCTTTTTAATCCTCCAACCATGTAAACTTTCTTGTCATTCCGAGCCCTCACCAATCTTGGCCTCTTCAAAATGCCAAAGATATCACCCCACTGCCTCTTCTCCAACCGAACCCACTTCTTTGTTTTCTCCATACCGGTGATTTTCGTCCTAAATATAGCCCACTGCGACCTCCACGGTGACCCCACATCGCACAATGCAAGAATTGAATCAGATACCATGACAGGACTACGTGGCTTTGATGGCAAGTTCGAAGTGAACTTGAGCCAATTACTAGAGACACCACTAGAATTCACATCTCCATTTCTAAATTCATTACTTTCAGAATAGTACAGAATGGCAAGCTCAGTAAGAACAAGGACTGTATTACCCGAACCTGCTAAAACAGAGCCGTGGCGAGACCAAGCCGAACCGAGCTGAGGCAGAATTTTGAACTGGCGGGTTAAAGGATTACAAGCCACAAGGGATTTCTGGGAAGAATTCTTCACATGGGTGGTATTGGAACTTCGTGAAGGGGGAAGAGCAGCCCAGAGATACAGTAGCCCATCTGAGGAAGTGATCGGATGGAGAGACGCAAACGGAAGAAACGAGAGAGAGAATTTCAACCACTGATTAAACGCAGGGTCAAAGGCGTGGAGGGTGGGAAAGGGGGAAATGTGGCGATCGGATGGCTTGAGAGCCAGGAGAGAGAGAAAGGTGGGTTGGGTGGATAGAAGGTGGCGAAACGACGGCGAGGAGAGGGCGGAGTAGAGGGCCTTGCAGACGCACTTGCAGGCGGCGATTTGGCGAATTGGGAGCTGGAAGAAGATCTGGTGGATGGATTCTTCCGGTAATCGATTGAAAGGAGATGAATCCATCGGAATTTTCGGCCGCCGCGCTGGTCGGAGAAATCGAGGTCAGCTGGTTTGTGTGACAGATGGTAGTTGACGACCTCGGACTTGATCTGGACAGCAGCTACGCTTTTAAGCATGAAGCAGACACGCTTTTAGGTAAACTCGCATCTTGCAAGCGTCATAGCTTTCTACGTTTGACGAGAAACGGAAACTAGGAGGAGATGATTTTGACATGTTTTCAAACACTTTCTATATCGAGCGATGAGGCCAAGCTTCACGTCTTAAAAGTTTACACGCAATTAATTTTGTTATTCTTTTAATTATTTTATTATGATAATAAATAAATAAATAATATATATTTGAGTTAAGATGCATGTGATCTAATGACATTCGAATCTATCTCTCACTTCTTCAATCTGGGTTCATTTTCTCCTTCCCCACAATTTCCCATTTCACCTGTAATTCAAAAAAAAAATGCTTATTTGAAAAATTTTCGACAAACTCTTAACATATTTTTAAGTTTTCCAACAAGCAGCAAAAATAATTGCATTACTAGAGAAAAAAAAGGATTTCGTGGTCCATGGCTTAGGGTGTAGTAAAAACATAACCGTATAGATCCTACCCATGTATACTTAATGCACACATAACTCTATAAAAATTTCATATAAATACTCCATCCGTCTCAAATATATAGTCTATTTGGAGTTGTAGAATAATTAAAATTATTTTTTGAAAAATCAAATATACAACAAAATTTTCTAAGGTGCCCTTATTTAATATAAGTGTTGGTAAATACTATCAAAATTAAAGAAGAATTCATATTTTACATTCTTCAATATTATTTGGGGTATATTTATTATTTAATGTGAATGAACCAAAAAAAAAGTCATACTCAATATGAAAATAGAAGTATATATTTGGGACTCCTCCCAAAAAATAACATGGACTATACATTTGGGACGGATAGAGTAACAAATAATCCATACATCATCCTGTAATTATTTCCATCAAAGAGGTACTTAATGTTCATCTTCTCGATCTCAAAATGAATAATGTCATTTGTAAGTCACTCATATGCTCTAGTCTGATCGAGTGTGCAGTGCACGTTGTATGTAAAATGTTTTATATGAATAAGTGGTAAATATTTTTTTAAAAATGATATTATTTTCACAAAGAAAATATTAAATTTCACCATATGAAAATACAGCGATGATCTGGGATTCCCAAGTACTTTTCTTTCATGTTTTATATTAGTTATGACACTCCTGTATGTTTTTTGGTCACATTCGATGTTCATTTGGAAAATCGAAATCAGATCCAGAACTAGCACAACAAGGCAAAATTCCAGTAGCCTGGAAAATTTGCAGACGACACCATTGACTGCCAGTCAAAGTTCGATCACTTTTGATCAAATTTTTGACCCGCAGCAAACGACATTGCTAGAAAAATTTTCCAATTATTAGAGTTTCGCCTCATTATACTGATTTTGGATCTGGTCTTGATTTTCCTCACGAAAGTCGTATATGAGATAGAATTTGCAATTCCATACATAGCAGATATTTCATTCTTGAAGGCACAAAAAGACCACTTTTCCTCTCTTCCGGTCTTCCCCTCTCTTTCTCAAGCTTTTCTCCCCTACCACCCCACCCTACCCCCTTGGTCGGCAAATAGAACCAGATGTGTTTCAGACTGATCATCTTCTCCAAGACTCCAACTCCGGCTAGATGTTTTTTGGCAAGAAGAAAAATGTGAAACCAAAATAACTTGCGGCACTTCTTTAGACTTGCGACATGTTTTTGGCAATATAAATGGCAATCACCATCTCCAACTTGACCAAGATCCAAGAATGGTTCATGCTAGCTTTTCTTCAAATGATGAACTAGATTTGATGAATAAAATTGATGGACAGTCTCATCATCGTCTTGGGCCATCAATGGAGAACCAGATCTAGAACTCAAAGTTTGGCTAGTCGAACTTTGAGTAATTCTTGTGCGTGTATGAAATTGGGTTTCAATTCATGTTTAGGGCATTAATTTCTTAATTCACAATTTGATTGATGGCTACCGATTTGTTGCCCACTGTGGGCAACATAAGGTAAAACCATGCTATCAATCATCAAATTTTTTTTTTTTTTGATATCTATATTAAATTAAAAAATAAATTAATAATATATAATTGTCACCTGATTGTAGGCAGTCTCACAAACCCCACGAATTTTTTTCTCCAAAGTGTGGGCACCTTACGGTGCCCACTCTGGGCAGGTGATCATCAATGAAAATGGGAAAATGTTGAGTTCAAAAGTGAGGCCATTTGGCTGATTGGCCGAGAAGATGATCAGAGGTTCGCCATAAAAGATGAAAAAAAACTTAGAACATATATTATAGAGTATAAAATTAAAAATTAATTAAAAAAGAAAAAGAGCAAAATAGGAACACCGATTTAAAAATTTTGTTATATTTGACTTTTATTATAATAAATTGACACGTGTTGAATTTCTCTTTTATACCTCTACTATTTGTGTCATTGCCTCTTTTAGCATTTAAGTTGACAAAACCTTTGTTATTGTCATAGAAGTTTCTATTGAAAGCACGAGACACATAGTAATAAAAAAATATTGCAATTTAGATAATTGAACTTTCTATTGAAAGCACAACATACACGCTATTAAAAGATATTGCAGTTGAGATAATTGAACTTTCTAAGTTGCGTTCAATGAGTTTTCTATTGGTTTTTTAATTTTTAATTTTTTTCACTATTATTAATTACTAAAACAATAAATGGCATTAGGAATCATCCAAGAAGTGCCGAGCGGTAGTTACCGTGCACGTGCCGGGCAACGTCCCGGGTTCGATTCCTACCCCCATTCCCAGGGCTGCGTCCCTTCCCCCATTTCAAAAAAATAAAAAATAAAAAAAAAATAAATAATGGCATTATAGTGTTCAAGGAGATTTGTTCTAATGGAAAAGACGTATTTATTGGCATATTTGATTGGGTTAGAAATATCATCCCACCTGAAAAAAACTCTAATTACTGGTGTTTGAAAATGGGAAGAGTCCTCCGTTAAACTTCTAGTACTCAAAATCTAAAATGGTAAATTAACCACAGTGGCATTATAGCCACGTTCATTTTGAGTTATACATGCATGCATAAATTAAATTAAATAGTTATCACTATAATGTCCATCAATTAAACGTTACCAATTGATTTGTTTAAATTTAATTGATCAATTAATTAACTTTACAAAACTTGCGATTTTGTCCAATTACCTAGGCAAATCTGATTGAGATAGAGATATGCTTGAGAAAGAAAAATGAAACCATAAATGGAAGTCATTATTCTTTTCAATTTAAAAGAGTAATCTTAATCCTAATCCTAATCCTATCCTAATCCTAATATAATAATAAGAGAAGTGCAAATTAGGCACTATGCCATGTTGGCACTCATTTATTTACAATTTAAAAAGGAAAATTTTATTTTGGAAACAAATATTAAATACGCACTTTATTATTTTATTTTTCTTATTTCTTTTTATTTCATTTTCTTTATTTAGTATTTTTTTCTTATTTTAATTTTTGAATTATGTATATAATTGAAAATGAACCACATGCAAGTATTAATAAAAATGTTATATGAAGTGTGATGGCAATTGAATTATTTTTAAAAACGAGACTTAAACTTTTTATATATATATTTTAATTTTTAAATATTATATTTTAATTTATTTATATATGTTTAAGTATTAATAAAAATGTTATATGATGTATGATGGCAATTGAATTATTTTTAAAAACGAGACTTAAACTTTTTTATATATATATTTTAATTTTTTATAAATGTTTTAGTGTTTGAATTATGTTAACTTAGGTACAGGTTGGCAAGTATAGCTTTTCTATTTTAAAAAGTACGTTTTTTTATTTAGAAAAATTAATTAATAAAAATATTTTTTTATTTACTTAAGGCACAAAATCAATTCAATATTCAAAATTCAATTCGAACAAAATGTGGTACAAAATTAGCTTTTTTTGTTAAAAAAATATATTATCTAAATTTTATTCCCAAATATTATGTTCTTATCTAAAATCATCAACTACGATAATGAACATGAAAATTTTCTTATAAGATAATATTTCGCACCAAAATTTATAAACCATTGTTGAAATCTATAATATTACATTACATATGTTTCTTTATTTTTTTATATATTCATAATAATAATAATTTGTTATCTTATTTTATAATATTGTTTTATGTAAATATATATTAGTTGTCCCATGCAACGCACGGGAGTAATACTAGTTTCTATAGTAATACAATCATCCTACGTGTTTCAATAAATAATACACTCTTATTTTATTTTATAGCTTGCTTCAAATAAAATAGTATGTATTGACCAAAAACCTCTCTAAAAATACAATACTAACAAAAAGAAAGCCTTTTGGGAGTGACAATTATTCCTATAACTTCATGTCTGCAGAGTAATAATAGCGATATACTCGTGTATATAGAACAATAGTAGTTACATCGCTTATATTACTCTGCAAGCACAATACTATATGGACTACTGGACTGTCCCTAAATATCTAATTTCTTGTAGTGCAAGTTATCAAAGTTCAAAACTGGATCCGTATGCTACATGTGATATGAGAGCGTTAACGGATGAGTTTTAATGTATTTTTATGAGTAGGAAGAGAGGGAATGAGTGGAGTTGGATGGTGGAGATTTAATGAGTGGGAAGATATATGAATGTGATTTGTTTGATCAAAGTTGAAATTTAAAAAAAATACATTAAAATGCATTTTTTACTTTATGGTAACACCCTGTATAGTTTTGCATCCATCACTTAAAGTTTCAAAAACTGATGAACCG